>OZ005650.1:371269084-372521584 GCA_963930645.1 Salticus scenicus
CTTTTTCACCGTTGAGCACCAATGTACGATTTCGTTCGTTAGCAGCTATACCAGCGGACACCCAATCGTACAAGAAATTAATTGAAATTAAAAATGAAGAATAAAGTGGAATAAACCAGGGGTGCAGAACATGTCCGAACGTCCGAACGAGGTTCGGGTAAAATTTTGAATATTTTTTTAAGAGAAAATAAAAATGTAAATCAAAAATAACAATTTGCTACTTTGAAGTGCTTATACACTAACAGCGACATTTTTATGTTACACTGTATGTTTATTCTCTTAAAGATTTATTACATAGAACAAATGACTTTGAATAGCAAAGTAGATTTTTGCATTATTGAGGGAAATTTATACTGTGTTTGGGGGAAATTTCCGAGGTTTGAACATTTTCTGCACCCCTGGAATAAACTATTAATTCAAGAACACAGAGAATCAAACAGAAAACAACTATAAAAAACAAACATTACTCACAGGATGATGCATCCGGAATCCCAAGGATTAAAACAAGCAAAATAATTCAAGAGTTTAGTTGTACATAGCAGATGAAGAATGATACAACACAGCAACAGGGATATGAATTACTTTTTTTTAAATTCAAATAATGTTGGAGAAATTTGAACATACTTAATTTAGACGTATATGCATGAGAAATTCCATATTCTACGACAGTAATTCCCAAAAATTGTCATAACGTGAAAGTCAACACTTTATCCCTTAAAAATTTCCTTAAATTTTTGCATTTAAAAAAAAAAAAAAATTCTTTTTTTCCCCTAATCTGAAGATAATGGCGTTATAGTATTAATAACGAAACTTTAATAAACACCATAAAAGGCAAGAACTCGCAGCTGCTACAAAAGAAAAAAAAAAAAAAAACCGGCAACGCATTCAACACACTCAACGTGCTTGTTTGCAGCTCTCGCGCTTACATTGTTCGCCTGATGAAGGGTTGTGTCTTCTTTTAACCCGAAACAATTGTTTCGAGTTCTTGCATTTTATGGTGTTTATTCAAAGTTTTGTAATTAATACTATAACTTCATTATCTTCAAATCAGGGGAAAAAAAGAAATTAAAAAAAAAAAAAAATGAAAAAATTTAAGAAATTTTTTAAGGGATAAAGAGACGTAATGGCACTATTTTCGGAAAACTCTCATATAATATCGAATTTTTGGTGCATATTACGTTGAAATTAAAGGAATAGTAAGTATGTTAAAATTTCTCAAACATTATATGAATAATAAAAAAAAAAGTAGTTTATAATCCTGTTCATGTGTTGCATCATCAGCTATGTAATTTTTAATAAAAAAGCACCACAAAACTGGCGTTGTAAAAATTATTACTTACAGACTTTGAATAAACACCATAAAATGAAATAAACTCGCAACAATTGTTTCGGGTCGAAAAAACAAACGACCCTTCATCAGGGGAATAAAGTAAGCACGAGTGCTGCAGTCAAAGCGGCAACGCACCAATTGCGTTGCCGCTTTGACTGCAGCACTCGTGCTTACTTTATTCGCCTGATGAAGGGTCGTGTGTATTTTCGACCCGAAACAATTGTTGCGAGTTTATTGCATTTTATGGTGTTTATTCAAAGTTTGTAAGTAATAATATGTACTTTTTACTTTTAAACGCCCGTACTGTGGTGTTTTTTTTTTATAATGACGTCACAGTTTTTTTTTTTTTTTTTTTCTACACTATTTTAGAACGTTTACAGTACGTTTTCTAGAACGTTCTGAAAATGTGTATAACGTTTTGAAAACGTTCTAAAGACGTTTAGAACGTTCTGAGACCGTATACGTAGAACGTTCTCAGAACGTTTCTATAACACCGATGGTGATAGTTACACGTTCATTGAACGTTCTCTGAACCGTACTATTGTACGGCTTCAAGATGGACAAATAGACGTCTATAACACGTTCAAAGTGAACGTTCTTAGAACGTGTTTGTAGAACAATTTTTGAACGTTCAGAGAACGTTTCGGTGCTGCTTGGGAATACGCAAGCGAAGTGATGACGTCACTGGCCGTTCGTGGATGCAAGAAAAATATTTCCTAAGTTAAACGCCCAATGGATTTTTCGTAAAAAATTATTAAAAATCGAGGGAAATTATTTTCCGATTTTAATCCCCATATTTAGGTATAGATATGTATTAGTTATCATATCCATGCATTAGATTAAGTTATTTTTGTAGTAAAATTGACAAAATTTGAATTTTTAATTTCAAAACTCTAGAAAAAAAAAAAAAAAAAAAAAAAATGCCAAACTTCCATATTCGATTGAAAACACAAACATTTCATTTCAAAGGATGATATTTACACAATATCCAACTAATATACTGATTGAAAGGGAAATGATAAATATTCTATCATAATTTGAAGTCAAATTTGTTTCCAAATGTCTAAATAAAGTATCTAATATAAGATACTAATATGTTGTAGCGGAATAGATTTGATATCGACAGGCCCTGACTTACGGCAGGGCATACGGGGCAAATGCCCTGGGCCCCCCTTCTGGAAGGGGCCCCCCTACAGGCATATGCAGACATTCTGCAACCTAATGACCTCTTATGCCACTGCAAGGGGGCCCCCTAGAACAGGCTTGCCCCGGGGCTCTAGGTAGTCTAAGTCGGGCCCTGGATATCGGTCATCCTTGGTAGAAAAATAAAATATCGCCAAATTATTTGGCGAACATAATTTAATTCCTTTCAAAAATCATGGTTATTTTAACAACTTATTTTAAGACCGTAATGAATATGGTACAACTATAGTATTTCCCCTCAGCTGAATTTGGCGATTTTTCTTTGGCGCCGATTTGAACGATAACGATGTCGTTCTGGATTGTTTGCGATATAATATGGCAGCCTGCATGCTATTTATTTTGGATTTATGATTTTATGATTTATGATTTATAATTTAGCTTACGATTTTATCATTTATGCTATATGATTTATGATTTTTAGATTTATGATTTAGCCATAATCGCCAACGAAAAATCGCCAAATCTAGCTGAGGGGAAATACTATAGTTGTTCCATGAATAATATGAAACAATATTTCGTACAATGCATATTACGAAAATATACATCTGGCATGTATATTTTCGTATTACGTTTTTGATCACCAAATACAATAAGCGCCAAGAACGACAGAGTTTTGAAATTTAAAATTAAAATATTGTCAATTTGACAGCAAAATAACTCAATCTAACACATGCACATGATAACTAAAACATATATGTACCCAAATATGGGGATTAAAATCGGGAAATAATTTTCTTCGATTTTTAATCATTTTTTACAAAAAATCCAATGGGCGTTTAACATAGGAAATCATTTCTTGCATCCACGGACGGTCAGTGACGTCACACTTCGCTTGCGTAGGAACAATAATCGCATAAATTATATTTTGGTCTAAAACGGCAGCAAAAATTTAAAAGTCGCCGAGGGCATTAAGGCTGTACCATGATCAAGTTTACATATTAATTTATTTATTTTTCTATATACCAACAACTATATAGAAAAGAGTTTCCTTTAAATATAGTGACCAGCGAAGCGGGCAAAGCCTGCTAGTGTTTTATAAATATAGGTTACAATATTCATGCGGAAAGTCAGACAAAAATATGTACCAAATAAAACTGTTTTTGTAAATAACAGGATGAGAGAAAGTAATGTGTGCGTGCCACGCGAGATTATTATTTCAAATATGTTCTATAGTACTGGAAAGTGTTTTATAATTGATGCGGGATTCATATTTTTCTGTCTTGTTCCATTTTTCTTCGAATTAAAGTAATGTTCCATTAGCAGTATTCATCTCATTTGGATGCATTTCAAATGTATCTTTATTTTAAACTATGCGCATAGTTATAGAAAAACACTCAAAAATGCAATGTACTGTTAAATTTAAGTCATTTTTTCTCAGCAGAATTTCTGCATTATTTTTAAGGGGAGGAAGGGGGGGCATCCTTGAGAATTTGTAATCTTGTTATCCTTTATCACCTTGTAATATTCGATTTTTGAAATTTTGCTATCAAAAATTTGGTTGCTAATTTAAAAAAAAAAAAAAAAAAAAAAACAGAAAGAAAGGCACTGAAAAAATGTACGGATGACTGTGCCGAAATTTTAGAAAGTGTTTCATAATCTACGCATGATGCATGATTTTCTATCTTGTTTTACTTTTCTCGAAGGAAAGAGGATCCTTTCTTTTGTATTTTTTAGTAGTTAAATCAATTGCATTTCAAACGTATATTTATTGGAAAAGTTTGATAAAATTAAAAATTTTCTTTATTCTAAAATGATACATTTATACAAATAAGCGTTTAAAAATATTTTATATTTTGAAATTTATGTAATTTTTCTCCTCACGTGCATTTGGGAAGGGAGGAAAAACCGTATTTTTCATCGGAAATTGAAACGAATTTCCTATTTGTTGCTCCTTGTCACCCTTTAGCTTTCTTTCTCTGGTAATTGGTTCTCTAACATTCTGTTGAAAGTTGCCACTCTCTTAAAAGATGCAAGAATGGAAAAAATGCTCCGATATCTATCCTGGGAATAATTCTATCCTAATTAGGTGCTTGACGCAAAGAAAACAAGCGCATCTCTCGAGGAGTTCTCAACACCTTTTTATTTATTTATTGTTATTATTTATAATAGTTCCATTGTAAATTAAATGGCGGCCTCAGGCAGTCGAATTCAGATTTTATGGTTCGTAAATAAACCTTAGAATCATAAAAGTGTCAAAGCGAAAGTCATGGGCTAGTTTCTTTCAATCTGCAATTTTGCGTGGTCTCCGTATCTGTAAAATACTAAATTTGAATGTATTTGTATTTTAGGTAAGGTTTTTTGAATGACCGAGCTTCGACCCGGCACCTCTCATCCACCAGCATTGATAGCAGAACCTTTCGGTCTCTGGTAGGGCTCGTGTTGCATTGGAGACGAGAAATAGCGTGAATGTCGGCACCCAATGGATTTCAAACGATTTATAAAAAAGTCTTACTCGGATATTTAAATCATATCCATTTGTATAAGGCGTAGCTGTTCTATAGGATCATTTATTTTTTTAATTTTGCGTGAAATTTCGTTCCGAGAAACAATTTGCATACATTACAATAGGATAAAAAGTACAGAAACGCTCCAAATATTTTTTAGCCAGGGCATTAAAGGCAAAAAATACAGACCTTTTCTGTGAAGATGCTATGCAATAAGTGTGTGTGTTTCGTCAGAAAAAGTAATTTATTTTGCGGTTTCCATCTAATCATCTGCGCCCCTTCTGCTGCCCCGTCAATTCTCCCGAGAAATGCAATTTCATACGGAATGAGTTTTAAAATTGCGTGCTTTTCTTTTTTGTTCTTGAGAAGCTCTGGATTTCTGCTCCTCGTTTATCTTGTATAGAACGATCACAGTTCGACTTAACATCCCCTCCTTATAAAAAAAAAAAAAAAAAAGAGAGAGAGAGAGAGAGAGAGAGAGACGGAGGGGTTTAGCAATATCTATGTATGCAAATTACAATAAAGGAAGAGTTTTACATATGTATGCATAATTCACAAAATATTTTTAGTCTGGATTGTTTCTTGTATTATTTTAATGAACCTAAAAGGGGGAAAAACTGTCGTATTTTTCTTTTTCTTCTTCTTCTTCTTCTTCCTTTTTTTTTTACTTCTTTCTATATACATAAGGAGAAAGTATTGAATTATTGAAAATTTTTGACATTCCCCATTGATGTATTTAGACGATTTAAGATGTCCTGAATACGATTTGATCATGTTTAGAGAATGTTTGTGCCAAATTTTCGAGGCCACTTAGCTGATGAAACAATGAACTGAATCTCCAAAACTTTTTATTTTGATGAACCTCGACAAAAAATGGGGCTGATTAAGTTTTGACGTACTTCGCCCAATAGTTATGTTAAGCTGCCATACAGAAAGGTTATCTCATCTTATACAGTGTGTAAGTGCACAAAATTTTATATGTGATAGGACCATTATGAAAACCTATACTGATTCAGTTTTGATGCATATCCGCTAAAAGGTGGCGCTATTATTCCGCATTTTTCCCTATTTACAAGAAGGTTTAACACTTATGATAGGTAAATTCATCAAACTTAATTTGTGAGATGCATATTTTGATAAGCTATGTTGATTCAATTTGGATGTATATCGGCCTACAGGTGGCGTTATTATTATTTATTTTCCGCGATTTTTCAGATGGCTATTTTTCAACATCTATTGGTTATAATGTACTAAACTGCATATGTGAAATCTTTGTTAGAGAAGCTTAGATCATCTTACTTTTTTGTGCATGCTATTTGGTAGGTGGAGATATTATATAACTAGAACGATACAGAAGAAAGTTTTGTGATACTCACATCATACTAGTTTTGTTTTATTCAAAAAATGGGCACGGAGAATATTTCAATTAATGCAATTCAATAAAAGTAACTAGAATATTAAAATTGTTCTTCTTGGATTTCATCTTCTTCTTTCTTTTTATTTCTTTTCTTTTATTTATTTCTTAATCTTTATTTAAAATCGGATGACAATTAGAAAGTTTTGTCACACCAAAAATTACTTTAGCCAATAATTCAAAAACTATATTAAAGGTCAAGAACATTAAAAAACTTCTTGGAAAAAATTGTACAAAAAATATTAGGCTCTACACACGTTGAAAGAATGTATATTTCTTCGTCAAGTGTAACAAAGCATATTTTGCTGTTGCAAAGCATATTCTGTTGTTGCAAAAGCAGAGGGCAAATTGAAACTAGTATGATATGGCCAACACATGACTTTCTTTTATATTTTCTACATAAATTCACTAAGTAAAAATAATTTATTCAAATTATTATTAAAAAAAAATTTATCTTCCATGATAATCCAGACGATTTCCATATTAAAGAAGTGGTATAACACTAAATATCTAAAAAAAAGTCAATTTTATTGTCAACATTACATTTAAAAAGATTTTTTTTTTTTTTTTTTTTATGTTAAAAATGAAAAAAATCGATAACTTTATTTTAAATTATCGCAGATCGATGGTTCAACCACTCGTTTTAAAGGTATTGGCGAGCTCTTTTCAAAGATACCCATCATGAAAATTTACTCCCCTCGAGAGGGGACTTCCCCCCCCCCTACAGGAGGGGTGGCGAGGCTTCTACACATACAAAAAAAAAATTAACAGTTGACTACCTCTATTATAAATAATTCTTGTAAATTTCATAATGATTACTAAAAAATAATTCTCTTTATGCACATTTATACAAAATTTTGTCCTATATCACCATGTTAAAAATTTAGAAAAAGCAGGATGGCAACGCAACCTGTAAGACAATTTTCACCAAAAGTTGATAGGCTCTAATTTATGTCAAGGTGCAACTACATACCAATTTGTATGAAATTTTGTGCAGTAGTTCCTGAGATACAGTTGCCACAAAATTTTGTCACACACACACAGACAGACTGACAGACAGACAGATAGATATTTTCGAAAGATGGTCAAATCGTGTTCTACATCTCTCAAAACGTGTAAATCCATCAAAAACCCGAGGTTAGTGTACAGGGACACTCAAAAGTATTCAAATACATTAATTACGTCTATGAGGGAAATTGCAGGTAAGTAGAGTTTAACATCTATAGACTGCAGTAAACAAAATGAAACGAATATATATTTTTACTTTCTTCTATATTCAATAGAAGAAAGTACTGGATTCGTAAAAATTTTCGACCTTGGGTTTTTAAAGGATTTACACGTTTTGAGAGCTGTAGAACACGATTTGACCATTTTTAGAAAATGTCTGTCTGTCTATCAGTCTCTCTGTGTGTGTGTGTGTGTGTGTGTGACAAAATTTTGTGGCAACTGTATCTCAGGAACTACTGCTTAGAATTTTATACAAATTGGTATGTAGTTGCACCTTGACATAAGTTAGTGCCTATCAACTTTTAGTAAAAATTGTCTTAAAGGTTGCGTTCCCATCCCGCTTTTTCTAAATTTTTAACATGGTGATATAGGACAAAATTTTGTATAAATGTGCATAAAGAGAATTATTTTTTAGTAATCATTATGAAATTTACGAGAATTATTTATAATAGAGATAGTCGGGAAATTTTTTTTGTATGTGTAGGAGTCTTGTCAACCCCCCTGGGGGAAGTCCCCCCTCGAGGGGAGTAAATTTTCAAGATGGATATCTTTCGAAAGGTCTCGTTAATACCTTTAAAACGAATGGTTAAAATATAAATCTGTGATAATTAAAACAAAGTTATAGATTTCTTTTACTTTTTACGAAAAAAAGAAATCGTATTTTTTTTTTTTTTTTTTTTTTTTTTTTTTTTTTTTTTTTTAACGAAATTTAACGAAATTTGGTATTTAGTTGGCCCCTGACATAAACTGGCGCTGATTAGATTTGGGGATCAATCGCACAACAGGAGGCGCTGTGATTTGAAGCGCTGTGTGTATTTTTTCTAAATTTTTAACATGGCAGTATAGGACAAAATTTCGTATAAATGTACAAAATGAGAGTTATTCTTAACCTGTGATTGTAAAATTAACATGAATTATTTATAATAGTAGTAGTTAATTAGGAAACAAATTTTGTGCATGTGGGGGCATCGCTTCCCCCCTGGGGGGGGGGGTAAATTTTCAAGATGGGTATCTTTCAAAAGGTCTCGTCAATACCTTTAAAACGAATGGTTGAACTATAAATATGTGATAATTTAAAACAAATTTATCGTTTTTTTTTTTTTTTTTTTTTTTTTTTTTTTACTTTTAACGGAAAAAAAAAACCCTTGGATTTTTTTTTTTTTTTTTTTTTAATTATTATTGTTACTGAGGGAATTTGTATAGGAAAATATAAAAGAAAGTCTTGTGGTGGCCACAACATACTAGTTTGTAATAGAGATAGTCAACTGGGACGAAAAATTGTGTATGTAGGAGCCTCGCCTCCCCCCCCCTGGGATGGGGAAATCCCCCTCGAGGGGAGTAAATTTTCATGATGGGTATCTTTCAAAAGAGTCCACCAATACCTTTAAAACAATGGTTGAACGATCGATCTGCGATAATTTAAAACAAAGTTATCGATTTTTTTGCTTTTAACGAAAAAAAACTTAGAAAAAAAAATAGTTTTTTTTTTTTTTTTTTTTTTTTAATTTATTTATTTATTTATTTATTTATTTTTTTTTTTTTTTGAGAATAAAATGGACTTTTTTTTTATATTTAGTGTTATACTTCTCATATGGAAATGGTCTGCATTATCATAAAAGATAATTTTTTTAAATAATAATTGTAGTAAATTATCTTTTAAAAACAGAATTATTTTTTAATAACCGAATTAAATTCTATATAAATGTAGGTGCTTTAATGAAACGGGGGTTTGAAGGAAGCGGTAGCCCCCCCTCACACAGAATTAATTACCATATAAAACTCTTCCAAAGCTTAATTTGATATG
This sequence comes from Salticus scenicus, assembly GCA_963930645.1. NCBI lineage: Eukaryota > Metazoa > Arthropoda > Arachnida > Araneae > Salticidae > Salticus > Salticus scenicus. The sequence goes on from OZ005650.1 coordinate 371,278,507, forward strand.
TTTAACATAGGTTTACATAACATCGTTATCTTACCTCTTAATCTCCAACCTGTATTTATAGTATTAAATTTCAGGGTAAGAGAAAGTCGTGTGAGTGACACACCAGATTATTTTTAATGAAATAATGTACCAAGGATCAGTATATATTTTTTTTTTTATGGAAAAGAAAGAAGTAGACTCTTCCCACCTGACGTCAGAGATCACATGATAGGTGAAAAACAAACAGCAGACAAAGTCTTCTATAGCTATAGCGATTTCTGAAATAACATATTTTCTATTCTTATTTTTGATCAATCGTATTTAATCTGTGTTATTTTTTTATACATCATCATTTTTAATCCATTTTATGTCATTATTCATCATCTTTTGTTTTCTGTATACATTTGAAATCATCATTTAGTTTATATTTATTATTGATGTTCATGTAGAACAGGTTAAATACTCTGATTTTTGATACTTAAATAATTGACATTGCAACATCGTTCGGTGTAAAGCCATTTAGACCAGTAACTAAGTTAATTAATTTGTTGTAACACCTTTATGCAATTAAATTTAATTGAAAACATTTTAAAATTTCAAATTATAATTCGTAAACATTCCACAAGTACAAGCTATTATTTATTGCTAGATCACTTAATGTAACAGTTACACTACAACATACAAAAATCGACTCTTACAGGTGAAAATAAATAAACACATAAAGCGTTTTTTAAAAATTATTAAATTTACAAATACAATTATTCTACTGTTTACAAATGCACAATATTACTTTTATTTTATTTTATAGTAAATAATAACACTTTTCTTCTTAAGAACAATATTTAATTGAATTCGATTCTCAGAATTCGATTATTTGTTTTCCCCTATCACATGACTGAGCAGACGACGCGACGCTGGGAAGAGTCCATTCGTAACATCTAGATCATTTTATGTTACAAATACAGTATGTGAAGTTCTTGGGGACATTTAAGTTTTTGTCACTATTTGGCGTTTTTTTCTTTTTCTTTTTTTTTTTTTTTTTTTTTGGGGGGGGGGGGGGGTAGAATTGCTTGTTATATATATATATATATATTATCTTTAAATTAAATTAGAATAACCTTTTTAAAAAATTAGAACCTATTTTTTCTAATGCCCGTGCTTTTTATTATTGAATTTTTTTAGTTAATTTATGGCAGTATATACTCTCTGTATCTATTTATTGAACTGCTAGATAATAATTTTAGACATTCGAAAATATCGAAAAGAGAAAAAGTTTATTATTATTATTATCATTTTAATTTGGCAAAACCTCCTGCAGGTCCAATTATTAATTATCTTCGGTACTTTTCCATTTTGCCGGCGATGCGATAAAGTTGCCATGAATGATGTAACCTACGCCAACCATTAGGCACCTAAGACAGAGTAATTGTTTCAAAACACTTCGAATAATAATAAGAAAAAAATTAAAGAAACTTATTTTACGTTTACTTATTTTATTTTATTTATTTTATATCACCATGTTACCATGTTTTTATTAACTTCGATTCTTGTGTGTTTGTCAGGGAGAAATCTTGCAATCGATTTTTTACTAACTTCCCGACTAGCTAGACATTTGAAACTTTCACAGTAGCTCAGAACCCGGTGACAACACAATACTTCGAAGTCAGATTTTCGAATAGTTTTCTTTTAATTAATTAAAATGTGAAAATGATAAGCTCCTAATAGCAATAAAAATAGCCATTAAAATATTAACTATAATTTAATTGTTGCCAAAAAAAATTTACGAGTTCATTTTCTTTCGACCTAAAAATAAATACATTTAATTAAACGTGAGCGTTAAAAAATTGTTAAAAGTTGAATTATGCATTTGGCAAAAATTGACGTCGTTATCATTTTAAAGATTTTCTACACAATGATAAAGTGCTAATGTAGTTCATGATGCAAATATATGTTGTTCGGAAAGGATTAATATTTTATTTTTAAAACCAACTTTTTTTTTAAAATTCAAATTTCCGGTAATTCTTTAACCAATCACATTAGAACGTCCATCTTTGGAATATCGATAATAAGAATTTTCTCGCCAAAAGTCGCCAAAAAAGTCGCCATGGGCAAAAAGTTGTCAAATTTGGCGCCAAATTAATTACCTGCCTATTGGAGCTTTTTAATGCGTTTTAAAGAGAAGTTTAAGCTATTAAAAAACATGGTATATAAAATTTTTTTTTATCTTATAATTATTTATTTATTTTTATTAACTTCGATTCTTGTGTGTTTGTCAGGGACGTGGTCAGGGACAAATCTTGCAATCGATTTTTAACTAACTTCCCGACTAGCTAGACATTTGAAACTTTCACAGTAGCTCAGAACCCGGTGACAACACAATACTTCGAAGTCAGATTTTCGAATTTTCGAATAGTTTTCTTTTAATTAATTAAAATATGAAAATACTAACCTCCTAATACCTTATAAATAGCCATTAAAATATTAGCTATACTTTAATTGTTGCCAAAAAAAATTTACGAGTTCATTTTCTTTCGACATAAAAATAAATAAACGTGATTAAATAAATAATTTAATTAAACGTGAGCGTTAAAAAATTATAAAAAGTTAAATTATGTATCTCACAAAAATTGACGTCACTATCGGTTTAAAGATTTCATACGCATTGATAAAGTGCTAATGTAGTTAGTTCTATAGCTATGATTCAACAGAAAATTTAAAAACATGGTTTATAAAAAGTTTTTTATCTTATAATTATTTTTAAGAATTAAATTTTCTGAAGCTTTGCTTAAAGCTAGCTTTTAGAAGTATTGTCTAATAAAAAATATAACATTTATTTTGACAAATCCTTAATAACGTATACAAATAAACTTTAAACTTGAAAAAGAAAAAAAAAATCTATGTTACGAATTTACTTTTAATCCATAAATGTTTTTTTTTTTTTTTTTTTTTTTTTTTGTCGTGTCCATGACGTAGTCGAATTAGATCAAACCGTGGATCTTTATAACTGCATCTGCGATTTGTTGGATGTTGTCGTCATATAGGTCTATCAGTGACGGCAATACACCAATTTCTTTCAAGTTCGCACTTATTGCCGGACACTCAAAGATATGGCAAGGTGTAAGCTGTGTATCTGGGCAATTGTTACAGTTTCTGTACACTCTTCCACCCTCTTTATTAATTTTCATGCCTCTGTGATGACCGGTTCTTAGCCTTGTTATAGTTTTTGTTATTAATCGATTTGCATTTATTTCACAAAGCTGGTGTTTCGTTTGGATTGTTTTTTCTCTAAGTTTAGATTTAGCTATTGCATTTGCATCTTGAAGAGAGACACTGTTGCTGTTATTGTTGAGATTTCTGGACTCCTTGGCTAGTTTATCAGCATTTTCGTTGCCTGCTATTTCGACGTGTGCAGGTATCCACTGAAGTGTACAGGTTTTATTTATAGCTTGAAGATCTTGAAGTCCTGAGATGATTTCATGGGTGATAGAAGAGTGCCCCTTTGAAATGGCCTGGAGGGCGGCCTTTGAGTCGCAGAAAACCACTAGGCCCTCTGCCTGCTTAGTAGTGGGAAGGGACTTATACATATTAAGTGCTTCCAGAATTGCACGTAGCTCGCAGGTCAAGTTAGAGGCTATATTTCCCGCACCAAATTTGCCCTGGTGAGGCGTATCATCTGGAGTAGTTAAAAACACACCTGAACCCCATTGGTGATAGTTTTGTCAGAGGAACCATCTGTATATGCATGTACAAACTTCTCTTTTGGAAAGTTTTCAATTGTATCGAGTCCCTTTTTCCTAATGATATCATTCTGTTCATTTTTGTTGCATGGCGCTAAAAGGTCGGTATGAATGTTGGTGTTCAGTGGAAGCCTTTTGCGAGAGACCGGTTCTTGAACAATAACCCATTTGTTGTGTTCATTTAATGTATTGTTGATACCAATAAAGTTTGCTTGGCGAGAATTTCGCCGGCGAAAGAAAAAGTACCTTATCTCCTATATAATTTTTACATTAACGAAGAATAAAATCTATAAAAATTTTAGGTGAATTTTTTCTTGCCATAATTAGAAGTATGAAATGTATCATGGAAATGTCTAATTCTGTAATGTTAAAAAATTATCAATGGTAAATAAGATTTTTCGTTTATAATTGAGTTTGAATTTAAATGTAAATATTTTTGTATACCAAAATCTATCCAAAGTATTTTAAAAAACGATTTCAAATAAAAATAATAAATACACTTTAATGGTAAAGAGAAACGCGGTTAGTTATACAGACACGACATTATTCCGTTATTCACACACACACACACACACAAAAAAAAAAAGAACAAATAAATAAAATAAGCATAAATATTGCCAGTAATAAAATTAATTTTCTAAAAGTAGAAAAAAAAAAGATGTTAGCAGAATTTATTTTATTTTTTTACACCAGTGATAACATTTTTATTTCCATGTGGAGAATGACGTCATTGTGGAAAATGATGTAATAAGAGAAATTATTTCTTTAATGGCAAATAGAGTACCTTTACAAACCCGAGGTTTTTATTTAACAACTTCGTTAATTAAAATGATACAGATGTCTAACTACCTGAAATGCCTTCCTTGAAGTATTCGGAACACACTGATACCTCCCATGATGCAGAGCATTTTGCACTCCACGAGAAGAGGCTGTCGCAGACAAAAAAAATTGACTCCAGCTACAGAAACTTTTTTTTAATATTTTACGTTTACTTATTTTATTTTATTTATTTTATATTTTTAAGAATTAAAATTTCTGAAGCTTTGCTTAAAGCTAGCTTTTAGAAGTGTTGTCTCATAAAAAATATAACATTTATTTTGACAAATCCTTAATAACATATATAAATAAACTTTAAACTTGAAAAAGAAAAAAAAAAATCTAAGTTACGAATTTACTTTTAATCCATAAATGTATTGTTGACGCCAATAAAGTTTGCTTGGCGAGAATTTCGCCGGCGAAAGGAAAAGTACCTTCTCTCCTGTATACTTTTTACATTAACGAAGAATAAAATCTATAAAAATTTTAGGTGAATTTTTTCTTGCCATAATTAGAAGTATTAAAGGTATCATGGAAATGTCTAATTCTGTAATGTTAAGAAATTATCAATGCTAAATAAGAAGATTTTTCGTTTATAACTGAGTTTGAATTTAAATCTAAATATTTTTGTATACCAAAATCTATCCAAAGTATTTTAAAAAACGTTTTCAAATAAAAATAATAAATACACTTTAATGGTAAAGAGAAACGCGGTTAGTTATACAGACACGACATTATTTCGTTATTCACACACACACACACACACACACATACACACACAAAAAAAAAAAAAAAAAAAGAAGAAGAACAAATAAATAAAATAAACATAAATATTGCCAGTAATAAAATTAATTTTCTAAAAGTAGAAAAAAAAAAAAAAAAAGATGTTAGCAGAATTTATTTTATTTTTTTACACCAGTGATAACATTTTTATTTCCCTGTGGAGAATGACGTCATTGTGGAAAAGGATGTAATAAGAGAAATTATTTCTTTAATGGCAAATAGAGTACCTTTATAAACCCGAGGTTTTTATTTAATAACTTCGTTAATTAAAATGATACAGATTTTTAACTACCTGAAATGCCTTCCTTGAAGTATTCGGAACAAAGAGATATATAAAGTAGAGTGATAAATGGTAACCCTTGAGAAGGTCCAAGATGAGTCATGTGACATGCTCTCCTTGCACCTGCGTATTCGATGGTTCCCTTGGTAACAGCTTATTTTCAGTAAATTTCTATGGCAACGGTTTGGAGATTGTTCTTCGCATAAGTCATAAACGCCAATGTTTTTGTTTACTTACGTAGTTTAATATTCTTTGTTCTAAATCATTTTGATTGTGATTTTACTTCTCTTTTATTTAGTGTAGTTGAACTTTAACCGACAAAATGCTTAAAAATAGTTGGAAAATTATTATTTGTTGTTAAATTTAGCTCTTTAAAAGTTTAAATTTTCTTTTATAAACACTTTTAAACTTTGTTGGAAAACGATGAAAAAAAAGGTATTTTATTACTTATTAAAATGTGAAATATGTGTAAAGTTATTTTAAAAACAATTTATTTCGGTCATATGACTGTCATGTTACCTAATAATAATGATAATTTGTCGAACTGATATTTTAAATGCCAAAATAGCGATAAAGGGCCAAACAGAGCAACCTATTCGAGCATGTCACGTGATTCATCTTGAACCACGGAAAGATAATCCTTCATCCATTGAATCAGCCAAAGCTTTACAGAGTAAGCTCATTCACATAATGTTAAAAAATGTCGCAAAGTAAACTCGACGTTAGCGCTTCTCCTCGTGCAGTGGCTGCGGTACCCAAATAAAAGCTGTGAAAAATCCGTCCCTATTGTGCTTTTTTAAAAAATGTTATCTCTTACGGTTTTAATATAAACAAGAATTGATTCTAGCCCTAAATGAACATTATAGATGTAATTATTAGCGTACATTTGATTTTAAATACAAAATAGGTTAGATGTTAGGTTATAAACAATCACATTAATATTAGTTAACATCTAACCTATTTTGTATTTAAAGTCAAATGTACGCTAATAACTTCAAGTAAATAATCACATCTATAGTGTGTAAAATGTAATTTTTTAAATCGATCTTCTAATGTTGTAAATTGTATTGTAAATACGAAAAAATTCATGTATTAGTAATCTAAGAAGAAAATGTTAACGTGTACAATTTCCAAAAATAAAATTTTGGTAATAAAAATTTAAAATTTGAAAAAGAAATCGCTTATAAAAGATGACTTTATCATTATCTCTTTTATTAAAAAAAGCATTTTGTCATGTCCATAAAATCAATCGGACGCAGACGAAACCATTCGCAAAAATTTTATCTTCTAAACAAAATATATTTGCAATCGCTTTATAACCAAATCTATAACTAAAATAACATTTAGGAATGATAAAATAACATTTAGGAATGAACAAATATAATATAAACTAACTTTTTCTAACCTCATAACAAATCAAACAACCGAGTTCAAAATTCCATAGATTATCTCTTGATCCGTAATGAATGACAATTCAAGAGATTAAGATTTCAATAATTTTATAAATTGTAAGAAGTATCAAAAAAAATAATTTTTAAGAATTGATTTAAAATATATTACTTATCTAAAAATATGGGAAAACATGCGAAATATGAATATTCTAAAAATACACGAATTTTTTCGTTTAGATGTGCATTCGTTCATACACAGTTCTATTTAAATTTTAAATATGGAACATCACGCGAGTAAACAAATTCTATTCGAGCATGCGCAGTTCCAGCCTGAGTAGTTCAGGTACCTCCACCACGAGATGGCTTTGTCATCGATCAGTGACGTAACTATGACGTAACCATGACGCAACCATGACATAGTACGCTACCCATTGCTCCATTGTAGTGAATACGCTTACATTGTAAAGCTTTGGAGTCAACACTCTAATTTATATATCTCGTTGATTCGGAACACACTGATACCTCCCATGATGCAGAGCATTTTGCACTCCGCGAGAAGATGCTGTCGCAGACAAAAAAATTTGACTCCAGCTACAGAAACTTTTTTTTTAATATATAGAGATATATAGAGAAAAATGCAGTTTTAAGGATAGCAAATTTGTATCAGCAAGTACTATTTTAAACCTAAAAACCATTACAAATAGAAACAGAATAGAAAGGATTCTTATATATAAACAAAAAGGTGTCTGATAAATTTATTAGCAAAATAGTCTTAATAACCCCCCTTTTCATAATAAAAAAAAAAAAATCCATCGCTAATATGGCGACAAAAATTCAAAAGCCGCCAATGGAGCAACATAATAAAGTTGTGTAGCACGATAATGTTTACCTATTTATTTATTTTTTACATACTAATCACTGTGCTAATTTATTATGCAAATAAACGAGCCTCTGTGTTCTGTGTGTGACTGCACTTGCACGCTGTCGAACAGAAATATTTGATTAATTCAAATTAATATTTAAATAAATCAATAAAAATAAAAATATGTTTAATGGGAAATATATATAACCATAAAAAGATTAGTTGTCTAAAATACGGCAGAAATAGCGCTCACAGCATATTGTTACAAGGGATTAAGTCTAAAATGATGACAAAAATTCAAAAGTCGGCAAAGAGAATTATAATAAGGCTGTACTATGATCAGGTTTACAAACCATGATTTATATATAACCGCAAAAACTAATTGTCTCATGCGACAGAATATTTGGCGTGAAATTTCTGTCATTTTATGGTTGATCGGATAAACAAAATAAACATAGGAAATAACGTAAAAGCATATATTATGTGCTCCACGTATAATGTTGCTCACCATGTAACTGGGATTCAATTATAAAAGGGATACTTCAATTTTTTCGATACTAGCAGGCACTTGATAGGCAGCAGGGACCTAAAGCGAGCTTTTGAGCATTTTCAGTATTTTGTTTTATTTATTTTTATAAAGCTACATAGAAAAGAGTTTCCTTTAAATTTAGTGACCAGCGAAGCGGGCAAAACCTGCTAGTTTAAAATAAAATAGTAATAATACAAATCTAGCATGTTTCTTCTGAATTTTATTTCATAGCACTTTTTTTATATACCTCAACATTAGTTTATTTTTGTTTTTGTTTTTTTAGCCCGGATGAATCGCGCTTGGCCTTAAAGCTAATTCAAAATTTTATTAAAGGTATTTACTTATTGATAATTCTGGACATTTTTTAAAATTTTGATGCTGAAGTAGGTCAGATATTTTTCGCCAAGGACAGCCACTTAAAGCCAAGTAGCGCATCAAAAATATAACTAAAATATAAAATATTGAAGAAAAGGAACAAAAGAAAAAATAGAAGAAAATAGGAACAATAATCGCATAAATTATATTTTGGTTTTAAACGGTGACAAAAATTCAAAAGTCGCCAAGGGGAGCTATATTAAAGATGTACCATGATCAGGTTTACAAATTAATTATTTATTTTTCTATATACCAACTACTATTAACTAAGCATGAACTATATATAACCACAAAATAATAATAATAATAATAATAATAATAATAATAATAATAAATGCCTCATGCGATAGACGTAGCGATCATAGCCTATTGTAATATATTTGGCTTGAAATTGCTGTCATTTTATGTTTTATCGATTAAATCAAATAAATATAGGAAATAACGTGAAAGCAAATATTATGTACATCACGTATAATGTTCTTCATGTGTAACTGGGATTCAAATATAAAAGGGCTAATTCAAATTTTTCGATACTGTCCATATTGAAACTGTCATATATGATAAGCACCCAAATGGAAGCCCACAGGTAAGCTATTGTCGCAGGCAATAAGAACAGGCGCCGGAGATTGCGAGGACGAACAAGTCAATGCCGAAGGCAGCGGGAACCTAAAGCGAGCTTTTGAGCGATTTCAGTATTTTTTTTAACTTTTTTCAAAGAGCTATATAGAAAAGAGTTTCATTTAAATATAGTGACCAGCGAAGCGGGCAAAGCCTGCTAGTATATATATATATATATATATATATATATTGAATACCTTTTCAAACATTGAATAGATGAAAACAAGAAACATTGAATAAGATGAAACAGAAAAAATACAAAAAAAGATTACGAATATCAATCAACCTTAAATTGAAACATGCAAATTCATCACGTTTTCAAGGGTATAGAATGAATATTGCATGCATAATAGGTGTTATTTCTGTCTAGGTGTTGTGTATGCAAATTGCTGAACATTTACAACAAGCTATACCCAATAACCCCCCCCCCCCCCCCAAAAAAAAAAAAAAAAAAAAAAAAAAAAGAAAAGAAAGAAAAAAAAGAGAAAAAAAAAAATACGTGTGGCACTCGAGGACTGCCGCGGTAAAGCTATTGCATAGCATTTTTTATCAACTTATGCAATTATAATTATTTATTTATTTTATTTATGCAGTATTTTTTTTTTCTTTGATATTAATTCGAATTTTTTCTTTGATATTAATTCAAGTTACACTTTTTGAGCGTGGTGACCGATAAGAAAACAAATTTTAATAGAGAAAAGTTATTTAATAGGTTTTAAAGGCCTGCAAGTCGAATGGGGATATTCAAGTTTTTTCTTTGATATTAATTCAAGTTACACTTTTTGAGCGTGGTGACCGATAAGAAAACAAATTTTTTTCTTTTATTGAATAAATGAGAATATATCCGCAATGAGAATATATCAAAAATATCCGCAATCGATTTGTAGGTATCGAAAACCTCGATGTACCAAATTTCAATGATCTAACTCTATTTTTTGAAAAAAGGTATTTTAATAGGTTTTTAAAGGCCTGCAAGTCGAATGGGGATATTCAAGTTTTTTCTTTGATATAATTTCAAGTTACACTTTTTGAGCGTGGTGACCGATAAGAAAACAAATTTTAATAGAGAAAAGGTATTTAATAGGTTTTAAAGGCCTGCAAGTCGAATGGGGATATTCAAGTTTTTTCTTTGATATTAATGAATAAGATAACAATAATAAGAAAACAAATTTTAATAGAGAAAAGGTATTTTAATAGGTTTTAAAGGCCTGCAAGTCGAATGGGGATATTCAAGATTTTTCTTTGATATTAATTCAAGTTACACTTTTTGAGCGTGGTGACCGATAAGAAAGCAAATTTTAATAGAGAAAAGGTATTTAATAGGTTTTAAAGGCCTGCAAGTCGAATGGGGACATTCAAGTTTTTTCTTTGATATTAATGAATAAGATAACAATAATGATAAGATAACAATAATGATAAGAAAACAAATTTTAATAGAGAAAAGGTATTTTAATAGGTTTTAAAGGCCTGCAAATCGAATGGGGATATTCAAGTTTTTTCTTTGATATAATTTCAAGTTACACTTTTTGAGCGTGGTGACCGATAAGAAAACAAATTTTAATAGAGAAAAGGTATTTAATAGGTTTTAAAGGCCTGCAAGTCGAATGGGGATATTCAAGTTTTTTCTTTGATATTAATGAATAAGATAACAATAATAAGAAAACAAATTTTAATAGAGAAAAGGTATTTTAATAGGTTTTAAAGGCCTGCAAGTCGAATGGGGATATTCAAGATTTTTCTTTGATATTAATTCAAGTTACACTTTTTGAGCGTGGTGACCGATAAGAAAGCAAATTTTAATAGAGAAAAGGTATTTAATAGGTTTTAAAGGCCTGCAAGTCGAATGGGGATATTCAAGGTTTTTCTTTGATATTAATGAATAAGATAACAATAATGATAAGATAACAATAATGATAAGAAAACAAATTTTAATAGAGAAAAGGTATTTAATAGGTTTTAAAGGCCTGCAAGTCGAATGGAGATATTCAAGTTTTATCTGATCTACTTTATACACAAATATTACGCGTATAGCTATTCACTGTTGTACATAGATGATAGATACCTATACAACTATATACTTTCTCACAAACAGCTGCGTATGTATTCGTCTGATTTCGGAGCAGCTCGTCTCGATCTGTGCGAGCTTCGTACAGCCGAAGTCTACCGAACTGTGTTAGGTTTTTTTTTCGTTACGGAATTTTTCGATTCGGCCGCCGCGCTCAAAGCCCGCGATAAAAGCTATACAATAGCTTAAAAAGTTTAAACTGAAATAATTAATATGTGAAAAACCAAAAAAGAATCAAACATATGAACGGGAAAAACCTCTACTGAACATAGTGGGAACTTTAACTTAGGTTATTAATAAAGATATGGGATTTTGGCAATTCATTTAAGTATAGTGCCCAGCGAAGCGGGTAAAGCCTGCTAGTTTAAAATGGAGAAAAGGTATAAAAGTTAAAATCGTCTAATTTGGATTAATAAAAGTGAGAAAAAAATTGAATGAGGCATAATACGTAATGAATAGACTGTCACCTATCACACTTAATATCTGTCAAGGACATTTTTTTTTTTTTTTTTTTTTTTTTTTTTTTCAAGTACAACAATTATTTTATTCCATCTTACAAAATTAAACGACTTCCCAGAAGGCCGTTTGTTCTGAAATATTTTATTTCATGAAGTTTTCAAAATAAAACTTTGACCTTATTCATATTACATTTTTCATTTTCTGGTAAAGTTTGTTTTTGTGATGTGTGCATCATCTGAATGCATGAACCAGACAAAGTATATAAAAAAGAATCTTTTTAATGAAAATCTGTTAAATACAAAATGAGATCAAAAGAAAAACTAATTAAAGATTATTGTCCTTTTCATATACAGTATTTTGGAACAAGTCAGTCTCTTTGTGGCGAATCAAAATTAAGATGCGATGAGAACAGCAAGCCGTTCAGTCGATGTGCCGCTTCCATGGAATGTTTATCGATTGCTTTTTCCTTCCGAAGAAGCTGGAGAGAATTTTCCTTGTAACGTCATGACTCCCAGTTTAAACGGATTTGAAGGTCCCGAGGTATTTTTTTTTTTTTTTTTTTTTTTTTTTTTTCATTTTTTGTTTATTTATTTATCTGTCTGAGAAAAACGGTTTTTAGCTGTTTATAGTTCTAAAGTTTTCTTTTCTTCTTTTTTTTCAGCTTGTTCGATTGATTGTTCATTCTTGAGACAGAAAAGAATTTAGTCTCTGTTAGTGACATTTCCAAGTTTAAAAAGCTGACCTTTATTATTTATCGAATTTTTCATTTATTTTTACTCTGCGAATATATATTATTGCAAGAAAAATTTCTGACTATGAGATTTTGGAATATATGAATACGATTAGAGAGGCCATGACGTCAGATTTCGTCTATTTTTATTACGATGACGTGCATTTAACCACTGCACTCAATTAAGTTTTAATTGGGTAGAAAATTCAGAGAGTACTGTTGTATGTAGATTTCTGTAAATGAAGAACTAATAATTCTTTTTCCTAAGCTTGAGTTGAGTTGGATGGGTTTAATGTCCTGCTAGAGTTTCGCTATGGCTAATTGGTGACGATCTGGGCCTATTTCAAAGAAATACAAAGAAGAATTCAAATATATAACGGCCTATGGACATTTTATTAAAATTATTAAAACTTCACTTTATTGTCGTTAAATTACTTAAAAGACAAGAAAACATATAGGGTAAATGCACCAGTGATTGACACTTTTAGAGCAACCTTTGATGTTTTTAATGTTCTAGTCATCAGAAAATATTTTTAGAAATCTTAAACATGGCATATATGGCATGAAAGACATTCAGAACCACATATATGTTAAAATATATACATTTGATAACAATTATCTTTTTTATGAATTTTTATTTGACACCCACTCAATATTCAAGTAATTGACACTGCCAGTTTTTCATTTTATCAGTAATTATCCCCCTATGTTTCAGTGTTTGACACTGCTAGTTATCCATTTTACCAGTTATTAGCACCCCATGCTCCAGTGTTTGACATAAAATGTTAACATTCTTATATATAAAATATATGATTTTATTATTTTTCTTATTTATTAACTATTTCGGGATAGATGTCAATTACTGGAGCATGCCAATCACTGGAGCACCTACCCTATGTAACATAACCTTTTTTCTATTATAGAGAAACTTGAGAAAAATTACACTTGGGGGTTTAACTATCTGAAATGCATGAAACTATTTAAAATATAATGAAACTAATTCATGTTTTTGCAACCAGGTCATCACTAAAAAATGTGTATCATCTATGTCCATCACACCATAGTCACAAAGGAATTCGGATATATTATAGTCATTTGTATAAATATTTGAACTTTGAGACAGTACCCCCCCCCCCCCGCCAAAAAAAAAAAAAAAAAAAAAAAACTCTCTAGGGGTGAATTTTAGACCCCAGCTCTAGTGCGACATAAAACTCACTCAACTCAACTTAACCCTTATTTAATCTTTCGTTCACCGACTAAATTATTTACTAACTCAAACTTTCCTTTAGGAAAGTCGCGTGAAGTCACTCCAAAATTTCTAGTAACAATTGGCTTTACAATTACAAGTCTCTCTCTTTTTCTGTTTTCCGATTAAATCGACGCGTCAGCTGGTTGGAGCAGCTTTAGGAAGTAAGCAACTTCTTCGGACACACATCGCATGAATCCCTAAAACGGAATGTAAAAACCCGACAGCAGATGATAAAGATGATAATGATGATGAGAAAAGTTTATTGATTCCAGGACTGATCTAATTCCTTTTATAGTACAACAACGATAAAATAATAATAATAATACCTAATAATAACGTTACGGGTACCGTCCATTGAGCTTGAAATCCTATGTTAATTCATGAGAATTTTAGTGTTTTTCAAAACGTGATTTTTCACTCTAAGAGGACTATGTTGTGTCCTTTAAAATTTTTAAATATTAATTTATGCTTTTTACATTGTAACATGAATATCTCATGAGACAATCAATTATACTGGGGGAAATTATTGCTTTTTTTTTTTTTTTTTTTTTTTTTTTTGTAGGGGGATAATTATATATTTGGAAGGTCGGTATCAGATTTGAGATATCAGTTTTGTGATGGCAGAAATACGAAAATATTGGAAGGTCTGAATGATGGATTTCTTTTTGATGCAAGATTTGTTCGGCCCATTCAGGATATTCTTTTTTCTGGAAGCTGCATCCCTTCCGAAATCAGTCCTGGGATTTTTTATTTTTCAAGTTGATGAAAACTATAGTTAGATTCGACGAGTGTGAGTTCTTATTATTGTCAGTCCCTCGTTAAGTGAGTTCGTTAGTTCCGTTTTAAACCACCAGTCTCAGATGATAAGTTTCAGTATTTCAGATTATGATGAGCAACGACAGAAGGAGCAGGAACAGGTGACTACACGTCTTCCAGGAGGGAGCACTGTTGGCTGACTGCATGAGGGCTACGGGTGACATGAAGCTGCTCGCGTTGGCAGATTCGTCCTGCGATGACGGTGACCAGTCCCCCGTTAAAGAACCTGAGAAAAAATCCATTATCAAGATTAAAATTTATATTTTTCTTATTTATGTTGTTATGCATAATAATCTGAGGATAAAATTCATTTATATATCTTGAAGTGTATCTTATATTATATTAACCGCTAATTATACTTACATGTAAATATTTAAGGTAAATCTACAAAAAATCTGAATTTTCAAGACACAAAACAATAATTTTTAAACAATTGTTAAAACCAGTTAGTTGTAAGGAAAAGCGGGTGGAAGCAGAACTGATCACAAGGTTATTGGACTTAGAAAAAAAATTGCTACTAGTCATACGGAAAACGGTCGAGCGCAAGGGAATTTTTCCCCTTTAATTATCCGGAAGAATCGTTCTCTCACTTTCACTTTCTGTTTTTTAACATTCAACGATTTAATCTCTAACAACGACAGCTTGTGAATTTATTTGGCAGCATTTTTTAAACTTAAATAATTATAATTAATATTAATTTTTTCGAAATATTTAAGCTACAGATGAATAAATAAATACAGCTGGCGAATTCATTTCTATTATGTATCTCAAGAATTAATAAATCTAGCTAGATTTTTTTTATATCCCCACCATAAAATAAAACATGCGTGCGTGATACTGATTGCTGCGAAAACAAGTTACACGCGTTTTCAGATTCATGCACAGCAAGGTAGTGGTGTCCAGTGATGTTTTTTTTTTTTTTTTTTATGTGCGCGAAGCGTACATACTTACGTGAAATTGATTGCAGCGAAAACGAGTTACATGCATTCTCAGATTCACGCACAGCGAGAAAAGGGTGTCCAGTGATATTTTTTTCTTTTTTTTAAAATTGGTTTTCATGTGCGCGAAGTGTACATACGTGCGTGATACTGATTGCTGTGAAAACGAGTTACATGCGTTCTTAGATTCATGCACAGCGAGGTAGGGGTGTCTAGTGATGTTTTTTTTTTTTTTTTTTAATCATGTGCACGAAGGGTGCATACGTCATACGTGCGTGATATGATACTGATTGCTGCGAAAACGAGTTACATGCGTTTTCAGATTCATGCACAGCGAGGTAGGGGTGTTCAGTGACTTTTTTTTTTTTTTTTTTTTTTTTTTTCATGTGCGCGAATCGTACACACGTGCGTGATTCAACACAAGTTTTACATGTTTTCCCATTACATCTTTCTTTTTCCATTTTATTACTTTCAGTGGAAGAATTTAAATACATAACTAGGGTTTCAGGTAGCAGGAGACATTTGCATGCTACAAGGCAGTTGGTACTTTTTAAAGTGGGGGGGGGGGGGAGATTGGTAGTCGCCCCTGGGCTTATTTATCTTGCTCTATTTTCTTTTTTATTTCATTTTGCATGCGCGTTTTTTATTTCCTAAATCAAATATTATTTAAAATTAAAAATTTTGATAATGATGTCAATTTGTCACAGCCTAAGCAAATTTAATATTTCTTTTATTATTCGCGTGAATGTAGCTAGGCCTAGGCCAGAGAACGAACGAATCCTCGCCCAGCCCTTCAAACAGAAAACAAAAGGGGAATAAATCCCTTGCGTGTCACCTTTTTTCCCTATATGCTTCAAGTAGTAAATTTTCCTAAGTTCGTTAACATTATGATCAGTTCTGCCTCCATGTACTTGTGTTGTAAGGCGCCTAAAGTGCCCGTTGAAAAATGATGAATATAACAATGTTTCACATGATGACAGTTACACACATATTTATTCGCGCTGGGAGTTATTTTAAAATCATTAAAATCAATTTCACTTCATATAATGGTTATGCTTATTCACGCATGCGAAATATTATTTATTGATAATAAATTATAAATTCTCATTTTGATCGCCAGGAGACGATGTGAAACACTTTAAAATATTAAAACTTTTCACACAGTTAAACACACAATATATCCTAATCTCATACAAATCCTTATTCAAATTAATTTAAACAGAAAAGTTTTCCGGGTGTAAAAGAAGAAGATTAAGTCTAAAAAGAAGTAGCAAAATGCATCTAAAAGTTCGTATTGAATGATAAGGAATAAAAAAGTTGAAAGCAAATGTCTTAAATAATAATAATAATAATAATAATGATATTGATAATAGTAATAGTAATAGTAATAATAATAATAATAATAATAATAAAACTATGCAACAGTTGTTTCTGGTGGAAATAATGAAAAGTCCCTGTATCAAGTGATGAAGATGAGTCCAATTTATTGTGTTCAATCTCAAATTTCTTATTCTTTACCATTTATCAATTGGTGCTTTTTATATAAATATTAAATTAACTTATATTGCTAATTTACTAATTATCGATTTTTATATACTTATATATGTATATGTATATATATATATATATATATATATATATATATATATATATATATATAAGCAAAATAGTCAGCCAGATGAAAATTTAATCCCAAAACACACGAGGGCCTTCATTAGGGGAGTTCCCCCATGTAGGGAAAGGAATATGAGAAGTTTACCTTTCCCTACATGGGGGGAACTCCCCTGATGAAGGCCCTTATGTGTTTTGGGATTAAATTTTCATCTGGCTTTGATTAATTTTGCTTATTTATTATAGTTTTATATTTCCTTTTGCTGCATTTGCGCATTGGTTTATAAAAAACTTTGTTCTAGTTCTATTTATTTAATTATTCAAGTTTTACTCCCTCCTATATTTAAATTTTATCATATATATATATATATATATATATATATATATATATATATATAACACAGAAGGCCTGTTGCATTTACCTTGCATTGATATGCATTTTTCTTTTTCCATTACATGTTCAATTACTTTATTGTTGAGTTGTCAACTATTCTTAAAATTAGTAATCATACAATTAAACACAAAACATAATAAATGTGTTTTGTTGATGTTTTGTTTCATTATTCTTTCAGCTTTAAATCCATAAATCTTGAATTTTGTTTGTTGTACTCCTTGAACAACTAAACCCCTAAATTATTTTGCTTTTTTAATCCATGTGACTCCAAATGTATCATCCTGTGAGTATTGATTGTTTATAATGGTTGTTTTCTGTTAAATTCTCTGTTTTTTGTACTTAATAGCTTATTCCACTTTCAACTTCACTTCAATAACTTTCATGTACGATAGGAGGCCCACTAGTGATTTGCTATAACGAAATCGTACATTGGTGCTCAAGGGTGAAAAAGGTCTCCCTGATGATTTTTTTTCACCTTTCTGAACTTCTCCTTCTTGACATTTACTTTCGTATTGGTCTATGTGGTTTCAGTGATCTTGTATCTGTTGCTTGGCTTTTACTGCGTTTAATAATTCATTATTAATAATTCAATGTTATACAAATATATATATATAAATATATTAATAATAATTGAATGTTTTTATAGAGGTGGCTTAAAAAGTGGAAAATTTTGGAAAACTGTATTCAGGAAGAAAAAATAAAAAAATAAACAAATAAAAAACTAAATTTTGAAAAACATTCAAAGTTCAGCAGTTTCTTTTTGTTCAGGAGTAATTTTTTCTTTTGTCAGCTTTGAATGCTTTTTAAATTTTGTTTTTTTTCTTCAGGCTGATAACAATTTTCCTTATTTTCACTTTTTAGGCCACCTCTAAAAAAGCATTTTAATTTAAGAATTTTTTTTTTTTTTTTTTTTTTTTTTACTCTTTTCTTTTTTTTTTTTTTTTTTAGCTTTTCAGTTATATAACTAAAAAGCTTCTCTAAAACGCTTTTAGAAAATTTTTAAACCTTCTAGAAAATACTGAAAGCTTTCTCAAAATCAAATTTTTCTAGCAGGTTCCATGAAGTTTCTAGACGTTTTCACGAAATTTCTAAAAAATTCCATGAAGTTTCTATGAAGTTTCTAGAAATTTCCTAAACATTTATTAAGTTCTAGAAGGTTCCATGAAGTTTCTAAAAGGTTTTATGAATTTTCTAGACTTTTCATGGAGTTTTTGGACGTTTCTATAAAGTTTCCATATTTTTCTAGAAGGTTCCAAGAAAATTCTATACAAAATTCATATTAAATAAAATTGATTTAATATGAACAAGATAAACTGATAAGATAACCGACAGATAAACCGATTTAATGTAAAAGCATTCTAAAAAAATAAGAAAAGTCATTGTATTTTTGTAACAATGGCAAGTACGGAAAAGAAAAGAAAAAGAAAATATAATTGCCATCCCCTGTCTATATGGAAGAAAAGAAGTATAGTAGTACCTTTATACAGTGAAAAATTAACAGCAAAAGGTTGGTAATTTTCAAAACTTTTAAAACAAATTTTTATGCAGTTATTTTATTCACCTTTGTTGAGCGTGAAATGTTTCTCAAGGTACTGTACCCTCAGTACTGTCGTCATCTCAACCTCGAACATGCGGTTGGGGTCGGGTGGAAGGTCTGTAGGAACAGACCGACGTTTGCGTCCGTAGCCCAACTGACCATTGCCACACGGCACCTGGAATAATTGGAATTTATATTAATTCGTTATTACAACCAACTGTGAGGGGAAAAAAGTAATCTTAAACTTTTGTTCCAAAAATATTAAAATAAAATTTGCATACTACAAAAGATTAACGTAACATTTAAACAAGAAAAGAAAACTCATGCGATTTGCATAAATTATAAAGCACTTTTCAACTGTATTTACAAGAGTGCTAAAAACGATTAACTGCAAATGTAATTTCAACTATTTCCATTTATAATCCAAAATGTATGTGTATACTTTCGCATCTTCCTCTATACCTATCATCGCCGTATCATATACCGTATTCTATAGGAAACAGACTTTTGTGTATCCAAACAATGCATGTTAATTTTGTTAAACTTTGTGTACTATAAGGAAATAATTAAAATAGAACGTAGATCATAGATTACCGTGTAGTTATGAACATAGGCTTGGACATTAAATTAAAGCCTGCCAAAGAAAGATTTTTTTTTTTTTTTTTTTTTAAGTTTTGGAGGGATAATTTCACAACATCGAATTAAAAATTCATTAAAAAGTTAAATTTCATCAACAGTGAGTTGAAAAAAGAAATACAATATGTAATTTAAAAATGGCTTCTTATTTTGCAATGGAAGTCAATTTTTTATCAGAAAAGAGAAAACTTACAGAAAAAAAAAAAAAATAATAATCATAATAATAACCTCTTCCCCCCCCCCCTCCAAAAATCAGTTTCAGTTCTGAAAATAAATATTGTTTTAGAAAATATACATATAATATAATATTAAAATATACATATAATACATAATATAAATAAACATTGTTTTAGAAATATGAAATTTTTAAATATGAATAAAAAATCCACTTGGTATAATTTATTTCACATTTACTTTCCCAATAATAAATGTGCTGTTTTCATAATTAAACTAGTATGTTGTGGCCAGCACAAGACTTTCTTCTATATTTTCCTATACAAATTCACTTTGATAACTTTGTTTTAAATAATTGTTTGATAACTTTGTTTTAGATAACTTTGTTTTAAATTATCACATATTTATAGCTCAACCATTCGTTTTAAAGGTATTGACGAGACCTTTCGAAAGATAACCCATCTTGAAAATTTACCCCCCACGGGGGGGTTACTTCCCCCCACGGGAGGAGCGATGCCCCCACATGCACAATTTTTTTTTTAATTAACTACTACTATTATCAATAATTCATATTAATTTTACAATCACAGGTTAAGAATAACTCTCAATATGTACATTTATACGAAATTTTGTCCTATACTGCCATGTTAAAGATTTAGAAAAAATACGATCACAGCGCCACCTGTTGAGCGATTGATCCCCAAATCTAATCAGCACCAGCTTATGTCAGGGGCCAACTAAATGCCAAGTTTGGTTAAATTTCGTTAAAAGAAAAAAAAATCGATAACTTTGTTTTAATTTATCACAGATTTATAGTTCAACCATTCCTTTTAAAGGTATTGACGAGACCTTTCGAAAGATACCCATCTTGAAAATTTACTCCCCTCGACCGGGGACTTCCCCCCCAGGGGGGGTGGTGAGGCTCCCACATATACAAAAAAATTTTCCCAGTTGACTTTCTCTATTATAAATAATTCTTGTAAATTTCATAATGAATACTAAAAATTAATTCTCTTTATGCACATTTACACAAAATTTTGTCCTATATCACCATGTTAAAAATTTAGAAAAAGCGGGATGGCAACGCAACCTGTAAGACAATTTTTACCAAAAGTTGATAGGCACTAATTTATGTCAAGGTGCAACTACATACCAATTTGTATGAAGTTCTGTGCAGTAGTTCCTGAGATACAGTTGCCACAAAATTTTGTCACACACACAGACAGACAGACATTTACTAAAAATGGTCAAATCGTGTTCTACAGTTCTCAAAACGTGTAAATCCATCAAAAACCCGAGGTCGAAAATTTTTGCGAATTTAATACTTTCTTCTATTGAATATAGAAGAAAGTTAAAAAAAAAAAAAAAAAAAAAAAAAAAATCCTATTTTGATTATATTTTTTATGATTGTGTTTTTTAGACAATTTATGTTAATAATTCATATTCTGTAGGTGTATATCTTTAAAGTATTGCTAGGTTTAAATTGACGCTTGCAAAGGATCTTAAGATTCAACTTTTAAAAATACATTTTTCCATAAAATACTCTTATCAGGCAAAATGTCGTCATTTTTTACCATGTTTTTATTAACTTCTATTCTTGTTTGTTTGTTGGTATGTTTGTTTGTTCGGTACAAATCTTGCAATCGAATTTTAACTAACTTCCCTACTAGATAGACATTTGAAACTTTCATAGTAGCTCAGAACCCGGTGACAACACAATACTTCGAAGTCCGATTTTCCAAATTTTGATTAGTTTTCTTATAATTAATTGCCGAAACGTCAGTGGAGGCCCTCTGTTGAGACTCAAAACGGTTTTGGGAACCGTCTGTGTGTTTGTTTGTCTGTGTACTTGTCTGTCACGTGATAGCGGCCGCAAAAATCACGCTATTGACTTGTAATTTGGTACACATGTTCCACGGAATCAGCTGTATAGTTTTGGATGTGTATTCCATTTGTAGTTCGTGTACAGAGACACGTCAAAGTTTTTTTTTATCGTTACGGCCTATGGGAAGAATTTGTACGTACAAATTCGGCCCATGTTACCGTGTAGAAGTCAGAGACGCTAACCACTACACCGTCTGGGCGGCCTAATAGCGTTAAAATAGCTAGTAAAATATTAGCTATGATTTAATTGTTGCCAAAAAAAATTTACGAGTTCATTTTCTTTCGACATAAAAATAAGTACATTTAATTAAACGTGAACGTTAAAAAATTGAAAAAAGTTAAATTATGCATCTTACAAAAAATTGACGTCATTATCACTTTAAATACTTTATGCACATTGATAAGAGCTCTATGATTCATCAGAAAATTTAAAACATGGTATATAATTTTTTTTTTTTTAACTTATAATTATTTCTTATTAGATCATTGAGCTGAGTCCGTGTGCGTAAATATTTCCATTTAAAAATATTATTTTTTATTCTCACGTATTTTATTAATTATATCACTATCATATCGTTTCGATAAAATAAAATCGTAACTGAACAATGTTAGAAAAATATTATATAGATTATTATTATTATTATTACTAGCAAACCCGTGCGAAATATTCGCATTTTATTTCTTTTCTTATTTCCCTTTAATATTTGAAACTCATAAATGTTATACCAATTTCACCACCTAATTAAAATTTTAATTTACCAGAAGCCAAATTATTAATAAAACCAAATTAATATTGTACAATAGTGAAACCAAAATCATTCAAAGAAAGGTTTCCAAATAAAATTCATGTTGGCGATGACTTTTTATTAATTTTGGTATTTTTTAAAATAAATAAGGACCTCCTGATATAAGTCAGTTTCTGCTTCAGAAAATATTATCATTGGAGTATTACATGTATGAAATTTTTTAGCTTAATTGGATGTTTATATGCAAGATGAGTTTCGAAATCATATTTATCTGGATTGGGGGCCCAGGGCCCCTAAGGCCACCTTCCGTTAAGTCTGTTTTTTCTTAAGCGTATGTTGTCATTGCAGTTATACATGTATGGATAATTCCAGCTCAATCTGATGATAGGAAACATGTTAAAATTCAAAATCATGTTTTATCTGTCGCGGGGACCAGGGCCCTCAGGAGCCTTCTTTAAGTCCATTATTTCTGAAGCATGTATTCTCATCTAGTTCTGAGGTGAATTTCAAATTTCAAGCCTCTAGCTCATCGGGAAGTTAGTTTAAATTTCGTTACAATATTCCCCCGAACAGACACCATGACAAGAAAGCAATTTAATAAAAACATTGAAATAAGAATGTGCTTAGTAAATGTTACCATTTAAACAATCGAATGATACATAAACTTAAAATGCTCATTTAGTATTTAAAAAAAGTAAAAATGCTCACTCCTCTACACTCTTGCAAGCAAACACTGACGGTCCCCACGAACAGCACGTGGTTGGCGTCTGGAAACTTGAAAGCCCTGAACTTGGCATTGAGGGAATCACCACCTGGCGAAGACTCAAAGTTACCGAAGATATAAGGATCGATGGAACACCTGTAAGTATAAAGAAATATAATATAATGCAGCCCATGTGAACAATAACAAAAAAGATCAAAAGCTTCCTTTATTTTCGGCCCTAGATCTTAAAATATTAGATTATTCCCATGCAATTTAATTTTCAAAAGTTAATCTTTTTAACAGGATGATCAAGACAATTCAAGTTATAAAATGTCTTGAGGGTTAAATTATCAAGATTTTCTATCAATAACGTTTTTTGATTTTCATGCTTCAATGTATGAACGATACCTATACATTTTCTACGTGTTATCCTCAGTGACGCCAATTAAAATTTGTAAAAGTCTTAAATTTGAAATTAGTGTTGTTTATTATTCTAGCAGATAACAGAATTGTCATAGTTGTTCAATGAGTGATTATAAGAACAAACAGGAAGACCACAAAATATCGATCTATTCTAACCAGATGAAGAAAACAGCGAACAGCAATCTCTAAGTTAATAAAGAAAGGGCATGTTTATAAACAAAAGCTCCGTCAATCAAACTTTGCCACTCTCGTGTGATAAAAGATCAACCTATAGTGCGACCACGTTTCCTACGACTAGCAGTGAGGCCGAGTCCAAAAGTTTGGAGGGATGCAAAATTGGCCGAGAGATAGTTATTTGGCAAACATCCAGTTATTTGGTGTTCCCTTATCGCTTGTTTTCTCTCTGTCACCCCTATTTTAACACTGGACTCGTTCAATCCGCACTTGAGCAGAGGCTTCCATGGTCGCAAGAAATGTGGTTAAAGAATAACCTGTATTGGTGGAAATACCAATGTTTTGCCACTCTACCCATAACTTGACTGCGTGTGACGTCACATGCCCTTTCCTTATAAGAAATTTAATTGGACTGTGCCATACTAGTTTTTTTCAGGAGTCAACCCACGACATCATAATATTAGTCCATCAAGAAAATGAGTTTTCCGATAGCTGGAAAAGAAACATCAACATAATTATTCCGAAACATTTCTATAAACATATACACTCTTTGAATAATCTGTCAACATAAATGCTATCATAAATGAAATATTTTCATACACGTGAGACCAATTTTTGCCTATCAGTGTCTAAGCTATCCACCAATAATTCAGAGACAACATGGGACAACTGTCAACACTCCATCTTTACTGAAGAACCTTTTCAGACTGATCGCCCTAGCAAGATCGAGAAGGTATGCAAACGAACCATCGGGAAGTCAAACACCTCCCAGAGAATCCCAGAAAAACTATTGCTGTACGCTACCGGAATACAGTTCTATTTCCGATATGGATTCCAATCCTTTCTGTACAGAATTGTGACTAAAAACCTCTTTCTTTTACCACGTGTTTTGCACATGAAGAAGAAAAGCCACGTCCTTTCGAAACCGGTAGTGCTCTTATTAATTTTATGGTGTGAAGAAGTTTTCAAGTTTAACTATAAAAAAAAACCTGTTGTTAATTAAATTATGCGAGTGAAAGCTACCAAAGAACCTCACCTTCGAACAAAAATCCCAGCGCAGATTGCACCGGCGAAAAATTGGTGTGCAGAGTATTTTAGGACCGACTACCTTCTTCGTAGGGGTAACCATTAAATCCATAGTCCTGATCTTGCTCCAAAGGCCGTATACCTGTTCCAACGCTGAAAAATGCTCCTATCATCATGTTCTGGATGATGAGAGTGCACGATGGTGGATTGCTTCGACATCGTTGTACAAAGTTAGTCTCACGACATGGCAAGCGTGCTTTGGTTCCATGGTTCTTACATTAAGAGTGAGGTGAAAGAATACAATCAACTAATTATGTTTTATCTCTTTAAGGCCGCTAGGAAATTCATTTTAAGGTTTAAACATAACATTTTAAGAACAGACAAGTTTTCTACAGTAAGTTACTATTTTAAAAACTTGTATGATCCGCCTTGACATAGCTCAGATATTGGGGGTATGGTAAATCTAATATTATACTGATAAAAACTTTTTTTGGAAAAAATAGAACCTTCTCCAAAAAGCAATTATTATTAAAAATAAATTGTAAATTGTTATAAAATGTAATTGTAAATTTCGCCTGAAAATATAAAATAAATTCCTTTGCCAGACAACGTAAACACTACTATAAATCATAATCTTTGAAGTCGGCGCAAAGTTAAAGAAAATTTGATGTATTTTTTATAAATTTGATTTGAGACCAATAACTACGCTGTTGCCTCAAATGATCTATCTTTATAGTTTCCTTTATTGTTTTATCACTATATAAAATTGATCCACTAGTAATATTAACGTAAAATAGTGAACTTTCGTAATTCGGGATTTTCTACGAGGTTACTGGTGTTTTCATATTAATAATAGTGTTCATGTTGTCCAGCGAAAGATTTTATTTTATACTTTTCGGTGCAATTTACAATTCTATTTTATGTCGATTCGAAATTGATCTTTTCATTTAAAAGTTGAAACTTCAATATGTTTATTGCGAATAACGTCACAGTTTTACGAATTAATTAATTACATTAAGCTATAGGTAAAAGTCAGAACCCTAGTTTAGTCACTTTTCTCTTCTGTTAGAATTAATTCGACCATTTCAAGAAAAGTATGTAGCTAACATTTGATTTAAAATTATATTAATGTTTCCCTGTGCCAAGATAGATTCGATTCTTTCGAATTTATGTACAAGCTAGTTATAATTAACTGCCATTGTAAATAGTATACTGCAGCTAAATTAGCTACGTGTATTACCACCAAATTCTGTATGTGTTCATGAGATGAACTCAAGGCATAAATAATAATAATAATAATACTTTAAAAAAAAAAAAAAAAAATACAAGATGGCGCTTTGGATTTAAAAAAAATTCTATTTATCCAAAGATCGTTTATAGCGGAAGTTTAGCCATAATCAGCCTATATTATAGCAATGTTTGAAAGTACACTATTAAAAATTTGGGTGCGAGGTAGAATTAAAACTTGATACAATAACAGCTGCCACGGGCTAGGTCCCATGGTCACGGGCTTGGTAATTTTGTCCGACCAAGTTCAAAACTTGGTACTACAGAAGCTGCAACCTTAAGATGATAAAATCTCTTATCATGATTTGATGCTTCTTGTTGAAAAAAGCACCAAATTCTGATGAACATCTTACGATAGCATCTGCCCTAGTGCCAAATTTTTGTTCAACCAAGCACCATATCAAGGTAGAAGGTTCCGTTACCTTATGGTTTCAATTACTGTAGTACCAAGTTTTCGTTCAACTTAGCAGAAAATGTGTTACAGTGTAGTTGTAAAGTTTAGCAGGATAGAATTTTGCCACTGGACATAAGAATTGAGAACAGATAAATGATACTAACCCGTTCATGATGATGACCTCTTCCTGCTCAGGCGTTCCATCTGTTACTTTGAGAAAACTCGTCAGCAGACCGTACGTATCTGGAAATAGAAAGAAAGAATTATTACCTTAGCACGTAAAAGAGATTTGCCAACTTGAGGGTATTTGTGTTCGGTGATGGAGTATGTTGATTTTATTTAATATGCAACTTTACAATAAGAATAATGATTCGAATATAGTGTGTGTTTCTGCAAATAAGTTTGAATTAAAAATAAATTTACTACTTACCTGCACTCTGTTTGTCTAGGTAGACGATCATATGGAGGGGCGTTCCTGGCTGCACCCCTTTCGTCGTGTCCAGCGTGTGACCTTGCTGCTGCACAGCAATTGTCAAGTAGGGAGAAGGTGCAGAAGCCTGGATGTACTCTGTGATGTTTATAAAACTGTAAGAAAAATTAAACTTGTTTCAATTACAAAAATGGCGAAGAATGCCGGTCAGTTTTGGAATTTAAAGATGACATGCATTTTATAGGTCAACACATTTCAAATTATGGCATAAATAATATGTTTTTAAATAATATGAACGCCTTCGACACAATCGAGTCATTTTTATTCATGGATAATCAACAGTCTATTGTCAGTGAAGGATTCAAATACATATGCATACATACATGTATATACAACATATATTTATGTCCGAAGGTAAAACACGCCACATCCATTTTGTGAAAAGAGTTAGCACCATGTTTTTGGTATGATATTTTGTTTTATATAGAGGTATGAAGTCCTATATCGAATTCCCTAACAACATACCTGTCCACAGAACATCCTGAGAAGATCCATAGGATTTCCCTTTCATCCACAGGACATTCTGAAAATGCCTTTCGGAGAAGATGTGTTGTTAGGGTTACTAAAAAGGAAATAGGACAGTGGAAAATAAAACAAAGTCTTTTTTTTTTTTTTAATTCATGACAAACTTATTTCATTACAACATCATTAACACCATTCCTAAAAAATTATATTTTTGTGACATGGTGTCCTTTACCTCCGGTGTACAGATATATGTTTAAACTAGTGGATCTGCAGATCAAGAGCCTCAAAGTCCTATTTGCTTCACGCATTATTCAACAGATCATTTTTATTTATTCCTTATAATATAATATATTTATATATCGATTCGATTGACTTCCTACATAAACAGAAACGTTTCTGAGGGGGGCTGCAACCCCCTTAACTCCCCGCTGTATTTCTCTTTCTATAACTATCTGTATAAATATGTATTCCTAATGACTGATAGTCTTGTATTAATTCCTTGTAATTCATAAATACTTGTACCAAATTTCAAGCAAAATGATTACAAAACATATCGAAATTATTTTGTATAACCCTGTAACTTAATTACCAATTCTATGCCCACATTTTTAGGTAGAAAAACACGCCTTTAAAATTCTAATAAAATTTCATTCTATTTAATGGGGTGTAACCATGTTAAAATACACTTTTAAGAAATACTGTCTATACACCGTAATAGTACGAAATTCTTTTATGCATCCCGGAAAAGGAGCCACAGTAATTATATACACTAAAAAAGAATACACCTATTTAATTAATTATAACTCATTAATGTTTAATCCTAGTTCGACATCATTTGGATGATTACAGAATGTCATCCGAATTCGTTTGTGTGGTCCCGTAAATAAATCATTTAGTCTATATGTATCCCTCTTTTTAGTGTAAACATGCTTTTAAACATCTTCATAATGTATGTTAATTCCATTATGTTGAATGCAGAATAAACGCGTTAAAATGCGCTTAAATAAAAATTTGTTAATAGGCAATAATGTCAAGGAATTCTTTTGTGTGTCTCTGTAGACAAACCATAAACGTTATATACATCAGTGAAAACTATTCAACTTATTCTACGTTTTTCATGAATTTGACTTAATTTGGATGATTACGTGATATTGTCCCAACACTTTTGTAAATTCCTGTATATTAATAAAGAAGCCTAACAGTACCTATATTCTGCATAAAACATCAATTTAAGTATCTCAGCAATGTACGCTAATTTCATTTTGTAAAATGCAGAGTAACGATGCTAAAATTCGCTTAAACGAAATTCACGCCATAGGCCATAATGATTAGAAAAACTTTGGCATGTCCCTGTACACATTCCATAAACAATATAGACATCAAAATTTATACAGCTATTTCTATACAGAGCTTGAACGTATGTGCCAATTTGCAAGTTAGTTGGAGGATTTTTGCGGCCGTTATTGCTGTACATACAAATTCTATTCATAGGCCGTAATGATAAGAAAAACTTTAGTGTGTCCCTGTACACGAACTACAAATGGAATGCACACCCAAAACTATACAGCTAATTTTATGTGACTCATGAACATGTGTACCAAATTGTAAGTCAATAGCGTGATTTTTGCGGTCGCTATCGCGCGACAGAAAGACAAACAGACACACAGACGGAACTCAAAATCTTTTTGAGTCTCCACAGGGAGGCCTCCACTGACGTTTCGATAATAATTTGAACTCTTAAATCCCAGGGTTATAATAAATGTGCACCAGAGGACTGGCATTAATAAGTAATAAATAAAAAACTTTGAATTAACATCATAAAATGGAAAAAACTGGCAATAATTGTTTCCGGTCGAAAGGAAACACGACCGTTTATCACAAGCGAATAACGTAGACTGCTGCAGACAAAGCGACACGCACAACAATACCGACCTAATTGATAATGAGCTAAAACAAATGAATCCAAATGTCAATATAAATACTGGTGTGACAAGAATTACAAAACTAGTTGGCATAGGTGGACTCTGCTCAGTTCCCCATCATATTTATGATCTCAGAAATTTCTAGTGCGAGACATATTACTAGTGGATCTGCAGATCAGGAGCCTCAACGTCCTATTTGCATCAGACATTATTCAATAGGTCATTTTTATTTATTCCTTATTATATAATAGTATATATTGATTCAATCGACTTATTACCAAAATCAAATACATTCCTGAGGGCCTCAACCCCACGTTGTATCTCTCTTTGTATACTTATTTGTATATGGTATAAAGTGTTACGAAATTGTAAATAATTGCATTTATTTTTGTATAAATTCTTTCAAAGAGGTTTAGTAAGTTGATAAAATGCTAATTTTGTGCCTTTATAGTCGTTTTAGCGTTAAAATAGCCAAATTTTCCTTTAAAAACGCATTAAAAAGCTCCTATAAGGGAAGAAATAAATTTGGCGCCAAATTTGGCGACTATTTCCCTCCTTGGCGATTTTTTTGGTGATCTTGGCGAGAAAATCCTTATTAGAGATATACCAAATATGGAAGCTCTAATCTCATTGGCTGATGTGATACGAGAATTTTCCAGAACAGTCTGTTTTCGATAGAAAAGTATAAAAGGAGCATTATTTTCGCCAAGGCGGTCAGTCTCAGATCTATATCAGTTTCGTCAAATGCTTGCTCAATGGGCTCATGAATATGTGTACCAAATTGCAAGTCAATAGCGTTATTTTGGGGGCCGCTATCGCGGTACATACAAATTCTTCCCATAGGCCATAATGGTAAAAAAAACTTTGGCGTGTCCCTGTACACGAACTTACAAATGGAATGCACACCGAAAACTATACAGCTGATTCCGTTGGGCTCATGAACACGTGTACCAAATTGCAAGTCAATAGCGTGATTTTTGTGGCCGCTATCGCGGTACATACAAATTCCTCCCATAGGCCGTAATGATAAGAAAAACTTTGGCGTGTCCCTGTACACAAATTACAAATGGAATACACACCTAAAACTATACAGCTGATTCCGTTGGGCTCATGAACACGTGTACCAAATTGCAAGTCAATAGCGTGATTTTTGTGGCCGCTATCGCGGTACATACAAATTCCTCCCATAGGCCGTAATGATAAGAAAAACTTTGGCGTGTCCCTGTACACAAATTACAAATGGAATACACACCCAAAACTATACAGCAGATTTCGCGGGGCACATGAACAGGTGTACCAAATTGCAAGTCAATAGCGTGATTTTTGTGGCCGCTATCGTGGTACATATAAATTTCTCCCATAGGCCGTAATGATAAGAAAAACTTTGGCGTGTCCCTGTATACGAACTATAAATGGAATACATACCAAAAACTATACAGCTGATTTCGTGGGGCTCATGAACATGTGTACCAAATTTCAAGGAAATAGCGCTTTTTTGGCGGCCGCTATCGCGCGACAGACAGACAGACAGACACAGCCCAAAACCGTTTTGAGTCTCAACAGAGGGCCTCCACTGACGTTTCGGCAATAATGTTAAAAGAAATCAATTTGACCAAAGCTTCATACAGTGACAGAATGAAATCCCCGCCTAATAGGCTATCCACCGTTCACTTCGATATATTTATCTTATTCTAATCTATTAATTTATTTTATCAGGGTCAATTTCGTTGTTTAGTTTTCATGCTACTATTTTCAATGCAATAATCCTCAAATTCATATTTATATGAAAAATTTACAATTTCGCTATGTTGATAAAATCGTAAATTACGAATAATTTACGAAATTTTCCTATTAGAATATTTGTATTCAATCATGTTCAAACAAATATCATAAACGTAATTTTGAAGTTGTCTAACGTATTTAGGATCCTCAAAATGGAAGTTTATGCTCAATTTTGCTTTATTCTGACATGTTAAATAAATCGTAAATTCCAAATAACTTACGAATTTTTTAAATTGGAAAAATCATAGTCTATGATATCCATGCCAGTATCCTAAATATTATTTCGAAAGTGGTTTGACATCTTTACGATGAAAATATCCCTCAAGATTGACGTTTATGTGAAATTTTGCTCTTATTCAGCCATGTTAAGAAATTCGTAAATTTCCAATAACTTACGAAATCTTTATATTGGAAAATTCATAGTCATTAATATTCATGCCAGTGTCCTAAATAATGTTTCAAAAGTAGTCTGACATCTTTACGATGAAAATATCTCTCAAAATTGACGTTTATGTGAAAATTTCCCCTATACTGCCATGTTAAGAAATTCGTAAATTTCCAGTAACTTGCGAAATTTTCAAAGTAGCATATTTATAGTTACTGATGTTCATTCCGGCATCAAAACTGATATTTTAAAACTGGTCTGACATTTTTACAATAAAAAGTTTTCATTTAATGCACGTTTAAGTGATTTTTTGTCCTATTCTCCCATGTTAAGAAAATCGTAAATTTCCAATAACTTACGAAGTTTTTAAAATCGAATGTTGCAAATGAATAGGGTTCTTGCCAGTGTCGAAAGTAATATTTTAAATCTGATCTGACCTCTCTGCGAAAATTTGTTCTTGAGATATCGTGTACACAGACTAACAAACTAACGGACTGACCCACTAACAGACTAACACACTAACAGACTAACAGACTAACAGACTAACACACACCCTACAGACAGACACCATAGAAATTTTGTCATTTTCGGATTCCTCACACCTGAAAACGTGTAGAAAAGTCAAAAAACCGAGGTCGAAATTTTTCACGATTACCTAAGTTCCCCATACCTATAGTATGATGGGGAACTAAAAAAAAAAGAGAAAAAACTGAAATATAATAGGGGAGAGTACAAATTTACTTTTACAACACTGTAAGTTATTGAAACATTTTAACATCTTTTAAAATTATAAATTTGATTTTAATTATTAAAATATAAATTTTATAAGCCAATTAACATAGTCATAAAAATGTTCCATCCTTCCCTTATATGAGGGAGGGATGGGACATGCTTATAAAATTAAAATAAGTACATAATATACAGACATGCTACGAAAAATGACAAAAGCAGTGGGTCACTATGTATGTAAGGTTAATTAATTACTAATAACATCTATTTTATACAACATTAGAATACAGTGTACCACTTAAATAAATATTTTCAAATACTCTATTAGTTCATTTTCTTTTTAGTTCCCCATCATACTATAGGTATGGGAACTTAGGTAATCGTGAAAATTTTCGACCTTGGTTTTTTGACTTTTTTACACGTTTTCAGGTGTGAGGAATCCGAAAATGACAAAATTTGTATGGTGTCTGTCTGTAGTGTGTCTGTTAGTGTGTTAGTCTGTGTACACGATATCTCAAGAAAAAATTGTCGCAGAGAGGTCAAATCAGTTTTATAATATTGCTTTCGACACTGGCAAGAACCCTATTTATTTGCAACATTCTAATTCAAAAACTTCGTAAGTTATTAGAAATTTACGATTTTCTTAACATGGGAGAATAGGACAAATATTCACCTAAACGTGCATTAAATGGAAACTTCTTACTGTAAAAATGTCAGACCAGTTTCAAAATATCAGTTCTGATGCCGGAAGGAACATCAGTAACTATAAATATGCTACTTTGAAAATTTCGCAAGTTATTGGAAATTTACGAATTTCTTAACATGGCAGTATAGGGCAAAATTTCACATAAACGTCAATCTTGAGGGATATTTTCATCGTAAAGATGTCAAACCACTTTCTTAATATTATTTAGGATACTGGCATGAATATCATAGACTATGGTTTTTCCAATTTAAAAAATTCGTAATTTATTTGGAATTTACGATTTACTTAACATGTCAGAATAAGGCAAAATTGAGCATAAACTTCCATTTTGAGGATCATAAATACATTAGACAACTTCAAAATTACATTTATGATATTTGTTTGAACATGATTGAATACAAATATTCTAATAGAAAAATTTCGTAAATTATTCGTAATTTACGATTTTATTAACATAGCGAAATTGTAAAATTTTCATATAAATCTGAATTTTGAGGATTATTGCATTGGAAATAGTAGCATGAAAACTAAACAACGGAACGGACCCTGATAAAATAAATTAATAGATTAGAATAAGATAAATATAACGAAGTGTACGGTGGAAAGCGTATTAGACGGGGATTTCATTCTGTTACTGTATCAAGCTTTGGTCAAATTCATTTCTTTTAACATGATTATAATATATCTCGCACTAGAAATTTATGAGAACATAAATATGATGAGGAACTGAGCAGAATCCACCTATGCCAACTAGTTTTAGTTCCTTATCATACTATAGGTATGGGGAACTTAGGTAATCGTGAAAAATTTCGACCTGAGTTTTTTGACTTTTTTATGCGTTTTCAGGTGTGAGGAATCCAAAAATGACAGAATTTGTAGGGTGTCCGTCTGCAGTGTGCCTGTTAGTTTGTTAGTGTGTTAGTCCGTTAGTTTGTTAATCTGTTTACCCGATATCTCACGAATAAATGATCGCAGAATGACCAGATCAGTTTTAAAATATTACTTTCGATATTTGCAAGAACTCTATTCATTTGCAACATTCGAATTAAAAAACTTTGTAAGTTATTAGAAATTTACGATTTTCTTGACATGGGAGAATAGGACAAAAATTCACTTAAACGTGGATTAAATGGAAACTTTTTACTGTAAAAATGTCAGACAAGTCGATGCCGGAATGAACATCAGTAACTATAAATATGCTATTGAAATTATATTTTTCCGACTGAGTGAAAATAATGCTTGGACCGGGATTCGAACCCCGGATCCTTGACTTACAAGGTCAAGGCTCTACCAATTGAGCTATCCAGGCCGACACCCCGGTCAGCATTACTCACTCAGACAACCTTTAGGCAGAAACATCTCTGGTCTATCATGTAGATAGCTCGACAGAAAATAAGCCGCAGGAAATGGAAAACACCATTAGATAATGGGAGAAAGAAATACAATTTTTATTAAAATCACACAATCAACTGTACTTATTTTCTGTTGAGCTATCTACATGATAGACCAGAGATGTTTCTGCCTAAAGGTTGTCTGAGTGAGTAATTCTGACCGGGGTGTCGGCCTGGAAAGCTCAATTGGTAGAGCCTTGACCTTGTAAGTCAATGATACGGGGTTCGAGTCCTGGTCCAGGCATTATTTTCATTCAGTCGGAGAAATATAATTTCAATAAATATGATTTTCTTCCACAGTTGATTGTGTGATTTTAATAAAAATTATAAATATGCAATTTTGAAAATTTCGCAAGTTATTGGAAATTTACGAATTTCTTAACAGGGCAGTATAGGGAAAAATTTCACATAAACGTCAATTTTGAGAGATATTTTCACCGTAAAGATGTCAGACTACTTTTGAAATATTATTTAGGACACTGGCATGAATATTAATGACTATGAATTTTCCAATATAAAAATTTCGTAAGTTATTGGAAACTTACGAATTTCTTAACATGGCAGAATAGAGCAAAATTGATCATAAACTTCCATTTTGAGGATCATAAATACATTAGACAACTTCAAAATTACATTTATGATATTTGTTTGAACATGATTGAATACAAATATTTTAATATGAAAATTTGTAAATTATTCGTAATTTACGATTTTATCAACATAGCGAAATTGTAAATTTTTCATATAAATATGAATTTTGAGGATTATTGCATTGGAAATAGTAGCATGAAAACTAAACAACAGAATTGACCCTGATAAAATAAATTAATAGATTAGAATAAGATAAATATATTGAAGTGAACGGTGGATAGCCTATTAGGCGGGGATTTCATTCTGTCACTGTGTCAAGCGTTTGGTCAAATTCATTTCTCTTAACATGATAACTATGTTAAGAGAATGTCCTGTTCTGGAAATTTATGAATATATGTATATATATGTATATGTATATATATAAAATATTTTATTTTGATTGATTCGACACGTTTTAAGGGATTTTTTTCTCACACTGTTTACTGCTTGGATTATTACAAAATCCACTTAACAGCAGATAAAACTTCTTATCAGAAAGAAGTTGCTTTCTTCCTCACAATAGGACACTTGCGGAAAAACAACTTCTACAGGTTGCACCTGGACCAAATTTTCCCTTTCGTTCTTGGTTGAGACCACTGGTTCTTGTTCAGGAAAGAGTTTTATAACATGCTGTACACAATTTTCACCCGTCTTATAATTAATCTATTTATTACCTCAACTTTTTTTTTTTTTTTTTTTTTTTAAGCAAGATTTTTTTCTTCGATAGTGTTTTAACTAAAAGTTTTATGTATATATTTAATTGCACAATGATTACGATCTGTTTTATGCAATGGTACTTTTATTACATGGTCTGTTTATTAATGTATTATATCATGCATCATATTTATTAATGTGTCCTTGGATTACATGGACAATATTTAAAAGTTTGATTTCATTCTTCAAATACTGAAAATATTGAATTCTTTATATTATTTTTATTTTTATTTTTTCGATATGAAATATTTTACTTCATTATGTATTAAATTTAAGTTTTGAAATAGATTCGCATTTTAATAGATTTTTGTACCAATAAAATAAAGGTATCTAAGAAATAGGGAACCAAAACAAGCTTTTCAAATACCCCTTCATATGACCCCCCCCCCCCCCCAGAAAAAAAAAAAGCAATAATAATAATAAGAAATAAATAAATAAGAAATAAAAATATAATATAATATAAAAACAGATTGATGTTTTCAAAATAAGATAAATACGAATATCTAAAAGAAAAAAAAAATTAAAAATTAAAAATATTCTTAAGATTTTTGCTATAAAGCATGACAAACACAAGTACCTAAACACCAATCTCATAAATTTTACCCCAAAGAGAAGGAGCAAAATTTGTGTTAGTCAAATCCGCTGATGTTTTCAAACTAATTTTCCGAAAATGCGAACCAACTGGTCGCAAAAAATGGATAATGCAGTATAAAATGTAATGTATTAGTTGGTTCGGCCGCCAGGTGAGGTGTTATTAAGAGTCATTTTTTTTAAAAGTTGGACACTTTTAATAGTTGACATCTTCAATTTTTCCGAAACTTTCGGGATGTGTTAGTAGTACTCTGATAAGAAAAAGTGAAATTTAATTTTTTCTTAATTTGATTTGTTCGTCCTAGAGAGGGGGGTCGAAGTTTGAGGCCGTAAATAAAGGGTGCCATTTTAATATCATTTTACTCCTAAAGCCACGAGTGACCCATGTCAATTTTTTTAAATACGGATACTACTTGATACTAAGTACATTTTAGCATAAACAGTTTGGTGGGTCATTCATGGCTTTAAAGGCCAGGGTCATTCAAAAGTGCAGCTTTCGTTGATTTTTTCCATGTTTTCAGTCTGAATATCTGCTAAGGCCATGAGTGCCCCATAGAAATAATTATGGGGTTAATTACACACCTTAGTACAGAACTTAAAAATATTTAAAATTGAATGGGTCACTCTTGGCTTTAGTAGATAAACGGTCTCAAAGTTGAAAATTTTAAAAAAAAAGGTCAAATATGATGGTAAATTACTCTATAAGCCATGAGCCAATAACTATGAGATTGAGTTTTAATTATACCCTAGATGGTCTAGTTTTAGACCCAGGTTACAAATCTATGGGGCTTGCAAGATTTATTTAGATATAGTCTATTTTATATCGCCAATGTGTACCTGTTCTATGTAGTACAAAACGCTTGAGACCCAATTTTGTAATACATTAATGCTTGTTTAAAACTTCCCATTTAACTTTACAGAGGTCAGCATCAAAATAAATATAAAATAAATATAAAATTAAAAAATCTGGAGTGACTCCACTCGACTTTCCGAACATTGAGTAATTAACAGTTTTGTAGATAAAACCTATAAATGCTAGATTCACCAAAATGCTTATAGTTAGTGCAACAGTGATTTATAATATTCATATAAATTTTCAGCTCAATTGCATAAGGCATTTAGATGCTATCACACTTTTAAAAATTTGGTTCCATAGGCCATAATGATAAAGAATTTTTCTTTGTGTCCCTGTAAAAAAACTGTAAGTGCTAAATTCACCAAAATCTATACAGTTGGTGCAACTGTGACCTATAACATGTGTACAAATTTTTTGCTCAGATTAATAAGGCGTTTAAACACTATCACACTTTTAAAAATTTGGCCTCATAGGCCATAATGATAAATAATTTTACTTTGTGTCCCTGTAAAAAAACCATAACTTCTAGATTCTCCAAAATCCATACAGATTGAGTATCTGTGACCTATAATATGTGTATATTTTTTTTACTCAATTGAATGAGGCGTTTAGATACTATCGCACTTTTAAAAGTTTGGTCCCATAGGCCATAATGATAAAGAATTTTTCTGTGCGTCCCTGTAAAAAAACTATAAGGGCTAGATTCATGAAAATTAATAGAGTTCGTGCTACGGTGTCTTCCAGCATGCGTACCAACTTGCAGCTCATTCGAGCAAAGCGTTTAGACGCGAGCGTGTTCACTCACACACATACACACGTACATACATATATCATCGCAAAAATAGTGAAAACGGACTCAGGGGACCTCGAAACGTATAGAAATATTAAAATCTCAAATTCGTATTTTTGACATGACTGCAATACTTTCCTCACTATAGTGTTCGGAAAGTAAAAATTACGTAAGGGAGACAGGGGCAAGTTGAAGTACGGGGTAAGTTGAAACATGGAAATAAAAATACAATTTTTAAGTTCTTATTCATTGCCAATAAAGGGAAGTACAGGCACACAAAACCTACTTTACAATGTAAAAAAAGATGTGTATGTAAACATCTGTCGATTTTATGAGGATAAAACTGTTTTTGAGTACTGTTTTTTACTGTGAGTAAAAATTCAAATTTCTAAGTGATGTTGCATTTTATGTAACAAAAATTGGTGAATGTTTCTGATTGATTCAGCGTTTATAGTGTATAGGTGCAGCTTGCTAATCATATGATTTGACACGCCCACGAGCATAAGTACTGGTAGCTTAACATCTCGTGAAGTGAAAATTGTGGGCAGGGGCCAGCTGAAACAAATATAGGGGAAGCTACTTGAAACACCTGTTTCAATTAGTCTCAGGCGCAATTTTTATTATTATTATTATTATTATTATTATTATTATTATTATTATTATTTTGTATGCAGTCTTGTTTTCATCACCCTATATATGTTTTACATAATATAACAATATGCACATTTCAGATGTATCTTAGGTTATTACTTTCCGAACACTATAGTGAGGAAAGTATTGTAATCATGTCAAAAATCCGAATTTGAGATTTTGATGTTTCTATACGTTTCGAGATTCCCTGAGTCCGTCTTCACTCATTTTACGATGATATATGTATGTGTGTGTGTGTGTATGTGTGTGAGTGAACACGCTAGCGTCTAAACGCTTGGCTCGAATGAGCTGTAAGTTGGTACGCATGTTGCAAGTCACCGTAGCACGAACCCTATCGATTTTGATGAATCTAGCACTTATAGTTTTTTTTACAGGGACACAAAGAAAACTTGTTTATCATTATGGCCTGTGGGACCAAAATCTTAAAAGTACGATAGCATCTAAACGCTTTATTCAATTGAGCAAAACATTTATACACATATTATAGGTCACAGACTATATCTAAATAAATCTTGCAAGCCCCATAGGTTTGTAA
This sequence comes from Salticus scenicus, assembly GCA_963930645.1. NCBI lineage: Eukaryota > Metazoa > Arthropoda > Arachnida > Araneae > Salticidae > Salticus > Salticus scenicus. The sequence goes on from OZ005650.1 coordinate 371,317,760, forward strand.
CCTGGGTCTAAAACTAGACCATCTAGGGTATAATTAAAACTCTCTCTCATAGTTATTGACTCATGGCTTATAGAGTAATTTACCATCAAATTTGACCTTTTTTTTTTGAAAATTTTCAACTTTGAGACCGTTTATCTACTAAAGCCAAGAGTGACCCATGCAATTTTAAATATTTTTAAGTTCTGTACTAAGGTGTGTAATTAACCCCATAATTATTTCTATGGGGCACTCATGGCCTTAGCAGATATTCAGACTGAAAACATGGAAAAAATCAACGAAAACTGCACTTTGAATGACCCTGGCCTTTAAAGCCATGAATGACCCACCAAACTGTTTATGCTAAAATGTACTTAGTATCACGTAGTATCCGTATTTTAAAAAATTGACATGGGTCACTCATGGCTTTAGGAGTAAAATGATATTAAAATGGCACCCTTTATTTACGGCCTCAAACTTCGACCCCCCTCTCTAGGACGAACAAATCAAATTAAGAAAAAATTAAATTTCACTTTTTCTTATCAGAGTACTACTAACACATCCTGAAAGTTTCGGAAAAATTGAAGATGTCAACTATCAAAAGTGTCCAACTTTAAAAAAAAAATGGCTCTTAATAACACCTCACCTGGCGGCCGAACCAACGAATACATTACATTTTATACTGCATTATCCATTTTTTTGCGACCAGTTGGTTCGCATTTTCGGAAAATTAGTTTGAAAACATCAGCGGATTTGACTAACACAAATTTTGCTCCTTCTCTTTGGGGTAAAATTTATGAGATTGGTGTTTAGGTACTTGTGTTTGTCATGCTTTATAGCAAAAATCTTAAGAATATTTTTAATTTTTAATTTTTTTTTTCTTTTAGATATTCGTATTTATCTTATTTTGAAAACATCAGTCTGTTTTTATATTATATTATATTTTTATTTCTTATTTATTTATTTCTTCTTCTTCTTCTTCTTCTTCTTCTTATTTTATTTTTTTTTTTTTTTTTGGGGGGGGGGGGGGTTCATATGAAGGGGTATTTGAAAAGCTTGTTTTGGTCCCCTATTTCTTAGATACCTTTATTTTATTGGTACAAAAATCTATTAAAATGCGAATCTATTTCAAAACTTAAATTTAATACATAATGAAGTAAAATATTTAATATCGAAAAAATAAAAATAAAAATAATATAAAGAATTCAATATTTTCAGTATTTGAAGAATGAAATCAAACTTTTAAATATTGTCCATGTAATCCAAGGACACATTAATAAATATGATGCATGATATAATACATTAATAAACAGACCATGTAATAAAAGTACCATTGCATAAAACAGATCGTAATCATTGTGCAATTAAATATATACATAAAACTTTTAGTTAAAACACTATCGAAGAAAAAAATCTTGCTTAAAAAAAAAAAAAAAAAAAAAAAAAAAAGTTGAGGTAATAAATAGATTAATTATAAGACGGGTGAAGATTGTGTGCAGCATGTTATAAAACTCTTTCCTGAACAAGAACCAGTGGTCTCAACCAAGAACGAAAGGGAAAATTTCGTCCAGGTGCAGCCTGTAGAAGTTGTTTTTCCGCAAGTGTCCTATTGTGAGGCAGAAAGCAACTTCTTTCTGATAAGAAGTTTTATCTGCTGTTAAGTGGATTTTGAAATAATCCAAGCAGTGAACTATGTGAGAAAAAAAAATCCTTAAAACGTGTCGAATCAATCAAAATAAAATATTTTGGAAGAATCCGGAAAAATATAAAATTACATTTTAAATAGCTTACTCCTGAAAGCGAGAATTTTAGACTAAATTACATAGGAATTATAGTGAATACATTGAATAAATCCATTTCAATTTGAGTTATACTTTAAAATACAATTTGAAGTTTTAAAAATTTTAAATCCAAACAGAATAATAATAAAAAACTAGTCGGCATAGGTGGACTCTGCTCAGTTCCCCATCATATTTATGTTCTCATAAATTTCTAGTGCGAGACATATTATAATCATGCTAAAAGAAATGAATTTGACCAAAGCTTCATACAGTGACAGAATGAAATCTCCGCCTAATAGGCTATCCACCGTTCACTTCAATATATTTATCTTATTCTAATCTATTAATTTATTTTATTAATTTATTATATCAAATGAAATTCAGAAAAAAGTAAATTTCACTTTTTCTTATCACAGTACTACTGACATATCCTGAAAGTTTCAGGAAAATTGAAAATGTCAACTATCACACCTCCATAGACTTTGTCCAGCTTTAAAAAAAATGGCTCTTAAAATGTATAATAATGATTGCATTTTTGTGGCAACTGTATCTCAGGAACTTACTGCACACAGAATTTCATATAAATTTATATGTAGTTGCACATTGACATAAATTAGTGCTTATCAACTTTTGATAAAAATAACCCAACAGGTGACCTTTCCATTCCGTTTCTTCTACATTTTTAATGTGACAGTACAGGACAAAATTTGCTATAAATGCGCAAAATGAGAATTAAAAATCATTATTTATAATAAAAATAGATATCTAGAAAAATCTTTTTGTATATTAGAAGCAAATCTTTTTTGCGCAATAGAAAAATAGGGTAAAAATAGGGTAGAAAATTAGGCTATTTTCCTAAATTCATTCCAAAGCTAAAATTCTCAAACAATATGATTTTAAAATAACTTTTTCACCTTCCAATAAACTCACCTTTTTAGTTCCCCATCTTACTATAGGTATGGGGAACTTAGGTAATCGTGAAAATTTTTTATCCTGGTTTTTTGACTTTTTTACACGTTTTCAGGTGTGAGGAATCCGAAAATGACAAAATTTGTATGGTGTCCGTCTGTAGGGTGTCTGTTAGTCTGTTAGTCCGTTGGTGTGTTAGTCCGTTAGTGTGTTAGTCCGCTAGTCCGTTGACGTGTTAGTCCGTTAGTATGTTAGTCACGATAACTCAAGAACAAATTGTCGCAGAGAAGTCAGATCAGTTTTAAAATATTACTTTCGATACTGGCAAGAACCCTATTCATTTACAACATTCGAATTAAAAAACTTCGTAAATTATTAGAAATTTAAGATTTTCTTGACATTGGAGAATAGGACAAAATTTCACTTAAACGTGCATTAAATGGAAACTTTTTGCTGTAAAAATGTCAGACCAGTTTTAAAATATCAGTTTTGATGCTGGAATGAACATCAGTAACTATAAATATGCTACTTTGAAAATTTCGCAAGTTATTGGAAATTTACGAATTTCTTAACATGGCAGTATAGAGCAAAATTTCACACAAACGTCAATCTTGAGGGATATTTTCATCGTAAAGGTATCAGACCACTTTTGAAATATTATTTAGGACACTGACATGAATACCATAGAGTATGAATTTTCTAATTTAAGAAATTCATAAGTTTTTTGGAATTTACAATCCTCTCAAAATGGCAGAAGAATACAAAATTGAGCATAAACGGCCATTTTTAGGATCATGAATATATCGCACAACTTCAAAATAACATTTATGATACTTGTATGAACATGACTGATTACAAATATTCTAATAGGAAAATTTAGTAAGCTATTAGTTATTTAAGATTTTATCAGCATAATAAAATTGAAAATTTTTCATATAAATATGCATTTTGAGGATTGTTGCATTGGAAATGGTAGCATGAAAACTAAACTACGAAATTTACCCTTTTTTCTTTCCACTATCAGGAACAAATCTTCAAAATTTTCGACAAAGATGGCAAGCTGGGATTTGTCTTTGATTTTTTTGGACACTTTTAGCTTTGAAACACACGATTTTAAATTACCGCCTGTTTTATTATTATCTTCGGACTCGTCTGATATAGCACGGCTCCGAGGAAAAAATTCAGCATTTTTTTTTTCTCTTTCTCTTTTTCTCACAAAAATATAATAGTTCCAGTTTTTCTTTGTATACCATTTTGTTTTTCTATTTTCTTTGTTTATGAAATATATCTACCAAGGATAACGATTTTCCGTTCAGTCCTCTGATCTGTCAACGATGATGTAGTAAAGAGAGGCTTCGATCAGAATTTAAGAAATTCAAATGAAATGCAGAAGTACATAGACTCAAATTAAAATATATATATATATATTATATTCAGTACACGATTTTTAAAAGGTTGGGTCACATTCTTTTTTCTCTATTAGTTATACAATTTAGAAAAATTTAAATCGTCAATAGATCTAGATAGAAGAAAATTTGATCATATTTTTCACAAATTAAATGCACGAACAGATAGACTCAAAACAAATTAAAAATATTTTAAGATATGCTTTATATAGGGTTGCCTCACATTTTTATCGCTATTATGGAACAATTTGGGAAATTTTAATTTTTCACTTCACTCCAATGTACAATTATATAATTAATAAGATAATTTTTAGTAATTTTAAGAAAGAGGGAATATGTGCAGAGTAAATAATTGGAAGCATGTCTTTCTTGGTTAATTCTTCAATTAATTTTACAATGAATACATTATATTCATTTCTAATACTAAATTGGTGATGAGCAATTTCAATGCCATCCTCGAAGACGACATAAGCAAAACCAACTCTGTCGTTGATTTTACAGCGATCGATGTAGAAACAATTGGAAATGAATTCTTACCCCATCCATATAATCCAAAATTTGAATTGGTTGTATTCAGATGGATGAGAAATAGCAGATAAAGGCAATAAACGATCGAAATGATAACGAAAACTGTAGGTGAGATTGCTGTTGTAATAGATGCATTGCAGAAGGAAAATATCAAACGATCCAAATCCAGCAAGAGCAAAGACAGCATTGTAACAAATAGTTCGATAATCAGATATTACACGCAGTAGCATTCGAGCATTTTTTTTTTTTTTCCCAGGCTTCGTTACAGTGGAGCTCTTCTAAGAGAAAACTTAAAATGTAACTTACTCGGGTTCTACGAAGTTATCTGGTAAAGAATTCCGCCGGTTCCTGCTCTGTCCTGTGGTGTTATGGGTAGGTGGGATACTGCAAGTAACTAGTACCACCTGCATCTCTTTCTCTGATGGTTCTTCCACGACCACCCTATGGTAAAAGATGCGGACACCCTATAATACAATGAAAGTTGTGATTGTTAGAAGGAGACATAGTGCAGGATTATTAAAACAAGGCAAGCTACAACATCTAGAACACTAAAGAGAAAAAAAATGGAAAGCAGACAGCTGTTTCGGTAGCTTTTAGCATAAAAGCGGTGCATAAAGAAATAAAAGAGCCCTTAATATTTGTTCAAAATCTGCTCTATTAAGCTCTGAAATAAAATATCTGAAAGACATAGCAATTGACAAAGGTAATAACCTTTCCATTATAGATAAATTTATCCAAACATTACAACTTCCTCGTACTTCGTCTACTAAATCAGTCTCTTCTAATATCAGTATTGTTTTACCCTATTTTTCTAAATCCAGTCATTCCATAGCTAAAATTCTCCAAAAATATGATTTTAAAATATTTTTTTCGACTTCCAGTGAACTCACCTTTTCTCAGTTAGAAGAACCTATAGATATGTATAATTCTTAGGGCACCTATAGAATTTCCTGCCAATGTGGTTTTCCATACATTTGTCAAACTAAATGCAGTTTTAAATTCCGTCTAAAAGAACATATTAGTTATGTCCTTAAGCAAGAAACCAATAAATCGGCTATTTCTAAGCACTGCTGAGAAGAAAAAATTGATTGTTTTAAATTTGATTTAAATTTGAAAATTTAGTTTTAAATTTGATTCAGCTAAAATAATTTGCAGGCGTAAATTCACTCATGAACTCAATTTCTTTAAAGTTTTTTACATCTATAAAAATTATAAAAAATTTTGTTGATTGTGATTTAATTGTACCCCACTGCCCACTCATCTAATTGTTAGAAATTTTACATTCAGTCTATATTTTTCACAACTAGTGTTTCTCAAATTCCTATTGATCAGTCCCCCACATTCCGCGCAATTCTATTGGTTTATTATCGATTCCTTTCCTATATATAAAAGCATTTCTCTCTCATTTCTTTATGCACTGAGAACGGTATACGCTAAATGCTACCGAAATAGTTGTCTGCTTTCCAACTTTTTTCTCTTTGGTGTTCTAGACGTTGTAACTAGCCTTGTTTTAATAAAGTTCTGATTGGTTAGTACATCTGCTAGATATCCCGATGCATATACAGATATAATTATTTTCAGTGCTTTAAGGTGCTTCAAATATCATACAGAGTATTATTAAAAGGGAAATAAACATTGTTTTGTATGCAGAACTTCACTTAAGTCAGAGATACATTTAGGAATGAGGGGAGGGAATAACAACACTGAAGGGGATAGAAGCTTCGGGCTCTTAATTGCTTGGGACTCATTCTACTTATTCAGCGTAAGTGTTTGAGCTGTTTAAGGTCCTTTCTGTTCTGTTAAGCTATGTAATTTAAACAATTTCCTGTCTCACTTGACTTTTTATGTTTTGATAATTACTTTCATGTTCAAACCTTTCACTAATTTATTTATTTTAAATTTATATTCATAGGGAGGGGGGAGGATAATTTTTCTTTAACATTCACTTTTAAGGTTGTCTTTATGCATATCAATTCTTAAAAGCTCATAATTTAGTACGGAGCAGTACGTCTCGTAAAATTTTATTTAATTTCATTGTCCAAAGTTGAGTGCTTATCTACCGGAATAATCAATTACAGTAAAACCTTTTTAAGTTGGACACCTACGGTACCAAGAAAAAGTATCCAACTTAGAGAGGTGTCCAACTTATAGGTATTAGACATAATGTTAATGGATACATTCCGTTCCGAAAAAAAGCTTCCAACTTAGAGGGGTGTCCAACTTATAGGGATGTCCAACTTGAGAGGTTTCACTGTAATTAGTTTATTTGCTAATCTGTGTAGAGTTTATTTTAAGCATGGATAATCCTAAAGAATTTGGAGCAGTTTCAAAATATCATTATTGCTATGAAAAATTTTGAATACTAACATTCTATATTATTATTATTGTTCAAAACAATTTGAGGTCTCACGTATGTCTACTAATGCCAAAGAGTTTCGAATACTATTCCTAAATATCGGTAGTTTGGTGACCACCGCAGCTTAAAACGTAAAATAAATAAATAAAGAATAAAGAATTTACATTCACAAGTATAAATGGAAGGAAAATAAGAGTCGTATTGAATATGAAACGCCTATTAACAGAAATTAATTGCATACTGACCGTCCACGTGTTGAGCATCTTTGTAGTACCGCAGGAGTAGATGTCATCCAGGGGCAATTTGAACACGAACGTCGTCAACTCATCCTCTTGACTTGATTTCACGGGAGCGCAAGCTACGAAAGAGAAGGAGAAAAGTTTAAATATTCCTAAATATATACTAAAAATATTTATTTTATTTTAATCTATTTATTAGTTCTTCATCATACTATAGTTATGGGGAACTTAGGTAATCGTGAAAAATTTTTACCTCGGTTTTTTTTAATTTTTTACACGTTTTCAGGTGTGAGGAATACGAAAATGACAAAATTTGTATGGTGTCCGTCTATAGGGTGTCTGTTAGTTTGTTAGTCCGTTAGTGTGCTAATATGTTAGTCTGTGTACACGATATCTCAAGAACAAATAGTCGCAGAGAGGCAACACCTCCTGTAATAATGCCTCCGAGCTGAGCTCTACGTCATGGAAGATCGGGCGATTTTATCCAATCAACACTTCATATGATGCAGGTTGGATCGTGGGTATTGGATGAAATCGGCCGATCTTCCGTGACGTAGAGCTCAGCTCGGAGGCATTATTACAGGTGGTGTTGAGAGAGGTCAGATTAGTTTTAAAATATTACTTTCGACACTGGCAAGAACCCTATTCATTTACAACATTCGAATTAAAAAACTTCGTAAGTTATTAGAAATTTTCCATTTTCTTAACGTGGGAGAATAGTGCAAAATTGCACTCAAAGGTGCATTAAATGGAAAATGTTTACTGTAAAAATGTCAGACGAGTTTTAAAATATCAGTTTTGATGCCGGAGTGAACATCATTAACAATAACCATGCAACTTTGAAAATTTCGCAAGCTATTGGGAATTTACGAACTTCTTAACATGGCATAATAGGGTAAAATATCACAAATAATAATTTCACATAAACGTCAATTTTTAATGATATTTTGTCAGACCATTTTTAAAATATTATTTAGGATACTACCATGAATATTATTAACTATGGATTTTCCAGTATAAAAATTTCGAAAGTTATTGGAAATTTGCGAATTTCTTAACATGGCAGAATGGGGCAAAATTTCACATAAACGTGAATCTTGAGGGATATTTTCATCGTAAAGACGTCAGACCACTTTTTAAATATTATTTAGGATACTGGCATAGAGTATGAAATTTCCAATTTTAAAAATTCGTAAGTTATTTGGAATTTATGATTTACTTAACATGGCAGAAGAATAGAGCAAAATTGAGCATAAACGTCCATTTTGAGGATCATAAATATATCAGACAATTTCAAAATACCATTTATGATACTTGTTTGAACATGATTGACTTCAAATATTCTAATAATAAAATTTCGTAAGTTATCCGTAATTTAAGATTTTATTAACATAGCAAAATGGAAAATTTTCCGTATAAATATGCATTTGGAGGATTGTTGCATTGGGAATAATAACATGAAAACTAAACTACGAAATTGACCCTAATAATGTAAATTAATAGATTAGAATAAGATAAATATATCGAAGTGAACGGCGGATAGCCTATTAGGCGGGGATTTTATTCTGTCACTGCGTCAAGCGTTTCGTCAAATTCAATTCTCTTAACATGATTATTATATGTCCTGCACTAGAAATGTATGAGACTATATATATATATGATGGGGAACTGAGCAGAGTGCACCTATGCCAACTAGTTTTTATTTATCACTAGCAGGCATTGCCCGCTTCGCTGGTCACTATATTTAAAGGAAACTCTTTTCTATATAGTTTTATGAAAAAAAGAGAAAATAATAATACTGAAATCGCTCAAAAGTTCGCTTTGGGTTCCCGCTACCTTCGGCAGCGCCTTGTTCGTCCTCGCATTCTGCGATACCTGTCCCTATTGCCTACGACAATGACTTACCCGTGGGCTTCCATTTAGGTGCTTATCATATATGACAATTTCGATACGGACAGTATCGAAAATTTTGAAGTAGCCCTTTATATTTGCATCCTAGTTATATATGAGCAACATTATACGTGATGTACATAATATTTGCTTTCAAGTTATTCTCTATATTTATTTGATTTAATCGATCAACCATAGAATGACAGCAATTTCAAGCCAAATATAGTATTACAATATGCTATGATCGGCTACTTCTATCGCATGAGACAATTATTATTATTTTGTGGTTATATATACTTCATGCTTAGTTAATAGTACTTGGTATATAGAAAAATAAATAAATTAATATGTAAACTTGATCATGGTACAGCCTTAATCCCCTTGGCGACTTTTAAATTTTTGTTGCCGTTTTAGACCAAAATATAATTTATGCGATTATTGTTCCTATACGCAAGCGAAGTGTGACGTCACTGACCGTCCGTGGATGCAAGAAAATGATTTCCTATGTTAATCGCCCATTGGATTTTTTGTAAAAAATGATTAAAAATCGAAGAAAATTATTTCTCGATTTTAATCCCCATATTTGTGTACATATATGTATTAGTTATCATGTGCATGTGTTAGATTGAGTTATTTTGCTGTCAAATTCACAAAATTTTAATTTTAAATTTCAAAACTCTGTCGTTCTTGGCGCTTATTGTATTTGGTGATCAAAAACGTAATACGAAAATATACATGCCAGATGTATATTTTCGTAATATGCATTGTACGAAATATTGTTTCATATTATTCATTACTGTCTTAAAATAAGTTGTTAAAATAACCATGATTTTTGAAAGGAATTAAATTATGTTCGCCAAATAATTTGGCGATATTTTATTTTTCTACCAAGGATGACCGATATCAAATCTATTCCGCTACAACATATTAGTATCTTATATTAGATACTTTATTTAGACATTTGAAAACAAATTTGACTTCAAATTATGATAGAATATTTATCATTTCCCTTTTAATCAGTATATTAGTTGGATATTGTGTAAATATCATCCTTTGAAATGAAATGTTTGTGTTTTCAATCGAATATGGAAGTTCGGCATTTTTTTTTTTCTAGAGTTTTGAAATTAAAAATTCAAATTTTGTTAATTTTACAACAAAAATAACTTAATCTAATGCATGGACATGATAACTAATACATATCTATACCTAAATACGGGGATTAAAATCGGGAAATATTTTTCCTCGATTTTTAATAATTTTTTACAAAAAATCCAATGGGCGTTTAACATAGGAAATATTTTTCTTGCATCCACGAACGGCCAGTGACGTCATCACTTAGCTTGCGTATTTCTTTCTATCTTTTCCTTGGCGAAAAATGTCCGATCTACTTCAGCATCAAAATTATAAAAAATTGTCAAGAATTATCAATAAGAAAATACCTTTAATATATTGCTGAATTAACGTTTATGCCAAGCGTGTTTCATCCGCCATACTAAAACAAAAAAAAATGAAGTTGAGGTATATAAAAAAATGCTGTGATATAAAATTCAGAAGAAATATGTTAGATTTGTAATATTACTATTTCATTTTAAAATTATAAAGTGTCATTTTCTCATCGACCAATTTAACATTTAGTAATTTCTTACTTTTCGCGTGAAAGCATATTTCATTTTATGCTGAAAACAATAAATAAATACATCTCGTAAACTTTTTTTGGCAACAATTAAAAATTTAAATGGCTTATATTAAGTCAATATAAGTCAATAAGTTTATTATTTTCATATTTTAATTAATTTTAAAGATTTTTTCAATTTTTTTTCCCTAAACCATCCCTGACCTATAAGGAAAAAAACAAAAAAAAAGAATGATCGAAATCGGTCAAGCCGTTTACGATTTTATAAAGCACATACAGACAAACATTCATTTTTATATATATAGAAGATTATTTCTTAAGACCACAAACTAATGCTTTTCAAACTTTTTCACTTTGGAGAAACTTTAAAAGTTTAGGAAAAAGAAAACTTACGGCAATAAAATATACTTGAAAGGTAGGGAATAAGAAGTTTGTAGGTAAGCACTATCAATAGCAAAAACTCTGAAAAATTGTTTCAAATCGATATATTTGAGCACGATCCGAAACAGTTGTTGCGAGATTTACAGTTGATTGATTGTGTTTGTTTACGAAGTTTCTATTCGCTGAAAAGTAACTTAGTTTCAGCACCAAGCCTTGTTTTTGATTTTAACAACAGAACGACATTGGCATTTCTTCGGTTGCGCAATGTGTGTGGTTTTACGGAGTGTATGCAAGGCTACTAACTGGGGAGGGATATGCAAGGATATGACAGCACTCCATAAGGTAGTGAGCACCCCCTTCCCCCCCCCCCCTCCAAAAAAAAAAAAAAAAAAAAAAAAAAAAAACTGAAGTAAATGTAAAATTTACTTCAGTGCCCATTCTTAGTTATAAGTTTAAGTAAATAAGTGCAAGATATTCCCGAAGAAATGTCTGCTTTAAGCCCAGGTTAGGCTAAGTCGGGCCGTGGATGCTTTTGTCACTTCACTATCAACGATGTTGAGGACTGAACATAAAGGTTTAATACATCGACCAAAACATGAAAAGATTTAATTATGAATTGCTTTTTATGCGTTGACTTTTTCGACATTGTTACAAAGTCAAAACTTTGAAATACTTTCTTGATCTTCCTATATCATTATAAGCAATATATCATACACTTCACTATACATATATTCAATATTTCGCCTAGACGTAATGTGTCAAGTTCTTACCGTCCTGGACAAAGTTTGCGAAGAGCACTGGTTTAGTTGTGACCCATCTGTGTTACACGTTTTTATTCTTACCTGTGTATGACTTGAGTCCCTTGAGGTAGACGAGGGCTGTTGTGGAGTTCACTGAAACCGTCACTATCATCCACTTTGGAGAACACGTCACATTGTAAGACACTGCGGAAAGAGAAAAGGAAAAACAATCAGCGGCAAATTTCGATCTGGAATTCAAATGGCAATTCATATTAACATATAGATAAGAAGACCAGAGGTTTTTTAACAACGGAGAAAATGCTCAGATTAAAAAAAAAACTTGGGTCCTTGCTTTGAATTTTAGCCTGGTGACTTTTTACTCTTGTTAAAATGAACTCAGCGTTTCTATCTAAATATATTGTATTCATATTGTCGAAAATGTAAATCGGGATTAGTGATTGTCGTGCGGCAGTATTGGAGTCATCATATCAATAAATTCATTGGTTACTCATAGAAGAAATTCATATTTCCCATTATCTCTAAAGATTTCTGTGGAAGTTATCAAACGTTACACCAAACCTATAAATAGCAAGGAACAAAGAGAATCGCAGAACACATACAATCGAAACAGTTGTGCCTGTTCTACAAATGAGTCTCTTGTGAAGAAGCTTTGTTAAATGCTGTATTTATGGAAAATATATTTTTCCAACTGACAAGGAAACATTCAAAAGGTGTCATCTTGAAAAAGTATTGAAAAAAATATATATGATTCTGCTCTTCATAAAACACCAGAAAACGAAAAAATTATCGGCTGAAATTAATTACAGCGACCACGAAAAATTATCAAAATTAAGCATATTTGGCGATTTAGCGCTGTTAGGCGATACGTTTGCTAGCACCGAGATTGCCGTGTAGGAACAAAACCGTGTTTTGCTTTTCTGCCAAGTACTCAAAATAAATCACCTAACAGTGTGAAATCGTCAAATATGCTTAATTTTGATAATTTTTTGTGGTCGCTGTAATTAATTTCAGCCGATATTTTTTTCATTTTCTGGTGTTTTATGAAGAGTAGAATCAAATACATTTTTTTTCAATACTTTTTGAAGATGACACCTTTTGAATGTTTCCTTGTGAGTGAAAGTAATGCCCGGACCGGGAGTCGAACCGCGGATCTTTGACCTTGTAAATCCGGGCATAACTTTCACTCAGTTGGAAAAATAAATTTTCAATAAATATGATTTTCTTCCCAATCTGTTGATTGTGTGATATTATTAAATGCTGTATAGTTGTTATCTAAAAACCTGTCTGGTGCACTACTGCGATCGCCGCCTGTGTTTACATCCGAGGGAAGAAGAGTGTTATCTAACATAGGATGCATACTATTTATGCTGCAAATGTAATAAATTATTCATTATCAGAAAGTAACGCTTGAAGTTGTACGGCATGTAGGAGGAAGTTTACAACCAATAGTTTAGGAAGTTTGCAATTATTTTGAGGAAGATTACAATTATTTTTATCACGCCTTGAAAAATTTTGCAAAAGCAATCCAAGTTTTTCATGCCAATCATCGCTGGAAGTGGCGACAAATGTTGTCAGGGTCAGAAAAATGATCCTGATGCGGGTTGAATCTAGCAGTAGCGAAAATTTCACATTGAAGGAGACGTCAGTAGAATCATGTTGAAGTTGCAGATCTGAATCAAGCTTAAAGGCGAAACATGAGCTGTTCAGAAAGAATTTGTAAAAAAAAAAAAAAAAAGTGTGATTTTCGGCGATTTTTGTTTGGGTTTCTACAATTTGAAACCAAGTAAACACAACACACATAATAATACGCCTATTGGATCTATTTTCGATTACAGTGAAATTCCCAGATAATCTTCTATAATTACCATATAGTCACATACTTTGTATCGCATATCAACAGCGCTTGTGGCATTTCAGTCAACTACTAAACATGAAATCAGTTCTTGGTAGCAAATTAAAAACACGGAATTCCGCGTAATCCTATTGGCTGATAATTCGGAGCTGAATCCGATATAGGAGCGCTTCTCTCTCATTTCTTTATGCTCTGACAGACCGAGGGAGCCCTTAGGCGGGACTGTATGTGATCTAATTGTTAATCCGGAAATAATTTTTAACTACGCATGCGCAAGTTTTATAAAAATTTCATTTCCATAATTTAGTAGCTAAAATTAATGAGCTACTTATATGAAAAACCCACACAAATATCGTGTAAATTTAAACATTTATGAGCTATAGAATGAACAGAATTTCAGTTTCTAATAAAAGCTAAACTATAAGGGGGTTTACTCATATTTTTATTTTGATTGAATCAATGCCCAACGGTAATACAGTATTCCCTGATTGTAAATAAATATTGATAAAGCTGAAATTCTGTTCATTCTGTTGAAATCTTTATAAAACTTGCGCATGCGTAGTTAAATTTTATATAGTAAAATATTTAAAGTTTTTGCATTCTGATTGCAGCATGCTGTGTCTAATGTAGTATACCAAGTTTCCTAAAAAATGGCTTTGCAGTGGGTCTAATACCCTACGTGTTATAATTAAAAAAGAGGCTTTTCTTTTTTTTTTCTTTGCAATTTTTTAAAGAAACCGTTATATTTCTATGAATATATGTGGTAGCCTTATAAAAATCAATACAGATATTTAGGAGAATCTTTATAATCACATGGTACACACAGAACGAATTTCAAGCATTACTTTTAACAGGGTGATGCAAAACATTTTGATTTTTGTTTAATTTTTTACTGGTCCCCTTTTCCTTCTCAGGAAAAAACTTTTGCTGAAATGTATGAGGTGGAACATGTTCTTTATACTCTTAAAATTTCAAGATGATTCCTAAAAAATTTTTTTAGATGTTTGACAAAACGTTTAAATTCGAAAGTGTCCAAATACTTATTGGTAGGTAGTGCATGGATTGATCCCTTTTAACAAACTTCTTCTTCCTTTTTTTTTTTTCCTTTTTTTTCTTCCTGAGAAAGTTGTATTCAATCTAAGAAATATTTGTTTTTATTCATCATGTTTGTTACTCAGTTTTGACAGTTGTTTCGTCATTCTAATATGAATTTATGCTTGAGTTCTTAAGTAGTTTGTTTTTATATATGTTGTATTAAATAAGACCAAACAATTATTACTATTATTATTTATTTATTTATTCGTTTATTTTTTATAGAATGCAAAATCGTACCAATCTAGCCGTATTTGTGATTTTATGTAAAACTAGCAAACTTGTGAAAAATTTTCGCACCTTATTTCTTTTCTTATTCACCTTTAAAATTTGAAACTCGTATTAAGACCAAAGTTACAGGTGTACAACTAAACATCATGATAGACACGAATATAAATTTTCAGCGTTCTAAAATTATTTGTTTTTGTGCTATGCGAGATTTAAAATCCATTTCACAAATCGGGATTACTATATTCCTTTGAAACCTTTGGATGGCCCCTGCCTGCCTGGGCTCGGCCAAGCTTAACGGGTTGGATGCCGTCCGCCGGGGCGAATAAATCGCCAGATCACCGCATGGAAGCTGCTAGGCAGCAATGTAACTAGAACGCCAAAGCTCAGGAATTGCAGGGTATCGACTTCTGCTTTGGACACACAGCTCGATTTGTGCACCACACCCTCCAAGATGGCTACGGTGGAAACGCACAGACGCGCTCCAGGATGTTAAGGAATTTGGAATAAGTGCACTTACTAGCTGAGAGTCGAAATAACCGAAGTTATACAAATTAAAACAATTTTGAATTTAGGCAGGGAGGGAGGGAAAAAAAAAAGAAACGCTGGGGAAGCCGTTAAAGTTAGTAGTGCACACAATAATTAAAGCCGAAAGAGGAGGCCATTTGAAAAGGGGAAGGGACTTAAGAATTGAGAAAGACAAGCTGAGCGAGGAAGGAACAATGAGATTATTATTAAAAAAAAAATATTACGTGAAGCCACTGGGGGATGGAAGATAGTTTTAGGCGCATAGCGAAAATTTTGAAGTTTTTGAAGTGGCAAGGCCTAAATAATCCTAATTGGGAGGGAAATTACTATGCGCAGGAAGGCCGAATGGAGAAGAGAAAGAGGGAACATCGCAATTTTGATCTACCACTGGGGGATGGTACCCCGCGTTGGTAGCCCGATGACAGCTAAACGACCCCCCATCGAGCACTTGACGGTGCAGCACAGATTAACGAGGACCAGACACCGCCACACCCTCGTAAAAAAAAAAAAAAAAAAAAAAAAAAAAAAAAAGAAGGAAATAAAATAAAATAAAAATAATATAGAATAAAAAAATAAAAATAATAATAATATAGAATAAGTTAATTAATTCATTAAAGTAAGTGAGTAGTTAAATTAAAATTGGTGCGGGTCAAAACTTGTGGAATATACTATATTCCTTATACTTTGTATAAGGAAGTAAAAAAGAGAGAAAGAAAGAAAAAATAAAAAGGGAGAAAATAGACCTTTTTTAGCCTTTGAAACCCATTTAACCCCTTAATAAATCAAAAAAATTCCTTTTCTTTTTTTTCCTTGAACTAATAGTATATATATAATATGTATATATATATGTGTATATTTTTAGTAACTTTGCTATAAAACCTGTAATTTTTTTTATTAAAAAGCAATGTTTTCTAAGAAAAACTCTTTTTTTTTTTTTTTTTTTTTTTTTTTTTAATTGATTGGAGGGAAGGGAAGGGGGCGGTGTAAACCGTCAATATTATGTCATTAGTCTCAAAGAAATTCCTATTCGAATATATTTTTGGTTCGTTTACGGATGCCATAAATAAATACGGAAATAACCTTCAGGTTTTTATTTATTTATTTATTTGAAATTTCATATTATATAAAGAAATGTTAGATATTTTATAGTTTTACTTTATAGTAACGTAAATATCAGCAAATTTCTGCCTAACAATCCATGAGCTGTTTTTTGTAATGCACATTAGTAAGTCATTTTATAAACAAGTCGTGTAAAAATACAAATATTTAACAGAAAAGCAGAAAAGGGAGGTATTTTTTTAAAAATTCATTTTTTTATCGTAAAAAATTGGATGGTCAGTTTTAAAAAGATCAAATGTACTTTTATTTTAACATTAAATGCGTTAAAGTCACTGCTTTTACCCCCTTTTTTTTAAGTTACTCTATTCCTTTAAGATCAAAGCAAATTGAGTTCCTGTAGGAAACAAATTCATTAAGGTAATGGTTCAATTTAAAATTTTATACTTTGCAATTAAATAAATACTTAAACAGTCACAGTAAATGACAAAAAAGAAATAAAGTTATTTTATTACTTACTTTTATTTTATTGTTTACTTTTTATATTTAACTTACATTTATTTTTATTGTTTACTGATATATTTCCTACAAAGCAATATGTTAGTAAACAAATAAAACTTTTTTACTTTTACATGCAGAGAAAAGATTTAATTCTAATAACTTAAATATATATATATATATATATATATATATAATAAAAGTAATTTATATATATATAAAGAAAACATAAAAAAATATTTCTTTACTTTTCTTTCTTTCTTTATCTCTCCCCCCTTCTCTCTCTCTCTCTCTCTCTCTCTCTCTCTTTATTTTTATTTTTATTTATTTTATTTTTTTTTTGTCAATTTACAACAAAAAGAAATAGATACAAATTAGAAATTAATAAGTTAGATATAGCTTTTCACACGTAAAATTTTATAAAATCTGCTTTTTTTTTTTTAATCATTTTGACTGTTTTAAACCAAATTTTCGTTAGAAGTAAAAAAAGATAACTTTGGTTGCCAATATTAAAATAATATTATTAAAATTAGTAACAAAATTTCTATGTATTAAATTAGCAAAATATCTCGTTTATCTTTATTATAAATTTTATATCTTCTTAATTAAGAAAACAAATAATTGTATAGTTTTTTTTTTCTAATTGAAAAATAATTAAGTCAATCTAAACAAACTTTTTATTGAAATGTATTTAATTTTGACTGTGGGAAATCAAATTTTTGTTAAATCAGTGAAGCTTTTCTCTAAATGTATATTTTATAATTAAAAAGAAATACAAATTATCAGTAGTAAAATTTTATTTTATTTTTTGCTGTTCTTTTTTTGAATATTTTTGAATATTTTTTATATAACAATTATAGCATAATAGTTACGAAAACAATATTGGTAACTTAAAAATAATAATTAATGATTATTACCATAAAAGTATGTTTTTTAGTTTAGTAATAATAGAAGAGATGAATTAGTATAAATAATAGAATAAATCATACCGGATGAAAATACTGTTGATTTTATTTTAAAACGTTAAAAAATTCCTAATAATAATAATAATAATAATTTATAATTAAATATATATATGTATTTTTTAAATAGCTTATAAAAATGCTTTACCATCAGAATTGATAATTTCTTTATAAGAAATTTAAATTCTAGAAGAAATATAAATAAATAGACGAAGTGTATGAAAACTTGAAATTTAAATGAAATGTTAAAAAATAAAAACAAATAAAAACAAATAAACATCTTTCAACTTTGTTGGAAAGTGGTAAAAATCCTTTATTACATAAACTAGCAGGATTTGCCCGCTTCGCTGGTCATTATATCGAAATGAATTCTCACTATTTCATATCATTAATATTAATAATAATAATAATAATAAAAATCTGAAAAAAAAAAAAAAAAAGAAAGAAAGAAAGAAAGAAAGAAATCAGTCACAATGTAATTTAAAGATCCCGCTACCTTCAGTAGCAGATTTCCTGCTCCCCACACTTTTCGAATCTCGAGCCCCAATGCCTTTGGCAGTACCTTACCAATTTTTTACTCATCTTCCCATACGGATAATGTAGAAAGTTTTGCAAAATTTCCTCCCATCAAAGTGCATATTACGTACACTTAATCAACACCCAGTCATGAAAATTCATCATTCTAAGGCAATCTGGAGTACATTTAAGCTTGAAAACGTGTTTTTTCCCCCGCTAGCCAAGAAGAGGAAGGCGGGGTAATTTCGCGAAATCCCTTTATAGTGCAACTTGCATACACATACCTAACCAGACATGAAAAAAAAAAATCGAGATCCTGAGATTATTTGAAGCAAAATTATGTTTTAAAATGTGTTTTTTACCCCCCCCCCCCCAACACACACTCATAAAGAAGGTACAGGGGAGAGAATTTTGCAAAATATCTTTATAGTATGAGTTAGATACATATAACCGACCCACACATCAAAAATTTCCTTCCTAAGATAATTTAGTGAAGAGTTTCATATGAGTACATGTTTTTTGTCCCCACCTCCCAAGAACGGTAGGGTGGAATTTCACAAAACCCCTTTGTAGTGTGTGTGTTGAGTACACGTAACCAACCGACATATCAAAAAATCGCTTTCCTGAGGTACTTTGGAACTCAGTTACACTTAAGAATGTGTTTTTGCTCAGAGGAAAATTTCGCAAAATTCCTTGATAGTGCGTGTTGAGAACGCATAACCAAACCACACATAAAAATTAATCTTACTGTGATAATTTTAAGCAAAGTTATGTTTCGAAACGTCTTTATTGATCTCCCTTCCTTAAGGGGGAAAATGGGGAAATTCTCAAAATCCCATTGCAATGGGTGTTGGATAGACGTAAATAAGCCACACGCTAAAAATTGTGGCCTCAACTCCTATTGATGTCTTCGGACAAATTTTACCCGCTTGGCTGGTCACTATATTTAATAAAATTATTTTCTATATCGCTTTATAGATAAAAAATAAAAATAAAATTCATTGAAATTGCTCAAAAGCTCGCTTCCGGTGTGTGTCACTATTGCATGCGTGCCATACCAGTGGGCTTCCACTTTTGTGCTTATCAAATGACAATTTCGAAACAGACAGTATCGAAAAAATTGAAGTAGCCCTTTTATATCTGAATTTTAATTATTTTTGAACAACACTGTACGTACTGTACATAATATTTACTTTTACGTTATTTCCTATATTTATTTGATTTTTCCGGTCGACCGTACAATGACAGCAATTTCACGTCAAATGTAATATTACAATATGCTGCTGTATATCGTAGTTAGTTAACAGTGGTTGGTATGTAGAAAAGTAAATAAATATTTAACCTTTAATATTTTACTTTATTTTTTTGTTGGTATTATCATCTATCTATTAATTGTTAAATTTTATCGTGATCATGAAATCTTAACTTTAAATATACAGTGATGGACATAATTATAAGACACCTATCTAATTTGACAAATAGTGAAAGAAAATATTCAGAGCTTAAAAATGTTTTATCAAATACGTCAAAAACATAAATTTGTTCTGTTATCACACTTAATTATTTCACAGAAATAATATTTTTATAGAGTTTAATAATAATAATAAAAAAAAAATACCATGGACAAAATTATAAGACACCCTAACATTTTAATTAAAACATCTGCTTTTTTCAAAAATAATGTGCAATATGCAAATTTTCTGCACGCTGTTATGACGTCAGCAGTTAACTAAAGCAGACGATAACCGACTTCACGCATTTAGAAACGTGCCACGAGGTACAGAATTAAAAGAAAGTTAAATTTGCGAAATTTGGAGATTAAATGGAACTGGTGCTTCAATTAGTAATATTTCAAAAGTTATTAAACGCTCTAGATGTGCAATTAGAAATGATTTGAAAAGGAGAATTAATGGATCGGTGATTAAAAGATCTGGACGTACTCCTTGCTTATGTCCTCGAGAGACAGACGCCATGTGCTTTCGCTCGCTACACAGAATAAGGGACCACTACAGGCATTAAAAATGCTTTGAAACTGATTTGTTCAAGGAGAACCATTCGCAAGGTATTGCATAATGCTTCCTATGTGAAATATAAAAAATTGAAGGAAAAACCGCCGCTTCTAAGCAGGCACAAACTAAGCCGGTGTCTAAACTTCGCTAAACAAACTATGGCCTGGACCTCCAAATGGTACTCTGTGTTATTTTTTGATGAAAAAAAGTTTAACCTGGATGGTCCTGATAGGTTTCAATATTATTGGCATGATTTACGGAAGTCTCCTCATGTACTAATGAGCCGCCAAATGGGTGGAGACTCAGTAATGGTTTGGGCCGGATTTTCGGTTCAAGGGAAAACGGATATTGTTTTTGTGCATTCAAGAATGAATTCCGAAAAGTATAAGAATCTTCTTAAAGATCAACTAGCCATATACGGTTAACTTCTTTGTGGCTAAAACTACACTTTCCAGCACGATAACACTCCGATTCATGCATCACACGAAACAAAAATGTGGCTTTCTGAGCAAAGTATCAATGTTCTCCCGTGGCCTTCTCGCTCCCCAGACTTAAATCCCATCGAAAACTTGCGGAGGATCTTAGATCGTGCGATTTACAGAAATGGGAGGCAGTTTATATGTGTCGAAGACCTAAAGAATGCTATAAAATGTGCTTGGAAAGAACTGTCTTGTGATATTTTGTTAGAATTGATAGATTCGATGCCAAATCGCATCTTTCATGCTATAAAAAACAATGGCGGCTCCACCAAATATTGAATAACCGTGTTAGAGGATTTCCTTTTAGACCATTAGTGTCTGCTAATTATGTTGACCACTGTATTTGGAAAAGGTTGGTGTCTTATAATTTTGTCCATTATGTTTTTAAGATTTTTCATTAAATTGTATGAAAATATAATTATTATAAAATAATTATAAATGATAACAGAATAAATTTATGTTTTTGACGTATTTAATAAAACATTTTTAAGCTCTGAATCTTTGCTTTCACTATTTGTCAAATTAGATAGGTGTCTTATAATTATGTCCACCACTGTATATATATATATGCATGTGTGTGTGTGTAATAATAATAATAATAATAATAACAAAAACTTATAAAAATGCTTTAACATCAAAATTGATGAAAAATATTAAAATAAATAATAGGAAACTTAAATTTTAAAAGAATTGAGATAATTACATAGATGAAGCTACATGAATACTTAAGCTTTAAAAGATATATTAAAAAATAAAGTGAAATAAAAATAAATATGCAAAATAAAATATGCAAAATCATTAAAACAGAACGAAAAATAATTGAAATAAAAATAAAATAAATAAATAAAACTAATTATTAAAAAAGAAAAAAACATTTAAAGAATTTTTTTTTATGAACAACAAAAAGCATTACAAAGTGGTAAAATAAAATTTAAAAAAAAAAAAAAATGTATCAAGCTTCTCTACACATATTTAAACGAAATAATAAAAAACCATTTATAAAAGTTAAATGAATAATTCATACGAAGAAATATATAATTTTAAAAGACATACAAATTATTATTATTATTACACTGGCGTACAAAGTTTAAGGAACAGCCTCTTTTCCCGTTTTCTTCTTTTGAACATTGTTTTCAAACAATTGAGCATATTTGGATGGCAAATTTGTTACCGAATCGTTAATCAAATTTTATATAACTTTAACAAAAAATTAAATTAAATCAAATAAATAAATAAACTAATGTAACTTTAATTCTTCTCAAAAGTAAGCATAGGAAGAAATAAAAAATTCCATCAATCATAGAAAAGAAATTTAATTGAGGGATTGTATTCAGTATGCATCATTTATAGTTAAAGATGCGCATGCTATGTTTGACAAAAACCCAATTTTTCTTTCTAGATTCACTTTTCTGTTTCTTTCATTATGGATTTTTTGAAAAAATATAATTATTAATTTGTAAAGTATGAACATCGTTAGAATGAAAAAAAATTTTTCAATGAATATTTTTTTAACGAAAATTTTATCCAATTTTCATGTTTGTATGTATATATTTTTTAAAATTTATTCATATTAAAAATAAATGAAGAAAGGAGGAGAAACACAAAAATGAATACAGGAAAAAAAAAAAAAAAAAAATCTTGTTTAAATCTAACATATGGATGCATGTGCATCTTCACCTATCTATGGTGCATCCTTAACATTATTTCTCGTTTAATTTTCTTTTCTAAAATTTAAAACAAATTTCATTTCTTCAAAAGCTAAGTTAATATAAAATTCGGTTTATGATTTGATAAGAACATGCCCTCCAAATTTTATATTCATATGGTCGTTTGTTTCAAAATTATGCGCAAAAGAAGAAAACGAGAAAAAATGTTGTTCCTTAAATTTTGCATGCCAATGTATTATTACTATTGAACTTTTAAAGCTTATAAAAAATGTAAAATAAATTTAAAGAAAAAAGGAGTATGAAGTAATGTAAATGAAACTAAAAAATAATAATTTGAAAATTGTGATGAAAATTTTAATTTAAATATAAGTAAATAATAATAATAATAATAAATCTTGCGTGTCGTCACACGACTTTTGCTTGCCTTGTATTTCTATACTATTAAGGCAGATTGCAGATTAAAGGGTAAGATATTAAGTACTGCAAAAATGAAACTAATTTAAAATATGTTTAGGAACAGTTTCTCATATAATTCTGTGTGAGGAGGTCTACCGGGCCCCAACCCCCGTTTTAATGTAACACCTACATTTATGAAGAATTCAAGACTGTTATTAAATTTAAAACCTTACTTCAAATTACTTACAAGGAAACATTCAAAAGGTGTCATCTTCAAAAAGTATTGAAAAAAAATATATATATATATGTGATTCTACTCTTCATAAAACACCAGAAAATGAAAAAAATTATCGGATTACAGCGACCACAAAAAAAATATCAAAATTAAGCACATTTGGCGATTTAGCGCTGTTAGGCGGTACGTTTGCTAGCACCGAGATTGCCGCGTACGAACAGAACTGTATTTTGCTTCTCCGCCAAGTACTCAAAATCAATCGCCTAACAGTGTGAAATCGCCAAATATGCTTAATTTTGAAAAATTTTTGTGGTCGCTGTAATTAATTTCAGCCGATAATTTTTTCATTTTCTGGTGTTTTATGAAGAGTAGAATCAAATATATTTTTTTCAATACTTTTTGAAGATGACACCTTTTGAATGTTTCCTTGTTAGACAACTTTCACTCATAACACTCTTTGAAACATATTAATCTTAATTAAGCTGTCTAAGTGACATATGAACTTCAAAATACAAATTTGAATTTTCATCAATTATTTATTTTTAAGTTATACTGAAAATTCTTACACATTCAGCTCAACCGCTAAAAAGTTCACTTTCGTATTCAAGGGCCATTAAAAAGCGACTTTATACAGAAAAAAAAAAAAAGGCTGAAAATTACTCTTTAAAAAACCTTTATCAACCGTATGGGTATGATGAGTAATTAAATTTCACTCATGCCGTCTCCTCAACTTGGTAAAACGTAGTAAAGCACTTGCATCAGTTACATTAAAGAGAAGAGAATGCTTATATATATATATATATATATATATATATATATATATATATATATATAATTTATATAATTTCTGATGAGAATGCTTTCGTTTAATTTTGGGTAGCCCTGTATATTGTCGATAAGTTATATGAGCACCACATTTTGCACTTAAATTAAGTCTTATGAAAAAACATATAAAACAAACTGAAATTCATTTTCAGCAATTTCCCAGTATAGCCCAAATATATTCACATGTTTTTGGGTAGCCTTGTAAAAGAATTAACAATGATTTTTATACCATATTCTACATAGAATATGCTTTTATAACATAAAGAATATATGTTCATTTCCTTTTGTTTAGTGCAGTTTATAGATGTTAAACTGTAACGACCAGAAAGTTTGTCCACAGACGTAATGTATTTGAACTATCTTGGATGTCCCTGTACACGAAACATTTGCTTGATTTCAACAAAATGTTCAGTGTAGCATCCCTATATGATACAAATTTAGCATACCGAGTTTGGATTTCCTGTTACTATTTGTTCTTGAAATAGGCTGATAAAAGACATACAGACATTCTCACACGCACAGACGCACAAATACACACACAGACTAACTGCTAAAAATCTGTTTTTAGGGTTCAGGGTATCTTAAAACCTGTAATCATATCAAAAACTCAATTTCGAAAATTCGACCAAAAAAAAAAATACTGTCTTTTATTTGGTCTAGAATTTACCTACTTAGAACATATATGGATAAGATAGAGTAATTATAGCTTAAAAATGTGTTTGTGTGTGTGCGGGGGGGTTACCACAACAACAAAGTTATTTTAAATATTAATACAAAATTTAAAAGAATGTATAATAATAAGCTGTTTTTATAAATTAAAAACAAATAGTAATTCTCAAATAAAAACTTAATTCTTAAAATAAATAAGTAACGGATATGTTATATATACATAAATCGAAATATGTCTCGCACAGATTTTAAGAGTTTCATTTACAAAGGTTATTTATCTTTCCTTGAAAAATGATGAGAAATTTTTCATAATCGATGCGTAGAGCATTATTCTTATTTCCAGTTACATTTTTACTTTTCCTGTAAGTTTTTTTTAAAACAACATTCAGTCAATCATTCTCTGATTCATTTTCAACTGTTATGTTTCGTTTTATGAAAAGCAAATTTTAATCTGCAGTTGAGGCCCAAAGCCCTGTCCCCATAATAAGTACAAAACTTTGAATAAACACCATAAAATGCAAAAAATTCAGAAGAAATTGAATAACAGCCCTAAGAATAGCAAATTTACTCCTTTTCAAACCATTTTTAACGCGAAAGAAAGCAAGGAGATTATACTTAATGTCAATAACTTAGGAATTATTCGAGCACGCTTGCATCTAAAAAGAAAATTTAAATGATTAAGAAAGCGAGAATGTTTCAAACGAAGATGTTTAAAACGATTAATCTCTGACGAACTCATGAATGAACGCAAATAAAAAAAAAAAAGTGATGTCAAAACCGAAAGTGGGCGGAGTTAAAACCAAAGATGGGGAGGTATAAGAAACATAAAAATGGGGTTAAACAATTAGAAAACAATCTGTAAAGTAAAAATACGAAATGAAAGGCAAAAAAATGAAAAGAAACGGATGAAATTTAACAATTAAAACAATAAAAAAAGATCAGAAAAACTCGCAAATTTTTTTTTATTCAAAGTTTTTGTACTTATTACTTTAAAACACCAGTTCTGCGGTGCAGGGATGCAACACGGGCGCAGAATTCATACCGGTATTTGTTTAAGAAATTTCTCTACCTATAATTAGAACTCCTACATAGACAGGCTGACGCATCCGCCATTTTCTATCCCACAAGACCGTCTGACTATTTATTATTGATGGTTTTTCTGCAATAAATTGCACGAATAACTCCAGAAAAGGGCATCGCCTGTTTATATTTTCTTCTAATCCAAAAAGAAGGAAAAAGTGGATTATAAATTGCAGATGTAACCCGTGGATACCCGGAGCAGGAGCACAACTTTGTACCGTAAGATTTCCCTTATTTTCAAATTGTTTCATTTTATTTTCAAAGATGTTTGACAAATTCAATATAAATGTACTGTTTTTTTTAAGTTATTGTTTTAAATTCTTTTAAAATTAACTTTAATATTACATTTCTTTTAACGTGAAGGGTTGCAGTTTTGAGAATGTTGGCGATGTTCTTAAAATTGCCAACTTGTTTGTTTCCTGATAAGAATTTCTAGCTCACTTGATCTGTATAGAAGTTTAAAGGCGATAACCACGCTAATAAGGTAACCTAACTTTTTCTTCCGCCAATACTTTCCCAGACGGGATAGAAAATGGCGGACACTGCGCCAGCTCTTATCATATAGGAGTCTGGAGTCTTACAGTGCGTTGCATGAATATAAACGCACCTTAACTTTAAGAATTAGAATGGTATAGAAGAGTAATAAAAAAATATGAATTGGTGACACTTGATGCAAACTGTATGTGTATTATTCAAGAAATGAAATTACGAGTCAAAACAACGAAAAACCAATATGATTTTTTTTTTTAGAAAATAATTTTATTGAATTTATGACAAGTATACATGTTGCATGAATTTAAACACACATGTAAAAAATAAATAACTGAGTAACAAATACTGTATCTAATACTTTGTAAAGCCACCATGGGCTTCTAGAAGTGCCAGTAAACGCTTTGGCATTGACTGATATAGTGGCATGATGTCCCCCAAGCTTATTGTCTTCCAAGCTAACAGAATTGCCGATTTTAGTTCATCTTTTGTGTTAAACTGCCTTCCGTTTGCTTAAACACGGCGAACCAGATTACCCCATACGTTCTCCATTATGTTTAAATCGGGGCTTTTTGAGGGCCAATCCAGAACTTTAATTTTATTGTCACGCAACCATTTTTTTCACGATATGTGCTGTATGTACAGATGCACAATCTTGCTGAAAAATGTAATTTCTTCTAGATTTTTTGACTGCTTGACAGCGAGGTTCCTTGTGAGCATCTAGACATAATCTACAGAGTTCATACTGTTCTCCACGAAGTCTAATTCGAAAGTCCCTTTAAAACCTATGGTTGCCCACACCATGACAGACCACCTCCAGATTGACGTTTTGAACAGTACATTACTTCGGTTATCATATCGTGCCAGTAGCTATGAAATACGTACTGGCCATCGAGATTAAACCTTTTTTCATCTAAAAAGATGCCTTTTTCCCAATTAAGTCGATCTATAATCCATTTTCTTGCCCTTTCCAACCGCATACCCTTGTGCCTTTGAGTGAGGGGTGGTTTCGCCTTCATTTTCTTAAATTTAATCAATGTTGCAGCTTTGATAGCTCTCCATATGGTTGTCCGATGAACACCCAGCTTGTATTGAGCCTTTATCTTCGCACAGGAAATATTCTTATTCTTTGCGGTGTTGCATATTCGACATTTGTCGTAACTGTCGAGCTTTCCTGTTCGCTTCTTATACGCTTTTTTCCCATAATTTGCTCCTTTATTTATATAATTTCGCATAACATTCTCACTTCTTCCGATTCAGCGCCCTATTTCGCGATTGCTAAAGCCTTTGCCACGCATAAAGTCGATTTTTATCCTCTCGTCTACTGTCAAAGTTTTTCCTCTTGCCATCCTGTACAAACTCCGTAAATTTTGCACTCAACCATTAAAACTGATTTTAGAGAATTTTAGCAACACGTCTATTTGTGTTTTAATTTAATTCCGGCGGCTCTGTTAAATTTTAAATGCAAAATACAGAGTGCGTTTAATTTCGTGCAACAAACGAAATACAGTTGAAAATAAGAAAATGCTTAAACATCCATTACATAAGCTTGCATGAGCTTAAACATACTTGCTCAAAGTACCTTATTCAGTTGTTAGTCATATTCAATAACTGTAAGTCGCATTCCTTCTTTTAAAATTTTAAAAAGTCTATGTCTGGTTATTGGAAAAGGTGCGTTTATATTCATGCAACGCACTGTACCTATAATATCATATAATTTTGTTACATTGATAGTGGTACGCGTTCTGCACCAGTGTTCCATCCCTGGTGGTGCTTTCTTATTATTCCTGTCCCCATAGTCGGCTTCTGCTCGAGCATGTATTGCTATTGGAGATATACATGTATGTTTACATGTATACATGTAACTTTTAACTGAACTGGGAGGTAGAAAGTAGTTAAAATTAGAAATCAAATTTTTAACTGGTGTTCGAAGCCCACATTTCCAAAGTACGTCCCCCTAAATCGGTTTCTGCTTCGGCATGTGCTGTCTTTGGATTTTTTACGTGTAATACAAAATTTTAGCTCAATTCGATAATAGGAAATAATAAAAATCCGAAATAACATTTTATAATACATTGTTTTATGTAATTGCTTGTTAAATAACATTCACTGAATCATCCTCTGACACACTCTCACTTTTACTGCAACTGGGTCTATATCTCGCAATATAGGAGCGGTTTCTTGATAATTTATGAGTGTGTACTCTAATGCGGATTTGTCTTACACGAGTGTAAATTTACATAATTCAACATTTTCATTTCTTCCGAGTTGCAACCAAGACCCTTAACCATTCTCAGACTCACTTTCACTTGTACTTTAGCTGTTATATTTCGTTTTATGGGACTTAAAATACTTTTGCGCTCACGGCATTTTCAGCCTCAGAATGGGTGAATTTTTAAAAACTGGTAGAAGTATAGTGAACAAAGCAAGCAGGTAAGAGGGCAAGCTGGACACCACCACAACCCAAAGTTAAAGAAATAAATTTCAGTTCGCCTATAAAGTAGTACTAATAATAATTAATAATAAAAAATAAATAAAATAAAATAGTTTTTTTCTATCTTGATACAATTTTTAATAAATAAACAGGCTGGCTTAAAAAAGTACTCAGCGAAAGATGAATGTCTGTTAGTTTCAAAGGTAAATAAAGTTACTCCAATCAGCCAATATTTTATTTTTAATTTATTCATATAAGTAATACACGGCTGTGTTAGAGGGAAAAAATTGGGAGATTTAAACCAGATATTTTTAAATATCGGAAAAATTTTGAGTTTCTTAGAAGTTCCATACCTAGGGTTAAGGGCTCCGTATGTCTGTGAAACAGTCAGGCCCTAGTTGAAACTTTTAACTCTATTCAATAATAAAGGAAAAATTTGTGCATAATGTCATCAAAGTTCGCGATTTTTTAATCTTTCGACATTTTGGCATCTTTACTATTAATTACCTGCAAAAAGTAACACATTGGCCTTTGTAGGATCGAACTTACGATTTTCGCGTTATTTGTCTTACGCTCTAACCAGCTGAGCTGACAAGCCATGGGGAGTTCTTTACTTTAACATTTCTATCTCTGGAGAAGATCTTCAAAAATTTATCGATTTTAATTAATTAATTAAAAAAAAAAGAACTGATCAAAATTTCTGAAATCTAGCTTCGAGGAGCATCAGTAGAGACCAATACGGACCTCCATGCGAAATTCTGTAGCTCTGCGATTAGCGGTTTGCCTACAGAGCGGCTTGCACACACACACACATACGCACATACACATATATACAGGCTTTATTCTTGCAAGAAATTTAGTATTATTGTTACATAAATTTAAATTACAAATTAATATCTTTATTATTATTATCATTATTATTATTTTAATATTTGGATCATTATTACACTGATTAGTTATAAAATATAAATCATTATTTTTCATTTTCGGTTGCATATAAACATTACAGAAAGTATTGTTTCTTGGTAGAAATTTTTGAAATTGAGTTTTTGTTATATTTACACATTTTGAGGTCTCTTGAATTCGATAATCATGTTTATAGCGGTTGGTCTATGTATGTGTCTGTCTGTGTGTCCACGTGCCTGTTATCAACATACCTCAAGCACAACGTCCAAACTCGATATTCTGTATCTGTATCATGCAGAAATGCTACACTAAACTTTTCGTTGAGATCAAGCAAAGCTTTCATATACTAAGAGAATTCAAATACATTACCTCTATATGGAAATTTCTGTTAAGTACAGTGTCACATCTACAGGCTGCCCTAAAGAAAATGAAATGAATATATTTTTTATATGCATAAAAGCATGTTTTGTATAGATTGTGGTATCGAAATAAATTCATTATTCGTTTACAGGGCTATCCAAAGTTTTTGGATATATTGGGGCTATACTTGGAAATTGTTGGATGTGTATTTCATTTCCTTTTTTTTTTCTTTGGTATGTGTGTGTTTTTCAGTGAATTTAAGTACACAATGTGATATGTATATAATTTTTAGACAATACACAGGACTACACAAAATTAAGCAGTATTTCTTATTAGTCAATTTTTTTACAGCTGAGTTTTTGATAATCGGCATCCTATTGGTATGCTGCATAAAACTTTTTTGTTTGAATAACACAAATGGTTCGCGCATGGAGACATTCAAAATCTGGCGTCGTTACAGTTTAACATCTTGAGATTGAACTTGTTCGAAGCGCATTTCAGATAATTTAATAACAGCCTTACATTTTATATGAATGTAACTACAATATTTAAGTGGAAGAGAAGGTAGGTTGAGGGCAGCTACCGCTTTCCCTCATACTGAAATCTTAGTTGTTTAAAGTAAATTAGAAGTGTCCAAATATAAAGTGTCCACCGCCACTTTAGAATGTAGAAAAAGAGGGGGAAAAAGGCTAAAAACCCCATACAAATAGCATGGTAAGAAAAGCAAAAAAACTCACAATGTCAAGTGTGTTAAAAAAAAAAAAAAAAATCACACCGGAAGTAATAAGGGGACAAAATTGACTAGAAAAACACATTGAACAGCGGGAACCGGGCGGGCTGGGGCATGGGTCCTATCGTCCAGGATTAATACGACTCGTACATTGTACATCTTTAAAGTATAATAATATATTTGCGGTGAACAAAAAATAATGTCAGTGCCGTGCTAGATTATTTATTTTATTTATGCAGTTTCTTTTATTTATTTATTTTTCTTTTCTTTTTTTTCATTTTCGTAATTGGTTACTTTCTTGTGTATTATTTTCTTCTTTCTAATACGTTGTCCATTTCTTCATTACATGGTTTATTGGGCTACCTCTTTGATGCATTCACAAATATTGAATTTATCAATATTGAATCTATTCATGAACTAGTATGTTGCGGACAGCAAAAAGTTTTCCATACAATTTTATGCTGTGAAAATTATTTACTAAAATTGTTTTCATTGGTGAATTCATACTATTTTCATCCCACAAAAGTGTGACACTAAATGTCAAAAATAAATTTTGAGCCCCATATACATCTAAAGAAATACATTTTTTTTTTCCGGGAGCTTTTGTTAAAAAAAAAAAAAAAGAAAAAGAAAGAAAGAAAAAGAAATATATATTTTAGATTATCAAAGAAACGTGGTTCAAGATTAATTTTGAAGTTACTGACGAGTTCAGGGCCGTAACAACCACCGGGGCAACCAGGGCAGTGTCCCGGGGCCTCCTGAGTCTAGAGGACTCCCAAAAGAGACGATAAAATGTATATTTTTTACATTGAGGAATTTATTTGTAAGAAAATTTAAAAATTAAAATTTGTTAACGATATTTAATTATAACAATGCATAAAAAGGCATAATAATAAAACAAACAAACTTGGCCTACATCGTATTATAACATAAATGTAACTCGAGAACGAACCGCAGGATGGTTTTATCCAGACCATACCAAAAAGTATGACGATTTTCATTTTCGGATAAATTTTGTAAAAAAAAAAAATTAAATTGATTTCATGAACAGTTAGAAGTCAAACATGCTTTGTCTATGAATTATATGAAATGTTCAGTTTATACGGAGTTTTGCCGAATTTGATAGAGAAATTCGCGGATTAGAAGCACTGCGGTCGAGAAGAAAAAAAATTTCTGGTATAAAAATTTCCATATGGTGAAAATGGAAAATAAACTCCGAGGGCAAGTTTTCGTTAATGGGCATTACAGAATTCGTGGGCATTAAAATTCACTCGGAAGCAACCTGTCATATTACACAAATGAGGAATATGCCGATATGCCACGGTCTGTCAGGTGATAATAGAGGCCTGTAACAAATGATGGTAAGACCAATTATCACAGAAGGCGTTTGTCCGCACCATAGAACCTTCACGAACATCGATTGACGGCTGAGAAATATCTTTCAAATAACGAGTGTAGTGCAGGGCAATAGCGCAGTGTTTGCACACTTGAAACGGATAATTGAGTATTGTAAAGATTTACAGATTCCATATTGGTAGATCCACGATCAGTTGCAGATGAACTGAGTATTCAGAGCAAAAAACGCGAGGAATGCTCTGCGGGCTGATAAGATGCACCCCTTCCACTTGCACAAGGTCCAACTCCTAGAAAATGCTGATAATATGTATATTTTAGGCCACTGTATATTTTATGCTACGTAGAATTTCTTGAAACTTTCCAGGAGTGTTTTATTCACAGATAAAACCTGATTTACAAAAAAAAAAAAAAAAAAAAAAAAAAGGCGTGGTCCACATTCATATATGATCATCCAAAAAATCCTCATAGTACAATCTCACTGAAAGTGCTGCAGAGTTTCGATATTAACCTTTAGACAGTGATTCTCGGAAATCATCTGTTGGGACCATACCTTTAACCCGAACTTCTCAGTGTTGCAAAGCATCTTGTTTCCCTATACAAAGTCCTCCCAGATTGTGCAGGGAATACCGGACACTGTTCGCAAAGCATATATAGTTTCTGCATGAGGATGCACTAGCACATTTTTCAATTGCAATGTTTAACCATCTCGATGTTACATATCTTGGGAGGTGAATCGGACGTGGCAGGCCTGTAGTTTGGATACCTCTCTCTCCGAACCTCAATACCTTGGATTTCGTCTTCTGGGGTCACCTAAAATTGTTTGTTCATCAGATCTGTACCTGTGGTTATAATGTAGGATCTCCCAACACAGATTGTCATCACTTCAGCAGATGTCGACCACACACGGGGTACGTTTAAACATGCCCGGAATTCTATGTCCGTCGTCAACGACTGTGGAAAAACTTTCGCGGTTGCAACTTTGAATAATTCCTATAAAAATTTCTCGTCGTCTCCTTCTTTACGTTGAACAGTGATGCATTGTCTGTATTGTAATCTTGCATTCCGTCTAATAAATACTTTTCTAGTTATTAATGACCCTTTCTGCCCCACTCGATGTCACACTCTTCAAAATTATTTTTGTGAATTTCTCGCACTAAAGAAGGTTTGCGACCTTATGTTTCATGGTAATTTTTCGTGGTTTTGATACTTACTAACCCCTTTCTACTTGTCGGTCGAATTCGGCAGCGCCATGTATAAATGTCGCAAAGTCACTGGAGGGCTTCCTATTGAGACACAAAGATTTGCTGTATGTATATTATTCAAATAGTGACCAAATGTGATAAATAGCAATAATAATAATAATAATAATAATAATAATAATACTAAAAGGACTATTTAAAATTTAATTATGTTTTAGCAAAACAATGGAATTCGAATAATGAAATG
The DNA here is from genome assembly GCA_963930645.1 of Salticus scenicus. NCBI lineage: Eukaryota > Metazoa > Arthropoda > Arachnida > Araneae > Salticidae > Salticus > Salticus scenicus. The sequence continues at coordinate 371,351,433 of OZ005650.1, forward strand.
CAATTTAAACGGAATTATTTATGAAAATTAACTTAGTGCAAATTCATAAAAATCGTCGCTAGTTTACTTGTCGAAGGGATAACACCTAAATATCGCAAATTTATTGTTTTGCTGAACTCAACCTGAATCCGATTCTGATAACAGGAAAATACTATATTTTCTTTCGGTTTGAATTTATTATTATTATATTATTTTTAATGTTATTAAATTATTTATTACTAGCAGGCTACGCCCGCTTCGCTGGTCACTATATTTAAATGAATTTTCGAAAGAAATGGATTAATATTTATTTTTTTTTACACCGCATTATAGACAAAAACTAAAAAAAAAAAAAAAGAAAAGAAAAGAAAAGAAAGAAAGAAAGAAACTGAAATTGCTCCAAACCTCGCTTCGGGTACCCGCTGTCTACGGCACCTCTTTTCCCGCCCGCACTGCATCAGGTCTAGGTTTCCCATGCCTGCAGGGAGATCCTTCCTGGGCACTTCAATCTGAATATTTATCGATGACAGGAGGGATCTTCTACTATCTAAGAACTACGATTTTAAATATGACTGTATCTCAGCATCTATTAATTTTTTTAATTTTGAACCATGTATTTTATAGCCCATGCTATTTACACTATATTACGATTTAATTCCGACCAATGTAATGAAATAAAATAAAAATAGTTTAATATATATATATATATATATATACAACAAATTTAAATCAATTTAATCCTTTTTGCTATGTACATACTACCATTTTCCCAATAAATAATGTAAATAATAAATAATAAATAAAATTTTTTTATTTTAAAAGAATTAATTAAAAAATGAAAAATAAGAAGTTGTTCTACTATAAAAAATTAAACATAACTGTTATAAATACGTTTTTAAATTTAAAACTAATTATACTTAGTTTTTTCTACTGCATTACGATTTTATTTTCAATAAATATAACAAAAAAAAAAAAATCGCCTTCAAATGAATGTATTAAATAAAAATAAGTTACGTAGTAACCGTTGCTAAGATACGCAGACGATTGAAGCAAAAGAATTAAATTTATGAAAAATGTTTCATTAAAACCAATATTTAAAATCGAAAAAACATTAATTTAAAAAATTCAAATTCGAAATTCGAAAAAATCTCGATGCGGTGCACACCTGCAGCGTCCCAGGTACCTATATGCCAAATTTGGAAGCTCTGCGATCAATAGTGTGAGTACCAGAGCGCAGACAGACACACACACACACTTATCTTTATTTATATAGACTAGCAGGCTACGCCCGCTTCGCTGCTCACTATATTTAAATGAATTTTCAAAAGAATTGGATCAGTATTAATTTATACATCACATTACAAATAAAAACTTAAAAAAAAAAAAACACTGAAATTGCTTTAGATCTATCTCGCTTCTTCGGGTACCCGTGCAGCTCTTTTTTTTTACCCGTACTGCATCGGGTACAGTTTCCCACTGTCTTACAGAAAGGTCTTTCCCGGGCACTTTAGTCTGGGTATTTATCGACGACTTGTGGATTTTCTGTTATTTAAGAACTACGATTTTAAAGATGACTGTATCTCAGCATCTATTATATATTTTGGTTTTTGAACCATGTGTTTTATAGCCCCCGTTATTTACACTATATTACGATTTGATTCCGACCAGTGCAATAAAATAAAATTAAAAAGTAGATTTTCTTTTAAAAGGAATTAAATACATGAAAAACGAATTTTAATCAGTTTATCTTTTCTTCTATAAACTACCATTTTTTTCACCCAATAAATATTATAAACTAGCAGTCACTATATTTGAATGAATTTTCAAAAGAATTGAATTAATATTTATTTTTTTACACCACATTACAGACAAAAACTAAAAAAAAAGTAACTAAAATTGCTCCAAACCTCGCTTCGGGTACCCGCTGTCTACGGCAGCTCTTTTTCCGCCCGCACTGCATCAGGTCTAGGTTACCCATGCCTGCAGAAAAATCTTTTCCGGGCACTTCAATCTGGACATTTATCGACGACAGGGGGAATCTGCTACTATTTAAAAACTACGATTTTAAAGATGACTGTATATAATAAAAAAGATTTCTTCCTCAAATGAATTAAAATAAATAAATAGTTTAATAGCCGTTGCTAAGATACGCAGACTTTTGAAACAAAAGAAATTTCTGAAAAATGAAACATTAAAGCCAATATTTAAATTCGAAAAAACATTAATTTTAAAAATTCAAATTCGAAATTCGAAAAAATCTCGATGAGGTGCACACCTGCAGGCTCCCAGGTACCTATATGCCAAATTTGGAGGCTCTGCGATTAGTAGTGTGAGCGCCAGAGCGCAGACACACACACAGACACACAGACACTTCTCTTTATTTATATAGATAATAATAATAAAAAAAAAAAAAAAAAAAAAATTAAAGGAATTAATTAAAGAAATGAAAAATAAAAAGTTGCTGTAGTATAAAATTTATACATAAACGCAACAATTTATTTCTATCCGCGTTTGTAATGATCGATAGATGGAGCTTTCTCAACTGCAGTTGTTAGTAAATATAATAGCCACGTGTATTAATTTATTGTTCTTTCTTGTTGTTCTATCGTTGTTTGAGCGTGAAAGCTATCAGTGGTATGATATATTCACCTTAGCCCACTAGAGGGCGAGCATTTCATTACAATCGCGGATTGCATTACCATTTGATTTTCAATAAATATAATAATAATAATAATAATAATAATAAAAGAAAATCGCCTTCAAATGAATGTATTAAATAAAAAATGAAATGTATAATAGCCGTTGCTAAGATACGCAGACGATCACAATCGAAGAATAAATTCATGAAAAATTAAACATTAAAGCCAATATTTAAAATCGAAAAAACATTAATTTAAAAAATTCGAATTTGAAATTCAAAAAAATCTCGATGAGGTGCACACCTGCAGGAGCCCAGGTACCTTTATGCCAAATTTGGAAGCTCTGCGATCAGTAGTGTGAGCACCAGAGCGCAGACAGACACACAGATACACAGACACTTGTCGTTATTTATATAGATAATAATTTTAACTATGTTTTACGTTTTCCTCCAATTTCGTTGAGCGTTTTCACAATAATTTGGTAATTTATAGCGGTAGCCGACAATGATAACCACCAATTCTCGGTATTTACATAGAATAACATCTGTTCTTTAAATTATTATTTATTCTTAATTTTTGTTTCAAATCTTCGGTATTTTTTTTCTCGATACATTTTTGCAATTGTGATGTCATTTTTTCCCTACTAAATTATCCTTCTTCCATTATATTAATTTATTGTTCCAAACCAAATATAAAAAATTTCCTTAATTTAATATACTTTTGTAACTATGGCATTAGTTTCTAGCGCTATCCTCAGAAAACTTAAGCTTATGTCATTAAGAAGATATTAAACAATCAACAATTATAGTGTGTAAATTTTCGTGAACAGGGCATGTACCCTAGTGTCCATGTGCTAATCAAACTCTATCATATCATACTCACTTTACTATACCTAGACAGCATGTTTAAGGCAACAGCTATCTCCACCCTTAAGTTAGGGTGCTGGAATAAGACTTTAGTGGGTAGCCTGTATTCTGTTTTTGTCTCTATCTACCAGAAAAGTATAACGAGTTGAGGGGCCTGAAACGCCATACGCGCTTAGGGTCACATAACTTTTAAATCCGACATTGCCCTTATTAATGCAAAGCACTCAAAGAAAGATTTTTTCCTCCTTTACATTAAGTTCGCTGATTATACTCATTTTCATTTATTATCACATAACTTATTTGCTTTATTAGGAATAAAAAATATTATCCTATAATTACATTACACTCATCAACGAGATATTTTAAGCTCAGAACCCGGTGACAACACACGGACTTCGAAGTCCGATTTTCGAATTTTTTATTAGTTTTCTTATAATTAATTAAAATATGAAAATAATAACATCCGAATAGCGTTACGATAGCCATTAAAATATTAGCTATAATTTAATTCTTGCCAAAAAAAATTTACGAATTCATTTTCTTTCGACATAAAAAATAGATACATTTAATTAAACGTGAACTTTAAAAAATTATAAAAAGTTAAATTATGCATCTCACAAAAATTGACGTCATTATCAATTTAAAAGTTTTATGCACATTGATAAGAGCTCTACGATTCCTCAGAAAATTTAAAGCATGGTATAAAAAAAAATATATATTTTTTTTTATCTTATAATTATTTTATTGCATTAAAGTGAAAGTGAATATATCTACTTTCATTATTAAAATGATTACATTTATTATTAAAATAAAATTCCAAGTTTCCCGAAACTAATGGTGAAAATGAGGTTATAGCTAAAACAATGTATTGAAATAAAGAATAAGTAAATAGATACGTGGTTATAAAATTTGAATTAAAGAATTACAATGACATTCTTAGTTTCTTTGGTACGTCTGGACTTCAAATCATATAAATATCATGATGTGATAGATGAGACCATTTGTTTTAAATATCATGTAAATCAATGTTTAGAAGTTTGAAGTGGCAAGAAGAAATAAATTTGGAATTACATGTCTACAAATCGAACACTAGGCAGGCACGGACAGACCAGTTATTGAAGAATTATCAAACATAGCATGAATAAAAATTATTGCGTTTGAGATGGGGCCCCATTATCATGTGTTGCCCCGGGGTCTCCAAGTTTCTTGTTACGGCTCTGGACGAGTTTATATATATATATATATGTATACATACGTACACACAAACACACGCACACACACACACACACACACACACATATATATATATATATATATATATATATATATATATATAAAATAATAATTTCATGGTGATTAGTTAAAATAATGCTCATTGTGCACATTCATACGAAATTTTGTCCCATGTTACCATATTAGAAAATATGATAAAACGGGACGACAGCGCGTCTTTTTGAGCGATAATTACCCTTTTATGTCAAGGTGAAATTAAATATAACTTTTTAAGAAATTTTGTGCATTAGTTCTCGAGCTAGAGTTCGCAGAAAATTTTTGTCACACGCACAGATAGACAGACAGAAAGATATTTTCTAAAAAGGGTCAAATTGTGTTCAGAACATCCTAAACCACCTAAAACCATCTCAAACACAGGAAGTCAAAACAAATTTACGAATCCAATACTTTCTTCTATTGAATATAGAAGAAAACAATAAAAAAGTAAAAATATTTCAATCACAAATTTTTATTAAAAATAATTCTTTTATCTGTATTTTGCATTTATACTGTCTTCTTGGAACGTCGGTTTGCTTTATTCTCACTCTTTCTATTTTTCCCTTTCAAATGTCATGCATGAAATGGCAACAATCGTTTCCTTTATTTCATCCATGAGTTCTTTCCCTCTCACTTGCCTGTTTTGTATGATAGACTTCCGGTGTACATTTTTATTAATTCCTTTTCCTCTGCATTTTTGGTTTTCTACATTTGTGATGGCGCACTTTTAGTCTAAGTAGCTAATTCACAACCCTTTTCAACATTTTTTCCATAATATCAAAAAGATCCTTCTTTAAAAGATTGTTTTTACTCCGTCGTTTTATTACTTTTCGAACACATAACTACTAGGTAAGGAAAGTATTGTAACAAAAACGACTAGAAAATGATATATCTATATATTTGGCAAAAAAATGAAATCCTTCTTTTTTTTTTTTTTTTTTTTTTTTTTTTTTTGTAATGATGTGTACATGCATGTATATGTATGAGTATACGTATGAGATAACACAATAACGTTCAAATGTTGCATTCGATCGAGCTCATATTCTGTAGATATGTCATATGTAACTGTATTTTTAATAATTATCCCATGAAATGTATAGATTTTCAAGAGTATAGGATGTATAAACCATTTACAGGGTCACAAGAGAAAGAATTACAATCTACCAGTTCACAATAATTGAAGTTTATTTTAATAATGGAAAATTGTTTAAAATAAAGCAAAAAGATAAAGCATATGCTACATAGTTTTACTAGACTACGATCATTTTGGAAAATGATGTGTGTATCACTTACAGTTCTTTTACAGAGAAGCATCAAAATTTCACATCTATTATGCTCTGTGTGAATTAATTATCTGAAGTGCATTCAGTTATTCAAAAAAAGAATGTCACCTATGTGGGATTCATAATTTTGCTGCAGCATGATTATTACTGGAAAGGGCACGCTTACTCCTCGTAACTCTTTTACAGTAACGCTCAAAAGAATTTAAATATATCAAGGTGCATTGTTGAAGCAGACAAATTTAGGCAGAGCTACTCTAACACCCTATCACAATTTTCCCCTTTTGTTCAACTGTTTTGTTTACTGAACTGTTCAGTGTTTTCAATTTGTTTTAACGCCTGGTAACTACTAATGTTTGTAAAATCGGTAAAGATATTCTAGTTCTTTTTTTTTTTTTTTTCAATTCCTACTATTAGTTCACACTCTCCCTATATACACTCTATAAAAAAAAAAAAAAAAAAAAAAAAAGCGACGCACCAAGAAGGAGTAATGCAAACTGGACACAAATTGACATGCATACTGATTTCGATGTAAAATGCAAAATTTTAAAGTTTGGCTGCCATGGAATGAGCATGAGACGCAGCAGCGCATTTCAACTGCGCAATTGGCAGAATATTAAAAATGAGAAATTTTGATTCCAGGTAATAAATTCTTAGAGAATTTCGTTCCGTCTACTCAGAGAGACAATAACTATGCCTCGCATACAGGTGCGCAAACAATATGCGCAGATGACAGCGTTTGGAGAGGTGTGTAGTAGACTCAAAAAAGCCGGTTGGTTTAATCTGCGAATTGTTTGACAATTGGATAGAAGCGATGCCACTATTAGATGATATTGACATTAATGGGTGAACTATAGCCGAACACAGCGTCAGGGAGGAAGCAGTCGGCCTAGAGAGAGGACAGAATGTGAGAACCGATCAATAGTCAAAGCGGTACTCAAAGCCCCAATTCATCATTACCATCGATCCTACGTGCAAATGGTACTTCAGTGACTTCAAAGACCATTAATAGGCGGATCAGAGAAATGGGGTTGAGCTCACGGAGCCCCTTGTGCGGATTACTATTAAACTTTGCATACCGACAAGTACTTTTGCAGTGATATCAGGATCGTTCGAACTGGAATGTCACTAAATGCAGTAGAATTCTCTTCAGTGATGAGTACCACTCCGATTTGAGCCCCGATGACCAGCGAAGACGCATCTGGAGACGCCCCGAAAAGAGGGGGATTCCAACCCGACTGTCACCAGCTATACGGCCCGACAACCAAGAGTGATTGTCTGGAATGTCATTTCATTCCATAGCAGGACCCCTTTGGTTGTCATCTGTGGCATTTTTACAGCACATCAGTACTATCCAGTTGTGTTTCCCTTCATATCACGCAATCCTAGCAGTTTATTTCAGCATGATAATGCCCGTCCGCGCACAGAGATAGTTTCTACTGCTTGTTTTCCTGCTTGCCTAACATTATTTTGGCTAGTAAAGTCACCGGATCTCTCACCTACTGAGGACGTTTGGAATATCATGGAAAGGGTCCTACAACCAGCTCGGGATTTTGCCAATCTAATGCACCAATTGGACAGAATTTGGCATGATATCTCGCAGGAGCATGTCTGCCAACTCTATCAATTAATGTCAAGCCGAATAACTGCTTACAGAAGGGTCAGAAGTGGATTAATACGTTATTGACTTGTTAACTTTTGTGAGGCCGTTCCTCTTCATTAAACCATTCAAATTTTCTGACACTGTAATCATTTGTTTTTCTTCGCATGTACATCACGTCTACCAATTTTCGTCTCACTTGGGTAACTCCTTCTTCATGCGTCGATTTTTTTGCTACAAAGTATATATCTTGTTCAAATCTTGCAATCTATTTTTAACTAACTTCCCTACTAGCTAGATATTTGAAAAGTTTACAATAGCTCACAACCCGATGACAACACAATACTTCGAAGTCCGATTTTCGAATTTTTGAGTAGTTTTCTTATAATTAATTAAAATATGAAAATAATAATATCCTGTTAAAATAGCCATTAAAATATTAGCTATAATTTAATTGTTGCCCCCCCCTCCCCCCCCAAAAAAATAATAATAATAATAATAATAAATAAATAAATAAATAAATAAATAAAAATAAGAGTTCATTTTCTTTCGACATTAAAAATAAATACATTTAATTAAACGTGAACATTAAAAGATTATAGAAAGTTAAATTCATAGATATAGTAGTTTATACAGATGTATCATCCCACTGTTATCATGCAAACATTTTTGATGCCGAAAAAATTTTTTGACATCAGTCATATAGTGATTTTGAAACCATTAAAACTCAGCAATTGCAATAGAACAGAATGTTGATGAATTTTCAAAATGTCGAAATATTGCGTTTTTTAATTCTTCTTATAAACTTATAAAAAGAAATGGGATAAGTTATCATAAAAGTAAATTATATTTGACTAAATTACGAAAAATATAATTTTTATAATCAGTTGTTTTGTTATTATTATGAAATAAAAACTGTTTTGATTTTTAATGGAATACGTTTTTTATAGTTTGATATTTTTTAAGATTTTATATTAGTAAGTAATATAGAATTTTCAAAATTCTTTCAAATTAGTTAGCAGCGGCGTAGGTAAAGAACGTTAGTTTTAGTATATAGAAAGATTTTAACTTTAAATATTACCAAAATTAATAAATATAGCAAGCAAAAAAAAAAAAAAAAAAAAAAAAAAGAAAAGAAAGAAAGAAAAAGAAAAATGGATTTGAAATGGTATCTGCAGTTTTCATTCACATTTAGTACATAAATTATTCATAAATTATATTTTCTAATTATCTGTGTGTATGCACTCGGAGAAAGACGGCCATATTGTGAACTTTTCTCCGAGTAAAAAGGAATATTTTTTTTTTCCATAATGATCAATCTATGTCTTATTACTATATCTATGGTTAAATTATGCATCTCACAAAAATTGACGGCATGATCACTTTAAAAAATTTATGCACATTGATATGAGCTCTATGATTCATCAGAAATTTTAAAACATGGTATATAAAAAGTTTTTTTTATCTTATAATTATTCAATTTCTACTATTAGTTCATACTCTCCCTATATATATGTATTTATACTTCGTGTTCAATTTTTCAATAATAATTAAAATACTTTTTATTCATCCACACAAGTTCGAATACATTTTTTTAAACTTGTAGTGGATGACACTTGATGCTAATACAGTTTTTTCAAATATTTGTAATTATTTAAAAAAAAATAACTAAAATAAAAATTTTCTTTGTTGACCTAAGTAGGAATTGACTTAAAAAAAAAAAAAAAAAAAAAAAATCTTTTTTATATTACTTGTTTTTTTTTTTTTTTTTGTCTTTGGAATGTTTTCGCTTAATGAAATATGTTTGTGGACTTACGAACTAAAGTAATGGCTGCAGTTTTATTAGTATCATCATTATGATCATTATTTTTATTACATTGCAATTCGGAATGGTTATCGCTTGTAATACTTACGACCTCAGATTTTTTTTTTTTTTTTTTATTATTAAATGCCATCTGATTTCTAAATAACAGGAATCATCTTACAACATCCTGAAAATAATCTTGAAGTGTAGAGTTCAACACTCGTCATTATTGCTAGTAATAAAATTATCATCAACATCAATATTCGTTACGGATAATTTGAATCCCCTGTAAACTTCGAATCCTTTAATGACTTTTTACATTGCAAAAGAAAGAAAAAAAATCTTGAATAACTCTACTTCATTTTAAAAATTTAAGTAATTAGCGGTTGTATAAGTAAATTAAAGTAACAAAAGTCGTTAAATAAACAAAAGAGAAAATTATAATAGATATTTGAATATCCCGCCCCCCCCTCAAATATTTGTTGTTTAACTAGCAGGCTTTGCCCGCTTCGCTGGTCACTACATTTAAAGGAATTAAAATAATCTGGGGTGTCACTCACACGACTTTCTCTTACCCTGAAAGTTAATACTATAAATATAAATACAGGTTGGAAATTAAGAGGTAACATAACGAGCACTCTTATGTAAACCTGTGTTAAAATAATTCAAATTAGACTTCGGAAGAGTTTTATATGATAATTAGTTCTGTATGAGGGGGGCTACCGCCTACCTCAACCCCCTGTTTCATTACTTCACCTACATTTATATAGAATTTAAATCTGTTATTAAAATTAAAAATTCACTAAAAATTATTCAGACAACTTTCACATGCAACATTCTTTGAAACTTATCAGTCTTGATTAAACTTTTCCAGCAACAAATTTATATTAATTTAAAAATACAACTTTTGGATCTCCTGAAATTAATCGTTTTTAAGTTACTCTAAGAGACACAGACAATAATCAAACTTTAAAAAACATGACTTCGGTAATCAGGAAACCTCAAAACGTATAAATATGCAAAAAACAAGCGATGAATACTTAGCTTTAAAACATATATTATTTGCCATATGTCTATGAGGAATTCATTTCAGTTCCTGAGCAACTTTCCAGGACATGATAAAATATTATAGTAAAGCACTCCCACTAACAATAAAAAAGAATGTTATCGCTTAAATATTTGCAGCCATGTATATCTTTTGAAGATTATGTACAGACTAAAGGGTGCACCTAAATATAATCCTATAGTAATAACACATGGCACAACCTGAAATATACTTCCATCAATTTTCAGCTATTGTCGCACTATAATCTAGATATTTTGTGTAGCCTTGTAAATGAACAGCGAATGATTTTCCAGCCATATTCTACATGAGACATGTTTTTACGCATGTAAAAAATATATATTCATTTCACTTGTTTTAGTGCAGTCTATAGCTGTCAAACTTTACTTACTTGTAATTTCCCTATAGACGTAATATATTTGCATTCTCTTGGGTGTCCCTGTACACGAACCATATGCTTCATCTCAATGAAAAGCTTAGTGTATTAGCATACCCATATCATAACATTTAGAATACCAAATTTGGACTTTCTGCTACCATTTGTTCTTGAGATATGCTGATAACGGACAGAGACACAAACGCACACACACACAGACACACAGAGAGATACACTCACACACAAATACACACACAGACCAACCGCTAAAAACAGGTTTTTCGGATTCAGGAGACCTCAAAATGTGTAAATATAACAAAAACTCGCTTTCGAAAATTTGACCCAAAAACAATACTTTCTCTACCTTATGGGTAAGAGAAAGTAAAAAGAATCAATATTTTTATAAAGTTCTACAAATTAAAACTAAAAAGAAAATACATTGAAATTGCTTAAAAACTTCGCTTCGGGCCCTCGCTGACTTCGGCAGAGACTTCTTCACCGCAACCTCTTGGTACTGGATAATTTAATTTAATTTAATTTATAGATATGTCAATAATACAGGAAACACTGCATTAGTCATTTTCTTTTTGATAATAAACAAAACTGAAAACGCATAATATTTTACATGGAGATATTTTGTATAATTAGACCAATTTTAAAAAATGCTTTTTTTTCCCACTTGCATTAACAAATATTTAAAATAAAATTGAGAAAAATTGTGCAAAAACATTGAAACAGTTTGGATTTCTTGGCAGAATTTAAAATTTGGCATTGAAGTAGCTCGGGCGTTTCTCGCCAAAATGTTTACTTACGTATTTGCCATACCCATATTAACTCATCGCCGAAATGACAACAAAAATATAAAAAATTCCTTTTCGGCAAGCTTAAAGGCAAAGGTAAATTCCTTTACATTGCATGGAATTACAATTTCAACTTGCAATTATAACATTAACATTTGTTAACATTGGACAATTTGGACACCACTAAATTTCAATGTTAATTGTTACGAATTTTGTAAATTGCATGATTTGGTAAGATTTTGGTGACAAAACTTACGACTTAGCAATGAAATTTGTGATTTGGTGGCAAAATTTGATAGCTGACGACAAAATTTTTGACTTGTCGACTAAATTCATTATTTGACGACAAAATTTGGCGAGCTTGGCAGCTTTGGCGTCATTATATTTTCTCCTCAAGCGAAAACCTCTTATCTCTTCACAGACCCAATATCTTGTTTCCACAAGATGAAAAGTCAAAGGAAGCTGTAACGTATAACTTTCAATTACAATTTTAAATTTTAAATTCTTGCCTAAACCGGTATTCTAAACTATTCACCACAAACGATATTTTTATTAAGACTAATGTATAATTTTAATTTTATACTTTTAAATGATTAATTCATCTTCTAACCTCTTTGATTTGAAGTATTATTTCGGGAGTTATCATGATAACGAATTTTTCATTATATATATATAGAGAGATAGATAGAAATACATTAATATAATCAGTGCAAAAATGTTTTTATGAAATTTAAAGATGACTCAACTTCAGTATCAAAACAATTCCTCGGATCACAAGCTCAGACTACCCATAATAAAACGAAGTGATTGCAAGGGATCGATTTCTAAAAAAATCAACCTTGGGGGAAAAAAAGTCCGATCTTCGAAGTCCGATTTTCGAGTTTTTGATTAGTTTTCTTATAATTAATTAAAATATGAAAATAATAACATCCTAATAGCGTTAAAATAGCCATTAAAATATTAGCTATAATTTAATTGTTGCCAAAAAAAAAAAAAAAAAAAAAAAATACGAGTTCATTTTTTTTCGACATAAAAATAAATACATTAATACATTTAATTAAACGTGAACGTTAAAAAATTGGAAAAAGTTAAATTATGCATCTCACAAAAATTGACGTTATTATCACTTTAAAAATTTTATGCACATTGATAAGAGCTCTAGGATTCATCAGAAAATTTAAAACATGGTATATAAAAAGTTTTTTTTTATCTTGTAATTATTTAAAGTATGTTGAACTTTATTATCTTAACTTACTGATTTTACGACTTTATCTGCAATCTATCTTTACAGTATTGAAATGGTAATGTACCAATTGAGGCGGTAGATGAAAATTGTTCCGACTGATGCGGTGACGGTGAAAAGGGTTGTTGGCTATTCCCGTTTGAGGCGGTGATTTTTATACTTGGCTATTCGGCGCATTTATTACTATACTTGTCAAACATGAAGATAAATTTGTAGTAGGTTCTTAGCCGCGTTTATTCGGCGTTTCCAGGAAACACCACGAGCAGGTGGCCTGCTTTAGTTCCCCAAAAAATTTGCGGAGAACAAATTCTCCTTGTTAGTTTACGTGCGTGATACTGATTGCTGCGAAAACAAGTTACATGCGTTCTCAGATTTATGCACAGCAAGGTAGGGGTGTCCAGTGATTTTTTTTTTTTTTCACGTGAGCGAAGCGAACATACGTGCGTGATACTGATTGCTGCGAAAACGAGTTACTTGCGTTCTCAAATTCATGCACAGCGAGGTAGGGGTGTCCAGCAATTTTGTTTTCATCTGAGCGAAGCGAACATACGTGCGTGATACTGATTGCTGCGAAAACGAGTTACATGCGTTCTGCATGCGTTCTAGCAGTCTGCGTCAGAACAAGACGGTTGCAAATCAAAAAATAAAGGCTTGTAGAAAGTTCCAATAGGAAAGTGCCAAGTGGGGGAAAGAGCCAATAAGACGGCTCTTCTAACCAGACGGGCGCTTCTAAGCCAGTTGTTGAAACCTCAAAACCGGCTACCATGCCAGTGCTTTCCCACCCACCGCCTCAACTGGGACAATTTTCTACTACCGCCTCAACTGGGAACGATTTTTCGTTGGCTAAATTATTAAAATTCCTTATTATTATTATATCCTCAAACAATACTAGGAGTTTTTTTTTTTTTTTACTTTTAAAGGCGAGACGGCATAGCAACGTCAGATATCGACAATGTAAAGTTAATATTTTTCATGTGTAATCTTTTTAACATTTTTCAACAAAGTTGCAAAGTAGTGTTTATGAATTCGACTCGTCTGTCTAATTATTTCCTCTTTCATTCTCGTAAATATTTTTAGAATACCATGAAATTGATATATATTATTCAGAATAACTATGGAATGTTTTCTTTAGAAAAAGCAAAAAGGCATAAACACATCCACTGATTTGTGTACAGGAAACCACACTGAGAAAATACATATATACTGTCTTTATTTAGAATGAATAAGTAGTCATTTTCTAATCCCCCAAAATAGAAGTATAGGTTTTCGATCTATGCGTATAAGATAAACCAATAAACTGAATAGACGAAATAATGGAGAATTTCTAGTCTTTATTAGTTCCCCATCATACTATAGGTATGGGGAACTTAGGTAAACGTGAAAATTTTCGACCTCGGATTTTTGACTTTTTTACACGTTTTCAGGTGTGAGGAATCCGAAAATGACAAAATTTGTATGGTGTCTGCCTGTAGGGTGTCTGTTAGTGTGTCAGTGTGTCAGTGTGCTAGTCCGTTAGTTTGTTAGTCTGTTTACACGATATCTCACGAACAAATGATTGCAGAGAGGTCAGATCAGTTTTAAAATATTAGTTTCGATACTGGCAAGAAGCCTATTCTTTTGCAACATTCGAATTAAAAAACTTCGTAAGTTATGAGAAATTTACGATTTTCTTAACATGGGAGAATAAGACAAAAATTCACTTAAACGTGCATTAAATGGAAACTTTTTACTGTAAAAATGTCAGACCAGTTTTAAAATATCAGGTTTGATGCCGGAACGAACATTAGTAACTATAAATGTGCTACTTTGAAAATTTCGCAAGTTATTGGAAATTTACGAGTTTCTTAACATGGCAGCATAGAGCCAAATTTCACATAAACGTCAATCTTGAGGGATATTTTCATCGTAAAGATGTCAGACTACTTTTGAAATATTATATAGGATACTGGCATGAATATCATAGACTATGATTTTTCCAATTTAAAAAATTCGTAAGTTATTTGGAATTTACGATTTACTTAACATGCCAGAATAAGACAAAATTGAGCATAAACTTCCATTTTGAGGATCCTAAATACATTAAACAACTTCAAAATTACATTTATGATATTTGTTTGAACATGATTGAATACAAATATTCTAATAGGAAAATTTCGTAAATCATTCGTAATTTACGATTTTATCAACATAGCGAAATTGTAAATTTTTCATATAAATATGAATTTTGAGGATTATTGCATTGGGAATAGTAGCATGAAAACTAAACAACGGAATTGACCCCGATAAAATAAAATAATAGATTATAATAAGATAAATATATGGAAGTGAACGGTGGATAGCCTATTAGGCGGGGATTTCATTCTGTCACTGTATCAAGCTTTGGTCAAATTCATTTCTTTTAACATGAGTATAATATGTCTCGCACTAGAAATTTATGAGAACATAAATATGATGGGGAACTGAGCAGAGTCCACCTATGCCAACTAGTTTTTCTTGTAGCCGGTGAACAATACTATGAATCCTTTGAATTACAAGAAGTTATTGCTTGATTTCTTAGAATTAGGTGACAAGCTCGAATTACAGTTTGCTAAAACTCGCCTCTTGTGTTCGCATTTATTTGGAGAGATTTTTAAAAAAGTTTTATCTCGATAATATAGGCAAACGCTCTAGAATTTTAACAGAGGTTTCTAGAACTCGCATTCATGGGGAATAGAATTTATAAAGATAACATTTATTTTCTAGATATCAGTCACAGAATTTTTTCTCAGTGCACTAAAAGAATTCTGATACATTATAGTACGAAAGGCACTGCTTTACAACTCGCTTTAATATCTTTACTAATAATTTATTATTATAGATAACAAAGTTCTGAAGCATAGAAGCATGTTTCCATATGGAACAGGGTACGATAAGTATTGATAATTTGTTTACGGGGTCAAATAAAAATATTTAGATGCATCTATCTATATAAATAAAGCAAAGAGTTTGTCGGGAACACATCCGGGTGGACCACTCTTATTACTTTCTTCTATTTTCAATAGAAGAAAGTATTGGATTCGTAAAAATTTTCGACCTCGTTTTTTGATGTATTTACACGTTTTGAGAGCTGTAGAACACGATTTGATCATTTTTAGAAAATGTCTGCCTGTCTGTCTGTCTGTGTGTGTGTGTGTGTGACAAAATTTTGGGGTAACTGTATCTCAGGAACTACTGCACAGAATTTCATACAAATTGGTATGTAATTGCACCTTGACATGAATTAGTGACTATCAAATAATAACAGGAGACTTGGCGTTGGAATATTAAACCCGAATGAACTACTACGTCAGAAACGGCAAAGAAAAATATTGGAAATGCAATTGGAATTGCATTTCCAATATTTTTCTTTAGCGTTTATGACGTAGTAGTTTATTCGGGTTTAATAGTGCCTATCAACTTTTGGTAAAAATTGTCTTACAAGTTGCGTTGCCATCCCGCTTTTTCAAAATTTTTAACATGGCGATATAGGACAAAATTTTGCATAAATGTCCATAAAGAGAATTATTTTTTAGTAGTCATTATGAAATTTACAAGAATTATTTATAATAGAGATAGTCAACAGGAAAAAAAATTTTGTATGTGTAGAAGTCTCGCCACCCCCCCCCCAGGGGGGGGGAAGTCCCCCCTCGAGGGGAGTAAATTTTCAAGATCTGTATCTTTCGAAAGGTCTCGTCAATACCTTTAAAACGATTTTTTTTTAACGAAATTTAACCAAACATGGTATTTAGTGGGCCCCTGACATAAACTGGTGCTGATTAGATTTGGGGATCAATAGGTGGCACTGTGATTGTACTTTTTCTAAATTTTTAACATAGCAGTATAGGACAAAATTCCGTATAAATGTACATAATGAAAGTTATTCTTAACCTGTGATTGTAAAATTAATATGAATTATTGATAATCGTAGTAGTTAATTAGTAAAAAAATTTTGTGCATGTGGGGGCACCGCTTCTCCCCCCCCCTGGGGGAAGTACACCCAGGAGGGGGGGGGTAAATTTTCAAGATGGGTATCTCTCTAAAGGTCTCGTCAATGCCTTTAAAACGAATGGTTGAACTATAAATATGTGATAATTTAAAACAAAATTATCGTTTTTTTTTTTTTTTTTTTTTTTTTTAAATTGTTATTGAGCTAATTTGTATAGGAAAATATAGAAGAAAGTCTTGTGGTGGCCACAACATACTAGTTTTTGATTGGTCTAGATTTAATTACTTTGGTAATGAAAGTTGGCCATTTTTTTTTTAATGTAAAAACTGATGAATTTTTTTAAAAGATACTGCATAGATGTTATACTTTTTAAGAGCTCTAACAATTGTTCATTTTTTTTTTTTTTTTTTTTTTTTTTTGTGGACACTATATACATCAAGTTATTAAAGATATTACGTTGCAAAGTTTTCTTTTAATTAATTAAAATATGAAAATAAATATTAGTTATAATTTAATAATTGCCCCCCCCCCCCACTCCCAAAAAAAAAAAAAAAATAGAATTTATTTTCTTTTGACATAAAAATAAATACATTTAATTAAACGTGAACATTAAAAAATTGTTTAAAAAAAATTGTTAAAAATTAAATTATGCATCTCACAAAAATTGACGTCACTATCACTTAAAATTTTTCTACACATTGATCAAGTACTAATGTAGTTTTATAGCTATAGGATTCAACAGAAAATTTAAAAACATGTTATATAAAAAGCTTTTTCTAATTTTCTAATTATTTATAATTTTGTTGTCGTTTCGGCGATGAGTTGATATAGGTATCGCAAATGCATAAGTACACATTTTGGCGAGAAACGCCCAAGTTACTTCATTGTCAAATTTCAAATTCTGCCAAGAGGTCCAAGCTCTTTCAATGTTTTTGCACAATTTTTCTCAATTTTATTTTAAATATTTTTATTATGCGAGTGGGAAAAAAAAAGGAAAAAATTTTAAAATTGGTCTAATTATACAAAATGTTGCCATGTAAAATATTATGTGTTTTCCGTTCTGTTTATTATCAAAAAGAAAATGACTAATGCAGTTTTTCCTGTATTATTGACATTTCATAAATTTAATTTAATTAAATTATCCAGTACCAAGACGTTGCGTTGAAGAAGTCTGCCGAAGTCAGAGAGGGCCCGAAGCGAAGTTTTTAAGCAATTTCAATGTATTTTCTTTTTAGTTTTAATTTCTAGAACGGTACAAAAAATATTGATTCTTTTTTTAATTCATTTAAATATAGTGACCAGGGAAGCGGGCAAAGCCTGCTAGTTATAAACTATAAGTAGAAATCACTCGAAATGTATTTTTTCACTTGTGTTATGGAAGACTTTTATTATACTAAATATTTAGCACACTAAATGGTGAGTGTATGCAATTTTTTGCAATATACAGGGTAACACAAAAGTAAACTGTTTTATCATAAAGGTAAAATACATTAAATATCAAACGTGTAACAGGAAAATACAATTGGAACGTGTTTTGTAATCCATGCAAACTACAAAAATTTTCTTTATCGGTGGAGAAATGACACCTTGAGTAGCAACATTATTATCAAGATAATATTTTTCTATGGGTAATTTGTTTGTAGTGTTACTGTGTATAAAATCTGGTTATAGCAATATGGATATGATTATTAAATTATTGCAAATAGTTCTAATGTATACTATTTTTTATTTATTTTATTTATTTATTTATTTATTTATTTTTGTCTTATTTAATTATTTGCATAAGATAGGTATGCAGAAAGAGTTTAAAAAAAAATTTAGGTTGTTT
This sequence comes from Salticus scenicus, assembly GCA_963930645.1. NCBI lineage: Eukaryota > Metazoa > Arthropoda > Arachnida > Araneae > Salticidae > Salticus > Salticus scenicus. The sequence goes on from OZ005650.1 coordinate 371,370,144, forward strand.
AAAAATATATGTTTATGAATAATGCCTATTAAAGGAGCAACATCTAATTAAAATAATCTGGTGTGTCACTCACACGACTTTCTCTTACCCTGAAATTTAATATTATAAGTACAGGTTGGAGGTTAAAAGGTAAGATAACGGGTACTGTTATGTAAACCTATCTTAAACAATTCAAATTAGACTTCGGAAGAGTTTTATATGATAATTAGTTCTGTGTGAGCGGGGCTACCGCCCCCCTCAACCCCCCCGTTTCATTAATGCACCTACATTTATATAGAATTTAATTCGGTTATTAAAAAACAATTCTGTTTAAAAAAATAATTTATTAAAATTATTATTTAAAAAAGTTATCTTTTATGATAATGCAGACGATTCCCATATTAGAGAAGTAGTATAACACCAAATATCCAAAAAAGTCCATTTTATTCTCAATATTTAAAAAAAAAAAATCGTTAAAAATATAAAAAAATTGATAACTTTATTTTAAATTATCACAGATCGATGATTCAACCATTCGTTTTAAAGGTATTGGCGAGCTCTTTTGAAAGATACCCATCATGAAAATTTACTCCCCTCGAGGGGGGACTTCCCCCAGGGGGTGAGGCGAGGCTCCTACATACACAACATTTTTTTCCCTGTTGGCTATCTCTATTACAAAAAATATATATTTGTTTCATTTGGTTTAGTGCAGTCTGTAGATGTTAGATTCTACTTACCTGCAATTTCCCCCATAGACGTAATGTATTTGAATACTTTTGAGTGTCCCTGTACACGAACCATTTGCTTGATCTTAACGAAAAGTTTTGCGTTGCATCCTTATATGATACACATTTAGAATACCAAGTTTGAACTTTCTGCCGTAATTTGTTTTTGAGATATGCTGATAACAGACAGACACACACACAGACATACACACAGACCATTTGCCAAAACCATGATTTTCGTATTCAGGGGACCTCCGAATATGTAAATATAACAAAAACTCGCGTTCGAAATTTGACCCCAAAACAATACTTTCTCTACCTTATGGGTAAGAGAAAGTAAAAATAATAATGTTGATGATGCGTATTTTCGAATAATCTTTTACCTGAGCTCACCGAAGGCTCCTATTTTGTAGAATCACCGATGAATGGGTCTCAAACAGCACTAAACAAACAAAATACATTTCTCCTCAAGCCAAAAATCTCTACTGATTTTTTATCTACACGAGTCGATAATACAAAAGCCTGTGAAAATGTAATAAAACAAGATGTGACCTTTTTTTTTTTTTTTTTTTAATCAGCTGTTTTATATAATAAAATTTTTAACACAGGATCTATTTAAACTGCGATTTTGAGGATTTGCCAAGAGAGAAGGGGAGGGGAAGATACAAAATAATAAAGGGGAGGCCTTTTTAAGTTTTAAAAGTGAATTCGGGTCAATATTACAGAAATAGGATGTGTGAACTTTTTTTGTTTACACATAATATCCGGTCCCGAGAGGGGTGAGGGGTTAGAACTCCCCCTATCTGTAATCGACTCTTACGCAGCAACGCATGAGCAAACAGACTAAAGAAGCGAGATACGTAAATAAATGAAAGGAAATCTGTTGACATTGTTAAGAGGAAGTAAAGAGACTCACCTTGAGCAAAGGCTATCCTAAGAGATGTCCAGATGAACAGGAGAGAGATGATAATCCTCATGTTTGGATGAAGACACCACCACACGAAATCCAACCAAAAAAATAAATAAATAAACCAAAACCAAAATGAAAAAAAGGGGTGAGATAATGGTCTCCCTCCGTCCGCACAAACAATCAGCACATCTTTTCGTGATTTTGTGGGATATTTTTGCAGGTCGGGTTTGAGTGGGGCCGCTGTACTTTCATCGGGCCGGACATAAGATGTTCATCCGTCCGTGATGAAAAAGGAGATTCGGGGAAGGAGATGCGGCCCGGCTCTGCGACGCGCATGCGCCCACGAGGTATCGAGAGGCGATGGATGTAGGCAGGAGAGTGGAGGCGTCCTTCCCTAGAACGGGTTTTGAGGGCCGCGGCAGTCGGACAGACTTCTCAGGGCGGACGGAGGGGACGTTGCCCTCTTAGAAAGTGGAGGATCAACGATCGTAAGAGGTGCGTCATCTTCACGCTGCGATTTCGGGAAGAATTTTTCTCATCTAAAGTACATCCTGTACGAATTAATGCACCTTTCGCTCCCCTCATCTCCCCCTTCCTTCCAATAAAAGGAAACGTTTTCATCTATCTATATTATGAAATAAGTAACCCGATAGGAACTTGCACATTACATATGCATAGCACCTGTAAAGGAAAGAGACGATTGCTTGATAAAATTATTTTAATGAGGAAAAGAAATGAAAACCGATGTATATATATATTTTTTTTTTTTTTTTCTTTTATAATTAAAGAATTTTTTTTTTTAATACTTTCTTATATATATTCACGTAAATAAGACTAAAATTCCATCAATTAAATATTGTTGACCAAAAATTTTAAGGCATATGCAATATCTTAAAATTATTTTTCACGGTGACTGTAAATGATTTTCCTCACTGAAATGTATAATCCCCCAAATTAGAGAGTCCTGCGCGGATCGGTTAAACTTCACCCACACCCGACCTTCAACAAAGTATTCTTACATTTATGTTATATTAAAAAAAAAAAAATAAATAAAAAAAAAACTTGATCTCTTACACAAGATACAGCTACATTATTGAACATATTTTTCAGATAATTAACCCTTTCATTCCCAATTTTTTTTATCCATAAAACAATAAATCTTGTGTTTAGTCATAAATGTATTTCAAAAATTTAATTTATTCATTTTTATTTTTATTTTTTTTATTTATTTCATTTTATTTTATTAGGACGGAGGACTATTAGTCTCAATCTACGGGTAAAACGTTGTCACTAGTTTTACGATGGTTGGACATTTATCGAAATCGAAAATTTATCGAAAATATAACTGAATAATTTGAAAGCGATTTTATACTGGGGGGGGGGGGATATATATTAGGTCGTTGCAAAAGTTCGTGCGGTTTTTTATTGCTTCATTTCATAAAAATACATCAAATCAAATGACAATTTTTAATCAAAATACTCTCCATTATTTTCTACAACCTTTGCCCATTCTTCGGGTAACAAATGTATATCACGGCGATAGAAGCTCTCATCTTTGGAGTCAATAAAATGATCCGCGTCCGCACGAACTTTTGCAACGACCTAATATATATATATATATATATATATATATATATATATATATATATATATATATATATATATATATATATATATAGTATACATACCTAATTTATCGTCCGTACAAAATTAGATTTTGCTTTTACCAGAATTTCCTCCTTTTTTTTTTTTTTTTTTTTTTTTTAAGATTAAATATATACATATATATATATATATATATATATGCAAGACGGTCATTAATTTGCCTTCAAACTTGCCAATTTTGATCAAATTTTTCAAGCAGTATCCTAATACAATCTTCAAAATACCAAATTTGAATTCCATGCAGTTACTTGCTGTTAAGTTGTGCTTATAACAGATATACACACAAATCAATTCCTAAAAATTGGCTCTTGTACTCAGAGCACCTCAAAACGTAATATTTTACCAAAAAAAAAAAAAAATAATAATAATAATAATAAATTAAATATGCAAACCTGATCATGGTACAGCCTGAATATACCTCCCCTTGGCAAATTTTGAATTTTTATCACCATTTTAGATAAAAATACATAATTTATGTGATTATTTTTTCTGTTTCTTTCTTTTCTTTCTCCTTTTCTTTTCTTTCTTTTATATTTTTCAATAGATTATAAAATATTGAAAAATAGGAAAGAAAGAAAAGAAAAATTACCAACTCAAACTCAAACTTAATTATTTTTCATTTCATTTTGCACGCGCGCTTTTTATTTCCTAATTCAAAATTGTTTTTAAAAAAAAACTTTTTTGATACTGTCCGTTTCGAAACCATAGATATAGTAATTTATATAGAACTACCATCCCATTGCTATCATGCAAAAATTTTTGATGCCGAAAAATTTTTTGGCATCAGCCATATAGTGGTATTGAAACCCCTGAAACTCGGCAATTGTAATAGAATAGAATGTTGATGAATTTTTAAAATGTGGAAATATTGCGTCTTTTGATTCTTCGAATAAATTTATGAAAAGAAATGGATAAGTTATCATAAAAGTAAATTATATTTGACTAAATTATAAAAAATATATTTTTTATAATCAGTTGCTTTGTTATTATTATGAAATAAAAACTGTTTTGATTTTTAATGGAATACGTTTTTTAAAGTTTGATATTTTTTAAGATTTCATGTTAGTAAGTAATATAGAATTTTCAAAATTCTTTTAAATATAGTTAGCAGCGGCGTAGGTAAAGAACGTTAGTTTTAGTATATAAAAAGAGTTTAACTTTAAATATTAACTAAATTAATAAATATATAAAAGAAAAGAAAATGAAAGAAAAATGAATTTGAAATTGTATTTGCAGTTTTTCATTCACCTTTAGTGCATAAATTATTCATAAATTTTATTTTCTAAATTATCTATGTGTATTCACTGAGAGAAAAACTGCCATATTGTGGACTTTTCTCCGAGTAAAAAGGAGTCATTTTTCCCCCTAATGATCAATCTATGTCTTTTTATTATATCTATGTTCGAAACTGATTATTATTTTTTTTTTTTTTTTCAAAAGAAAGAAAAGAAAGGAAGAAAAAGAAAGATTTTGATGAAATTCTAGTAAAAGCAGAATTTAGTTTAGAACGGAGAACTATTATTATTATTATTATTATTATTATTATTTTTCCAAATTATAACGTCGCTTTCAAATTATTTAATTATATTTTCGATTTTGATAAATGTCCAACTATCCGCGTTTGTAATGATCGATAGACGGCGCTTTGTGAACACTGCAGTTGTTAGTAAACATTAGCCACGTGTGTTCCATTAGTGTTCTTTTAATATTCGTACTATAATTTCTCCGCCATTACATTATGGAAAATTGATTGCTTTTGGAAAAAATACTTCAGTTTATTCAAAGTTCGATCGGAAGTAGATTTTTAACTGAAGTTGAACAAATATTAATTTCAAATCATCTGATTAATTCTTTACTTCCATTAGACGAAGCAACTGAAATTTTAAATTTGTCATTTGGAAATAAATGGAAGCTCAATTCTGGATTTCTTGATCCTTTGGAGTTACACTGTTACACACAAAAGTATGTGTTATCTTTTTTACCGTGTTTATTCATTTTTATTCGATAAATATATGTGAAATTAAAACGGCAAGCAATGGCGGCTGTAGGGAATTCAAATTAAACCATGTTTATTGTAATTTCACCTTAGCCCACCAGAGGGCGAGCATTTCATTACAATCGCGGATAGTAAAACCGATATTTTAAAAATCCGTAGATTGAGACTAATAATCCTCAGTTCTAAAAAGAAAATTAATAATAAAGTATCGAAAAAGTTGAAGAAGTCCTTTTTTAGACAAAAATTCATAAATTATGTATTTTAATTTTTAATTGTTTCCAAAAACGTTTACGAGTTGATTTTATTTTTATTTTATTTACTTATTTACTTATTTATTTTTATTATTATTTTTTTATGAAAAGAAATTCACGCGCAAATATTAAAATTGATATAAAACATTGTAAAAAATTAAACTTACAGGGTAAAATTGACGTCATTATAGCTCTAAAGTTTTTTTTTTTTTTTTTTCCATCAATGAAAAATATTTAGTAATGCACTAAGCTTAAATATATAGATTCAAAATTACTATTATTTATCTATTTTTTAATCTAGTAAAGTATTGGTTAGTTTTTATTATTCCGTAAATGTGATAGAATTCCGAATGGACTTTTTTCTAAATCTAGATGGAGCAAAAGTATTTAAAATGCATGAAAAAAAAGTTATCCTATAACGTACTGCTTTTGGAAAACGGATAATTTCAAAATAAAAGCATATATATGTATATATATATATATATATATACTAGCAGACCCGGCCACGCATTGCTGTGGCTATGTTAAACGTTGAATTATAATGTAGTAAAATATTCAATATATTAAAATTATTATTTACGAATAAAGACCACCCTAACAGCACAGTTAGGCTTAACTTATCCACAGTACATCTTAAGGATGTTTCTGGGATGTCTTTTCATCCAGAAGACATCTTGAAGATATCCTAGGGAGGTGATGTGCTGTCTAGGCATCCTTGATAACATCCTTGATCTTAGCAGACTTAGCCCGCTTCGCTGGTCCCTATTTTTAAATGATTCACTATAATTAAAGAATTCTCAAAATTGCATTAATTTTTAACATGGGAAAAAAAAATCTGATCGGGAAAAATGTTCGACACTCATAATGAATCCATATATTATCGAAGGGAAAATGATATAAAATACAAAAAAAATCTTCTCTCATCGGTGGCATAATCTGTCCGGACCCCCACTGCCTGCGGCAGCGTATACCTGTGCAAACCGTGCGCACCGTTTCTTCATCCACCGTTCCCGCCCTTCTTAATAACTCTATACTTTCGAAAATATCCGCAATCGATTTATCGGGCCTTAAAACTTAATAATACTAATTTTCAAAGCTCTAACTCTTATTTCTATTATTTTGCCCCTTTGCCCTCCCCCCTCCCGACTATTCTAAATAATTTTACAAATTCGAAAATATCTACAGTTTATTTGTAGGTGTCAAAAACCTGTATGCACCAATTTGAACGATCTAACTATATTTTTATTTTTTGCCCCTCTGCCCCCCTTCCCGCCCCTCCTAATAAATTTACAAATTCGAAAATATCCGCAATCGATTTGTTGGTATCAAAAATTCTATGCACCAATTTTGAATGATCTAACTCCATTTTTATATTTTGCTCCTCTGCCCCCCCCCCCTTTCCCGCTCCTCTTAATAATTTTACAAATTCGAAAATATCTGCAATCGATTTGTAGGTATCAAAAACTTCTATGTACCAATTTTGAGCGATGTAACTCTATTTTTATTTTTTTGCCCCTCCGCACCCTTACCCGCCCCTCCTAATAACTTTACACTTTCGAAAATATCCTCATTCGATTTGCAGGCCTCTAAAACCTATCTATATCAATTTTGAACAGTCTAGCTGCATTTTTTTATTTTTTTTTTGTGAAATCACGTTTTGGCCCCTCCCCCCCTCTTTTGGGAGGCGAATTTTGCAATAAAAACTATCCTATCTCTCAAGTTGGACCAAATTGCACACAGTGTCCAAATTTCATTAAAATCGGCTCATTAGTTTAGGAGTCCATTGAGGACAAACATTGTGACACGAGATTTATATATATTAAGATATATATATATATAAACATTTTTTTTATTATTATTATTTATTTATTTATTTATTTACAAATTTTCACATGGACATGCACTTTTTTTTTTCTTCCGAAAAACTATAATTAGTAAATTAAATGAAATTAATTAGTAAACTGAAATTTACTAATTAATTTCTATAATTAGTAAATTTAAAAAAAAAATTCTTAATTCTTTTAAGCTGGTTTTATTAAACATTAAGAGGAAAAAAAGTATTTCCTTAATATCTGTAGAAGTTTTAGCATTTTGAAGATCCTGAATTCATGAAGCCAGCTGAGAAAACGCAATTTAAGGGTTTCCAATCTGTAAAAAAGAATCTATCAAAAACCATAAGAATTGTTACCTGAATATATATTTTATTGAGGAAACAAAATTTAGTTCAATTTATAAATATTAAAGGGAAATATAAACTTTTATACGAAGCCTACTTCAGTCGTTCCAAGTCCCCTTAAGCAAAATGACATGTTGGTCTCAGATTTCTAAGAACTTGAATTTATAACAAATAGTGCGTAGACATAATTTTTGTAATTAATTTCAGGGTTCGTCAGCTACCATACATAATTATTTTACATTTCCTTCCGTCTGACCGTTATTTTCTTTTATATTTATTTATTTATTTTATTTTTGTTATTATTATTATTATTTTAATGAAAGAACGCTTCTATCATTTTTTAAACTCTAATAAATATTCAAAATAGTATGTTTTGGCCGCCAATAGATTTCCTATTGTACTTTCATATACAAATTCACGCAATACAAATTATTTATTAAAATTATTTTATTTTATTTATTAATTTATTTATTTTTAATTTAATTTTCTTTTATTTTATTGAAAATAGGAGCAATAGCAGAGTACGACTTAATAGGGTTGACAAAACAATTGAGTGGTGTTTACTTCAACGAGATATATAAAGGTTTACTTGTATTCGATATAAACACTGATGCCATTTAAAATGGTAACTTTTTAATAAATAAAAATATCAAAATTTTGAAAGAAAAGCCTATTACAATAAGTAAAATACAAATTATAAACATTAAAAAATAAAATAAAAATATTTGAAACAGTTAATTCACTTAACTTGCACCCAAACATGAAACTATTTCCGATATTATTATCAGAATAGAGTAAAACATCCTTTCATTCATCAAAAGGGATAATGAAACCATTTAAAATAATATACATATATATATATATATATATATATATATTCGTTAGAAAACTGTATAGGTTATTATAGTCTTCCTTTTGAATCGGTGGGAGTTTTAGATGGTGCGTAAAAAAAGATTGGTATCCTGTAGAATGAAAGGTTTAAATATTACATAAAAGGCTGCAAGTTATGTGTCTAATTATAAACAAAATTTCAAATGTATTAAAACTTACTTATATTTAAAAAAAAAAACACTTCCTAATATTTTGACAAGTATAAAAAGAAACTAGTATAGTGTGTATGTATATTTTGAGCCTAAATATCAAAATATTTTAAATTTTACATTTTTTTTTTTTTTTTTCAGGTTAGTCACTGTTTTTTACTATATTCTATCATATAATGCACATAAATAGGCAATTTTTCAGTTACTTAAAAAAATCACCTCCGACAGTAGGCAGGCACCTTAAAAATTAAATATTAAATAATAACATAAAAAATTTAAAATTACTATTTTAAGAACATTAAAAATCGTGTAAAAAAAATTTAGAGTCTATAAATTTAATCAAAACTTATTATTATTATTATTATTTTAATTAAAAAAGATAAATGAACAAAAAACAAAAAGGAAAAGGGAAAAAATTTATAACATATAAATTTTATCAAAAAAAAAAAAAATTATAAAAGAAATACTTATGAAAATTTAATAATCAGATTAATCTATATTAATAAAATGTTGTCTGTAAATTTCTCAGGATCAAAAAATTTTATATCTTCACGTTTCACACATCGTGAAATGGTGAAAGCGAAAAAGGGCTTCTGAAAATTTTCGCTCTCTCTGCGTGTGTGTGTGTCTGTCTGTGTCTCTGTGTTGTTGTGTTTGTATGTCTGTAACGCTGTTTTTGTCCGGGTAGCACGTGAGAACGTGAATTCACGACACTTGACAGGGATTTAGGTCTGCATTCAGCTTAAAATTATATCTATCAACTTTTGCGAAATCCCCCCCCCCTCTCGTTCCCCTTGAGAGGGTGCAAAAACGCGTTTGCAAACATAAATCGGTTAAAAATTATTTCGCGATATAGAAATTGCACATGGAGAGACTAAACTTGAGTATACGCAAAGGGGGTAAAAAAATTCTTGCGGTTTTGAAATTTTTGCTTTTTAAGCGGAGAAAAGAGGAAATCGATTTTCGGGGGCAAATTTCGAAAATTCCATATTTTTGAGTAGAACATTATCAAAAATCGTACAAAGTTAAAAACTTCCATGCGCCTTCTTTAGAATATTCCCCAAATCCATTTTTAATGAATATTGTAATTTTCGATTTATTTTATTTTACTTCATTATTATTATTACTTTTCTTTTCTTTTTTTTTTTTTTTTTTTTTTTTTTGAAGGGAGGAGGAGCGTCACGAGGGGAGCAAATTCAAGACCCCTCTTTTAGCGTTAAATTTGTCCTGAGAACTCTATGGGAGATACGGTCACAAATTTTCGTTAGTAAATTGTTTATATATATCGGAACCTATAGTAACAAAATTCTACCAAATTCTGGGCCCCTTGGGGTCGAGAAACCAAAAACACGTTTCCAAGGGTAACTTTGCTCCTGATTATCTCAGTAAAATTAATTTTTATGCGAGGGTTGGTTATGCACACCCAACAGGCGCTATAAAGGGATTTTGTGAAATTTCTCCTACCTTTCCCTTTTAAATGCGAGGGTGGGGGGGATGCGTTGTAAAAAGTAATTCTGCTTCAAATTACCTCAGAAAAGCGATTTTTTGATGTATCGATTGGTTATGCGCACCCAGTGCATACTACAAACATATTTTGAGAAATGATTGTCTTCCCCCCCCCCTCTTCGTACGGTGGTGGCCTGGCAAAAAACACGTTTTCAAGCTTAAACCTGTTCCAGATTACCATAGAAAAATTATTTTTGATGCGTGGGTCAGTTATATGGTATAAAGAGATTTTGTGAAATCTCCCTCCCCCCCCCCTTTTCACCCTTTAAAACTGGGGGGCGGGGAACACGTTTTCAAATATAAATCTGCTCCAAATTATCTCAGGAAGGCGATTTTTTTATGTGTCGGTTGGTTATGTGCATGCGACACCCACAAAACAGGGATTTTGAGAAATTTCCCCCGTCCTTGGAGCGGGGGATGGGTCAAAAAGAACATGTTTTCAAGCTCCCACTGAGTCCCACTCCGATTTGTGCCCCGATGACCAGCGAAGACGCGTCTGGAGAAGCCCTGAAGAAAAAAAGGGGGGGGGGATACCAACCTGACTGTCACCAGCCATACAGCCCGACAACCAGGAATGATGGTCTGGGGTGTCATTTCATTTCATAGCAGGATTCCTTTGGTTGTCATCCGTGGCATCTTTACAGCACAGTGGTACGTCGACGGCATTCTACGTCTCGTAGTGTTTCCCTTCCTATCACGCAATCCTGATCGTATATTTCAGAATGATAATGCCCATCCGCACACAGAGGTAGTTTCTACTGCTTGTTTTCTTGCTTGTCCAATATTATTTTGGCCAACAAAGTCGCCGGATCTCTCTCCCACTTAGGATGTTTCAAGCATCATGAAAAGGTTCTAACGCACCAATTGGACAGAATTTGGCACGATATCTCACAGGCGCACATTTGCCAACTCTATTAATTAATACCAAGCCGAATAACTGATTACATAAGGGCCAGATGTGGACGAACGCGTTATTGACTTGTTCACTTTGTGAGGCCCTTTCTCTGGATTAAATTATCCAAATATTCTGAAACCATAATCATTTGTTTTTCTCCACATGTACATCACATCAACCAGTTTTCACATTCAGATAACTCCGTCTTCGTGCATTTTTTTTTTTTTTTAAGAGTGGGGATTTTTTTATTATTATTATTATTATTATTATTATTATTATTATTATATTAAGACACTGCGTTATTTGGACATAGCCACAATAAAATTTTTAAAACGCATACATAAAATTTTGACAAAAGCGTAATTTTAGAACTTTTTATTTATTTATTTATTTTTTTTTTTTTCATCATTCCACCGCTTTTTAATTTCGAATTTTTATAAACTGTACTTAGAGAGAATATATACATTAGAAGTAACCTACATATCAAATTCTAAGTTTCTAGCTACGTTAGTACTGTGGATATCATACAAAAATATGGTTTTCAAAAGGGCTTTTCCTCAACCCTCCCATTGCGCATGTTCTAGAAATTTGAAATGCCCACAGTACTTCAACCCTGGTCATAAGCAGTAACTGTGTCAAGTTTGTTTGTAATTGGTTCAGTGGTTTCGGAGAAGAAGTAAGACATACGCACATGCAATAACTTTTATTTGTATTAAGATTAATGGAAGTTAGAGCGCAGAAAATAGGAATTCAATAGACGGATCTGAACGGATAGACTGAAAAACAAACAGACTAACCAAAGTCAAAATTACTCTTAAACAATGTTGGAAAGGGTTAAAAACGCTTAACACAACTGAAAATACAAACTTAGTAATTTTCTCATTATAGCCCCTAATGTATCTGAATATTTCTCTGTGGTTGTCGTACCGCACAATGCAAATCGTACCATATTCTGTAAAAAGCATAGTTTTATGCTTATGTATAATAAATGTGAATTTAATTATGTATTGTGCAGAATAAAGACAATAAAATATATATATTTTTTAAATGTCTCATAGAACACAATGGAATGGAATTCTTTGGGTTATCTTTGGACACAAACCGGTGTTGCTATATACGCCATTTTTCAATAGGGAACAAGCCATAGTGAACTTTAATAACATATATCAGTTACAAGAAATTATATGAATATTAAATGGAGTTAGAGCACGATTTGACAGACAAACCGTCGATATTAACACTTTTTAACTATGTTGGAAAGGGGGGGGGGGGGGGGGACAGTAAACAAACAACATAAGTTGGAAAAGTTCTCAAAAGCTATTTCGGGTCAAAACATTAGCATTTTTTTCGCTTGAATTCGACCCTGATTTAGTGAAGACCCAAGTATAACGAAGAATTATATATATATATATATATATACATATTTCTTTTTTTTAATGGTCGGTCTTTCAAAGTTAGAATAAAGGACTAATGAAGGCCTATAGAAAGAATTTACCCCTTACTTCCTACATTCAACTTTCTCTTCATAAAATATGAAATATTTTAACCAGTTTCATGCGGACTAATGGACTCCTTAGATCATAGTTCGCCGATAGATAGTCCGTAGTTAACCGCAGAAAAATGTGATGGATATTTCAATTGTTTATATATTACTGACAGCTAATACACTGACGTATTATGTCAATTGCAACTCCAGAAATTTTTAAATCACTCATACTTACTCAACAGAAAATTATTAATAAGTAAATATGCTTCAGTGACAGAAGAAGCGATGATGGAAAATCATATTTAATTTTCAAAACACATCTGTGCGAAATGATTTTTACTTTCTCTTACCCATAAGGTAGAGAAAGTATTGTTTTTGGCTCAAATTTTCGAACGCGAGATTTTGTTATATTTACACGTTTTGAGGTCCCCTGAATACGAAAATCATGTTTTTAGCAAATGGTCTGTGAGTCTGTGTGTGTGTGTGTGTGTGTGTCTGTGTGTGTGTCTGTCTGTTATCAGCATATCTCAAAAACAAATTATGGCACAAAGTTCAAACTTGGTATTCTAAATGTGTATCATATAGGGATGCTACAGTAAGCTTTTCGTTAAGATCAAGCAAATGGTTCGTGTACAGGGACAATCAAGAGAATTCTAATACATTACGTCTATGGGGGAAATTGCAGGAAAATAGAGTTTAACGTCTATAGACTGCACTAAACCAAATGAAACAAATATATATTTTTTGTAATAGAGACAGTTAACTGGGAAAAGTTTTTTGTGTATGTAGGAGCCTCGCCTCCCCCCCCCCCCTGGGGTGGAAGTCCCCCCTTGTGGGGAGTAAATTTTCATGATGGGTATCTTTCAAAAGAGCTCGAAAATACCTTTAAAACGAATGGTTGAACCATCGATCTGCGATAATTTCAAACAAAGTTATCGATTTTTTTTTACTTTTAACGAAAAAAAAACTTAGAAAAAAAATCGTACTTTTTTTTTAATATTGAGAATAAAATGGACTTTTTTGGATATTTGGTGTTAAACTACTTCTCTAATATGGAAATCGTCTGCCTTATCATAAAAGATAATTTTTTAAAATAATAATTTTAATAAATTATTTTTTTAAAAGTGAAATATTTTTTAATAACCGAATTAAATTCTATATAAATGTAGGTGCATTAATGAAACGGGGGGTTGAGGGGGGCGGAAGCCCCCCTCACACAGAACTAATTATCATAATAAAACTCTTCAGAAGCCTAATATGAATTGTTTAACATAGGTTTATATAACAGTACTCTTTATCTTATCTCTTAATCTCCAACCTGTATTTAAGTATTAAATTTCAGGGTAAGAGAAAGTCGTGTGAGTGACACACCAGATTATTTTACTTTCTCTTACCCAAAAGGTAGAGAAAGTATTGTTTTTGGCTCAAATTTTCGAACGCGAGATTTGTTATATTTACACGTTTTGAGGTCCCCTGAATACGAAAATCATGTTTTTAGCAAATGGTCTGTGTGTCTGTGTGTGTGTCTGTCTGTTATCAGCATATCTCAAAAACAAATTATGGCAGAAAGTTCAAACTTGGTATTCTAAATGTGTATCATATAGGGATGCTACAGTAAGCTTTTCGTTAAGATCAAGCAAATGGTTTGTGTACAGGGACAATCAAGAGAATTCTAATACATTACGTCTATGGGGGAAATTGCAGGAAAATAGAGTTTAACGTCTATAGACTGCACTAAACCAAATGAAACAAATATATATTTTTTGTAATAGAGACAGTTAACTGGGAAAAATTTTTTGTGTATGTAGGAGCCTCGCCTCCCCCCCCTGGGGGGGAAGTCCCCACTCGAGGGGAGTAAATTTTCATGATGGGTATCTTACAATAGAGCTCGAAAATACCTTTAAAACGAATGGTTGAACCATTGATCTGCGATAATTTAAAACAAAGTTATCGATTTTTTTTACTTTTAACGAAAAAAAAAAAAAAAAAAAAATCGTACTTTTTTTTTTTTTTTTTTTTTTTTTTTAAATATTGAGAATAAAATGGACTTTTTTTGGATATTTGGTGTTAAACTACTTCTCTAATATGGAAATTGTCTGCCTTATCATAAAAGATAATTTTTTTAAATAATAATTTTAATAAATTATCTTTTAAAAAGAGAAATATTTTTTAATAACCGAATTAAATTCTATATAAATGTAGGTGCATTAATGAAACGGGGGGTTGAGGGGGGCGGTAGCCCCCCCCCCCTCACACAGAACTAATTATCATATAAAACTCTTCAGAAGCGTAATATGAATTGTTTAACATAGGTTTACATAACAGTACTCGTTATCTTACCTCTTAATCTCCAACCTGTATTTATAGTATTAAATTTCAGAGTAAGAGAAAGTCGTGTGAGTGACACACCAGATTTTTTTTTTTTTTTTTTTTTTCTTGTTAAAAAGTACGTTATTGTAATATTTTAGTTAAAAAGGTTTATTTCTTGTTTAGAAAATGGATGTTCTTTCATTGTTACAATGGAATAAAATTGCGTTTATCTTTTTATGTAATAAATCTGATGGTACGCGGAAACATGACATTAGGAATTTAATGGTCCTACAAGTCGAAAAGATTGACGACAACTGTCTACTTGTGTTTACCTAAAAAGTATTAAAGCCAATCAAGTTTATTTTTTGGCATTATTATTTTTTTTTTTTTACTATTATTATTATTATTATTATTATTATTTTTAAAAATTATTATTATCATAACGGCAGATCCTATATTTCACTCTGATTTAACGAGCAAGTTCAGTTCTACTATGATAGCTTTTAACACCATACCCACCATATCAGTTTCTTGATCAGTGTTGCCAAATTTAGGGACTTTTTTATTTAATATCCACCACTAAATTTTAATTGTAACGGTTGGCTAATCACTTCGAATATTAATCGTGTATTCTGTATATCAAATATCACTCTTTCTTCAGTAAAAAAATGTGTGCTACAATGTGAAAAAAAAAAAAAAATAGGCGCACTGCAGAAAAAACGGCAGATCCTATATTTCACTCTGATTTAACGAGCAAGTTCAGTTCTACTATGATAGCTTTTAACACCATACCCACCATATCAGTTTCTTGATCAGTGTTGCCAAATTTAGGGACTTTTTTATTTAATATCCACCACTAAATTTTAATTGTAACGGTTGGCTAATCACTTCGAATATTAATCGTGTATTCTGTATATCAAATATCACTCTTTCTTCAGTAAAAAAATGTGTGCTACAATGTGAAAAAAAAAAAAAAAATAGGCGCACTGCAGAAAAAACGGCAGATCCTATATTTCACTCTGATTTAACGAGCAAGTTCAGTTCTACTATGATAGCTTTTAACACCATACCCACCATATCAGTTTCTTGATCAGTGTTGCCAAATTTAGGGACTTTTTTATTTAATATCCACCACTAAATTTTAATTGTAACGGTTGGCTAATCACTTCGAATATTAATCGTGTATTCTGTATATCAAATATCACTCTTTCTTCAGTAAAAAAATGTGTGCTACAATGTGAAAAAAAAAAAAAAAAATAGGCGCACTGCAGAAAAATTGACTTTTATCTTTTAGGTTGATTTCTTTAGAAATCGACCTATTGCAATCACTTCGTTTATCTATCTATCTATCTATCTATCTATAATGAAAATTTTGTCATCCCGATAACTCCCAAAATAATACTCCAAATCAAACTAAATTTGGACAGTGAACTGATCTTATAAATATCTTGGATGAGTTCGTTAACCAAGTTGCTCCGACTTTTTGTTTTCAAGTGGAAGCCACTTGAAAATTTCAACCCACATTGTAAAAGCATATTTAAAGTAAGATTTGCTTCAATTTTGATTTAAATACAGGCCACGTAAGGGTCTTAATGAAGTTTATTAATGAGGTTTATCCACCATTTTTAATAAAGTGGCAGATATTTTAAGTTAAGCGGAGCCACTTGAAATCAGGCGACCACTTGAAAATTTAAAACCGCAATAACTTCCGAAATAATACTCCAAATCAAACCAAATTTAGCCAGTGTCTTAACCTATCTTATAAATATCTTAGATGAGTTTTTTAACCAAGTTGCTCCGCCTTTTTGTTTTCAAGTGGAGACCACTTGAAACATTCAAATTCAAATTGTAAAAAGCATTTATTTGAATTTTGATGTATACAAAGATTATACAAGTGTCTCAATGAACTTTATTAATGAACTTCATCCGCCATTTTTAATAAAGTGGCAGATATCTTAAGTTAAGCGGGGTCTCTTGAAATCAGGCTACCACTTGAAAATTTAAAATCACGATAACTTCTAAAATAATACCCCAAATCGAACCAAAATTGGACAGTGTGTTCAAAAACTGATCAAACAAAATTTTGTCACCACGATGACTCCTGAAATAACACTCGAAATCGAACCAAATTTGGATAGCGAACTTATCTTATAAATATCTTGGATGATTTCGTTAACCAAGTTGCTCCGACTTTTTGTTTTCAAGTGGCGGCTACTTGAAAATTTCAAATACATTGTAGAAAACGTATTTAAGGCCTTATTTGCGTAAATTTTGATATAAATATAGACCACATAAGGGTCTCAGTGAAGTTTATTAATGAACTTTATCTGTCATTTTTAAGAAAATGGCAGAAATTTTAAGTTAAGCGAGGCCACCTGAAATCAGGCTACCACTTGAAAACTTAAAATCACAATAACTTCTGAAATAATACTTCAAATCGAACCAAATTTGGACAGTGAACTTATCTTATAAATATCTTAAATGAGCTTGTTAACCAAGTTGCTCCGCCATTTTGTTTTCAAGTGGAGACCACTTGAAAATTTCAAATTTACATTGTAAAAAGCGCATTCCAAATCTCTTTGAATTTTCATGTATACATAGACAATATAAGTGTCTCAATCAAGTTTATTAATGAATTTTATCCGCCATATTTCACAAAGTGGCGGATATCTTAAGTTAAGCGGTGGAACTTGAAATGAGGCTACCACTTGAAAATTTAAAATCATGATAACTTCTAAAATAATACTCCAAATCGAACCAAATTTCGACAGTAAACTTATAAATATTTTGGATGAGTTTGCTAATTATGTTGCTCCTCCATTTTGTTTTCAAGTGGAGACCACTTGAAATCACACTGCCACTTGAAAATATGTTATCACCATAACTTTTAAAATATTAAACTGATTCAAATAAAAGTTATATAGTGAACTTATGATTCATCTTGGATAAGCTCACTTCGTGACTTAATCCGCAATTTTATTTCCAAGTGGCGGCCACTTGAAAATTTATGATTATGGTAACTTTAGTAATACTAAATCAATTTGTATCAAATTTGGTTAGCGGATTTATCATTCAAATATCTGAGATAAGTTCGCTGGGCATCTCACTAAGCTTTTTATTCCAAGAATTTCTTATGACGATAATTTTTGAAATACTGATTTAATTTGAACTAGAGCTGGACAATGAATTTATCATACAAGTATATTGGATGATTTCGCTGGGCAAGTTGTTTCGCCATTTTGTTTCCAAGTAGCAGCCACTTATACTGCCACTTGAAAATTTGCCATAGCAATAACTTTTGAGAAACTGCACTGATTCGAACCACAGTTTGATAGTGAACCTATGCTTCAAATATCTTGGATGTGTTTCTGTGCAACTTGCTCCACTATATTGTTTTCAAGTGGCAGCCACTTGAAAATTTGTTATCACGCTAACTTTTGAAATACTTAATCAATTCAAACCAAAGTTGAAAAGTGGATTTATTATTGAAACAACTATTATTTCGGTGGGCAAATTTATTTCCAAGTTGCGTCCACTTGAACGCTGCCACTTGAGGCTTTGTTATCGCGGTAACTTTGAAATATTGAGTTTATTCGAACCAATGTTGGACAGTGGATTTATTTTGCAAATATTGTTGCGTACTTGAGGGTTCGTAAGTTGTCCGAGAATGAGAGGCAAAACTTGCAAAAGTTCAGTAGTTTATTTACAGAAAATTCCAGAAGGATACAGGTTGGTTCAACTTCAGTTTCACCAGTGAACGCAGCTTAAATAACAGCTGTCAACAGGAAATTCACACTTCAAACTGTATCAAAGCATTAACGTAAAGCAAGGGTCATTCAACGAGGCTCAGAACTCCTTCAAAAGCCATGCAAGCGTTTGGCGACACTCAAATGCGACTGACTAACTTGGCGCGTTCGGTCACCTTTTATACCCCTTTATCGAACCCAGAAAAATTTAGAAATTTCACGTAACTCGTTAACCAATCACGTTACAGCGTCCATCTTTGGTATATCGATAGTAAGGATTTTCTCGCCAAAAGTTGTCAAATTTGGCGCCAAATCCATTACCTGCCTTATTGAAGCTTTTTAATGCGTTTTTAAGGGACAATTAGGCTGTTTTAACTCTAAAACAAACTAGAAATGCAGAAAATTAACATTTTATCAAGTTACTAAGCCTCTTTGAAAGAATTTACAATAAATAAATAAATAAATAAAATAAAATAAAAATAGAATTATTTACAAATTTGCAATAATATCTTAGATTAGTTCACTGAGCAACTTTCTCTGCCATTTTGATCCACTTAATTTTTCAACACGATGATTTTTGAGATTCTGAATTAATTCGAACTAAATTTGTACATAGACTTATCTCACAAATGCATTTGATTTATTTGTTAACTTGGAACACCATCTTGTTTGCAAGCGCCGGCCACTTGAAAATTTTAAATTCACATAAAAAGGTATTTATGAACCGATTTGCTTAAAATTCCATATGTGCATAGCCTACATCCATATTTCTACCAATTCCATTAATAATTTGTAGCCGACATTTTGAAACGAAATGACGGCTACTTGATAAGGAAAAATAAATCAATCTTCCCTTCCGAATAAGCCGCAAGGACTATTTTATTTGTAATAACTTCAAAACTAATAATTGAAACAAATAAAATTGTCATGTTTGTATATTACCAAAGAGAAAATATGATAATTATGTACTTTTTACGTCCTTATATAAAAGTATAAAAAGTATTGCAATCCCGATTTGCGAAATGGATTTCGTAACTCGCATAGCTCAAAAACGAATGATCGTAGAACGTTGCAAATTTATATTTGTTACTGTCATGATATCTACCAAACGGCAGGTGTGTAACCTGCCGTTTGGTCTTAATACGAGCTCCCGTTTTAGAGATATTTACGATTTTACACGACTTTTCGTGACGTCTGTATGTACATATGTGTGTGTATCTCGCGTATCTCGCATAACTCAAAAACGGTTGGACGTAAAACGTTGCAAATTGGTATATATATTTGTTATAACATCTAGTTGTGACCTCCCTTTTTGCTCTTCCTGTGATTTTCCATTTTGAAGATATTTACGAAAATTATATTCATATTTATTAAAAATACAACGTTTTAGTCATAATAGGTGACCTACAATCATAGAGATTTTAAAAGAAGTTAATGATAGA
The DNA here is from genome assembly GCA_963930645.1 of Salticus scenicus. NCBI lineage: Eukaryota > Metazoa > Arthropoda > Arachnida > Araneae > Salticidae > Salticus > Salticus scenicus. The sequence continues at coordinate 371,390,271 of OZ005650.1, forward strand.
GCCTTCTAATGATATCTTTATGAAAGTTGTCACCATTTTTTCGGAAAAAAAAAACAATTCTTACAGACAAAAGCAGGTTCTAGTCGAAGAATGCATTTTGTTTAATGAATATTCAGCCCGTAGATAGATCCCGTTGTAATATTGTTATGAAAGTTGTCGGCAGTTTTGGGGCGTAGAAAGTATATAAGCAGGTTCTAGCCGACGAATGCACTTTTTTAATGAATATTCAGCTCGTAGATAGAACCTGCAATGAAATTTCTATGAAAGTTGCCGACATTTTTGCATGTGGAAATTGATTCTCAATGACATAAGCAGGTTCTAGACGACGAATGCACTTTATTTAATAAATATTTAGCTCGTAGATAAAACCTGTAAGGATATTCTTATGAAAGTTGTCGACATTTTTGCGCGTAGAAAGTAATCCTTAAAGATATAAGCTGGTTCTAGTCGACGAATGAATGTTTAGGAAACGGTTGAATAAAACCCTTTTTATGACACAAAAATCAATAATCAGTGAATATTCTCGAAACAATCCATTCAATTAAGAATTAAGTCATTCTTCCTGCAAATGTTAATACAGAAAAATTGTTAAATACACTATAGAGCAGAAATTTCGGTAATTCAGGAACAACAATAAAATTCGAAGTCTGAATGGAATTTGAATTCATCAAGAGTTTTGTCAGTAGTTTATAAAATTTTGAGGTAGTTCTGCGCTAGAAACCAAGGAATCACTGCAAAAAATTCCAAAACTTGACTCCTGTTGAAGTTAGAGTTTCTAAACATTGGGAATTTTTCACCATATTTGAATGCCTAATTTGATACTAAGTAAACGCTGACCTTCGTGGAAATGAAAAAAACTACCATCTATTTCAACTTTTATTGTAATATCATATAGAAAGTAACATGTAAAGATATAGGCACATTCTAGTCTATAGTCATCAATAATCACTCTTCTTATAGTTTTCTCAGGCAGAAATTTCGACGAATTTAGTCTTGCGCCGTAAGCCAATAAATTTTTCCGGAAAATTGCAAAACTCTGTTCTTATTGAAGTTAGAGTTTTCAAACTTTGGCAACCCTAAATTACAAATTTTCGCCAAATTCGGTTGCCAAATTCAATGCCAAGGCCAAAATCTGCGTTGGCTACAAATTTGGCAGTCTGGCAAGATTAACGATCATATTTGGCGGTAAATATTATTTCAGGATAGCCAAAATTATTAAACTCTCTCTCAATTTTAACTAATTATTTTGGTAAAATGTATGGTTTCTCGACACTAATTTTCTCCAAAGAGAACAAAAGCCGACCATGTATTATAGGTCTGCACGGGCCGAATTTTTTAATTCGCTCTCGGACCGGGCCGGGCTCGGGCTCAGTTTTTTTTGTGTATATTCGGGCCGGGCCGGGTCTGAATGAAATTTTCTCTGGGCCGTGTCGGCCCGAATCTTTTTCTGGTTCCCTCGTTAATCAACGAAAAAGGTTGGTTGGTTGGTTGGTTTTTTGTGGCGCAAGATACAGAATTGGATATGCTGCGCCAAACTTTATAGTCTGGATGGGGGATCCCATCCATAGTAAAAAAAAAAGAATAGAAAAGATGCATAATAATAATAGATAAATATAATAAAAAATAAAGTAAACAGTGTATAAGATAAAACAATATGTAAAAGTTATAAACAATGTATATAATAAAATGAGATGTAGAAAATGGCAGTGTAAATGGTAAAATCAGCGATGAAGAACGATAAAGTAAATAATAAAATCATATATCGTAGTAAAAACCTGCCTCTTTTAAAAAGTTGGTCAGATGATAATGAGGATTAATACCCAACAGATTAGTCAAATTTGGTGATGATGAATTAAAATAGTGCCTATACAGATGACGAAGGCAAGAGCAATCGGTGAGGATATGGCTAATGGTTAGTAAGCTGAAGTGGCATTTGGGGCAGGTAGGTTCCTGTTCTCCAAGAAGTAAATGTTTGTGTGTAAGTCTCGAATGCCCAATCCTGAGACGAGTAATTATCACATCATAACTCCTAGGAGTATGTGTCGGCCAGACTGAAATGTGTAGTTTGATTCCCTGTAATTTATTATTTGTCTGATAATTCCACTCTCTTTGCCACATATTTTTTAAGAAACCTTTAAAGGAATGCTTAACATCCTCATATGGACTGGACAGTTAATATCAATCAATGCCTGTCTTGCTGCTTTATCTGCTAATTCATTGCCCTTGATGCCAACGTGACCAGGAACCCAACAGAATAATATGTCAAAGCCTTTTCTTAAAAGATCATTATAAGTTTTTAAAACTGACATAAAAGAAAGCGCACAAGCACTAGAAGAAAGAGAATCTAGGACACTCTTAGAATCAGTGTAAATGATGAATTTCCTGTTGGGATAAGATGAAATAAAATTAAGTGCAACTTCAACTGCAAAAAACTCTGCAGAGAAAATGGAGAATGAGCAAGAAAGTCGATAACTAAAAATGGTTTCACCTGAAACAACACCACAACCAACCTGATTGCAAGTCTTAAAGCCATCAGTAAAAATCTCAATATAATCCTGATAAACGCTTCTATGAGCAGCATAAAGTGCCTTAAAAATTGAAGCATCTGTGTCAGATTTTCTAAAACCACTAAAAGGATGAAGGTGAGAAATAACTTGGAAGTTCCGAGGAGTCACATTTAAAAAGGAACGAGGACGAACTTTTGTGTGAAGATGAGGGGTGCCAGCAAGAAAGTTTTTAATCCGAAGACCAAAATGTGGAATGCAAGATGGACGAATCAGAAAAAGATTTTCATTGTTTTTATGTAAATGAGGATGAAGTGGATGATTAGGATGTGAACGAATGCGATAGTAGAGATCCAACGATAGTTGTTGTCTAATATTGGCAAGAGAAGGCTCCACACAGTCAGCATAAAGACTAAGGATTGGAGAAGTGCGGAAAGCCCCTGAACAAAATCTAAGCGCACTATGATGTACTGTGTCTAATTTCTTAAGATAGGAAATAGGAGCTGAGCCATAAACTTGACAGGCATAATCTAATTTAGAACGGATAACAGCTCGGTAGATTTTCAGTAAAGAAATGCGATCTGCTCCCCAACAGGTATTTGAAAGTACCTTTAAAAGATTTAATGTTTTATCACATTTTGTCCTTAAATTTAAAATATGTGGCATAAAATTCAGTTTTTTGTCAAGGATAACGCCTAAAAATCTGTCCATTTGGTAATATTATTGATGGCTAGTTGAAGCTGGCGCTCAATAAAACGCATATCATTTCCCTGGCAAGAAATCTGCAGGTCGTCAACATACAGGTTCCCATGAACATTTTGAGGTAGTTGATTTAGTATATTATTAATTTTTATAGAGAAGAGTGTTACACTTAAGACACTACCTTGAGGAACACCCTCCTCCTGGAAGTAAAAGTCTGAGTACACTGATCTAATTCGAACTTGAAAGCGTCTCACCTTTAAAAAATTCTCAATGAATATAGGAAGATTGCCCCTTAAACCCAAATTAAAAATGTCCCTTAAAATGCCATAACGCCAGGTTTTGTCATACGCTTTTTCAATGTCGAAGAAAACTGACACCAAATGGTTACGTCTAACAATAGCATTCCGTATATTAGTCTCAAGCAAGAGAATATTGTCAATAGTAGAACGGCCTTGTCTAAAACCACTTTGCCATGGAGAAATTAGATTATTTTTTTCAAGATAGAAAACAAGCCTAGTATTTATCATTTTCTCAAGCAATTTACAAAGGCAGCTAGTGAGGGCAATAGGTCTATAATTTTTTGGGTCAATAGTATCTTTACCAGGTTTTGGAAAGGGTATAACAATAGCATCGTGTCAAGCAACGGGAAGATATTTTCGGTCCAGATTCTATTGAAGAGATGAAGTAGATTTTTGAGGGAAGCTTTGGATAGATGTTTGATCATAAGGTAACTGATACCATCAGGACCAGGGGGTCTAGCACCAACACATCGGAATGAATTCCACGTGGAAACTTTCCGACATCGGAAATGCGAGTTTCCACCAACAACATTCCGATATGCATTTTAAGCGCTAGCATCACGCCATCGGAAATGGCCTTCGGATTTCTCATAGAGCAAAATGAAAAGCTGTCGGCATCGGATTGAATCGACCAATCACAGAAAAGCAAATATTTTCTGATAACGCGAGCGTGTGGCATCATAGCTTGCATAGCTTCATGTTTACATTTTTCTCTCGCGTACGTTCTTCGATCTTTTCAATGTTTTGTTGACATTTCTTTCGTTACTTTTCCTTTAAACTTTTCTTAGATAACATAATAATACAATTCAGTACGTTTTAAATATATATGTATATATATATATATCATATTTAAGTAAGATTGTGAGAATACACAATGAAAAAAGAAAGAAAGCATTTGATTTGACTGTCGATAAGAAGCTGTAAAATGTATTTGTTGTTAGATTTATTAACTATTACTTTATAATTTGTAAACAGCTGAGTCAACTAAATACTATGAATATTTCAATTCCTATTTGTTTAAAAATATTACTCCTTCAACGCCTTTAAATACCGATTGAAATACTGCACATAACACTATTTCAGGTTAAGATTTATTTTATTTTATGGAAAAATTTATCTCATTTTTCAGTTTTAAACCTATTTGTATAAATTTAAGGGCCACTTTTTTTTTAACTTACACTACTTTAATATACTCTTTAAATGTATATATAAACAATCTGTATAAAGGGGAATTTAATAACTTGAGTGAAATTGTATAACTCAGCATTTGTTTACATATTTTTTTAAATGTAAACAAAAACTATCACATCGAATTGCCCTCTGTGAGCCAAAACTTAGTATACTTTCAAGTTCCAACGAATTTTTTTTACTTTTTTAAAACGTAAAATCCAAAGTAAAAAATATCTTCATATCAACATATTTTTTTAAAAGTATATTCCTGAAGCTTCAATAAAAAAAAAAATTGTGTAAGGGGGGTTATTGATGAAAATTAAACACATGGTATAAACTTAAGTACATAAATTAATGGGAATACAAGAAATTTTAACAACTTATACTGAAACTGATAAAAACAGTCCTTATGTAATAATATATTGCTCTTTAATCACCTCATTAATATAACAATGTTAATGACAATGTAATTGTTTTTTGCAAGTCTTGAACTTGTAAATTCACTTGGTTTAATGTTTATTCAAGAGATATCGAATCAAACAATGAAAGTTATAAACATTTCAATAAATGTTTTTTTGCCTTTCTTAAAAATAGTAAACTATATAGCAGTGGCGAAGCGTCCATGGAAAAAGCGCTTTCCCTATTTAAGATTTTAAAAAAGTAATCAGGTAATGTCGCTCGTCAAAAGACAGAATTGATTCTTCCTCTGCTTTTGGAAGCGCTTCCATAGTTTCCTGAACGATGCCTTGCCCCTGCTATATAGTAATTTATATTTTGTTATAAACACGACATGTATGTGCAATACACATCTATTTTTTTTTTGCATTTTGTTTGAGAAAGAAAAATAATTTGGGGGAGAATCTAGTTTAGGAGTGCCATTTCGCAAATTTTTCAAAATTTGCCATAGTGGCAATATTTTCCATTGTATTTCAATTGCAACCATAGATCGTCTACATAAAAAAGCACATTTTTCAGTGAACCAAACAATTTACTGTGTACGGTAAAAAAAAATTTTTAGAGGACAAAATTAAAAAGAATAGTACATTTAAAATCACAAAATTTAATAAATATACGAGATTAAAGTTAAATGTGTTTTGCATTGCACTAGCGCTACACTATGGGCAGTTAGTGATCTAAATACATCAGAAATAAACAATTCAATCCGAGACATTATATCAAAAGTTAACTATATTATTATAAAAATTTTCAAAGAATAATTCATTTAAAATTTACAAAGTTATAACCTATCACAAACTAGTATGTTGTGGCCACCACGACTTTCTTCTATATTTTCCTATACAAATTCAGTCAGTAAAATTAATTTATTAAAATAATTTTTAAAAGTTATCTTTCATGATAATGTAGATGATTTCCATATAAGAGAAGTAGTATAACATTAAATATTAAAAAAAAAAGTCAATTTTATTCTCAATATTACATTTTTTTTTCTTTTTTTAAATATGAAACAAATCGATAACCTTATTTTAAATTATCGCAGATTGATGGTTCAGCCATTCGTTTTAAAGGTATTGGTGAGCTCTTTTGAAAGATACCCATCGCCATCGATCATGAAAATTTACTCCCCTCGAGGGAGATTTCTCCCAGGGGGGAGGCGAAGCTCCTACATACACAATTTTTTTTCCCCATTTGACTATCTCTATTACAAATAATTCTTTTAAATATCATAATGATTATTAAAAAATAATTCTCTTTATGCACATTTATACAAAATTTTGTCCTATACCACAATGTTAAAAATTTAGAAAAAGAGGGATGGTGACGCAAGCTGTTGGATAATTTTGACCAAAAGTTGATAGGCCCTAATTTATATCAATGTGTAACTACATACCAATTTTATGAAATTCTGTGCAGTAGTACCTGAGATACAGTCGCCAAAAAATTTTGGCGCACACACACAGACAGACATTTTCTAAAAATGGTTAACCCTCTGTAACTCATGACCTTTAATATTTTTGTGTTTATTTGTTTCGTAATAATTGGAAAAAAATAAAATACACGTGTTTCAGGTTTTTTTTTTATTTCTCATAAATTTCGAAAAAACAAACAAAAACACCTACAGGCAACAAACACTTTTTAGCATAAAATACGTGAAATTGGGTCAAAATCAATATTATACAATGAATTTGAAACACTTACCTCTTCACTGTTTCAATATAAAACACAAAACACTCGAAAAACTATTTTTTATTATTTTTTGAATCAGAGCCGGTCCGCACTTGTCGTTAGTTACCCACTGTCGAGTAATGAACTTCAACTTAGGACATACGGCACCATCCAGTTGTGTTTCTAGATACTAGATTCTCTAACTGTGAGTGTATACGACAGGCTACAGTGTGTGATTACGTTGTAGAACCGATTCTTTGAATTTGAACCACGATCGAACGGTATGTTGCCTACAGTCTACAGTATGGTACAGAGGGTTAAATCGTGTTCTACAGCTCTCAAAACGTGTAAATCCATCAAAAACCCAACGTCTAAAATCTTTACGAATCCAATACTTTCTTCTATTGAATATAGAAAAAAGTAAAAATATTAACAGGGTTTTTACTTTCTTCTATATGTATATACTAGCTGGCTTTGCCCACTTCGCTGGACATTATACTTAAATGAGTTGTCAAAATTGCATATCATTATTAATAACCTAAATTCTCTCTGTTTCGGTAGAGTTTTTTCTCGCTCTCAACGTGAGGAGTCCGGGTCCTAGCACTAGCCAATAATTCCGATATCAAAAAAGTATACTTAAAACTGTTTTGTTCAATAAATCCTTATCGAAACATGTTCTTAGACTGACTAAGATCATGATTCGACAAGGATTTATTTAACAAAGCAGTATTAAGTGTACGTTTTTTGGACAAGGATTATTGCTAGTGCTCGGATACTTTTGCTGTGAGCCACAGGTGGACCACGCCAGCATGAACGTGTTAAAGTTAAAATAGTTTTTTTTTTTATTTAATGTATTTTGAGTCAGTTATCCAGTTGAACTGTCATAGCTGTACTGTTGATACTGTGAAAGCTAAATTTTGTCCTGATTAATGTACGTACTAATTTTTGTAGCAATTGGTTGAATGGTGTAGCTTTTTATAGTTAATTATAATTAATATTACACATTATATATAGGCTTGACTCAAGGTAGGCTACTGAAAATTTCTACGCTAAAACCCATTCTTGCAAAACAGTTCTGTTACTAATGTATTGTTTAGGAATTTTTTTTTTTGTCAGTGTTAGCAAGATTAATAAGCATAACAACAGTAGTAGTTATATAGGTACTATGTTAGGGAGTGTTGAGACTCCCCCCTTGAAATTTATAAATTTATCAAAATTTTTTTTTAGTTGTGCTTGTGCATCATTAAGGCTGCTTACTCACTCTTACGATTTCCCCGTCTCAAGTCATCAAATACCATGCAAGTCTATGGTGAAATTTGTTTATAGAACTGCTCATTACTTAATTGATATTTTTAAATTCCGTTTTCACATTCAGAAAATTGACAACTGTTAAATGAGTACCCGTTTCCCAAAAAGTGATTTTTTTTTTTTTTTTTTTAATATTTTACTTTGCAGCTCAAAAATGAGAAAATTGCATTTAGTGAAAATTCACATTTTTAAACTCAAAATTCAAATTAAAAAAATTTTGGAAAACCAGTACTCATTTAATGGTTGCGTATTTTCAGAATATGAAAATAACAATTAGGTAATGTGTAATTTTATATTTTTTTAATATATAACATCTTTGTGATTGGGTTTTTGACTAAGTATTTCTTGACATGACAAGAGTGAGTATAATACTGTTTTAAGCTGTCAAAAATTGTAAAGATAAGCTTAAATTTTCTAAAAAAGTTCTTTCATGTGTAAGTTTGAATATAATTATTATATTGTTAAATTAGCAAATCTTAATCAATTTTTAAATAAATAATAAAAAAAAAAAAAAACTGCAAAATTTCAAGGGGGGAGGGGAGGCACAACCTGAAAAAAAAAGTTGTTTTTTAGTAAAATTCTGAAAGCATAGTTTTAAAGTTAAAAAAAAATACGCATATTAGAATTTTCCAGGGGGGGGGGGGGCAAGTGCCCCCCTTGCCCCATTGTGCCGACGCCCATCTTTTAAATAGGAATTATTGCTAGCGTTTCAATAATTTTGTTGTCGACTGTAATTTTAAACTGCATGAAATTTTGAATTGCAGCAATTAGTATTATGTATATAAAACAAACAAAAAAAGTCCTTTTGGCTCATCTGAAAGGGTAGGTGGACTTTTTTTTTTTATGAAGTAAACACCATTTTGGAACAAAATGGTGGCTATTAATGGACTTGGTGGAAATATTGGCGAGGGTTATGTACATATGGAGTTTTAAGCAAATCTGTTCATAATTATTTTTTTAATGTGAAAAGGCTTTCTTTCACAAGCAGGCAAATAACCTTTCCACAGATTCATTATATTTGCTGAAATATCCATTCAGACTTGCAAAAATAGCATGGACAGTCACTTACATTGCTTAACACGTTCACGCCGGAGCATTCTTCTCAAAAGTATATGAGCACTAGCCAATAATTCCGATATCAAAAAAGTATACTTGAAACTGTTTTGTTCAATAAAACCTTGTCGAATCATGTGTTTAGACTGACTAAGATCATGATTCGACAAAGATTTTTTTAAAAAAGCAGTATTAAGTGTACTTTTTTTGGACAAAGATTATTGCTAGTGCTCGGATACTTTTGCTGTGAACCACCCGTGTACCACGCCGGCATGAATGTGTTAAATAAATATATTTGAAGAAAATACTTTGAAAATCTCACTCTTATAAAACCAGCAACCTTGCATTATTTCAAATTAAACCTTTCACTCCAAAAACAAAATGCATGCACTCTAACAAAACTCAAACCAACATTATGTACGTTGATGAACAAATGGCGTAACGGAATTACAATAAACTACACCTGAAGGAAGTAAAATTGTAGAAGCATTGTACTCACAACATGCAAACATTGGCGAACTAACGCTCTTATACGAGGCGTGTATTTTTAAGTAAGGGCCGTTTGAAAATAAAAACCAAACGAAAAAAAAAATTTCAAAAAACAAATTTATTTTCAGACTCTACATACATTTCTCTATTTTTCAACATAATTGCCAGCTTGTTTAAACACCTATCATATCTTACAACTAAATCTTGCACCAGGGGCGGAGCTTGAGGGGAGGGAGTCTCCCCCCCCCCCCAATGTTTTAAAAAATAGGACGGCATATTAAAGTTTCTGTACAAAAAAGATTTTAATTTTGGACAACGGGACTGCTTTCTTTAGTTTGTTCTTCCACATAAAGGCATGCAGTAATTGTGTTACGTTCCTTAGCAATCGCTACTACATTTCTTAAAAATTTTTCCTGATTAATATATTGACTAATTTTTTGTTGCAATTAGTTGAACGGTGTAGCTTTGAGTAGTGAATTACAAGTAATATTACACATTATATATATACTTAATTCAAGGTAGGCTACTGAAAATTTCCACGCTTTTGAAAACAACAGTTCTGTTGAATTGATATATTGTTTGGCTGTTTATTTTTTTGCCAGTGTTGGCAAGATTGATAAGTATACCAGCAATAGTAGGCTGGTACACAACAGGTACTATGTGAGGCTGTAGTTAAATGAGTATTGAGAGCTCCCCCCCCCCCCCCCCTCAAAATTTTTCTAATTTTTTTTTAGTTGTGCATCATTAACAGTATGCATTAAAGTTTGAACCTCTCTCCAAAAATGTTTTCTGACAACAGCCCCGGTACTATGGTCTGCTACTTGACGTAGCAGAGTGAGCTTTATCATAGCATAGCGAGTGCTTGATTTTTCTCAAATACTGTATTTTTGATTTGTGTCACTTTTTTTTTTTTTTCTTTTTTTTGCTAAAGTGTGATGTGTGTGACGAAGGTATGTTTTATTTTTTTTTCTTCTATTTGTAATGTTTAAAGTGAAATAAAAAAAACGAAAAAGATATTTTTTGATCGTGTAATTGCATGAAATGCTATTGTATTGTCTTATATACATATTGGGTTTTGACTAACTTTTAATAATGTTATATTCCGCTTTAAATTCATCGCTCATTATTCAATTTTTAAGCATTAATACTTTGGTAATATTAGTTTGTCCTATTTGTCTGAGGTTTAGGTTTATGGTAAATACTTTTTATCTGATTAAAATAAGTTTCTTAATAACATTGCTATTTTCATGTACTTTAATATTTTAGAATTTAGATCATAATGTTACTATTACAACTAATATTGTAAATAAATTTAGTTTCTGAAAATAATAAGTATAATAATAAAGTATTCATATTTTCACCAAAACAATAATAATAATTAAAAAAAAAGACTTGTTTTCTTATGTGAAAAGCTGAAATTTATCATAGGATAAAGTCGATTAATTTTAAGAAAAAGTCATTACTGTTAAAACGTTTAAAATACTTCAAGCATTTTACTTCTGCCTGTTGTAAATGTAAATAAAGAAGTGCTTGTTAAATGAAAAGTAATTTTTCTGATTTGAAAATTTTCAAACCTTTATTTATTTTAAAAGGCAGATAACTAGTATATGTATATTGCAAAAAATAATCTTCACCTCTTCAGGGTTTAAAGAGATACTAATATTGTTTTAAATGCAATTTTCTTTTTCATAATGTTATTTACAAATATTGCTAAAAACTAATGTTTTATATTTTTAGCTATTAAAATGACAGCTTTATGTAAAAATTTTAAACATCTTCATGGCAATCAAACAAAATAATTACAGCAAAAAAATGTAACTGTGTAAAATTTGTCATTTGTTATATTTTTACAAGGCTGATTAAGAATTTGTAAATGGTCTCTTAATTCTCATATTTATTTATTTGGTGGGGGGAGTATAGTTGTGAAAATATATTCTAGCACCAAAAATGTAAAAACTATATAACAAATTGTTACTTTTTAGTTGTACAATTTAGAAAAAATAAAATAAAATAAAATAAACTTTCAAGATGCATAAAATTAAGTTTTTTAATAATATTTTTTTCATGCAATTTAAAGATGCAATGTGACACTCTTAATTTTATTGTTAAAAAAATGAAAATTCTCAAATAAGCAGTAATAACAATTTATTCACTGTATAACAAACACCTTAAACATTAAATATTAGCCAAAACTAATACTGGAAAATGAGGTGAAGATTATTTTTTGCAATATACATATACTAGTTATCTGCCTTTTAAATCAATGAAGGTTTGAAAATTTTCAAATCAGAAAAATTACTTTTCATTTAACAAGCACTTCTTTATTTATGTTTACTACAAAATGCAGAAGTAAACAATAAAGGGTTTGAAAATTTTCAAATCAGAAAAATTACTTTTCATTTAACATTTAACAAGCACTTCTTTATTTATGTTTACTACAAAATGCAGAAATAAACAATAAAGGTTTGAAAATTTTCAAATCAGAAAAATTACTTTTCATTTAACAAACACCTTTTAATGTTTACAAAATGCAGAAGTAAAATGTTTAAAGTATTTTAAACATGTAAAGAAAAATGACTATACACACCTTTTACTTAAAATATTATCGACTTTTTTGTATAGTAAATTCCAGCTTTTCATTAAGAAAACTTTTTTTTTTTTTTTTTTTTTTTTTAATCTTGTTTTGGTGAAAATATGAATACTTAATGATGCTTTATTATTTTCAGAAACTAAATTGATTTACAGTATCAGTTGTAACATTATGATTTAAAATATGAAAGTATATGAAATTAGCAATGTCATTAAGAAACGTATTTTAAACAGAAAAAACATTCACTACCTAAATCTGACCCAAACTGGTATTATCCTTGTATTAATACTTAAAAATTGAATAATCAGCGATGTATCTTAAAGCGGAATATAACATTAATAAAAATTAGTCGAAACTTAGTATAGATAAAACAATACATTAAAATTTGATGCTGCTATGCGATCAAAAAATATCTTTATCGTTTTTTATTCTACTTTAAACATTACAAATAAAAATAAAACATACCTTCGTTTCTGCAGTATTTTGTTGCAAATGGACGAACTCTTCAATTTGAAGCTTTCAAAACACTAAATACCTAAAGAAAAAGAAAGATGGACAACGCCATTGCTACCGGAATGCTGATTCCACTCGGAAAAGGTCTGACGGAAAGTTTGGGAGGGATTCCACTGGTCTTTTCCGATAGCAAAAGCAATCCGATATGTTCGTGATAGCGAAAGAAGAGAGGCTGTCGGAATATGACGTCACATCGGAGAAACTCCGACATGGAAACGATTCCGCTAAGCTCGTGGTAGACCCCCAGGAGCGAAGTTATGAGTGTTTTTCAGGCTATTATTCAGTTCATTTTCTGTAAATGGGCTATTGTATTCATACAATGAGCGAGATCTGAAGTTAATTGTAGTGCATTCAGAACGTAGTTTGTATGATAGAAAGGGCTCCGAGTATGAGTTTGAGCTAGAAATGTGGGATAAAGTTTTACCAATAGTGTTTGCAATGTTTTGGGTGGAAGTGATTGTCTGACCATTATCTTTAAGAAAAGAAATACTGTCATTAGAATAAATGCCCATGGCTTTCTTGACACGATGCCACAATTGTTTGCTACTGGTATTCGAGGTAATGCTGGATACATAGTTAATCCATGATTCCTTTTGGGATTTTCTTCGAATCCTTCGTGCACTTGCTCTAGCTTGTTTATATGCAATATAATTCGCTGTAGTGGGATATCTCCGAAAAATCCCCCACGCTTTTTGTTGGCGCCTTTTTGCAATTTTACAGTCTTCATTCCACCAAGGTCGAGAGTGTTTAAAAGAATATCCAGATGATTTTGGAATCGAAATGTTAGCTGCATTAATGATACAATTGCTGACATTTGAAACTGCACTGTTAATATCGCTTTCAATCATGGCAGAAGTAATGGAGGCATTACAAGAGAAAGTAGTCCGATTGGCTTTGTCATAAATGTAATGAGGATTACTATGGTTAACTTGATTGAAATTATAGAGAGATAGAAATAAAGGAAAATGATCACTGTTATGCAGATCGTCAGGAAAAAAAAATTAAAATATGGGTAAAGAATTGGAGAACAGATTGCGAGGTCTATTGCGTGAAAAGTCCTAGATGGTTCGTGGAAATAAGTATTGTCCCCATTGTTTAAGAGACATAAGGAATTATCATTGATGAAGTCTTCAATGACTTGTCCACGGGAATTAACATTGGGGCTCCCCCAAAGCGGGTTATGTCCATTGAAATCACCGAAAATTAAGAATGGGGTAGGGAGTTGCAAAATTAAATTATTCAGATTTTGTTTTCGTACAGACATATTAGGTGTTAAATAGACAGTACAGATGGTTATTAGCATATTGATGTGGATTTGGGCAGCTATGGCTTGAATATTTGTGTTTAAAAGTATATTTGTGTGAGGAACATTATTGGAGATTAAAAGAGCTACACCACCTGCAGCTCTGTCAGACTGAATGTAATCTTTCCTTAGACAGTTGTAGCCACGAATTTTCGTATTATGATTTTGCTTTAGATACGTTTCTTGAAAGCAAAGCAAATTGGTCGATGATCAAAGACAATGTCTTTTATTTCATCCCGTTTATTGTTAAAACCTCTGCAATTCCAGCAAATGAAATTAGCCATTATGATTTGGTTTTTAGATTAACACATATACGTCGTCATCTTCTGACGCAGTAGACATACCTTCTCCATCAGAAGGATGAAGGCTTATTAAGTCCGCTTGTTTAGCTATATTATTTTCTTTTGATTTTATAGACTCTGTTAGCTTAGGTATTTTTACCATGTTTTTATTAACTTCGATTCTTGTGTGTTTGTTTGTGGGTTTGTTTGTGGGTTTGTTTGTGTGTTTGTCAGGGACAAATCTTGCAATCGATTTTTAACTAACTTCCCGACTAGCTAGATACTTGAAATTTTCAGGACAGCTCACAACACGGTGACAATACATATTTCTAATAATTTTAGTCAACTATTTCAAGTCCCGCTGCCTTTGGCAGCGCTTATATGATTCGACAGAAAATTTATTTAACTAACTTCCCGGATAGCTAGACATTTGAAACTTTCAGAATAGTTCAGAACAGGGTGAAAATGCATTTTCTTAAAACCTTTAGCCAACTGTTTCGGGTTCCCGCTGCCTTCGGCAGCGTTATCAGTACAAAGCTTGCAATCGATTTTTCACTAACTTTCCGACTAGCTAGACATTTGAAATTTTCAGGACAGCTCACAACACGGTGACAATACATTTTTCTAATAATTTTAGTCAGCTATTTCAAGTCCCGCTGCCTTCGGCAGCGCTTATATGATTCGACATAAAATTTATTTAACCAACTTCCCGACTAGCTAGACATTTGAAACTTTCAGAATAGTTCAGAACACGGAGAAAATGCATTTTCTTAAAACCTTTAGCCAACTGTTTCGGGTTCCTGCTGCCTTCGGCAGCGTTATCAGCACAAAGCTTGCAATCGATTTTTCACTAACTTTCCGACTAGCTAGACATTTGAAACTTTTAGGACAGCTCACAACACGGTGACAATACATTTTTCTAATAATTTTAGTCAACTATTTCAGGTCCCGCTGCCTTCGGCAGCGCTTATATAATTCGACAGAAAATTTATTTAACTAACATCCCGACTAGCTAGACATTTAAAAGTTTCAGAATAGTTCAGAACACGGTGAAAATGCATTTTCTTAAAACCTTTAGCCAACTGTTTCGGGTTCCCGCTGCCCTCGGCAGCGTTATCAGTACAAAGCTTGCAATCGATTTTTCACTAACTTTCCGACTAGCTAGACATTTGAAATTTTCAGGACAGCTCACAACACGGTGACAATACATTTTTCTAATAATTTTAGTCAAATTTTGCAAGTCCCGCTGCCTACGGCAGCGCTTATATGATTCGACAGGAAATTTATTTAACCAACTTCCCGACTAGCTAGACATTTGAAACTTTCAGAATAGTTCAGAACACGGTGAAAATGCGTTTTTTTAAATACCTTTAGCCAACTGTTTCGGGTTCCTGCTGCCTTCAGCAGCGTTACCAGTACAAAGCTTGCAATCGATTTTTCACTAACTTCCCGACTAGCTAGATATTTGAAACTTTCAGGATAGCTCAGAACACGGTGGCAATATATTTTTTTAATACTTTTAGTCAACTGTTTCAGGTCCCTACTGCCTTCGGCAGCGTTCATATGATTCAACAGAAAATTCATTTAACTAACTTCCCGAGTAGCTAGACATTTGAAACTTTCGGAACAGTTCAGAATACGGTGAAAGTGCTTTTTAAAAATATTTTTATCCAATTGCTTCGGGACCCTGCTGCCTTCGGCAGCGTTTCCAGTACAAAGCTTGCAATCAACTTTTAACTAACTTTCCGGCTAGATAGCCATTTGAAACTTTTATAATAGCTCAAAAAAAGACGATAGCAAGGAATTTTTTTAATACTTTTATCCAATTGCTGGGGTTCCGTCTGCCTTCAGTAGCGTTTATATGATTCAACAGAAAATTAAAAAACATGGTTTATAAAATTTTTTTTATCTTATAATTATTTTCCTTTTAACCAAGTTGTGTTGAGAATTTCCATGCTTTAGAGGTTCAGAACTGCGATTTTTATGAGACATGGGTTTTTTCAGAATTTGTGAGCTTTTTCTAGGATATGTTGGCTTTGAAGAATTAGGTGTTTGATGTGATAAATTAGGTGTTTGAGTAGGCTTTTCTTGATCTTTTTGCAAATTATTTTTGGTTTCTACAGGGGGGATGCTCTTAGTATTACTATCTGTTTGTGTGGAGATTGTTTTGTAGTTTTTGGGTATTTTAATAGAAGCAACAGCAGCAGCAAAGGATTTTCCAATTGTTGGTGTTCTGGTTTCAACAATTTTTCTGGCTTCAAAATATGATATATTTTCTTTGGTACGCACAGTTTGAATCTCTTTTTCGAATTTCCATTTTTCACATATTTTAGCATAAGATGGGTGGTCTTTTTTGCAGTTTACGCAACATACGGGAGCTTCACAGTTTTCATTATCATGGCCCACTACCCCACAGCGGGCACACGTGAGATTACCACGGCAAGAATTTTTTGAGTGACCAAAACGTTGGCATTTGAAGCAGCGCAGAGGATTTGGGATGTATGGTCTTAAAGGGCATTCCAGATATCCAGCTTTTATAGAGCGTGGGAGTTTCGGAGAATCAAAAGTAAGTATTATGTGCTTAGTTGGGATTTGTTTATTTTCATGGGAAATTGAAATGCGCCTAACTGCTATAACTTTCTGATCTTTTAAATTCTCAAGTATTTCTGTTTCTGGTATGTATTGAAGGTCAGGCTCTGAAATAACTCCACGACTGGTATTTAATGTTCGGTGAGTAGTAACAGTAACGGGAATATTAGCGAAAAGTGTACATTTTTTGAGGTTTACTTGCTTGCTTGATGTTTTCTACTTCGATTAAAAGTTCTCCTGATTTAATTTTCTTAATTGACTTTGGTTCACCCACAACTGATTGAATAGCTTTATGAATTAGAAATGGTGACGTTTTAAAAAAGTCACCTTCATTACGCTTGATTACAAAAAATCTTGCCTCATTGTATGTGGAAATTACTTTTACAGGTAAGATGGAAGAGAATTCTTCCGTTCTATCTGCCCATGCAGTATTATTAGAGTTAGCATTGAGGGATAGGCCCGAGCCAAGTGCATTATTCGTATTTCCTTTGTTTGTCGCCATATTGAGATAAGAAAAAAGGGTCGAGGGTTTCCTTAGTCCCACAAGTCAGCCCGTTTCTTGAACAGACGGAAAAGCAAAGGGTTTTCAGAATCGCTCCTTGGGACACCCATAACCACTCACCAGCTACCAGACCGTCGACCCAGATCGGGAATCACATGTGGTAGTCGTGTTAGTCCGGTGTTTCTCGTTCGAGTAGTCACCGTTGTCTCACCTTCACCAAGGGCACCAGTCTCCCAGTATGATCCCAAGGCTAGACTACCGTGAGACCCTCACCAAATCGCCAACCCAATAACCAGCGCCACATCAACACCGTTTTCAGCTTGGTTAATGTTTTAGAAGTTAAGTAATTTTAGTATAACCAACAAGAACAAGACCAAAAAATAAAGGTGAGTGAAAACAAATAAGGTAAGTAGAAAACAAAAAGGTGAGTAAAACCAGGTAAGTAGTTTCATTTTTTTTTTTTTTTTAAGTTTTTCAAATTTTTAATTTTATTTTTTTACATTTTTTTTTTCAAGAACAATGAACAAGAACAAGTAACAAAATCTTATTGGCCGCAAAAACCAAAAATACAAACAAGGACGAAAAAGCAAGAAAATGCCCCCCCCCCCCAAAAAAAAAAAAAAAAAAAAAAAAACTAAACCAAAAGTGAAAGAAATAAAAGAAAAGAAGGTAGAAGGTTTAAAAAAAAAAAAAAAAAAAAAAGGAAGAAGAGGAAAAAAAGATCACTCGGGCCCGGGGGGCGTGACTCCCCCTGAATACCTGAAGAAGGTACCCCCCTGGGGGAATCAACGAAAAAGGAAAATGATTAAAAAAAAAAAAAAAAAAATCAGTCATTTATTTTACGTAATTTTACAGGCTTGTATGTCACATCAATTTCTATTTTGTTAAAAAAGTGTCTGTAACGTCAATTTAATTGTCTATCAATCTGTCTGTCCGAAATCTAATTTTTTGCAAATATTTTTAGCATGCCTCGAAATTAATATATTTTATTTAAAGTAATATTAGATGGTTTCCTATTCAAAATAGTATGCATGTCACTACCAGTTTGCGTACATGTACATAACAAAAGAAATTAGATACATTACTGTGTATAAGGGTTTGTTTTTTATGATCTGTTGAGTTTAGGTGGTATAAAGGCTATAAAAATCTTTCCGCTGTAACTTTTTCTCTAAGGCTCCTTTTCTATTTCTCCAGTGGACGAAAGTAGCATCATTTTTACCATGGGCAAAGCAACTTTTCTATTGAATATGGTTGGATTAACATTAATGTTTTGTTTACCGAAGCACATGAAAGATTCGAATACATTATGGTATATAAGAGGAAATGGTTGAAAATGCATTTTCAGTAGTATTAACAATTTAAAATACCTTCCTATATTGTTTGATGAATGCTAATATTTTCGATTTGACTTTCTGTTTGTCTTTGTGCCTTGTCTACACTGTTAAAAATTTCTGTAAATTGAATGTAAATATTTATCCAGAGTCTCTGTAAATTTACCGTAATTCTTAGTTAAAAGTGAATAATCGAGAATCTCAAACTTTATTCTGTATTTTTACGTAATTTCATTATTTAATTATTTAATTAAAATTAAAAATGACTGTTTCTATTTTAGAAAAAGCATTCTAAGTAACAAATATATTCTCACCAATAATTAATTTAATTAATATTAGTTATTAAAATGAATGTATGAAATAAGTTTTTTAGCATCTCCGTTTATTTTTCTCAGTAATTTTACGTAAGACTTAAGATAATAGATTACACAGAGTTTTCTGTTGAAATTTTTAACAGTGTATAATAATGAATTTCTGTTTATATATAATTGTCTTGTAAAATTTCAGCAGTTTTGTTAAAGACCGTACTATTGTTTGGTTATATAAAACGTCTGCAAAACACATACTAAAAATCTTTTTCATAAAAAGGCTTTTTTTTTTTGTTGTTGTTGTTGTTATTGTACATATTTTTGAATCGGGCCTGATTTTATCGTTTTTTGTCCGGGCCGGCCGGGCCATAAATCGTTAAAAAATAAACGGGCCGGGCCGGGAAAGCAAAGTTTTCGTACGGGGCGGGGCGGGGCGGGCCCGGGCCTCGAAATTCCAGCCCGTGCAAACCTCTGCCATGTATACTCGAATGATTTTCATTGAAATCTAAGCTGTGCATCTGCCAATGAGAGATTGTGTAATAAGCCGCGGAATACTATTACTGAAAAAACAACTATGTCTCGGCGATATATCTAATCCTATTATCGTGACCTTTGTGGTAGGAGTAGTATTTATTATTATTTTTTTTTTACTTCTTTTGCTTGTTTTCAGGAATGTTCGTGGAGTGGAATCGTCCTGTTTATTTACGGATCAGTTATTTCCCACAAAAATGTCAATGTTATCATAATAATATGTGTATTACAGTGGATGTATAAGGAAGTAATGTGGTGCCAACATCCGATTTTTGATTTAGCAATTCGCTTTATTACACTCAACGAAAAACTTATACTAAAAAGATGCATAAAATTTTCTTTTTAAACGTAATGAAATATCCATATACTTTGTATTCTATTATGATTCATCATTTGAAATAAACACGTTATATTTTAAGTATATGAAAAAAAAAAAAAAAACTATCTATTTGTTAGATATAAACAGTTACTTAAAAAAAACATGTATTCTGAATTGAGTAATTCCACCTTTATACGGAATTACTTCTTTAATGCGCAATGGCATAGTATTATACAGTTTTTAACAAAAACTTAAAAAAATTCACAGTGCTAAATAACATAAATAATTTTTTTCTAGTTCTTGCAAAGTTGTAGGCTACAATTTTCGAATCCCTCCCTACCCCCCTTTTATAGATTAAACATTTTAGAGCGGATTGAGATTAGAACTATTTCAAGGTCTATTAAAGAAGAAATTCTACGATTATTAAAAGGAGACTTGGCGCTGAGTTATTAAACCAATAAAAATTATAACGTTAGGAAATTTTTTTCTGTCAGAGTTCCTAACGTTGTAATTTTTATTGGTTTAAAAATTCTACAATATTCTTTGTGGGATTTAACTTTAAGTGAAAATTTATTATTACTTACAGATTATATGTGCTTATGAGAATGGATAAATTATTTTAACAATATTAATAAAACCAACGTACCACAAACGTCGTGTAGCAAGGTGCATTACCATCTTGAAGTGCTGATAGTGGAAAAGTCTGACAAGGAAACTCTTTGAAGCGGTAATCACCGATTTTCTTGAAAAAAATTCTGGCATAAGATTTAATCATGAATAGCATCTTCCTAAAATATTAGCTGCTGAGTCGCAATAGATAAGCTATAAAAAATTATTAAAAATGGAAGCATGTTTGCAATATTTCCAAAAAAGCGCCTGTTTGGCGACTGCATTCTTCGAAATTTCATTGCAATGAAGATTTAATAGATGTAGATGTTCTTCTTTCTTTTTGATAGTCAAACGAACTCCCTACGCTGTCGAGCATATGAGAATTCAGAATAGATTAACAAAAACCAGATAATTTACCAGATTGAGACTTATTTAGTCGAAATTCTAAATAACATTTAATATTTCAGTTAAATAAGCTGTGTCAATAACAATTGCAAGAGTATTTATATCAAGTTTTTAATAACGACATTAAAAAAATATATGATCAAAACTTTTACATAAATTTAAATAAAACAAAACCTTTTATATTAAAACACAAAGCTGTTTTTTTTTTTTTTTTAACTAAAATGAAAGCATTTCGTATCCGAACACATTTTCCTTATAAGGGTTACATGCAAACGGAACGCTTGCAACTTCGATGACGTAAATTTTGCAAATTTTTTGCAAATTCAGTCGGCAGTAAAAGTATCCGAGCATTAGCAGGAATTCCTATGTAAAAAAAGTACACTTAATGCAGTTTTGTTAAATAAATCCTTGTCGAATCCTGTTCTTAGTCAGTCTAAGAACATGATTCGACAAGGATTTATTTAACAAAACAGTGTTAAGTGTGCTTTTTCATATAGGAATTTTTGCTAGTGGTCGGATACTTTTGCTGCCGACTGTAGTCATACATTTGGAACACTTGCAAACGGGTTTGCAACCGGAAGTGTTTCATTTGTATGTACCCCTTAGTCTGATCATTTTATTGGGCAGTACGAACCTTCGACGAACAAGCAACTCCACAGAATATGAGTTGTGTGGATCCAATATCTCATTAGAGCTACGAAATGAGCGATTGAAGACGATCTATGATTCTACCCTAAATTTCGTCCTGTTTGTTGGTTGGGTTTAACGTCGCACTAGTACTGCACTATGGGCAATTGGCGATGGTTTGCGATGCACTCCTGAGGAGGGTCCGGTACATCGGCAGGTGATAAATGGTTGCATTCTGCGTATGTTATTTATTTTTAATATATACATACGATTTGTATGTTTGACTCGACATCCCCCTCCTGTAAATTTCGTCGAGATGAGGACAGATATAACATAGGGAGGTATACTATTGTAACAATCGCAGCTATCTTAGATCACAAGTCGGATCGAACACTCGGCAGCAAAAGTAACTGAGCACTAGCAATAATTCCTGTCTAAAAAAAAGTACACTTAATACTGCTTTGTTAAATAAATCCTTGTCGAATCATGTTCTTAGTCAGTCTAAGAACATGATTCAACAAGGATTTACTTAACAAAGCAGTATTAAGAGTGCTCTTTTCTGACGGGGATTATTGCTAGTGTTCGGATACTTTTGCTGCCGACTGTACGATCCGACTTGTGATCTACGATAGCTGAGATTGTTACAATCGTATGCCTCTCATAACCGGATTAAAATACAAAATATTAAAAAAACACCCTGGGTCGGCAGGGGAATCGAACCCATTCTTTTACACGTGAAGGCGATTAGCGAGGGTGACATACTCACTCGGCCACGGAGGGTCTGCATTCAGCATAACAATTATTTTTAAAACAACAAGATTTCGCAGTTAATAATTCTATGAAAATTACCTATGAAAAAAATCACTGCGCAGGACTAGTGCGACATAAAACCCAACCAACCTTATGAAATTCTAATGCATATTTTTGCAAAATAAATTACCAGAAATGTAAGAAGCCATAAAGGTTATGCACGTGTTTTTCCAATTTTAAAGAATCCCCTCCGTAAAGGATCAAAGTTGTAATAGCACGTCTACGGACCATCTCTAGGAATGTACCCTAGACTGTCGCCATTGCATATCTGTAGTGCGAATTAAAACTTAAAACCTACTCAACCTTAAATATCTTAAATATTTTAATTTTGATTTATTTATTTGAGTATTAATTTCAATCAACTATTCTAACAATCAAATGTTCAATCAATTCATATTGGTCGCCAATTGCCCATTCCGCAGTACTAGTGCGACGTAAAACCCAGCCAACCAATCTATAAATCAGATTAGTTTTTAAATCGTCTGCAAATTTATAGAAATGCACATGCCGAGTGCTTCAGACATTAAATTACTCCAGATTATACATAAGCTGGAGTAATGTAAAAGTAACTCTGAAATTGCATTATTTTAAATAAATACAATATAGAAATATTACATAAAATAATGGAAAATATTATATCTAACACAAAACATAATGGGGTACATACAAATGAAACACTTCCAGTTGCAAAGCCGTTTGCAGGCGTTCCAAATGTATGACTGCAGTCGGCAGCAAAAGTATCCGAGCACTAGCAAAAATTCCTACGTGAAAAAAAGCACACTTAACACTGGTTTGTTAAATAAATCCTTGTCAAATTATGTTCTTAGACTGACTACGAACAGGATTCGACAAGGATTTATTTAACAAATCTGCATTAAGTTTACTTTTTTTACATAGGAATTTTCGCTAGTGCTTTGTTACTTTTGCTGCCGACTGTATTTTCAAAAAACTTGCAAAATTTACGTCATCGAAATTGCAAGCGTTCCGTTTGTATGTAACCCAATGTCACTTTTTCTAAATAGAAACTTCTAGATTTCAGAAAATATATTGAGTGTTGAGTGGGTTTTAACGTCGCACTATAGCTACGCAGTGGGAAATTGGAGATGGTCTTGTATTCACTCATAGGGATATTCTGGAGACATGCCATCATAATTTTGATCCTCCGCGGAGGGGATGGATTCCTTGCTTCAGTCACCCTAGAGCGATAGAAAACACAACCCTCCTATACTGAAGTCCCTTGGCATCACTGACGGAAGGTTAATGTGATTTGGCGATGACTTTTTTCGTATTTGGCGTTCAAAACGTAAAGTTTAATAATTTTTTACAGCTTTCCTGTTGCGATTCAGCAGCTAATTTTTTCACAAGTGAATTAAGTATAGTGTAAACTATTTTCTGTAATTTTTTTAAGAAAATCGGTGATTACCGCTTGGAAGAGTTCCCTTGTGAGATACCTTCAAAATAGTCGGTCAGATATGACTTTTATAGTGGCCGTGTTTTATTTCGAGTTAATTAATTCCTTGAGCATGAAAATTTGCCCGACACCTTGAAAAGTTATGCACCTCCGTATCATAATTTGTCACTGTTTTAAGAGTACAATTTTCATTAAGTCGGTCACCTTTCCGTAGTCATACTAGCCTGTTTCTGTTAGTTGAAAATAAATTAAACTTAACTTATCAGATAAAACGGTTCAGTCAAATAATTAACTGATATAGCTTTTAAATTTTTGGTTAACTGAACTGAAGTCTTGTTTTTTTTTTAAATTATTTTTATTAATGATAGCCTTTTTTTTTTTTTTTTTCAGATCTTCTGGTTTTTAATCTGCTTTGTTTAATTGTTGTTGCATTGTTTTTGAAGAAATTACTTTGCTAAATACTTTTTTTCCCCTTTTCTAACCTTTTTTTGTTCCAGAGTGTAGGGTTCTTCTATCATGACGGTGCTGCAACAGTAAGAAGGTGAAGCCTTTTACCATAATTTGGTATTTGGTTGAACCAAAATTTGGCAGTATAGTCTGTAACCATAAGATTGTGAAATCTTTTAATTTTATTTGGTGCTTTTTATTTTCATTATAAAACTATATATCGTAGGTAATGAAAGTATTATATTCAGTTAAAAATTCGAAATTAGGTTTTCTTCTGATTTACATGTTTTAAGGTTTCCTGGGGACAAATTTTTTTTTTTTTTTTTTTAATTGGTCTGTGTATAATATGCGTGCATGTATGTGGGGGAATTTCATGACTCTCATATTTACAAAATGAAGAAAGATAGAACGTCGAAACTTCAGAACTGAAACAGATCCAGTACACAGAGGATTTTACCAATTTTTGGTGAAAATTGAAAAACTAGAAGTGGTACCGTAAGTCCGTATCTCAAAAATAGTTCCAACGATTTTCTTAAAATTTGCTAAATAAAATTCTTTCAGATGTCCTTTTTCGCATGCACGACTTGGTTATTACAGGAAAATTCACGGGTGTCCATGTATACTGCCTTTTATCTGTCTTTACAGCGTGTGTATTAATTTGTTCTTACAGGAAAATTGTTAAATGTCTGACTAAGTAAGTCAGCTTTGTGCCTTTTTACCAAACAGTCTCCAAATGAAGTAATATGATGTGCAGTAATGGGTGATGGAAGTCGTGTAGTTGTTACACACAAGATTTTTTTTTTTCAACAAGAAGCACTAAATCAAGGTAGAAGTTTTATCATTGTATGGTTGCAGCTACTAGTACCAGGTTTTGGTTCAACCTCGTACGTTGCAACTTCTGTACTCCACCAAATTTTGGTACAACCTACCACCGAAATTTTCAACAGCGAAACATTTTACTGCTATAGATGAAAGGCATTTATGTCGTGAGTTCGTGTGTATTTAAAGGATTGACTAAGAAAACTTCTTACTAAAATATAGCCATTTGGAAGTCAATGTCATTCTCTGCCGAACGTCTGTTGCGCGTGGTCGTCTGGTGACTGACCTTGCGAGTGGGCATCAAAGAAAGTTTTTCCCGGCGTAGGACGGATGTTTCCCACCTCTCACAAATTCTATTAATCCAAGAAATAATAATAATAATAATAATGCTTTCATAGGTTATAAAACATTTTCTGACTGTACTTACCTGTTGCATTGTTTAACTTAAAAAAATAAATAAAAAATCTGGTGTGAAACAACCATACGACTTCCATTACCCACTATTACACGTATTATCTGCATTTTTTGGAGATAATATGATCAGAAGACATAAAATTGATCGAGCGAAGTAGACACCTAAAATATTTTCGGTAAGAGAAACTTAATAAATGTGTAAAAGACATATAAAACAGTTTACATAACGAGTTAAAAAATAATAAGAAGAAAAATGGAAGAGTTATTTTTTAAAACACCAATTTCTGAGGTCTAAAATTAACCTACCTAAGCAGGATGACTTAATATTCCTGTAATAACCACATACAACATAAGAAAATCGTTAGAGCCGTTTTTGAGATACCAACTTTTACCAAGGCGTACTCAATTATTGACCGAAAAACAATAATTACATACAAAAGGATATTTAAAAAGGAGTTAATATGACGAGTTTGAAAACAATCCTTACAGCCGTTTTTAAAGAAACGTACTTGCGAGACCTGAAATTGAGCTATTTATACAAGACGGCTATCAATTTTCCTGAACTAACCAACTATATCATTCGAAAGGATATCTAATAGAGTGTTTATTTAGCAACTTTGAAGAAAATCGTTAGAGCCGTTTTTGAGATACGGACTTACACCCACTTCTGGTTTCCGATGACCCACTTCCGTTTTCCCAATTTTCACTAAAATTTGGAAAATTTATCTGTACACCAGACCTGTATCAATTATAAAGCTTCGTAGTTCTATCTTTATTAGTTTTGGAGATATAATAGCCTGAAGATTCCCCACATACATGCACACGTACACTAAGCGACAAAAAAAAAAGCCGCACTTGGATATTTTCCTTTTCCTCTTCTACAACCGCCAATTTTATCTCTTAAAAAGCAAATTTTAGAATAGATTTTACTATGTTGTCCTCCACATACACTTTAGCATTGAGTCCAGCGTTAAAAAGAAAATTCAATTGTCAGAAAAACTGTAATTTTAGAAATTATTTCAAAAATGGTAAGAATAAGGCAGTTAATGATGCCACAAAAAGTATTAATTTTTGAATGAAAATCAAAAAATATTTTAATACGTGAGATGGCAAAATAATTAAATGTTAATGAAATATTGGTAAAATGGTTTTTAGCAAAATATAAAATTTTTTGGCCGTTTAAAATGGAAATTTGGCTTTAGGCGGCCACGTTGCTCATCCAAGCAAGATAACTGCAAGTTTAAAAGCAAATGTTTAAAAAATCGATTTGTATCATGTTCAGAACTTAAAAAAGATTTAAAAAAGAAAGTGTATAGCAAAATACTTTCTTCAAAAATAGTCCGGAAGCAATTAAACAAGGCAGGTTAAAAAACAGAATAACTGCTAAAAAGCCATTATTAAGGACAAATATTAAAAAAAGCAAGGCATCAGTTGACCAAAAATTTAAAAAAAAAAAAAAAAAAAATAGCAAGTAATTATTGGGCTGAACTGAATTTCTCTGATGAGTCAAGTTTAAATTATTTCGAGCTGATGAAAAAAACTACTGGGACGGTAAAAATGAGACTGATTTAATGAAAACTGCTCTATTAAAATAGTGACACATTCTCCGTACATTATGGTATGGAGGAGCATGCTTTTTCAAAGAATCAGACAAATTTTCATGCTCAAGGGATCAATTAACTCAAAATAAAACACAGTGATTATAAAATTGGCTCCTGACCGACTATTTTGGAGGTATTTCAGAATTTTCTGTCGTAAAAGTGAAAGAAAAACTGAAATAATTTGTGTTTTAATATTTCGCTATTAAAGAACACTTATTCGAATAAACTTTTTCGCCTAGAGACAATCTTCATTAATGTACGGGTAGCTAAGAAGAATGTACCACTCCTAGCTTTCAAACTGTTTAATCATCATTTTTCTAAACTTTTTCTCTCGCGCACTTCGAGAATGTATATGTATTCACTTTTCACTATGTAACCGGATAAGAAAGGAGCTCTGTTAAATGCTCCGTAATAATTTTATTACTCAGCTATAATCATACACCAAATAATATACAGTGGAACCTGTCTAAAGTGACCACCCTAGGGACCGGCTAAATTGGTCACTATAAGCAGGTGGTCACTTTATAAAGTTTCTTTAAAATTGGAAAATGGTCACTTTAGTCAGGAAAATGGTCACTTTAGTCAGGAAAATGGTCACTTTAGTCAGGTGGTCACTTTACCAAGGTGGTCACTTTTACAGGTTCCACTGTATTTAATCTGGAATAAATAATAGTGTCAAATAAAAAAGTGCTAATTTAATGATACATCTAAAAACAAAATAACAACACAATTAACATAAATAATTATTTTTTTCCACACACCCAGTTTATTTTCAGATGCCGATCGAAGATGGTTCTTACTGACTCTGGACACTATATCATGGACTGGGGAGAAGGTGAGTACAAATCTTACCTTCTTATAAACTGTTGATGATTAATAACTTTTAAACTCTTTTATAAACTCTTCAGCTCTCTAGTAAAATTGAATATAAATAAATATTTAGATATTATTTATTTAACTGGATTAAATCTGAGCACGCTATGCGCAATCTAATCTATTAAAATCGATAATTATAACAGATGTATGAGACTGAAGGTCTCAGTTTTATTCAGTTAATAGCCCTATAGGCAATCTGAAAAAAAAAAAAAAAAAAAAAAAAAAAAAAAAAAAAAAAGAGAGAGAGCTGAATTATATTACAATATAAACAAAAAATAAAAAATATATATATATGGTTACAAAAGAAGAAATGAAAATAAAGAAAGTGTATGTAGTAATGATATATATATATATACTAGCAGGCTTTGCCCGCTTCGCTGGTCACTATTTTTAAATGAATCACTATAATTACTGAATTCTCAAAATTGCATTAATTTTTATCACGTGAAAAAAAAAAAAAAAAAAAAAAAGCGAAACAAAATCTGATTAGGAAAAATGTCGCACCGGGTTCTCACTGCCTTCCGAAAAAATTCCCAAAATGCTCTAACTCTTATTTCCCCCTTCGACCCCCCCCCTCCCGTCTATCCTAATAATTTTACAAATTCAAAAATATCCGGAATCGATTTGTAAATATCAAAAACCTCTATGCACCAGTTTTGAACGATCTATCTCTATTTTTATTTTTTTGCCCCACCACTCTCCCCCTTCACAATAATTTTAAAAATTCGAAAATATCCGCAATCGATTTGTAAGTATCGAAAACCTCTATGTACCAATTTTGAATGATCTAACTCTATTTTATTTTGTTTGCCCCTCCGCCCCCCTTCCGTCCGTCCTAATAACGTTACACTTTCGAAAATATCCCCATTCGACTTGCAGGCATCTAAAACCAATCTGTACCAATTTTGAACGGCCTAACTGCATTTCTATTTGTTTTTGCCCATAGCCCCCCCTTACCGCCCCTCCTAATAATTTTACAAATTCAAAAATATCCGCATTCGATTTTAAGTATCGAAAACCATTTCTGTACCAATTTTGAACGATCTAACTCTATTTTTATTTTTTTGCCCCCCCCCATCCCATCCCCCCCCTTCTCACCCCTCCTAATAACTTTACACTTTCGAAAATATCCCCATTCGACTTCCAGGCCTTTAAAACCTATCTGTACCAATTTTGAATGCCCTAACTGTATTTCTATTTGTTTTTGCCCATAGCCCCCCCCTTCCCGCCCCTCCTGATAATTTTACAAATTCGAAAATATCCGCAATCGATTTGTAAGTATCGAAAACCTCTATATACCAAATTTGAACGATCTAACTCTATTTTTATTTTTTTGCCCCCCCCCCTCTCCCCTCCCCCCTTCTCTCCCCTCCTAATAACTTTACACTTTCGAAAATATCCCCATTCGACTTGCAGGCTATTGAAACCTATCTGTACCAATTTTGAAAGGCCTAACTGTATTTCTAATTGTTTTTGCCCCCCCCCCCCTTGGGGATCAAATTTCGAAAATTCCAGGAATTGGTTTTTAGACATTTATATTAGCTATATTTTAAAGCAAAAATTTTACGGATATCTGTTTCTTTGTTTGAGCTATGAAGGATATTTTGAATTCACGTTTTGCCACCCCCCTTGGGGGCCGAATTTTTTCAATTTTTTTCTTTCCTAAACCATCCCTGACCTATAAGGAAAAAAAACAAAAAAAAAAAAATCGAAATCGGTCAAGCCCTTTACAATTTTATAATGGACATACAGACAAACATTCATTTATATATACAGTAAAACCTCTCTAAGTTGGACACCTACGGTTCCAAGAAAAAGTGTCCAACTTAGAGAGGTGTCCAACTTATAGGGGTTAGACATAATGTTAATGGATACATTCCGTTCCGAGAAAAAGCGTCCAACTTAGAGGGGTGTCCAACTTGAGAGGTTTCACTGTATATATATATATATATATATATATATATATATATATAGACTAGTATATCACCCCGTCAAAAATGACGGAATGTGAACGATAAATCTTGAAAACAATGTTTAGATCATGAAGATTACCACGTGATCATTTAAATGTATTTTCAGTTTTTGTTTATAAATCAAATGTGTTTCGATATTTTATAATTTTCGTTCTGAAATTAAAAAAATTCTACCCGATCAATAAATATGAATGACAATAAAAAAATTGCTGGTTGACAAAAAATATAGGCCCGAAAACACAACAGCAACAACACATCCCAGTGTTCCGTTAAGTGCTCTATTTAAAGTCCTCATAATAAGAATAATCTAGTGTGTCACTCACACGACTTTCTCTTACCCTGAAATTTAATGCTATAAGTACAGGTTGGAGATTAAGAGGTAAGATAAAGAGTACTGTTATGTAAACCTATGTTAAACAATTCAAATTAGGCTTCGGAAGAGTTTTATATGATAATTAGTTCTGGCCCCCCTCAACCCCCCGTTTCATTAATGCACCTACATTTATATAGAATTTAATTCGGTTATTAAAAAATAATTCAGTTTAAAAAAAAAATTTATTAAAATTATTATTTAAAAAAGTTATCTTGTATGATAATACAGACGATTTCCATATTAGAGAAATAGTATAACACTAAATATCCAAAAAAAAGTTAAATTTATTCTCAATATTAAAGTAAAAAAAAAAAAAAAAAAAAAAAAAAAAAAAAAAAATGAAAAATGAAAGAAATCAATAACTTTATTTTAAATTATCGTAGATCGATGGTTCAACCATTCGTTTTAAAGATATTGGCGAGCTCTTTTGAAAGATACCCATCATGAAAATTTATTCCACTCGAGAGATGACATCTACCCCAGGGGGGGGAGGCGAGGCTCCTACATACACAAAACAAATTTTCCCAGTTGACTATCTCTATTACAAAAAATATGTATTCGTTTCATTTGGTTTAGTGCAGTCTATAAATGTTAAATTCTACTTACCTGCAATTTCCCCCATAGACGTAATGTATTTGAATGTCCCTGTACACGAACCATTTGCTTCATCTTAACGAAAAGCTTACTGTAGCATCCCTATATGATACACATTTAGAATACCGAGTTTGGAATTTCTGCTACTATTTGTTCTTGAGATATGCTGATAACAGACACACAGACAGACAGACAGACACAGAGACCATTCGCTAAAAACGTGATTTTCGTATTCAGATGACCTCAGAACAT
The DNA here is from genome assembly GCA_963930645.1 of Salticus scenicus. Lineage (NCBI taxonomy): Eukaryota > Metazoa > Arthropoda > Arachnida > Araneae > Salticidae > Salticus > Salticus scenicus. Next base: position 371,421,398 of record OZ005650.1, read on the forward strand.
GTAAGTATAACAAAAACTCACGTTCGGAAATTTGACCCTAAAACAATACTTTCTCGACCCTATGGGTAAGAGGAAGTAAATAACGATTCACTTCATTTTACCAAAATACTTTTTTTTTAAGACTATCGAAGATCCTGTTTCCAAATACGTAAGCGAAGTGTGACGTCACTGACCGTCCGTGGATGCAAGAAAAAGATTCCCTATATTAATCGTCCATTGTATTTTTTGAAAAAATAATTAAAAATCGAGGAAAATTATTTCCCGATTTTAATACCCGTATTTGGGTATAGATATGCTATCGTATCTCTGTGTTAGATTGAGTTATTTTGCTGTCAAATTGACAAAATTTTAAATTTCAAAACTGTGTCATCTTTGGCGTTTTTTGTATTTGGCGATTAAAAACATACTACGAAAATATACATGCCAGATGTTTATTTTCGTAATATGTATTGTACGAAATATTGTTTCATATAATTCATCGCTCTCTTAATATAAGTTGTTAAAATAACCATGATTTTTGAAAGGAATAAAATATGTTCGCCAAATAATTTGTCGATATATTTTTTCCGCCAAGAATGACATATATATTAAATCTATTCCGCTGCAACATATGAGTATCTTATATCAGACACTTTATTTAGACATTTGAAAACAAATTTGACTTCAAATTATGATAGAATATTTATCATTTTCCTTTTAATTAGTATATTAGTTGAATATTTATTGTGTAAATATCATCCTTTGAAATGAAATGCTTATGTTTTCAATCGAATATAGAAGTTTTCTATTTTATTTTTCTAAAGTTTTGAAATTTAAAATTTAAATTTTATCAATTTTACAGCAAAAACAACTTAATCTAACGCATGCACACGATAACTAATACATATATATACCGAAATATGAGAATTAAAATCGGGAAATAATTTTCCTCAATTTTTAATAATTTTTTACAAAAAATCCAATGGGCGATTAACATAGGAAATCTTTTTCTTGCATCCACTGACGCCCAGTGACGTCATCACTTTGCTTGCGTATTTTCTAACTATCTAATAATTACAGACACTCCATGCTAACCCAAATTCACCTCTACTCTGTACTCCCAACCAGCTATCTCACCCACAACATCGCCAAAATATCCAGGATTCAGCTAGGGACTTTCTCATTCTCAACCGAACATTTTATCTTGACTCGACATTATCACCTTAGACTACCCTACTTTCAATACTCATTTCAACTGGTGACCTTTACTTGCCCAACTACACATTCTATCATAACTATAACTTTACACTAATTTCAAAACTAAAATCAACTGGCGACATTTACGTACTGAACTCAACGCCAATCATACCTTACAATGTAAACAAATAATGAAGCTTGATAAAAATATTTAAAAACTTTAATATGTTTTTACAAATATTTTAAGATTTTTAAGGCTTTAATGGACCATATTCCCACTTTGGGTTCGAGGCTACAAGAATATCAGCTGGTTAGGCAAACAATCCTCAACTCTACCATAGAAAAGCATTGTGGCTTGAAAATTTTTATCTTGCAATATTATTTATAAGAGTTACAGATTATATGAAATTGAAGTAAGAGTGATATAGTGATACCTTTGTTTTGTTTTTAATCCAGTTTTAGTAGTATACTTTAATATTAATCAACATATGTAATATTAAAAGTTGCCATGTGAACTGTGGCGATGTTAACAAATTTAAATGGATGTTCCATTTAATAAATTACTTTATTAAAGTGATTGAAATTCTAATTATTTAAGCTTTGATATCTATATATATATGCGTGCCTGTATAAAATGTTCTTATTAATCTTTTATCCATTATATATATATATGTATGTGTGTGTGTGTGTGTGTGTGTGTGTGTGTGTACATAAAATGTTCTGCAATTTTACGATATGGAATAGTCTTAACTTTATCATTCGATTCAGTTGTTTACATTTCTCTTTTGTTCTTGTTTGAACAGATATCTTATTATTAAGTTTCACTGGAGAAATATTTAGGAAAATGTTATGCGTAACAATAAAATAGCATCTTGAATCTAGTTTGTTTACAAAATATCGGCCACGTGTTCGGCGATTTTACCTACTGTGACGTCACAGGAATATTGTCCATATGTTTTAGAAATATTTTAAGCGTTTTTTTTAATGAAACAGTCAAAGAGTCGTTCATTCGCAATTAAAGAGTTGTCCATTTGGAATTTGTATTTTCTGAATGGCAACAGTTTATGTTTGTTTTTATTTGGCATTGCGTTGTTTATAATCATGAAGTTACATAATTCTATTTATAGGTTCATGTTTATAATAGCCAGTGATCCGTTATATTTAATTAAACATTTAAACATTACAATTGAATAGTTTTTCAAGGTTTTAGAGGGAATAAATAACAATATGTGCGATACAAAACATGTATGAAAATGATATGTATGTTTTCGTAAGTTAAACTGAACAAATGGGGAAAAAAAAAAAAAGGCTGCCAAAAGTCTCTGTTTTGAAGTGGTGTAAACCGGAATCGTGAATGACGGATGAGGGTCATTATCTATATTAATTATAAGAAAAAAAACTTTTTATAAACTGTGTTTTTAAATTTTCTGTTGAATCATAGAACTAACTACATTAGCACTTTATCAATGCGTATGAAAGCTTTAAACCGATAGTGACGTCAATTTTTGTGAGATACATAATTTAATTTTTTACAATTTTTTAAAGCTCACGTTTAATTAAATTATTTATTTAATCACGTTTATTTATTTTTATGTCGAAAGAAAATGAACTCGTAAATTTTTTTTGGCAACAATTAAATTATAGCTAATATTTTAATGGCTATTTATAAGGTATTAGGAGGTTATTATTTTCATATTTTAATTAATAATAAGAAAACTATTTGAATTTTTTCGAATTTTTTTTTTTCCTAAACCATCCCTGACCTATAAGGGAAAAAAAAACAAAAAAAGAATGATCGAAATCCGTTCAGCCGTTCTCGAGTTTTAGTGAGACTAACGAACAGCAATTCATTTATATATATATAGATATAATTGGTGTGTTATAATATTATAAAAGTGTCATAAAATATATGTATAGAAATACAAAAATATATCTGTTTACCAGTCATCTATATAATGATCAAATATATGCACACATATTTTTGAATATAAATAAAAAAATTAAATTTCAGTTGTGAAAAGCAAAATAATACAAATAAAAGTAAACAATGGCATCGTCAATGAAAGATATAACATTAGTTGAAAAAATGAATGCCAATAATTATGATTTATGGTGTTTTAAGATTGAAATGGTCCTCATAAAAGAAGAATTATACAATGTTATTACTGATCAACCCCCAGAACCTCTGACTGCTGAGTGGCAGGCAAAGGACAAAAAAGCAAGAGCATTAATAAATCTATCGATTGATGACAGCCAAATAGTAAACGTGCGTCACTTGACCACAGCTAAAGCGACCTGGGAAACACTCCAGAACATTCATCAAAGAGCGAATTTAACAAACAAATTATTTTTATTACGTAAATTATATTCAGCTAAATTGGCTGAAAATGGGAACCTCATAGACCACATTACCGACATTTATCAAATCCGCGATAAATTAATGGCAATAGGTGAAGAGATAAATGACCAACATTTGGCGGCACTCATGTTATGTTCTCTCCCCCCCCCCCTCATATGATACATTTATTACTGCTATTGAGAGCAGAAATGAACAGGAATTGACAGCCGAATTTATACGAAACAAATTAACAGACGAATACATTAAAAGATCGCAAAATAAAAACACTCAGGGAGAAAACGCATACAAAATGCAGGTTAAAAACAAAACACAGACTGGCAAATATTGCACTTACTGCAAAAAATCCTCACATACCCGAAATGAGTGTTGGCACTTAAAGCCCAGAGGAGGTAACCCACACCGTAATAACAATAATTTCAATAACAGTAGTGGGAACAGTACTAAATATAGAGGTAAACAAAAAACACAGTTAATTAAAGAAACAGAAAATAAACTGAAAACTTTTATTATAGACAAAACTGAAAATGATAGTTTCGTTGTCGATAGTGGAAGCAGTGCGCATGTCTGCAACGATTTACGTAAATTTACATGTTTAAAAAGCGACGAAAAAGTAAATGTGATGTTAGCAAACGGACAGACCGTAGTTTCTCAGGGACATGGGGACATAAATATAGATGTAGTTAACTCCGATAGAGAAACGAACAGTATTACATTAAAAGATGTATTATATATCCCTGACATGGCTACTAATTTGATCTCCATAAAGAAAGCAACTGAGAATGGCTGTGTTGCCATATTCAAAGACAAAAAATGTCAAATTAAATACAACAACAAAACATACATTGAGGCTAACTTAACCGATAATTTATATGAGATAAAAACACATAAAAATTTATTGGAAAGTATAAACATTGCAGAAACATGCAATGATAAAAATTGTATTAGAATATAGCATCAGCGGTTAGGTCACAAAAATTATCAACAGATCAGGGAGCTCACCGAGAAGAACATGGCGACAGGAATAAATTTAAATAAGTGTAGGCATAATGAGGAATGCGAAATACGTATAGTTTCGAAACTAGAAGATGACTCATATCTAAAAAAGGCTAATTACCGAGCAAACAGACCCCTAGATCTAGTCCACTCGGATATATGCGGACCTTTTCAAACGTCGACCGTAGGTGGTAAAAATTACTTCTTAACTTTTATTGATGATTATAGCCGATATACGTTTACTTATCTATTGAAACATAAAAGTGAAGCATTCGAAAAATTTAAAGAATATCATGCGTTAACTGCGAATAGGTTTGGAAGGAAAATAAAAATACTCCACACTGACAATGGTGGGGAATATACAAGTAAAGAATTCGAAGAATTTCTCACTGAGGGAATAGAACATCAACTTATTGTACCTCACTGTTCACCTCAAAATGCCGTCGCGGAAAGAAAAAACCGAACCTTAGTTGAAATGACTAGGTGTTTACTAAAACAGCGGATTACCAAATAAATTCTGGGGCGAAGCTGTCATGACTGCAACTTATCTGCAAAACAGATTACCCACGAGAGCTTGTGACGTAACACCGTATGAAAGGTGGACAGGAAACAAACCAGATCTTTCAAATATTAAAACTTTTGGTTGTAAAGCATACACATATACTCATAAAATAAATAAAAGGAAACTAGACAGCAAGGCTAAATTGGGTACATTTGTGGGATATGACCTCAGAAGTAAGGGATATAGAATTTACATAGATGATAATGTAAGAATATGTAGTACGGTCAAATTTATCGAAACAGATCAAATGCGTGAAATAAGCAATAACAATGACGATAATCCGTTACTAATGAATGGAAATGAAGCCGGTACTGGTGAAATAAATAGTAAATCATCCTTTCCAGTAGTTTTAACTGAACAGAATCAGGAATCGGATCACATTGAGGAACCAAATTTACAGAATGAGGAAATTTCAGATCAAAATATTCCCAGAAGATCAGAAAGAGCCAACAAAGGCGTTCCACCTGATAGATTCGCTTTGTTAACAGATACCTTAAATGTAGTCGAACCTAAAACCTTTCGTGAAATATTAGAATTGCAAAACCCTGTAGAAAAAGAAAATTGGCTAAAAGCAGCCAAAGATGAGATTAATTCACTCAAAGAGAATAATACATGGACATTAGTAGACCCTCCACCCAACGCACATATAGTAGGTTCTAAATGGGCGTTCAAAGCCAAATACAATCATGAATTCAATTAGTCTATATGTAAGTCTTTCTGTCTGTCAATTGTGTTATAATATAGACAAAGAACATAGAATGTTATACGATACAACGAATACGTACAGTTGGAAAGTGTTGATAATCAATGTGCACCTCATGATTTTCCTTTTTTGTTTTAGTTTGAAAAGGTGTAATGCTTAATTATATTTTCAAAAACTTAAATAAAATCATAAAATGGCAATAATGTACGTTTTCGTATGGTGTACTGTGATTCATTAAACTTTATATGGTTACAGATCACCGTTCCCTAAAATAACGGATATTCTACAGTACGCATACCTATTTTTCCGACAGGTTACTTCTGAAGCAAAATATAGCCAGTGCTAAATGTGGATAAAGTGTAGAGGAAAATTGAAGAGCTCATTTTTTATTTATTAATTTATTTTTACTATCTTCTATATTCAATAGAAGAAAGTATTGGATTCGTAAAAATTTTCGACCTCGGATCTTTGATGGATTTACACGTTTTGAGAGCTGTAGAACACGATTTGACCATTTTTAGAAAATGTCTGTCAGTCTGTCTCTGTGTGTGTGTGTGGAAAAATATTGTGGCAACTGTATCTCAGGAACTACTGCACAGAATTTCATACAAATTGGTATGTAGTTGCACCTTGACAAAAATTAGTGCCTATCAACTTTTGGTAAAAATTGTTTTACAGGTTGCGTTGCCATCCCGATTTTTCTAAATTTTTAACATGGTGATATAGGACAAAATTTTGTATAAATGTGCAGAAAGAGAATTATTTTTTAGTAATCATTATTAAATTTACAAGAATTATTTATAATAGAGCTAGTCAACTGAGAAAAAAATTTTGTATGTGTAGGAGCCTCGCCACCCCCCCTGGGAGGGAAGTCCCCCCCCCCCGAGGGGAGTAAATTTTCAAGATGGGTATCTTTCTAAAGGTCTCGTCAATACCTTTAAAACGACTGGTTGAACTATAAATCTGTGATAATTTAAAAGAAAGTTAACGATTTTTTTTACTTTTAACGAAAAAAAAAAAAACTTAGAAAAAAAATCTTTTTTTTTTTTTTTTTTTTTTTTTTTTTTTACGAAATTTAACCAAACTTGGTACTTAGTTGGCCCCTGACATAAACTGGTGCTGATCAATCGCTCAACAGGTGGCGCTGTGATCGTATTTTTTCTAAATTTTTAACATGGCGTTAAAGGACAAAATTTCGTATAAATGAGAGTTATTCTTAATGAGAGTTATTCTTATGAGTTATTCATAATGAGAGTTATTCTTAACCTGTGATTGTAAAATTAATATGAATTATTGATAATAGTAGTAGTTAATTAGGAAAAAAAATTGTGCATTTGGACCCCCCGGGGGGTGGGGTGTAAATTTTCAAGATGGGTATCTTTCGAAAGGTCTCGTCAATACCTTTAAAACGAATGGTTGAACTATAAATATGTGATAATTCAAAACAAAGTTATCTTTTTTTTTTTTTTTTTTTTTTAATACTCGTATTGTTACTGAATGAATTTGTATAGGAAAATATAGAAGAAAGTCTTGTGGTGGCCACAACATACTAGTTTAATTTATTATACATTTCCGCTAAAGGCACGTATGCTGAAAGCACGCCACCGAGGGGAGATAACATTTCCGCTAAGGACACGGTGTCGTGCCCTTAGCGACCGTGCCCTTAGCGGAACGTGCCTTTAGCGGAATGGATGAAAGGGAAGAAGGAGGAATAGAAGAAGCCGTGCCCTTAGCGGAAATTGTAAAAGCGTTTATTCGGCCATTTTTTAAAATGTGAATATGATTTGAATTAGTGTATTTGTCTATTCTACAGTCCGTTTGTCCGCCTCCAGCGCCCGTAAATATTTTAAGAGTTTTTTATTTTTCTTCTATATTCAATAGAAGAAAGTATTGGATTCGAAAAAATTTTAGATTTCCGGTTTTCGACGGATTTACACGTTTTGAGAGGTCTAGAATACGATTTGACTATTTTTTAAAAATGTCTGTCTGTGTATGTGACAAAAATTTTGTAGCAACTGAATCTCCGGGACTACTGCTCAGAATTGCATATAAATTTACATGTAGATGCACCTTGAGCTAAATTAGCGCTATCAACTTTTGATGCCAAGCTCTCAACAGGTGGCACTGCTATACAACGATTTCTACAGTTTAAGTGGAAACTATATATCAGGTTCTATTGCGTATAATAAATCAAAACTTGGTATGAGAGAAGGGCACCATGAGGCATTATGCTGATTCAATTTGAATGCTTATGGACTGACAAGTGGTGCTGCTATACAGCGATTTCTACAATTTAAGGGAAAGCTATATCTCAGGAATTACTGCACAGAGTTCCATATAAATTTATATGTTGATGCACCTTAACCTAAATGACTATCTGTCAACTTTTGGTGTCAACCGCTCCACAGGTGGCGCTGCTATACAGCGGTTTCCATAATTGAAGGGAAGGCTATATCTCAGGCTCTATTGCGTATAATCAAACAAAACATGATGTATGTGAAGGCCATTGTGAGATATTATGGTGCTTCAATTTGGGTGCTTATCGGCCAATAGGTGGCGTTGTCATACTGCAAATTTCCTCGACAATGTGAAAGCTATATCTCAACTTCTATAGCTCATAACTTTAGGAAACTTGATATGTGACATAACTATTATAAAAATGCATTTTTTAAGATGTCATTTATAGACAATAAAACAGCTGTCTTTCTTTGGATATTTAGTGTTAGTTTCCTCTAAGATAAAAATTATTTATTTGCACTTAGTGAATTTGTATAGGAAAATATAAAAGAAAGTCTTGTGGTGGCCACAACTTACTAATTTTTACTTTCATTTTATTTTATTTTTTTTAATAATATGTGTTATTCAAATTCATTATTGAATATTCCCTACTTAAAATGGCTCTAGCAGAACATATGCCACTGGTTTGTGTACATGAACATCCAAAAAATACCAATGCATTGCGTTTTATGGGATACATTTTTCTAAATTACATTTAAATAATTTCGTCAAAAAATCATAAAGAAATTCACGTTTATTGTTATTATGTTAAGAAAATGTTTTCTATAAATTATAATATGCTTAACCTCCAGATATACAGAGCTACCCAAAAAGGTTACAATACATTAAGGGATGCAAATAGGAAATTAAGAGCAACATTTCTGTTTGTGTTAAGCATTTTTAACACTTTCCAACAATGTTTCCGTGTGATTATGAATTTAGTTATTCTATATGTCCGTCTGTCTATTGTGTGATAATATAGACAGAGAACATAGGATGTTATACGATACAATGAGTAAGCACAATTGGAAAATGCTGATAATCAATGTGTACCTCCTTATTTTTCGTTTTTGTTTTAGTTTTAAAAGATCTAATGCTTAATTATATTTTCAAAAACATAATAAAATCATAAAATGGCAGTAATGTACGTTTTCGTATGGAGTACAGTAGGTTACAAAAGTGTGCGAACACTAGCGAAAATTCCTACGTAAAAAAAGTACACTTGCTATACGGTTTTGTTAAATAAATCCTTGTCGAATCCTGTTCTTAGTCAGTGTAAGAACATGATTCGATAAGGATTTATTTAACAAAACCATATGAAGTGTACGTTTTTCATATAGGAATTTTTGCTAGTGTTCGGACACTTTTGTTACCGACTGTACTGTGATTCATTAAACTTTATATGGTTACAGATCACCGTTCCCTCAAATAACGGATATTCTACAGTACGTATACTTGTTTTTGCGACAGTTTACTTCTGAAGCAAAATACAGCCAGTGCTAAATGCGGATAAAGTATGGAGGAAAACTGAAGAGTTCTTTTATTTATTTATTAATTTATTTTGAAATTTATTATACATTTCCGCTAAAGGCACGTATGCTAAAAGCACGCCACCGAGGGGTGATAACATTGCCGCTAAGGGCACGGGTTTATAGATTTCCGCAAAGGGCACGGTCGCTAAGGGCACGGCCCCAAGGACACGGGTTTATAGATTTCCGCTAAGGGCACAGTCGCTAAGGGCACGGCCCCGAAAAATTGACTTATACCTTTTGGGTTTGTAATAATTTAAAAACTAATGATTGCGACAAATAAAATTGTTATGTTTGTATAATACGGAAGTCATAAAATGATGCCTATATACATTTTAGATTTAATAATTTGTTTTCTTACACTCTACGTAGTATTTAACAAAAATCTGCATATTTTTTTTTTTTTAAACGTAATATAATACGTAATACAGTGAAACCTCTCAAGTTGGACACCCGTCTAAGTTGGACGCTTTTTCTCGGAACGGAATGTATCCATTAACATTATGTCTAACCCCTATAAGTTGGACACCTCTCTAAGTTGGACACTTTTTCTTGGAACCGTAGGTGTCCAACTTAGAGAGGTTTTACTGTATTGTATTCTATCATGATTTATTATATGAAACTAGCGAGCTTCGTCCGCTAGCGGGTCAGTATTTTCAAATGAATCACTGACAGTAACTTTTAGTGTTAAGAAAAGAAATTAAAATATATATATATCATTTATGATTGGGTAAAAAGTCGGCCCGGGTCCCCACTGCCTTCGGCAGCGCAATACAGTGCGCGCTGCGCGCGCACAACTTAAGGGTTACACGCGCTGCGCGCGCGTATTCCTTCCCTGACCCTTCGTGCCCCCTAAAAAAAATCATTTTTGATCGGGTAAAAAATTCGCACCGGGTCCCCACTGCCTTCGGCAGCGCAGACCCATGCGCGCTGCGCGCGCACGTGTGAAGGTATACGTGTTGTAAAATTTATACCCTTTCCGTGTTGATTCTCAAATTTAAATTTAAATTCATTCACTACTTAAATATAATTTAAATTCACTTTATAACCTTTAAAGTTTAAGTTATTAATTAAATGAATTATAGCGTTTAGTGCTATTTTCTCTTTTGATGCTGCCATTTGAGTTAAAGATATATTAAAATTAAAAAGCTTAATGATAATTACTTTTAGTTAAAAATTATATTCCTTATTGATATATTTATGTTTAAGTCTTTTGAAATAACTTTAATTACTTACCTCATATTTAAAAGCATATTTTATTAAAATTAACTTAAAGAAAAATATGTTTAAATCCTTTTACGGATTGTTCATTTCGCTACTTAGCGAGGAGATGTAATATTTTTTCAACTGCAGAGTCTCTTTGCTAAGCCCATAGATGGCGGCTGACTCGCAGCGTCGTGTTGCTATAGTTATGGGAGGCGTTCCTATTCTACAGCATCTAGTAGATGTTACTTTGAATCCGTTTCGTGACTATAAAAAGGAGGTAGGAAATATGTAATTAGTCTCTTAAGCTCTGAAGCCCTTAATCTTTTAAGCTTTTATGTTTTTTTAGTTTAGCTCAAAGTCATGAGCTGGTATTTCGATATAATTATAAACTGTTTAGTTTTATTATGATTGTAAATTACGTTTTTGTGACTTGTTCGTTTAGTGAAAAGTAGCTTTCTATTTGAACTCAGTATGGCAGTATTTTTTAAGGGTATTTAACCTCTCGTCAGCAACCTTTCTAAAATTGTTTCAGCTGATTTAATGTTATTCATCATTTTGTTTCAACTTTAATAAACTGGTTTAATCGAACTTTTGTCTTCAATGAATGCCACATATATTTATCTTCTTTATAGCTTTTTAGAGCTGAGCAACTATCATTTCACTGCACTGCTAACTCTGCTAACTTGATATATGTGGAAATTGTTTTTTTCACAATAAGCGGTTATGGGCCATTTGGCTCGTTGTCAGCTCATAGCATTAAAATTTTGATAATAGTTTTTATGGCATTCTAAGTGTTTGAAGATAAGAAATTGAAATGGCAGTAAGTTTAAACCCCACGATTGAAAAATTACGGATGAATAATTATACTACGTGGGTCAAGGATATTAAATTTATTTTAATTGAAAGAAACTGCTGGAATATAATATGTAAAAAAGAAAAACTGCCTGTTGAAGATGCTGAGGCCGGAATAACTTCAAAACAAGTGGATGATTTTAAATCTCGTAGTCGAGTTGCATTATCAACAATATATTTGAATACATCGCCTGAAGTCAGAAGCATTATTGAAAATTGTGATTGTGCTATTGATGCCTGGGAGACTTTGAAGAAGACCTTTATATCAGACTCTAGAGCTCATCATATGGGACTGTTTACAGAGTTCATTAATTGTAGAATGTCTGAGAATGAAACGGTGAATTCTTTTGTAACCCGGTTATCAAGAATACTGGACCAGCTGCGTGAAATAGGTCATGCTATGGAGGATGTGTACTGCTGTTTCCAGCTCTTGCAACACCTACCATCCAAGTTTGAATCTGCAGTGCAATATTTGTTGCGTTGGAAGAACGACCAGTTTAAGTTCCAGAATATTGTGTCCGAGTTAACAGCGGAGGAATCGCGTCTACAGCTTCGTGAGGGTGATATTAAGAAAGATGCCAATAACAGTGTTCAGATACAGAACATCCAGCAAAAAGGTAAAAAGCCTTTAACTTGTTTTAAGTGTGGCCGTATTGGTCACTTAAAGAAAAACTGTTTTTTGAATAGTAATGTTAAATTTAAACCTAGAAATTTAAAGTATAACTCCAACGGTCGTGACAAATGTAAATCTCCCCCCTCCTACTACATAGCTCAAGCTAACTTTAGTAATTTAAGTGATGATGACAGCTTTATTTTTGATACTGCTGCTTCAAATCATTTTCTAAGAAATTTAGATCTTTTTGAGCATTATACTCCTGTGGAGGGAGAGGAGCTTTTTGTCGCGATCGATGGTATTAGTTTTCCTATTACTGCTAAAGGAACTGTTAAGTTGAATTTTGGTAAAAATGTATTGTATTTAAAAGATGTGTTATATTCGCCAAGGTTACGGAAAAATTTAATATCAGGTCCTAAATTAGATGTGAACGGTGCCACATACACTGGCGGTAAGGGTCGAGTGTCGGTGTTCGGTAAAGATAAAAGACATATTTTTACTGCTAAAATTAAAGACGGTGTTTACTATTTATATCCTAATGTTTCTAAAGTTAAAAAGGGGAGTAAAGTGAATGGGGGGCACCCAGAAAATCCTTCAGCTTCTCTTGCAAAAGTTAATGAAATTGGGTATTGGCATGCTCGTTTTGGGCATGTAAGTCCTGATACTATTGTAAATACTAGCAAGAAGAACGGGGTGAGGGGCCTTCCTAAACTTAAGTTTAAGAAATTTTTTTGTGAGCCTTGTAGGATTAGTAAACAAAACCGTGTGTCTTTTAAGTCATCCGATGTTCATGGCGTTAAATCACCGTTGGAGAAAGTATTTATGGACGTCTGGGGCCCAATTAAGGTAACTGGTAAAAATGGGGAAAGGTTCTTTTTGTCCATTATTGATGGATTTTCAAAAAGGGTTGCTGTTTATCCTTTAAAGGATAAGTCTCAGGTTTTTGGTGTATTCGAGAGACACATTGCACGGGCAGAACGTAGTTTGAATAAAAAATTGAAAGCTATTCGTACGGATAATGGTTCCGAATTTGTAAATGACAATTTCAAATCATTTTGTAGTAAAAATGGAGTTGTTCATGAGTTAACTAACACGTTCACACCTGAGCAAAATGGATTAAGTGAGCGGTTTAATCAAACTTCTTTAAATTGTGTTAGAGCTATTATCACGGATAGTGGTTTGCCTTTTTCTTTCTGGCCCGATGCAGTGTTGTATTTCGCGTACACTTGGAACCGTTTAATCCATAGGGGACAAACTAAGACTCCTTTTGAGTTATATACTGGGTTTAAACCATCCGTAAGACACCTAAAGCCGTTTGGATTAATTTCGTATGTTGGGATCCCAAAACAGCATAGAGACCATAAGCTTGAACCTAAGGCTAAAAAGGGAGTACTAATAGGTTATTCATTAAAGACTAAGGGGTATAAAATTTGGTTGGAGGATGAGGATAAAATAGTTGAAACTATAAACGTAACGTTCTCTGATCAGCTATTTAGTAAATGCAGTGGAGCGGTGATGGGCACCTCACTGGAGGAATTGGACTTACTTCCGGAAAGTACAGTTGATTGTCAAGTTTCCGATCCTGTTGACATTGTTTTCGGGGGTGAGCCCGATGATTCTAGTGACGAGCCCGTCGATGAAACTCCTGTAGATAAATCTTCTCTTAAACCTCTTTCTTCAATTACTTGGAATAGAAAACCCGTACCCAGAAAAATAAGTGACAGAGTTGACATCTTCTATTACCCGGACAACACTAAAACTAGATTGAGATCAATGAACGATGTCAAGCAATATTGTGATAAAAATAATTTAATTTTTGACTCTAATTTTTTTGATTTCTCTAGTAGTAATAAGTTCGAGGGGGTAGTTGATCAGCAAAACTCGAATAACCCAACTTCAAGTTTAACTCATAAAAAATCATGACTAGTTATCCCTGTACCTAAAACATATAATCAGGCCGTTAAATCTTCAGAATGTGTTGAATGGAAAAATGCCATGGATGATGAGATAAATAATATGAAAACTCGTAAAGTTTGGCATCTGGTTAATTTACCGGAGGGGAAAAAAGTTTTGGGAAACAGATGGGTATACGCCGTTAAAAGAGATGAGCTAGGAAACGTTGCCCGCTTTAAAGCGAGGCTCGTGGCCCAGGGCTTTCATCAGATAAAGGGGGACACTTATGACGAGACGTTTTCACCCGTCGTTAATTTCTCAGTAATACGTTTCTTTTTTTCATTATTGGTCTCATGTTATAAATGGCATAATGTTCAATGCGATATAAAATGTGCTTATCTTTATGCACCTTTAAAAGAAGAAATTTATATGTCTCAGCCAAAAGGATATGTTGTAAAGGGAGGGGAAAATCTTGTTTGTAAACTAGACAAAGCGTTATATGGCCTTCATCAAAGTGGTCGGCTCTGGTATTATGAGTTAAATAAAGTACTATTAGATTTAGGGTTTAATAAATTTAACTGGTGTAATTGTTCATATTATTTTGAAAATTATATTGTTTTATTAGTTTATGTAGATGATTTAGTTTTGTTTGGTAAAAATCAATTTCAAATAGACAAAATTCTTAATTTATTAAAATGTAAATTTGATATAAAAATTTTAGGTAAAACCAAGAAATTACTTGGTGTAGAATTTAATTATGAAAATGATTCAGTACAAATTTTTCAGGAATTATATATTAATGAAGTGTATGACAGGTTTAAGTCGTTTAACATCCCTTTCTGCTCATTACCTATTGTAAAAGGCATTAAGTATTCGAAAAAGATTGTCCTACTAATCAAAATGAAATTGATGAAATGTCTAAATTTCCATATCGGAATATCTTAGGATGTTTATCTTTCATTGCAAATAGGACACGACCTGATATTGCCTACGCAGTTAATATATTCAGTCAATTTCAAAATTCACCGGGGTTTAATCATTGGAATGGGTTAATTAAATTACTTGGGTATGTTTCGTGTACTCGAGATTTGAAATTAAATTTGAATTGTTTTAATCCATGTTTAACTGCTTTCTCTGACGCTGATTTCGCGATGAATAGAGATGACTTCGTATCAATGGGGGGACAAATTTTATTTTTGGATAATAGCCCTATTTCTTGGAAAACTTTTAAGCAAAAAAGTGTTTGCCTTTCAACCATGGAAAGTGAATTTGTATCCATGTGTGACGGGGTTAAAGAATTAATGTGGTTTGATAATATATTACGAGATTGTATTGATTTTAAATTAACTTCTATTTCATATGAACCACCAATACTTTTTGCTGATAACCAAGCAGCTATTAATTTTACGAGGTCTCCTATAGAGAATAACAAATCCAAACATATTAATGTAAAGTTATTTTTCATCCGTGAATGGCTATTTGAGGAACGGTTTGATTTAAAATATGTAAATACTAAAAATAACTTTGCCGATCCCTTCACAAAGCCCCTTACTAAAGGTGATATGTCTAAATTTGTAAATAAAGTATTTATTAAGTAAATGTATATAAAGTAACTTTAAAATTTTTTTTTTTTTTGAACGTATAATATATATTTAAAATTTTTTGAAATTGAAAAATGTTTTTTAGAGGGATATGTATGCATTTTCTTGGTGGGTTTTTCCTACGTTTTCCATTGTGTAGTGATGTATAGTTTAGTTTAACTTTTGTATGAGAGAAATTCGTAGCGCTACGTGTAATTGGTTATGTGTATGTTATGTAAATGTTTCATATATTTGTGAATATCATCGTTTTCTTATTTTGACAATGGGGAATGGGGGAAAAAAAGGTTTCCTTGAAATGCTGTGCATATTTGCTCTGTATTAATATCTTGTTCTTTCTTTTAGTAGATATGTATAGAATATTGATAGTGCTACTTTTTTTTGAAAGTGTGAGTTGGACTTGTGGACTCTTGATCTTATGATTTACGAGATTGACAAACCTTGTAGCTTTGGGTGAAGTATATTCTGTAGAAGACATATGTGAATCTCTCATCAAGTCACTAGATATTCAAGGAATTTTTTTATTTCTTTTCTAATAAAGTTTATATTGTAATTGCTGACGTTTGTGTTTGTCGAATCAACACGGTGGGGGGCCTTGTTGTAAAATTTATACCCTTTCCGTGTTGATTCTCAAATTTAAATTTAAATTCATTCACTACTTAAATATAATTTAAATTCACTTTATAACCTTTAAAGTTTAAGTTATTAATTAAATGAATTATAGCGTTTAGTGCTATTTTCTCTTTTGATGCTGCCATTTGAGTTAAAGATATATTAAAATTAAAAAGCTTAATGATAATTACTTTTAGTTAAAAATTATATTCCTTATTGATATATTTATGTTTAAGTCTTTTGAAATAACTTTAATTACTTACCTCATATTTAAAAGCATATTTTATTAAAATTAACTTAAAGAAAAATATGTTTAAATCCTTTTACGGATTGTTCATTTCGCTACTTAGCGAGGAGATGTAATATTTTTTCAACTGCAGAGTCTCTTTGCTAAGCCCATAGATGGCGGCTGACTCGCAGCGTCGTGTTGCTATAGTTATGGGAGGCGTTCCTATTCTACAGCATCTAGTAGATGTTACTTTGAATCCGTTTCGTGACTATAAAAAGGAGGTAGGAAATATGTAATTAGTCTCTTAAGCTCTGAAGCCCTTAATCTTTTAAGCTTTTATGTTTTTTTAGTTTAGCTCAAAGTCATGAGCTGGTATTTCGATATAATTATAAACTGTTTAGTTTTATTATGATTGTAAATTACGTTTTTGTGACTTGTTCGTTTAGTGAAAAGTAGCTTTCTATTTGAACTCAGTATGGCAGTATTTTTTAAGGGTATTTAACCTCTCGTCAGCAACCTTTCTAAAATTGTTTCAGCTGATTTAATGTTATTCATCATTTTGTTTCAACTTTAATAAACTGGTTTAATCGAACTTTTGTCTTCAATGAATGCCACATATATTTATCTTCTTTATAGCTTTTTAGAGCTGAGCAACTATCATTTCACTGCACTGCTAACTCTGCTAACTTGATATATGTGGAAATTGTTTTTTTCACAATAATACGTGCGCTGCGCGCACATATTCCTTCTCAAGTCAAATTTTTATTCTTAAGAAAAGAAAAATTAAAAAATCATTTCTCAGTGGGTACAAAGTCGGATCGGGTCCCTACTGCCTTCAGCATCGCAGTCCCGTGCGCGCTGCGCGCGCACAAGTTAAGCTATGCACGCGATGCGCGCGCCTATTCCTTCCCTGACCTTTCATGCCCCCTAAAAAAAAATCATTTTTGATCGGGTAAAAACTCATACCTGGTCCCCACTTCCTTCGGAAGCGCAGTCCCATGCGCGCGCACGTGTGAATGTATACGCGCGCTGCGCGCACATATTCCTCCTCAAATCAAATATTTATTCTTAAGAGAAGAAAATCGAAAAAATCAATTCTCATTGGTTAAAAAGTCGGGACAGATCCCCATTGCCTTCGGCAGCGCAGTCCCTTGCGCTCTGCGCACGCACAAGTTAAGGGACACGCGCGCGGATCACGCCTATTTCTTCTCCACCCTTTCAGGCCCTCTTAATTAACCTACGTATACCAATTTTGAACGATCTAACTCATTTGGCTGAGATGCAAAAGAAAACGTAATCACCTCAAAACGTGTAAATCGGGAGAAAACTTTCGATAATTTAAAAGAACTTTAAAATATCTTTCGAATGATGTATTAAAAATAATTTAATCATAATTAGAAATTGAAATTTGAAAATATTACATTGCCATCTGGCGGTAGAAATTTCTGTATTCCACTGTTCGATTCCAATTCAAAAAAGCTTTCTAATGATGTATTACTTATGAAATTATTTTAATTAGGAGCTGAGATACAAAAGAAAACTAATTCAGGACACCTCAAAACGTTTAAATCTGGTGAAAACTTTCGATGTGCACGCCTATTTCTTCTCCACCCTTTCAGGCCTTCTTAATTAACCTACGTATACCAATTTTGAACGATCTAACTCATTTGGCTGAGATGCAAAAGAAAACGTTATCACCTCAAAACGTGTAAATCGGGAGAAAACTTTCGATAATTTAAATGAACTTTAAAATATCTTTCGAATGATGTATTAAAAATAATTTTATCATAATTAGAAATTGAAATATTGAAATTTGAAAATATTACAGCGCCATAAAAGAAAATTGATTCAGGACCCTCAAAACGTATAAATCTGGTAAAAATTTTCGATAATTTAAAAGAACTTTAAAATATCTTTCGAATGATGCATAAAAAAATAAATTAATCGTAATTAGAAATTGAAATACGCGTATTGGAATATTGCAATTTTTAATCGCAGTACGAAAACACATGACCTCGTTAAATACCAAATGTTTATCGCTGTTTTTTTTTTTTTTTTTCCTTAGCTTCCGTCGAGAAATGAACCTCTTTGAACAGGTTGCCATGGTGATGCAACGGACGTTTGCATTATTTGATTACGGTATTCATTTTCGAATGAAGTACGGCATTTTCAATGCTTTAAAGGCTAAAATTAAAAAAAATATAACTCATTCAGTTTTTGAAATTTTCTCTCAATCTTTTGGGAATTCAAATGTTTAAGCGAGATCTATATATACAAAAAAAAAAAAAAAAAAAAAAAAAAAAAAAAAAGAAATGATTTATCTCTAAACGCTTTTGAGTTATAAAATGTTTTGCGAAAAAATCGATGTTTCGTAAAATCTAAAAATATGGATCGCTAATCCATATTTTGTAAAAATGTTTATATGGTTCGAAAGAGGATTAAATGGTCTTTCTTTATATACCAGTTGTTAAGAAATGGAAGGGTTACTTGGTCGTACAGGGCGTTTCAAAAAAGACGACCGCGAAAAAGAGAAATTTTCGACCCTTTTTAAAACTTTAAAAAAAAAAATAAAAAATCCGTATATTTAAAAAAAAATTGTACCGTAAGAATCGGTAATAAATGCTCTTTCTTTTGGTACAGGTGTATTTTCGATATGTCGAACCGTTCAAACAGGATCGCTTTACAAAACCCCCCGAAATTTTCTCTCTTTGCTTTTTCTTTCGAGGTAGGCTGTTCTGTAACAAAATGGCTGTCGCCCGCGATTTCGAATCGTTTTTTCGTTAGACAATGGTCAACATTTTAATTAATATCTCCGCTAATTAGGGTCGCATCGTTTAGCAAATTAGATAACCCAGATCTGCGATAAATTCTCTGTCCATCGGTACCTGTTCGAAGTCCGTGCGACCGTTAGCGGCCGAGCTTTTGCTGCGTCAAGCCGTTTCTCTCTCTCTCTCACACACACACACGTACAGATTTTAATAATATAAGGAGATAAACAAGTGCTATTTTAATGTATGATGTAAAACTATTTATTTGTTAGATATAAACAATTATTTAATAAAAATCTGTATTCTGAATTGGATAATTCCGCATTATATGGAATTACTGCTTTAATGCGTAATGGAATAGTATTTTACAGTTTTTTAACATGAAACTCAGAAATTTCACTGTGCATAAATAATTATATGCATATATCATAAATAATTTTTTCTAGTTCTTTCAAAGTTGTAGGCTACAAACTTCTAATCCCCACCCCTTTTATAGACTAAACATTTTCGATTTAGGACGATTTTCAGGTCTAATAAAGAAGAAATTCTGCGATATTTTTTGTGGGATTTAATTTTAAGTAAAAACAGTTATGATAACTTACAAAATTATAGACGCTCATGAGAATGAATAAGTAATTTTAACAATTTGAATCAAATAAATGTATCACAAGCACCATATAACAAGATGCATTATCATCTTGAAATGCTGATTATGGAAGAGTCTGAAATACCCCCAAAGTAGTCGGTCAGGTATCAATTTTTTAATGACCAAATTTTATTTCGGGTTAATTGATCCCTTAAACATGAAAATTTGCCAGACTCACCGAAAAATTATGCATTTTCGTATCGTAATGTACGGGGAAATGTTGTTTTAAAGGTGCGATTTCCATTAAGTCAGTCACATTTTCGTGATCAGATCTGCTTGTTTCCGTCAGTTTGAAATAAGTTAAACTTGACTCATCAGAGAGAACAACTTCAGCCAAATAATTAATTGATCCTTTTTTAATTTTTTAACCCTCTAATGTCTGGTTTTCTAATTATTTTCGTTAAGAATGAATTTTTTTTCAGATTTTCTGTCAATTAAACCTGCTTTGTTTAATTGTTATTTCCCTGTATTTAGATAAATTATGTTACTAAACACTTTTTCTGAATCCCTGCTATGTTCTAAATGTAATACAAACTGATTTTTTAAGCGCTGGCTTTTTAACTTGCGGTCATTTCGACTGGATGAGTAACGTGGCCGCCTAAGGACAAATGTGCAGTTTAAACAGCCAAAAAATATTATATCTTGCTAAAAACTAGATCACTAATATTTTGTTAACATTTAATCATTTTGACATCCCACGTATTAAAATAATTTTTTTTTCCGCTCTAAAATTAATATTTTTTGTGGTATCGTTAACTGCCTTATTATTGCCATTTTTGAAACACTTTCTAAAATTACAATTTTCCGAACAATTGCATTTTGTTTTTAACACTTGGCTCAATCCTAAATTGCACGCAGAACACAACGTAATAATATCTGTTCAAAAATTTACTTTTGAAACAATAAAATTAGCGATTACAGAAAGAAAAAATTGAAAAAATCCAAGTGCGTCTTTTTTTTTTTTTTTTTTTTTTTTTTGTCCGTTAGCGTATGTCTCCTATACCGCGATTTTCTATTACGAGGAACGTATCCCCCGCGTTATACGAGAGTCTACATTGTACAAAAATAACTATTACCAGCTGGAAGAAACTCTCTGTGATTGGAGAAAATAATGATTTTCTCCAATCACAGAGAGTTTCTTGCAGCTGGTGTAATAGTTTTTTTTTTTTTTTTTTTTTTTTTTTTTAATAGTGTATTGTACTGATTTGTTACTTCAAGTCTGAAAGAATAATTGTATCTCTGTAACGAAATACATGCGGTTTGATACAGCTCTGCTTACTCAGGGATATTCTCAGTCAGTAATATCCATGTTCATAAAATTATCGTTACAAAAATAATACAGCTGAGCTCTTGAATATTTTCTAGAATATGCCTTGTAAAATATATTAATCCAAAATAATTTTAATAAGCAAGATAATTTTAACATCTAGGACAAATAACATCGTGCTGATATTAAACACCCTTGATATTAACTTAGAAATGATTTTATTTGGCGTTGATTGTTTTTTTATGGGATAATAAAATCGTTTGGATATAGAGATACTCTGATACCACGGTTTAACGAAATAATGTTGTCAGGATGTTAATTTAAGCAGCTAGCATGAGATAGGTAAAGGGCGATTATTAGATGTTGATTATTATTTCGTCATGAAGGTGAGGAATGGGATTACACTTGATAGGTTTGTATTCGCTTGCGTATTGGAAACAGATGTTTAGGGAGTGTGATAAGGGAAAGGAAGGAGTGTTATTTTAAATGCTTATAGCAGATGGAATTGAAAATGCGTAATCGCATACAGCATAGGGATAGTGTTCGGGAGCACTTATTTATTGTGGTTTTATCAAGAATATTGTTCGAGTTTAATTATGAATATTTAAGAAGAAAATTAAATATTTATTTATTTTTACTGTTTAGCTTTTCTTTTTTTTAGGACTGAGGGCCTATTAGTCTCAATCTGGGATTTTTGCGTTGTCGTTTTCGATAGTTGGACATTTGTCGAAATCATTTTTCGATAGTTGGACATTTATCGAAATCTAAAATTTATTGAAAATATAATTGAATAATTTGAAAGCGATGTTATAATTGGGAAGAAAAAAATCTAATAGTCCTCCGTCCTAAACTAAATTCTGCTTTTGCCAGAATTTCATCAAAATCTTTTTTTATTGAAAGAAAAAGAAAAGAAAATTAATAATAATCAGTATCGTTACAAGCGATATCGAAAAATTTTTTTAAAATAATTTTGAATTAGGAAATAAAAAGTGCGTGTGAAATAATATGAAATAAAAATAAGTAAAAAATGAATTTAATGATTTAATGTTTTTGTTTTTGTTGTAAAATTGACAATATTTGAATTTTTAATTTCAAAACACTAGAAAAAAATTGGCAAACTTCCATATTCGATTGAAAACATAAACATTTCATTTCAAAGGATGATATTTACACAATAAATATCCAACTAATATACTAATTAAAAGGAAAATGATAAATATTCTATCATAATTTGAAGTCAAGTTTGTTTTCAAATGTCTAAATAAAGTATCTGATATAAGATACTAATATGTTGCAGCAGAATAGATTTGATATGGTCATCCTTGGCAGAAAAAAAAAATATATATATATATCGCCAAATTATTTGGCGAACATAATTTAATTCCTTTAAAAAATCATGGTTATTATTATTTTGTATTTGATTTCAAATCATAACTATTTTATGCTTTTATATATATTTAATTAATTTTTTTTTAATCTGATTTTTTCTTGAGACTATTTTTTAAGATTTAAAATGAGTAAAGGTGTTAAGAATAGTTAATTATGCTCTTATGTTAAAATTGTCTGAGAAAATACATCAATTTATGCAATTTTTGTAAGCAAAATTTATATTTTTAAACTCGGTAGTTTAAAATTTGGGATGTCTGAAAGATATTTCTTAAAAATTTGTTATTATTATTTAATTGTTTCTTAGTTACATATATGGCTTATAATATGAGCTTTTTTTTTTTTTTTTTTCAGAAAATGGCTCTCCGTGTACGTGTTTCTTGATATTATTTGAAATATTCTGTTTTCGTGTTTAAAGGTTTCTTGGACCTTAAGCTTACACGATTAAGACGAACGTTTGTGTAAAATCTTAACTCTATCGCTATTTCATATCAGCTTTTTTTTTTCTTTAATTGAAGAAATTCTAGTGTTAAATAAAGTGAAGATTACTATTCGAAAGCATTGGGACTTAAAAACATGAACCACATCCACTATACAGGACACACGTATATATTGTATATCACCCCGAAAGGATTGGAAAGACATTAGCCATATATAAACTAAAAAGTAATAGGTTATAAAAATAATATGTTGAAAAAACTATTGCCAAAGGTAAAAAATAATATGTTGAAAAAACTATTGCCAAAGGTAGTACACTGTAAAAAAATAACTATTACCAGCTGCAAGAAACTCTCTGTGATTGGAGAATATAATTATTTTCTCCAATCACAGAGAGTTTCTTGCAGCTGGTAATAGTTATTTTTTTACAGTGTATGGAACGAAGTAACCTATTACTGAAAAGTAACTATTTATTCCATCTCTAGTCTAGAGGTCTGCACGGGCCGAGTTTGAAGCCTGAGGCTTTAGGCCGAGCCCAGCTTGACCTGGTCCCTGGGCTGAGTTTTTCAATGGACGTTATGCAGGAGTGACAACAGCTGCGGGTATTTACTGATTTAAGAAGCGGGTATTGGCTGATACAGCAGTAAATAAAACTTTCGAGCTCAGCGATTGGCATAGAAACTTTTCGGGCCTGCATTAAACTCTTTCTGGGCCTTGTTTTCCCAGATATTTTTTTCATATTCCTCATTAATTTAGATGGAACATATTTTGCATAATTTTATAGGCTAATATGTCATCGTGAATTTTGTTTGGTTAGAAAGTGTTCATAACTTGATTGTCTGACTGTGTATATTCTAACTCTAATTTCCTCAAATATATTTAGTATATTCGGAAACTGATATATGTTGTTTAAGACCCATTAAGTGCTAAAGCTCTTGCTGCAGGAACAATTTTTTTATAAAACTTTTCTCCACAAATAATGGGCTCTTCTCACCGTCGTCTGCTCAATCACGTGATAGAGGAAAACGAATAATCGAATTCTGAGAATCGAATTCAATTAAATATTGTTCTTAAGAACAAAAATGTTAATATTTAATATAAAATAAAATAAAAGTAATATTGTGCATTTGTAAACAGTAGAATAATTGTATTTGTAAATTTAATAATTTTTAAAAAACATTTTATGTGTTTATTTATTTTTACCTATAAGAATCGATTTTTGTATATTGTAGTGTAACTGTAACATTAACTGATCTAGCAATAAATAATAGCTTCTTGTGGAATGTTTATGGACTATAATTTAAATTTTAAAATGTTTTCATTTAATTTAATTGCATAAAGGTGTTACAACAAGTTAATTAACTTAGTTACTGGTCTGAATGGATTTACGCAGTACGATATTGCACTGTCACTGATTTAAGTACCAAAAATCAGAGATTAAACATGTTCTTCATGAACATCAATAACATATATAAACTAAATGGTGATTGTAAATGTATACAGCAAACAAAAGATGATGAATAATGATATAAAATGGATTAAAAATGATGATATATAAACAAAATAACACAGATTAAATACGATTGATCAAAAATAAGAATAGAAAATATGTTACTTTAGATAAACAAGACTTCGTCTGCTATTTGTTTTTCCTCTATCATGTGACCTCTGACGTCAGGTGGGAAGAGCCCATTAAGATAAATATATTTTTTATTTTTTACATTAAATATTCAAGGGCCTAGCTTCGTTGGTAATTTTCTCAAAAAGTTTGTAATGTAATTTCTATTGTTTTTTTCAATTATTCAAACAAAGATGTTTGTTTTTCTGCAAAACATCAGCAAAGAAAAAATACCAACAAAAATAACTCATTTGAGTGCAGGTATTTAAAACAATGGATATAAAATAAAACAGTTCTTTTCTTAAATTATAACAAACAGGGATCAAGAAAACTAATTAAAAAGGGTTTTGCTGTTTATTTATATCTACGCTACCCCCATTAGGTGTCAAATCTCCCATTTTGGAAACATATGATATCTTCTAACAAAATATATATTTTTTAATTATTTAAACTACATATGATTAGAAATGTACATTATATATGAAAATTGAAAACATTTTAGTGGGATTCATTTAGCGGTTATGGGTCATTTATGGGTTAAGTTAACAATAGAAGGTTTCCTATTTAAAATTATATGTATGTCGGTACTATTTTGCGTACAAGTACAAACAAAAATAATTAAATACACTAACGGCTATGAGGTTTTATGTCCCATGGTTTGTAGAATTGAAGGACTTGAACGATATTTTTAAGCACTGTTCCACAACTTTCCAGGGCACTAATTATAATGAAATTAGCATCACTCTTCCGATGCGCAAAAGCATCGTTCCATTGAAAATGCTTGGATTAGCTTTAAAGTTTTGTTTACAGCTGGGGTGAGGCGTGGTTCAGTAAACTTCGGAAGCGCCGAAGCGAAGCGCTTCCAAAAGCAGAGGAAGGATCAATTCAGTCTTTCGACGAGGCGACGTTACTTGATTACTTTTAGGTTGATCTCAACCTATTGCAATCACTTCGTTTATCTATATCTATCTATAATGAAAATTTTGTCATCATGATAACTCCCGAAATAATACTCCAAATCGAACCAAATTTGGACAGTGAACTGATCTTACAAGTATCTTGGACGAGTTCGTTAACCAAGTTGCTCCGACTTTTTGTTTTCAAGTGGCAGCCACTTGAAAATTTCAAACCGACATTGTAAAAAGCATATTTAAAGCAAGATTTGCTTGAATTTTGATGTAAATACAGGCCACATAAGGGTCTCAATGAAGTTTATCTGCCATTTTTGATAAAGTGGCAGATATTTTAAGTTAAGTGTGATCACTTGAAATCAGGCTACCACTTGAAAATTTAAAATCACTATAACTTCCGAAATAATACTCCAAATCGAACCAAATTTATACAGTGTCTTAACTTATTCTATAAATATCTTAGATGAGTTTATTAACCAAGTTGCTCCGCCATTTTGTTTTCAAGTGGAGACCACTTGAAAATTTCAAATTCAAATTGTAAAAAGCGTATTCCGAATTTGTTTGAAATTTGATGTAAATATAGACTATATAAGGGTCTCAATGAAGTTTATTAATGAAATTTATACGTCCTTTTTTGTAAAGTGGTAGATAAGTTAAGCGAGGCCACCTGAAATCACGCTACCACTTGAAAATTTAAAATCACAATAACTTCTGAAATAATACACCAAATCGAACCAAATTTGGACAGGGTCTTAACTTATCTTATTTGTTAACCAAGTTGCTCCGCCATTTTGTTTTCAAGTGCAGACCACTTGATAATTTCAAATTCAAATTGTAAAAAGTGTATTCCGATTTTTTTAAATTTTTATGTGTCCATAGATTATACAAGTGTCTTAAATAACTTTATTAATGAACTTTATCCGCCATTTTTAATAAAGTGGCGGATACCTTACATTAAGCGGGACCACTTGAAAATTTAGAACCATGATAACTTCCGAAATAATACTACAAATGGAAACAAATTTGAACTGTGTCTTAACTTATGTTATAAATACCTTAGATGAGTTTGTTAAGCAAGTTCCTCCGCCATTTTGTTTTCCCAAAGCGATGAGCAGCTTCATATCCCAGTACAATCCAGTCATCCTCCTGAAACAATAACAAAAAAAGGGGGACCAAAAAGTAATATTTTGATCCATTTTTTCTGGACCAGTTAGAGTATTAATGGCGACAGTTGGAGAAATATCATTTGGCCCATTTTTGGCAGTTGGCCCACCTGGCGGGCGGATAGCAAAGTGATAAAAAATGTTTTTGTAAAGACCACTGGCCATGAGAAATGCCGTTTTACAGTAGTGTTGAGCTGCATGGCCGATGGGATCAGTTTGCCACCAACTGTGACTTTCAAGAGGAAAACTTTACCTAAAGGTGTTAAGTTTCCAAGTGGTGTTATAGTTCATGCCAATGATAAAGGCTGGATGGATGAGAGTGGCGTCTTGGACTGGCTGGAGACAGTATGGAATCGGAGAAAAGGCTCTGTATTTAATAAACCCTCTTTGCTAGTCTGGGATGCATTTCAAGCTCATTTAACAGAGAAAGTTAAAGAAAATTGCTGGCAAATGAAAACAACTCTAGCAGTTATACTGGGTGGTTTAACATCGATGTTGCAACCTCTAGATGTTTGTCTCAACAAACCCTTTAAGGATAGGATTAGAAGTAAGTGAATTGAATGGATGTCGACAGAAGATAAAGCTATCACAAAAGGTGGAAACTTGAAGAAAGTTGATATCCAAACGATTACTCAATGGGTTAAAGATGCTTGGGCAGAAATCTCGTCAGAAATGATTGTCCGATCATTTAAGAAATGCTGCATCAGCAATTCAATGGATGGCAGCTAAGATGATTTTGTTTATGACAAAGTTAATGACGATTTATCTGATGCTGAAAGTGACACTGTGCATCCAGACATTCCGATGACTGAAACAGGAATTTTAAGAACTGTTTGGGAATTCGGACATGGATTCTGACTTTGAAGGATTTAACTAACTTCTAATTTTTTTTAATTTGCTTTTTTGTACGGTTTTTAGATAGGCTCTTTTCAGGGCCACACAAATCTTTTAAAAAAAGGTCCTTTTCAGGGCCATACAAATCTTTTAAAAACAGGTTCTTTTCAGGGCCATACAAATCTTTTTAAAATTGGCCCTTTTCAGGGCTACAAGTATCTTTTTCATCCAAGTGCTGCTTAGAGGATACCATAAAGGAAAATTTATTTTTAAATAATTACTATTATTGCTAGTTATCTTAAATATTAGAGTAAAACGCCTAAAGTGTATGTTTCTCTAAATGTGCAATTTTTATGTTTTTTGTATTTAGACTGCAATCTTTTTTTTTTTTTTTTTTTAATGGCATATCTAAATTTTGTATATTTCTACTTTTGAGTATTTTTATCAGTGCCTCAAGGCAATCAATCTTCAAAAAAAAAAAAAAAAAAACTTTTATAAAAAAAAAAAAAAAAAAAAAAAATGAAGATTTGCCACTCCTTTTGATAGTGTAAGCCTAGAAACATTTTAAACAGAGATGATTTAATTGTATAAATTAAAAATATGATCGGGAGTCCTGTTTTTTCAAGTTTTTCTTATACTATTTCTGAATCAAACAGAGAAGTTACATCGTTCGTGCAACCTGCCGATGACATCAGCTAGCAGCAAAGCAAGGCAGATGCCGGCAGGGGTGCTAGCTCTGAAGCATTATTGCTTTGGCGTACGTATGCTTTGCATGCAAAAACTAAGCCAGTTTTTTTTTTTAGAATGTGTAACATACATATTTTTAATTTATTTAAACTAGAAAAATGCTTTTAATGGTTGATATATGCCCTAAATTGTTTGTATGTTTATTCTTGAATGCCATAAATGTTATCTTGGGCGAAAAATGCTTCAGCGTAAACAAAAAATAAAAAACATCACTACATCGAACTGCTCTAGAAATAAATTTAAAATTGCTAATTTAAGAGTTTTATATGTGATAATTATTTAAAAATAAGGTTTAATATCACTATTTTACTTTATATATAGTTTTTAAGCTTAAAATATATGTAATCAATCATTGTTTCTAATGTAAGATTTTTGCTAGTAATGTCGTATATAAGCTAACCCCCGTACTTGAGCTTCCGAAAAATTTCCAAAAATTCTCAGCTTACACACGGAAATATATGGTATACCAATTTTGAACGGTCTAACTCAATTTCTAACTTTTGACCCCCTGCCCCCTTCTTGCCCCCCTAATAATTTTACACTTTCGAAAATATTCTCATTTGACTTGTATGCTTCCAAAACTTATATATACCAATTTTGAATGGTCTAACTCTATTTCTAATTTTTGTCCCCCCCCCCCCCCCCAATAATTTTACATTTTCGAAAATATCCTCATTCGACTCGTAGGTGCCAAAAACATATAAACTAAGCAACAACAACAAAAAAAAAGCCTCACTTGGATATTTTCCTTTTTGCCTTCTACAACCGCCAATTTTATCATTTAAAAAGCAAATTTTCAAACAGATTTTATTATGTTGTCCTCCACATACACTTTAGCTTTGAGTCCAGTGTTAAAAAACTGGAAATTTGGTTTTAGGCGGCCATGTTGCTCCTCCAAGCGAGATGACCGTAAGTTAAAAAGCCATTGCTTATAAAATCGGTTGGTATTACATTTAGAACATAAAAGAGATTCGGAAAAAGTGTTTAGCAGCATAATTTCTTTAAATACAGTACACCAACTATTAAACAAAGCAGGTTTAAATGACAGAAAATTTGAAAAAATTCCATTCTTAGTGAAGAAAATTAAGAAAACAAGACCGCAGATGGCTAAAAGAAATAAAAAACGATTAGTTAATTATTGGGCTGAACTGGACCTCTTTGATGAGTCAAGTTTAACTTATTTCGTGCTAAAGAAAACAAGCAGATCTGATAACGAAAATATGACCGACTTAATGAAAATCACAGTTTTAAAACAGTGACACATTCTCCGTACATTATGGTACGGAGGTGCATAACTTTTCAAAGAGTTGGGCAAATTTTTATGCTCAAGGAATCAATTACCTTGAAATAAAACACAATCTTCATAAAAGTGGTGCCTGACCGACTATTTTGGAGGTATCTTGGACATTTCCGCAAAAAGCATTTCAAGATGATAATGCACCTTACTACACGGCGTTGATAGATGGCGCTTTTTCAGCTTTTGTTGTTAGTAAATATAATAGCCACGTGTATTTATTATTGTTCTTTTTGTTATTCTACTTAATATTCGTACTATAATTTTTCTGCCATTACATCATGGAAAATTGATTGATTTTGGAAAAAAAATATTTCAGTTTATTCAAAGTTCGATCGGAAGTAGACTTTTAACTGAAGTTGAAAAAATATTAGTTTCAAATCATCTGATTAATTCTTTACTTCCATTAGACGAAGCAACTGAAATTTTAAATTTGTCATTTGGAAATAAATGGAAGCTTAATTCTGGATATCTTGATCCTTTGGAGTTATACTGTAGCACACAACAGTATGTGTTATTTTTTTTACCGGATTTATTCATTTTTATTCAAATAAATATATGTGAAACTAAACATCGGCAAGCAATGGCGGCTTGATGAAAGCCGAATTAAAGCATGTTAATTGTAATTTCACCTTAGTCCACCAGAGGGCGAGCATTTCATTACAATCGCGGATAGCTCTAGCTCAAATTTTTCATGAAAGTAAACTTTTTCTTAAGACTGTCATGTCAATTTTATCCCATCACTTTGGTACTGTTTACCAAAGTCCGTTCAGTATTTTTTAATGCCATTTCCATAAGGCTTGTTTTAATAAACCAAAAGCACAAAAGTATATTGGAGAAGCGTCAGGTGATGATTTTACAGGTATTTCATTAAATGAGATACATTTTATTGCTGTTTTTGATTCTTTCTTTGCTAAATAAGCGACAGTTGATTTAGACGTGTGACTACAGGCTTTGTCCATATAAAGTTTAAATTTATCAAAGTCCTTTTCATATCAGGCTGGAAATTTCTTCTTCAAAAATTGGTTATTTTCCCAATAGTAAAGTGAATTAATTTTGAATGCACTTGAGATTTTTTCTACATTTACTTTTCTGTTGTAACAAAATCATGCAACTATCATGAATCCTTTTGGGAAATTTTCTGTACACTGACAAAGCCATTTCATACAGTCATTCCTGTTAGTCGAGCAATAGAAAATTGACTGGTTTTTTAATACAGTCACTTAAATATGCTCATGCTTCATCGAGTGTTACTACAAATTTCTATTTTTCAGCTATGTGCTTTCATATAATTTTCTACAATTTCTTTTTCCTTCAGCAATCTGCTTCGGAAAAAGCAGACGAAATTTAGGTTTAAACAACTTTTTTTAACTTCAAATCTTTATGAATGATTTTACTGACATTATCAGGTGACATTTCTAGTTTCGATGCAATGGATCTCTGAGTTGGCAGATTTTCTTTTAGGATCAGAGACTTCACTTTCTTGATACTTACCTGCGCTTGAAAGTCTTAGGATGAAGTTTCATGATCATGTTTTCATTTTTACTTTCACTTAAGACGTTTTTTCCTTTTCAAATTTAATCTATCATAAAAATACCTTTTTTAGAAATGCAATAACCATGATTTTTACACTGCTTTATAATTTGGTGTTACGAATATTTCTCCTTAGAAAGTGCATTTATGTAACCTTTGAGCCAATCTATTAAACCTATTAGGAGCCATTTTCAAAATAAATCTTTTATTTTTACATTCCAATAAAAAATATAAAAGTAGCAGACAATTATTTTATTCTACAGTTGCCAAATTTTTATCTCAAATTGCAAAAAAAAAAAAGAAAAATAAATTATAAAATTGTTTCCATAAAGTGTGAACTACCTTCTGTAGCTCTAGTGATTTGGATTTGGCATTAATAAATGGGTTAATCAATGCATCAGTTATATTTTGTGTTTATATATATACAAACATATACATAGAAAGAGATTATTTAGATTACAAACATAATATTCATGAATAAATTTTTAAAGTATAACAGCTATTTCATTTAAATTATATTTTAACGATGAAGCATTTAACTAAACTTTTGAAATAATTAAAATAACCTACCTTTCATTTTAGCTTAATTTTTTTGTGGATATTCTGGGCGAAGTACTTTCTAATGGATGACTAGAACGAGGCAGAGTTTCCATTTGTTTGTGGGGAAAAGCTGCTCTATGATTGGCTATAGTCCTTTATTTGTGGGGTAAATTAAGACTCCTATAGGTTAAATTTCATCATGACGTCGAATGACGACAGATGGTCAAGTCGTCAATTAAGGGGATCCCCCTAATTAGAAAGTATTTCGCCCAAAATATCCACAAAAAAGTGAAGCTGAAATGTAAGGTTATTTTAATTATTTCAAAAGCTATTTCATAGTTTTTTTTTTTTTTTTTTTTTTTTAACTTTAACTCCAATAGAATATTGTAAAAGAGTGAATTCAAGCAAAACAAGAGTAGCTTTTGAAAAAACTTTATTATTATTTATAAGATATAGTAAATTGAAATATAAAGATTCCACATAGTTGGAACTGACTAAAAGAACACTTTTATAAAATACAGGAAAACCTTTAAAAAATTTTTGCAATCTAATTAGAAATTCTTCATATTGATTAAAATAGAGTCAAAAAATGCTTTATTTTTTTTTCTAATGAAAGGGAGATTTTAAAATGCAAGCATCAATACTGAATTTTTTGTTAAAGTATTTCTTTCGCCATTACTATAATTTTAGCTTTTTCAGCAACCACTCATTTTCATCTCAAATTAATATCAGATCATCCCCCCCCCCCCTCCCATTTTTTTTATGCCTCTAGTTTAAAATATTTTGCATAAAAAAAAAAGAAAAGAAAAAGAGAAAGAAAGAAAGAAAATAAACAAATAAAAGTGTTTACACTTTTCACTTAGCAGCTAACCAACTTTTGTTATGATTGCTAATGAAATTTTGTAAGGATTTTAAAATTCTTTTAACCCATTTTAGGCCAAGCATAGAAATTTTATAAAAATGTGGTATCATCTTCATTGAAATATACTTAAATTACATTCATTAAGATACAAAAAAAGTTTTGTGCATGAAAAATAATATTTTATTTAAAAAAAATAAATAAATAAATAAAAAATAAAATGGAGCATATTTAAATAAAAATTTCTAAGTTTTTTATGACATTTGTTTAATTTAATTTAATTTACAGAACTTGCAACTTTAATCCATTATAAAAACATATGACTAATTTGAAGTGGAATAATTATATTAGGTCTTTGCATAAATTCGTACAGTTTTTTATTGCTTCATTTCATAAAAATACATCAAATCAAATGACAATTTTTAATCAAAATACTCTCCATTACTTTCTACAACCTTTGCCCATTTTTCGGGTAACAAATGTATACCATGGCGATAGAAGCTCTCGTCTTTGGGAGCAATAAAATGATTTGCGTCTGCACAAACTTTTGCAACAACCTAATACATTTTCAAAAAGTCAAATTTGTCAATAATCGTTTCAAGTTGGAAAACTAGCATATTTTGAAAATTTCTCAACAGAAAAAGTTTACTCCAACTCAATTATTAATATTTTATAGATGTCTTCAGAATCCTTATAAATAACAGAAAAATAAAATTTGTGAAAAATATATGCAGCGATGCCATTTATGCACTATAGTGCGTAAATTATGTGAAAAATTGAAGGCAGGACGCGAAAAATTTATCCGATGTCCCAGGGAACGCGTAATTTTCATTCTTAAGAAAATTTTTTCAAACTGGAAGAAAGAAGAAAAAGTAAATTTTAAAATATATTTCTTGTTTAAAACTGATATTTTCCTTATATTTTCAAAGCATTCTGCTCTGAAGAATGAAAAAAAAATCCTCTCTCTCTTTTTTTTTTCTTCCAGAGCACATTGAGCTAAATGTTTTCAATTGTTTCTTAACAGCAACCACCTCCTACACAATATTAGTTTTAAGACAATCTCAAAACAAGCTGGTTAAAAATTCATAACAAACTGTTTTTCATCTACAATAAGATAAAATTTTAATTTATATCTTTATATAAATTCCTTTATGTGGGGACCCATTTTTTTTGAAAAAAAAAAAAAAAAAAAAAAACAGATATTTGGAACTCATGGCTCCTAGGAACCCAGGATTTTGAAACCCAAATGGCATCACTGATATGTCACAGTGTTAATAAAAAAAATATTTATTGAAATGGTGCGTCTATGCACCTCTGGCCGAAAATGGGTTAATAATTTACGAAAGAAAGCTTTATTTTATTGGTTTTAGGCAAATTCCTGATTATTTTATACTTCAAAGAAAAATTTCATTATGTGCTTGTAATAATAATATATTAGAAGTTCGTGTTTAATAAATTAATTAATTAGACAAATATAAACTAGAGGCATGAAACTGTAAATGTCAAGCAACAAATTTTAAAAAAATTTCAGTTTTTTTATATAACCAACACCAGACAAATTTTAATCATTTGACATGTCAGCACACATTTTGGTAACAATGTCAGTTGATTCTTTGTTTAACAAAAATGTTCTAAAACTCAATAAAAGATAGTTTGTATTTAAGGTAACGACACCAGTGCTCGTCACTCTTAAGGCCTTATTTTTAAAATGTTTGTTTTTTTCGCGTGGCATTCATGTGGAATTTATATATCAATATTATACTTTGGTCTATTTTATACACTGATTCTTCCAGTTGTTGTTAGACACTTTCATTTTTTCAAAACGTTAAGCCATTTTTTAAAAAAAAATAAAAATTAAACCTATAAAAATCCACCAGTGCTCGTCACTTGAAAACTGCGTTTCACCAGTAGTCGTCAGGTGATTGCACCAGTGGTCGTCATGTAAATAAAACGCAACAATTTGCTCAATAGTATGATTTTAATTGCGTTTTTGCAAAAATAACAGAATATTATTGAAACAGAATATCTTTGGAACATATTTAGAACCCAAATCCATTCTTAGGGTTTAAAACACAAAACATTAAATGGTAAAATTCAAAATATTGCGAATAAAATAAATTCATATGTGAAATAATTTGAAAATTCTTTGCTTTTAAGAAAAGTTTTCAAAATTTTATTCGTTCTCAAAAATAGCAGAGGGTAAGTAGCAGGGGAGGGGGTAACAATCTCGTTTTTAAGAGTGACTTTGTTCCAAATTATCGCAGCAAGATTGATTTTACCATGCTTTTTATTAACGCGTATTCTTGTTTGTTTGTCCAGTACAAATCTTACAATTGATTTTTAACTAACTTCCCGACTACCTAGACATTTGAAACTTTCAGAATAGTTCAGAACACAATGAAAATGCATTTTTTAAATACTTTTAGCCAACTGCTCCGGGTCCCTGCAGCCTTCGGCAGCGTTATCAGTACAAATCTTGCAATCGATTTTTAACTGACTTCTCGACTAGCTTGACATTTGAAACTTTCAGAAAAGCTCAAAAGACGGTAACAATGGATTTTTAAAATATTTTTAGCCAATTGTTTCGAGTCACTGCTGCCTTCGGCAGCGTTTATATGGTTCAACAGAAAATTTATTTAATTTTTTTCCCCACTAGCTAGACATTTGAAACTTTCAGAATAGCTCAAAATACGGTGACAATGCATTTTTTAAATATTTTTAGCAAACTGTTTCGGGTTCCCCCTGCCTTCGGTAGCGTTCACATGATTCAACAGAAAATTTATTTAACTAACTTCTCGACTAGCTAGGCATTTGAAACTTTTAGAATAGCTCAAAACACGATGACAATGTATTTTTTAATACTTTTAGCCAATTGTTTCGGGTCCTCGCTGCCTTCAGTAGCGTTTATATGATTCATCAATCATATACTCGTCCCGATCATCAATCTTCCCGACTACCTAGACTTTTGAAATTTTCAGAGTAGCTCAGAATACAGTGACGATGCATTTTTAAATTACTTTTAGCCAATTGTTTCAGGTTCTCGCTGCCTTCAATAGCATTTATATGATTCAACAGAAAAATTTAAAACACGGTATATAAAAAATTCTTTTTTTATTGCAATTATTTTTTTTTAAACGCATGGGTTGATTATGCGTACCTAACACATACTATAAAGGAATTTTGAGAAATCTTTCACCTCTCCTTCCTCATTAAGTGTGGGGTGGATGCAAAAACACGTTTTCAAGAGTAATTATTCTCCAAATTATATCAGGAAAGCAATTTTTTGATGCGTTGGTTGGTTATGCGTACCCAAAAATACTGTAAAGGTATTTTGCGTAATTCTTTCCGACCAAATTTTGAGAAAGGGTAGCAAAAACGTATTTCTACGCATAACTCTGCTCTAACTCTAAATAATCTTACAAAGGCGATTTCTGATGTGTGAGTTGGTCATATGCAGCCAACACCTAGTATAAAGAGATTGTGCGACTATCTTTCGTCTATGTGAGGGGGGCAAATATATATATATTTATATATGTTTTCAATCTCAACTCTGCTGCAAATTATTTTCGGGAGGGGATTTTTTTTATGCGTTGGTTGGTTGTGTGTGTGTACCTTAGACGCATTATCAGGCGATTTTGCAAAATTACCCTTCACCTCTTTCCTCGGCCGGGCGGACAAAAAACACGTTTTTAACCTTAGCTCTACTCCAAATTAACTCAGAAAGGCGAGTTTTGATATCTGGGTATTGGTTAAAAGTACGGAATATGTAATTTGATAATATTTCGTTAAAATTCTAAATTTACCCGTGGGAGAGGAGGGGGGGGGGGATAAAAAGCGGTTAAGTCTATGCCGAAGGCAGTAGAAGCCAATCATCATATTGCGGGACGGAAAGCTATTACAGAAGCCAGCGGGAACATTAACTGCGGTTTCGACTGATTTCAAAGTTTTTTATTTTTATTTTTATTTTTTTATAATGATAGGGATTTTTCCTATTTTATTTAAATATAGGGACCAGCGAAGGTGGCAAAGCTTTCTAGCATTATTCTGCACATCAAGCTAATGTTATCAAATATCATGGATATTAATGTTATCAAATGTTAATGTTAATTAATGTTATCAAATATTATCTTACAATTTTAATTATTTAAGAACAACAGTCAACAGGGTAATTTTTATCAACATTTTAACTACTTGTTTATCTTACATAATTAATATAATCTATAAAAAGAAAACTTGCTTAAGAAATGTTTTTAATGTTTAACATTTTCTATATAAGTTTTTATTCACCTGCATCTAACATAACAAAAAAGCCTTAACATAATTTTGAACCGACTCACAGTCATGCTAACTATGAAATTAAGCCTTTGTATTTTATCATTTTCGAAATATATATGAATTAAAATTAAATTATCACGGTCAATAAAAAACTTAAACATCACATAAATACATCCTCGCAAAACCATGACATCATAAAAATTTAAAATACATTAGACAGATGTATGGAGTAATCATGTCTGTTTTTCTAAAATATATAACAGAAAACTAGAAAAATCGCTTTATAGCTAAATATGTTTATGTGTCATTGTTTAATTTTTCCAGCAAAATAATATGGAAAAATTTAGGTGGTTTAAAATCAGTCATAGTGAATTAAAAGGTACCATGACTGACTTTATTTAAACAAGCTATACAAGAGTTACAAGTGCAATAAAGTTCACGTTCTTGAGGTTAAAATACATTTGTTTACATTTACGAATACCCCTGACGACTACTGGTGCCGATAGTCAAATTAAAGTAAAAATTATACCATCATAATCCTAAATGAAAATATAGTATTTTTCATCAAAAATGTTACCCAGTTATTAAAATTGTTAAAACACCAGTGTTCGTCAGGGGTGACGAGCACTGGTAAAACGTGCAAAATATGCACCAGTAGTCGTCATACCTTAAACTCCTTTATATTATGTCAAATTTTAAAAAGTTCCACATAAATCGTATTCTGCATTTCATAAGCATTACATACAATGCTTTATGAGCAATGTCAAAAGCAGCGAACAACAAAATATATCAAGAAATGCATATCTATTCCCTTAATCATTTGCTTTACGTTGACTCAATTCAATTGTAATTTAGCGTATACTTCCCTTATTTTGTTTCTCCCTACTCTTTCCCAATAGTTGAAATCGAACTTTTTATGTCATAAGAAGCAGAAGGCTTTGGAGAATCTTATGCGGGTAGATTCAAATTCATACAGGTTATAAAACGATTATTTTAACACTTCTTTTAAGAGGGTGACGACTACTGGTGCAGATTTGAGGGGTGACGAACACTGGTGTCTTTACCTTAAATAGAATTAAAATATACACTCAGTTTTTTGTTTACACAGTGAAACTTGTCTGCAATATTGCTAAAAGAAGACAGAGACTGCAGCAAATGATTTTGCACGGAAACACTTTATACGATTGTAATATTAACTGAAAAATGCATCAAAATTAAATCATCCAATCTTTCAAGATCTACAGTTCCACCCAGGAGAAGACACATGTTCACAGAACTGTGACATCCAGAACATTACCTTCAGGTATGAAGTAATATTTACATGCCTACAGTCAAAATGTGAGACATTTTTGCAGTTACATTCAAGTACAATTAATTGCTAAATTAGGCAATTATTTCTCTATTAATATATATATTTTAATCTATTTTCAAAACCTCAAATCAAAGTATTTCCTGCTTTTTTTTTTTTTTTTGGGGGGGGGGGGGGTGATTACAGAAATGTAGAATATTCAAAGACCAATTACAGTAGTATAGGATCTGTTATCCAGAAAGCTTGGGACCAGGGATATTCTGGATAAGGGGTTTTTCCGTAATTCGGAACACTTTACTATAAGTATAAAAATGTACGAAAAAATTTCATATATAGCAGTGATAAAAATTAATAACACATATGAATACATTACTTAAAGATTTTTTCATTTAATATTCATACAAAATAAAAAACATTCTTAATCCCAACTTTAAATTACAAATAATAATAATAGTACCTAATAATAAATGAGAAATAAATAAATAAACATATATAAATAAAATTCAATTTTGGGACTTGGAGCACAATTCTTTGATTTGAATTTTGCAAACATTTTTATGATAGCTTTTTGCTTACAGTGTGTCTCTTGTACTAACTGTTCATAAATATTTCAAATTTTTTTAGCTCATAATGAATTCTAAAAATAATGGAAATTAATAAAACTATTTAAAATTTTTATAACGATCAAGACATTATGCATGCAACCTAAGTTCAAATATAAAATTTGTCTGCTATTGAGCTTTTCAAAGAGTATGTGTTACTTGTATTTATCTATTAAAAAATACTATAAAAATTCATTTTCTAACCTTAATTTGCAAATTATCAAGTGGGCAATTTTCTGCTCACCCTATTTCTCCAGAATAACACTACAGAAAGTTAAAAACACTTAAAGAAAGTTAGGCACAAAAATATAACTCTCCTATTTTATATCTTTTCATTCTTAAAATTTTGCTATAATTAAAATTTTTGGTTAGCATTTTGCATTCTGGTTTTTGGAGCATTCTGGATATTAGTATTCTGGATAATGGATCATTTTGCTACTGACTGAAAATTTTATATTTAATTGCAGATTATTATCCAAATGTGTGATTTATTCTCCCCTCCTCTATTGATGAAGCAGGAAACTATTTTGCTGTTAATTAACAACATTCAAATTTTTCCCAGAGTTATTTTCAGAAATATCTGATTCATTGCTTAGTCCCAAATTAGAAAATTCCTGCTTTTTTTAATATCATATAGCTGAAATTTACCATATTTTTGTGGCTAACTGGCAAGATACAAAATTTTCTCACTTGAATATTTTATATTTTTAGAAGTTTTTTACAATAACCTCATTTTAGTAAAGGGTCCATTTTAAATTACTTGATTTTTGTAAAAAAATTTGTTTTCAGATTTTTTTATTATTATTTTTTTTTTTTAAAGGCATATCCCTGGGAACATTTAATTAGATAGTAGAATTTAAATGAATTTTTTTAAAAACTCAATATCAAGGCCCATTTGAAGTTTTATCACTCCGTCAATTTAATGTAG
Source organism: Salticus scenicus (assembly GCA_963930645.1). Lineage (NCBI taxonomy): Eukaryota > Metazoa > Arthropoda > Arachnida > Araneae > Salticidae > Salticus > Salticus scenicus. The sequence continues at coordinate 371,461,118 of OZ005650.1, forward strand.
AAGCCTTGTTATGGTTTTTATCTCATCTCAAAATTATCGGTGGCTTCTTTGATATGCATTTCCTTTATCACATATTCAACAGTACCAAAAGAAATTTATTAATACATAGCAGATATAATGGTGGACCTACAACTCTCGAGGCCTGGGGCGAAAATCTCACTAGGGGCCCCCTAATTGTAGCTTCTCCTATACTGAGGTCCCTTGTACTTCTTCACTTAATTTTATTACTATAAAAAAACATTGAAGTAAGTTTTAAGATTGATTTAGAAGCCAAACCCAACAAGAAGGCCATAGGCACTAGGCCTGCTTGTCCTGCCTTAGTCAGGATTTATTTAAATAATTTTTTTTTTTTTGAGTTGTCACTCTATGGTCACATTTTGTATACTAATGCTCTTTAGACTTGAATCAACGGCTTAAAGAAGAATTTCAGAAAAATTTTTAGGTTAAAATAATGACACTAGTTCACCAGATATATATACTTAAAGGTTAAGTTTCTTTGAAGGCTCTCTCATGACCATAGGCCCGGTGCAGACCGCCCCCCTCCTTTGGGACACCACTGAGGAATTAAAAATACCGATTAAATAGAGAAAAAGAAAGAAAACCCTAATCTACGGTAGTTTGTGTCCTTATTTCTAAAATTCTATTAGAAAATCTTTTGTTCTATTGAAAAAAAAAAAAAGTATTTCCTCAGATGTCACCTACAGGCAAAATACTGACTTTATTTCGTCATTTAAGGCTGAGATAAAAATTGGATGCATTCATCTTTTTTTTTTTTTTTTAATTATTATTACCGAAATTTTGTGACAGGGCTTTACTTTAAATTTTTTGAAAGAGCCTTTATCATCATAAATTAAGACTCTTTTTATAAATTTGGATTTTTCAAAGGGGCCTTTTATATAAAGACAAATTTTAAGAGGGGGCAACTAAAGGGCTCCAATTTTCACCCCTCCATGTGACCCTATTTATATGTATAGTGTAAATAACAATTTTTTTTTTAAATTCAAATTTTTAATATCACTCTTTTCGGTTGAAAAAAACGTGAAATAAGAAATTTCAAAATTCATTTTTTTCTTAGAGCTTTTAAAAGAATTTTGTTCTAAACGTATTTATTAAAATAGACAAATTTCACTGTGTACATCAATCAGAGCTACCAAAAATTTTTTTTTTTTCATTTTTCTGAACTTCTCAAAGAAATTTTTAATCTTATTGGTCATTGGTGTTTCAGTGATCTTGTATCTGTTGCTTGGCTTCTACTATGCTTAATAGATCATCTTTATTATATATATTTTTTTTATTAGCATATTTAGCTTTATTTATTTAGCTTTTTTCCAACAAAATTAGAAATATATTTTCATTTTTACCTGCAAAATCAGATATCTTATACATTCACAAAAAGAATTATTAAAAAAACATTATAGAGATTTAACATTTCTCGATATCATAACTGCCAAAAGTAATGTATTTAACTTTTCTTTTCTTTAACTGATGTAACGGTAAGAATAGTGTTTTATGAAAAAAATAAATGAGAGAAAACCAGATGCCAATTTCTACGACTGATATGACAATTTTGTTAGGACATTTGTGAAATACAAATATAAATCTTAGAATCTGTTTAAAACAAATATTTCTTTTAACAGCAAAAATAAAGTTATTATAGTTTATCAAAACAAGCTTAAACTTATATTTAACAGTATAATAGGCCTACTTAATTTCAATCTGCAATTTTGCATGTTTGCTATATCAAATAGAAAATTTTTCTTTTTCTTTGACACTTTAAAATGAATATATTTAACCAATTTAAAAAAGAATACGCTATTGTTTTTTATTTTAATATTTATTTTCAGCACAAAAGGATAATTACATCAAATAAGCAAAACTTATGTCATTTTGGCACAATCCTAGAGAAACTGAACCATTGGATGAATTAAAAGTGCGTTAGGCCAATTTGTTTTGATCTGCAAAATTGTAAAGTCAGCTCTTTTATTATAAGCACTGCAAAATAAATTTATAGTTTACACCAACAAGAGCTTTTGAAGTTTTTGGGAAATATTGGATGGATTAAAAACCTTTGACATTCAATTAAGATCTATCAAACACAGATTTTATTATTATTTTTATGATGGGAGAAAGCATTATTATAAAATATCTTCTTGCCATAGCATTGAATTATTTCAAATGCCCTCATAAACAAAAAAAAAAAAAAAAAAAAGATTACGGTAATTACCAGCAAACCTGCCGATAAAATACACCTGTTTCACACCAGAAATTTTATTTAACAAAATGTAATGTTTTAGAACCTGGAACAAATATAACTTCATGTTACTATGTAAGGGAAAATGCATGGCACAGCCCAAATTTCAAAATCCTCAAAGTAGTATATAACTTAATTAAAATAACTGATAATGAAAAAAAAAAAAAGTGACCCGTGGCTTATAGGATAACTAAAAATTACAATAGTCCCTTTATAGCTGTTTTGTTGTTTATATATGAAATTATGTGAAAGAAAGCGTTTAGCAAAAATGCAATGGAAAAGAATCTTGGAAAATCTGCTTCACATAACACATAATATAAATGCTATGCCAATGTAAAACTTGGCATATGAAACTAACAAAATTTAAACAATTCAGCTGCAAGAAAAAATAACAAAACTATGGAACATACATGAATAGTTTAGAAGGGGGTGGGAAGTGATAATGCTCCACTTGCAGCAATAAAACTTAAAATTTGTAGTATAAACTTAAAAGAAAGAAAAGAAAAGAAAAAAAAAAAAAAATGCAGCAACAAAATTTCAGGATCAATGTAGCATATAAACAATACACTGAATAAATAGAACTAGAATAAGTTTAAATACACAAAAGGCTTTAAAAATATACACACAAAAAAAGGAGGAATGTGTAAATAAAGCAAAGATAGTATACAACATTGATTTTGATTCAGGTTCTCATTAAGATCCTAGAATACATATTTCAAACAAAACAGATGATGAACAAACAGATTTTGCCTTCATCCTTTTCTCAGACCTAACTAATTGAAGCCAAATCGAAAAATAAATTCTACCATCCACTTTATGTGGCTTTTAATAAGAAAATAACAAATAAAACTAATGCTTTCATATCAATGTATTCTTTTTATTTATTTTTAAATTTAATACTTTGGTGAACACACTGTATAGTGTACAACATGTGCAGAATGCAAACCCTTGCATTCATGTGAATATTTAGACACTTGTGAATGGCAGCACAGGCATAATTTATTTGATAAATTCAAATGTTTACAAAAACCAGGTTCATTGAAAACATCCATAAAATAAATAAAAACTGTTTTATTTTTATTTATTTTTTTGTTTATTTTAAAAGGATGTTTAAAATAAATTATATACAAAGCCACAAGTTTAAATTTCAGATGCATATAGCCAATTCATCTAGAAAAAATAAATAAATAAATAAATAAAAATAAATAAATAACAAGCAGTTTTAAAAGACTTTTTTACTTTATTAAAGAAAAACTAAAACTTTTGCTTGAATTTTAGATGCAGCCAACCAATTCATTCAGAGAGATTTAGATTTTTTTTTTTTTTTTTTCAGTCTGCATACCACTTATTTGTTACTCATGAAGCTGAGTATATGCGTAGGGGGAAGGGGGGGGGGGCATTCTATTGTCTTTTATAACTTATTTATCATATTTTAGAACAAAGTAAAAATAGTAGGGCTTCCAAACCATTTGGGGTATAAATATTTTTGTGAAATTTTATCTGACAATGAAAAAATTCTTTTTAAACCAGCGTTACACTAAAAGAGTTTTATAATAGTTTTTTTTAGCATTAAAACAACGATTTATTTTTATTTTAAACCTTGCAATAAATGAGTGGGACTGTACTACATAAGTAAATGAAACATTTTGTATTTTGTATTTTTTTTTTTTTTTTTTTTTTTTTGGGGGGGGGGGGGGGGGATATACACATGAGCATAAAAATGTTTTAAATAACAGTACACTTTATAATGAATTATAAAACCATTTTTAAGGAAGTGAATTAAAAAAATATACATATGGGTGAGATATGCTCAAATGTTACACACAGTGGAAAGTCTCTGAATTTATAATACCTGTACAATCAAAGTAATTAAGTAGAACAGTAAATGTACAATTTTTATATATTTTTTCCTATGTTGCATTCCAATTTCTCAAGATTTATTTAATTTTGAAAACATATATATTTTTAAAAATATAGTGAGCAACCATTTTAAAAACATATGACAAATAAGATGACCAATGACACTACAAAATATCAATTCATCAATTTTGTAATACTTGTTAATCAATTGGAAGAGCATTGCAAGTACATGTCAACAATTTATTTACAAACATCCAATTCACAATCTCTCAAACACAAGTACTTACAGTTAACAACAACAACATTTTATTATGCACTCCATGCACATATACAGTTGGAAATAAGACATGAGCTCATCCAACCACTTGTAGCTACAAAAATGGAATAAATTAAAAAATGCATCCATTCGTTTAAGCACAGACAGGTCTGGTATATAAATCCAAACACTGGATTAGCAAATAGGAAAATTGAAAAGAAATAATTGGGGTGCAATAAACTTTTTTTTTTTTTTTTTTTTTTTACACTTAGGAATTTTCAACCCCAAATATTTCTTTTCCCTCAGATAAATGTAGCTTTATATTGTAACAACAATAACAAGAACAAAAAAGAAAATCATTATTGCAACATTTTTACAGTAAAAATTATAAAAACAACTATTTTCATTCTTCATAGAGCCTGAGCTTGTAATTAAAAGTTTTTCTTCAAAAAAAAGAATTTGTTTTTTAATGGAACATGTATGAACTTCCACTTGATTTCGTTGAGTATGAAGATAAGCTGCAGTCAAACAGTCTTCTTATAACATTTTCCAGTTTTGTAGAAAACTCTAACCACGGTGCATTGCCCTCTTCAAACTCAAGTAAATTCAAGGAAATCACAATAAGTCTCACACAGTGGTCCAAAAAACTATACAAGGTTATATTCCTTCAAATTCTGTTGCAGAATGGTATCCTTTACAGCAGCAAAAACAAAACGAATGTTTTCAGTATCTGTGAAGAAAAAATAAAAAATCATTATAAACAAATGTTTTTTTGATAGCCAATAAAGAAAACATCAATTTAAAGAAGTTCTCACACTGAACCTGAAAATTTAAATTTTAAATTGCATTACAATGGCTAGTACATCCTTTTAACTTATTTTACATTTTTTTGAAAATTTTTTGGCTGGTTATTGAAATAATTTTCTCATCCAAATTTTAAATTATTTAATTTTTGAAAGGGAACCATTCTAAGTTTGCTGATTTGTGTAGTTAATCTCTTTTAAAATCACCAATTATTGTGAAAAATCAACTTTAATATCATCACTTTCTGTAAAGTTTAACTTTTTAAACCCAGATTTTTCTGAGATAGAAACCTGAAAATGTAATTTTCCCAGTCAAGAAGAATTAAGTAAAAATTTTAGGTGTTATCAGCTCATAGGTAGTTTACCTGAAGATTATGATTACTTCAAAAGAAAATTTAATTATCTCCCAGATGATAAGTTAAGGGTGAAATTATGAGTGAAGTAGCTCATAGGGAGAACAGAGATCGACAAAAAGGTGAGTTTTTCAATTATTAATACTGACAATTATAGTTCATTTAATATTCCTATAGCCCACTGTAAATTTTGTGGTAAGAAAGGGTATTTAAGTAGATTTTGTAAGGATAAAGTTAATGTTGAAACAAAAGTAAATACTAAAGCTAGCAATACTTATGTTACAGAATTCGAAAATGATTATTATTGCTAGTGAAACACTTTCCCCACTTTGGGAATCTGTATTGGACTTATAAGGGAACTTTGAATCAAGAAAATTTCTATTGAAATCAAACAAAGTTGAAATTAAAGAGCATGGTCAAAAACATAGGGTGGAGGGCAAATTTGCTGCAACCCCTCTCCACCATGAGACCCTAAAACTTCTAGCTGTTTCTATCAAAATCAACAAAACAAAATATCTTAGCAAGACAGGGTGGCATAGTGGTTACAGTTTTCAGTCCAATGAATACATATATTTATTTATTTATTTTTAATATAAATGAAATTTAAAAAATATATTAAAATAAATGAATAATTTGAGAGGGATATGTATTAAATTTAATTTAAAAATATATATTGATATATTTTTAATTATTAAAATATTTCAACTAAAAAATATTTATAATTTTTCTTTATAATTTAAACAAATGAATAAATAATTTGAAGGGAAATATTTTTCTTTATTGTACATTTTTTCTTTCCTAAAGTTTAATTTTTTTGTTAATGTTTTGTGCCAAAACCGCTAGTAGCAAATACTGATCATCTGCTTTTAACCTTGTTATTATTCGAACATAAAAATGAATATTTCTATTAAATTATTAAGACATTTTATTTCATGTGAAAAAATGCTTTTCAAATAACTAATGCAACAGAAAATAATATTTATATTGCTTTTTTTAAAAACATTTTACGTAATTTCTTAAATAACATTTTATGCCAGTATCACTCATATATTGATCGACTGGCTTTATTTGTGTTATTCATATGTAAAAGAAAAGAAATTGTTATTGTTTTGTTGGCCCTTGAATATGTGTACATCTCCAAAATTTAAAAATCTAGTTATATATGCATTTTACAAAGCTGGTTATCTCGAAGAAAATCCCAATAATTTCCCAAATATTTGTGATGTGTGTTTCAATGTTGAACAAGATTGTAATGAAATTAATTGTGATACATTTTCTTTTATGCATTGTGCTCATCGTGAAAAGTGTTTATGCTCTGATCATTTTCTGAAAATAAATTCACAAATTTCACCCTATATACTTCTTAAAAATGTATCATTATAAATTTTTAAATTAAATAAATTTTAAATTAAATTATTTTAAATTAAATTAATTTTCCCCCTTAAATTATTCATTTATTTTAATATTTTGTTTTATTTTATTTACATTAAAAAAAAAAAAAAAAAAAAAAAAAAAAAAAGTGAGCACTCATTGGGATTTGATCTCACGACTGTCCTCACTCAAACTGAACATTCTGACCACTGTGCCATGCTGTCCTGCTAACTGGTTCTGTTTCGTTGGGTTTGATAGAAAAACTTTTAGGGCCGTATCTGCCCACATGGGGGAGGGGTTGTTGCAGAAAATTTGTACTCTACCCTATGTTTTTGACCATACTCTTTATAAGGTTGGTTTGGTTTCAATAGGGATTTTACTGATTTATACTTCCCATGTCAGCCCTATGTCCCATTGTTTACGAAAATAAAAACTTTTTCACATCAATAAGAAATGGGTACCCTGGGTCTATAGTACGAATGGGGACAACCTCTCACTTTGTAAAAGGAATAAGTAATGTGTCCTTTAAAATTAGAGACGTGAGAAAAATTACTACTATAAATTTAAAAGATGTTATACATGCACTTGATATTTATAAGAATTTAATATCTATGAGTAAGATGGACAGGGCAGAACTTCGTGCCAAGCTAGATCAAGGTTTTAAAATTTTCTCTCCAACATGGAGATTACTACAAATGGAGATTATTACAACATGAATACACAGCTTACTTAAAGAGAATACATTTTATGCTCTTTGTGCAGTTCAAGACCAATCTGTAGAAACACCCTCAAATACTGCAGATATGCTGGGAAGTGAGAGAAAGTTTGGCCTGGAGACTAAACCCAAAGTTATTTGTAAAATCTCAAAAGCAATGTTTCATCACAACTCAACCAGGAGCAAATGATAATTTAAATAAAACTTCTAAATGCAAATTTCAAAAACATGATGATGCATTAAAGGCCTACCTAAATCAAAACAAATAAAACAAAGAGAAAAATTAATAACTCTACTAATAATGCTAATGAAGTTTTTGTAACAGAGTGTGATGATATAATGTAGTGGCATGAGTGGCTTGGTCATAGTAATATAAGTAGAATTAAACAAATGGTAAGGGAAAATCTAATTGAAGATTGTAACCATTTACAAGGCAAAGAGACAAAATGTGAAGCATGTGTTTTAGCTAAAAATACGAGAGTCCCTCACCCACAAATAAAGAACATGATGATTCATAAAAGAAATTGAATTAATTCATAGTGATGTTTAGAGCTTTGAACCTGTTACATCTAGAAATGGCCCTCGTTATCTCCTTTCATTTATTGATAATCATAGCATTTTGCTACCCATTGAAATCAAAAGATGAAATACCAATTAAATTAAGTAATTTCATTACATTTACTGAGAGACAGATACATAAAAAGGTAAAGACAATCTGAACAGACAATGGTCTGGTCCTCCCTATTGTAACTACAAAATTCGTGATTTCATCAAAAGATCGTCAAAATGGAATTAAATATGAAAAGACATCTATTTATAGCTAGCAAATGAAGGTTATTGCTGAGAGGTATAATAAAGTTTTATGGAGTAAGAACATTTTCATATGCAGCTAATCTTTCTGCAAAATTTTGGGATGAAGCTGCTTAATTACTTTTATCAATCATGCTTTCTTCAATTAATTTTTTTTTTTTTTTTTTTTTAATTTAACCACTGTTTTTTTTTTTTTTTTTTTTTTAATGATCTAAAAAATAAAATAAAGAAATAGATGAGTAATCATTATAGCAGGCATAAGAAAATGATTAAATAGTTAATATCTAGTAAATGATAATAGTAATTCTTTTTTTATTTCTTGGGGAGGGGGAAGGAAAGATGTTGTGACAGTTTTAAGGGTAGTAATGATTAAGTCAAAAATTTAATAATTATCTATATTCCAGAGTAATCACAAATTTTATCTACTTAATTACTTTTGCCATGCTTTCTTGAATAACTACTTATTTTTTCTGTTTAAACATTGTTTCTTTAATTTAAAAAATATCTAAAAAAATAAATAAATAAATAAATAAATAAATAAAGGAATGAATGAGTAATTATAATAGAAATAAGAAAATAATTAAATAGTTAATAACTACTAAATGATAATAGTAGTTTTTTTTTTTTTTTTTTTTTTTTTTTTCCTTTTTCCCCCTGGGAAATTATTTTCTGATTTTCACTATGTCTAATATGTTTAAATTCAGTTTCTTTTCCCGATTCTAAATCTGCTTTTTCTTTTTCCATATCTAAATTAGAAAGGAATTTAATAAACTTCAATTATTTTTAGCCCTGCCATTGTTTCACTTTCCCTTCCTCCCTATTTCCTATGTTTTTCCCTTTAATCCCCTTTTCTAGTGGGAGGAAGCATTCCAGAGATTGGAGATTTGATTGCTTGTGGATGGAGAGCGAACAAATTGCAGGAAGCGATAGATTATCATTATTGTTGGTGTTTCTGCAGAGAAAAGAGAGAGACCCATCCTACTACCAGAAGTGTATCTCCATCCATGAAAGAAAGAAAAAAAAAGGAAGAAAACATCCAGAGGTAGATGTTTTTCCCCCTCCCTTTGATTAGTGTATTGTTAAATGAAGAGAAAAAAAATAATGCTGAAAGCTAGATCCAAATTAACCAGCTGTGACTGCATTTTTCCAGATGTTGATGCTAGGCAATAACTAAAAAGTAATTCTTCATGAACCTATGAATCAAGGTACACCTTGAAATTTCACCCTCTTCTGGCTCTGCTGCCGCCACTGCACTTCAAACACCTCTCAACTGACTGAAGTTTCACCCTGAACTGCTCTAATGCCTCCCACTGTCCTCAGAGTTCATAATCTTTTTTTTTTTTTTTTAGCATCACTCTTGCCGGCAAGACAGGTCAATAGTAAATGGTCTACATATATATTGTTATGTAACATCCCCTTTAACTTAATTACTCAATTTATTTTTATTGTTCATTTGTAAAGTGCAACATATACATTAAGTTTGCAATAATTAAAGTGCTGGAAATAATTCTCTGATTCACAATGAACTTGCTTCACAATGAACTTGCTTCACAATTTGCTTTCCTTTTGCAGTTTAGAAAGGATATATATATATAGGGAAACGGCTACAGACCAGTATAACATTACGACATTTATTAAATAAAGAAAAGGGACATTACAGAAACACTAACATATACATATTTTACGAGCGGAGAAGACCGTCTGTCTCTCACATAACCGCTCCACGTCGACTCAATAACTAAACATTGGTTTACATCCAAGCGGGAACGTCTTTCCCTCGACAACGATTAAACATCATCTGAATAAAACAGGTGCGCTTCTCGGTGCGTGCGCATACATTGAAAGGATGATACAAACAGTGACGTAGTAATATCGTCATAACTACATAGCAGTGACGTCACACAAAGGAAGTAAAGGTAATAATTGAGAAATATAATTTCCCATATCGGCCATCATGACCAAGCAGGCGGCCTCGCCTGAAGGTTATTAAACCATAAGAAAAAAAAATTAAATTATACAAAAAACAAAAGAAATAATAAAAAAAAAATAAACAATATACAACACTACATAATAGAATTATAGATACAGTAATAATATAGCTGCATTAATAAAATAAAAAAAAATTGTATACATTACCAAATGGAAAATATTGTAAATATTACACTCAAAACCTGAATCATATCGTCAAAATACTAAAATAAAATAAGATAAGATGTTAATATACATACAGACAAGTAGAAAAAAAATAGGTAGATAATTTTCACCAAAAAAAAAAAAATCAGGTATTGAAGAATGTTCATGGGAAAAAAAAATTGTTCATTAAAAATAGAGTTTCTCTTATTTTGGTGAGTTCAAGTTCAACATATAATTTAAAAAAAAAGTTTAATGTTGCACACAAAAATGTCCAAGGAAGAGTTCTTTTCAAAAAAAATAAATAGTCTTGAAGAAATATGTCAATTAAGTCTTAAAAAAAATAAATAAAAAGTCCTGAAGAATGTTAAGAATCAATTAAGTTTTCAAAAATTGTTGGTCCAAGGTTTCAGGAATTCAGCGCATGTGCTGGTCTTGAATGGGCCTTCTACGAAATCACACTTAACGACGTCATATGTGTCGTTTGGTTTAATTTTAGTTATCTTATATGGACCTAAAAATTTCTGTTTTAGTTTCAAACCAGGCCCGAACTGGGTGCGTTTAACTGCGACTAAATCGTTGATTTGGAATTTAGCAGCTGGTCGTCTTCGAAGGTTATACTGTTTGCGATTTTCTTTTTGCACTATTCGAATCTGCTTTTTCGCGTCGATACGCTGCTCCTCACGTTGCCTCTGGAATGCGTTTGTAGATTCGTCGTTGAGAAGCTCCAGGATCTTGATGTCATCTTTATTTTTCATCTTGGTACCGAATAGTAATTCAAATGGTGTCGTCTTTATGCTTCTTTGAAATGTCGAGTTGAGGATTTGTTGGAGAGCAGGCACATGGGAAAACCACTTTTCGGGGTTGTCGGATGATAGTTTGGATAGTACAGCGATGATAGTAGAATTTTTATTTTCAACTTGACCATTCGATCTTGGTAAACCTGCTGTAATTGGTATGTGGGTTATATTTTGGTTGTGGCAATAGTCTTTAAATGCAGTGGAAGTGAATGCTGGACCTCGATCAGTTATGATTCTGGCGGGGTTACCAAAGATGGATCGTTGGCTTTCTAGTCGGCTGATAACTTCTGCGGCGTCTGTAGATTTTGTGGGGTACAGCCAGGTAAACTTGGAAAACGCATCCACAACAACCATAATATGTTTGTATTTCTTGGATGTAGTAGCTAGGGGACCAAGGTGATCAACATGGTATGTGTGCAGGGGTGCATCGTCTTTATCAATTGGGTGGAGGAAACCATCTTGTTTACCTCGTTTTCTATTATAGAGTATGCACTTTACACAATTTTTAATGCAACTTTCGATTTTTTCTTTGAGGTGAGGAATATAAAAATCTTTGTTTATTAGCTCTTGGGTACGGAGTGCTGCAAAATGTCCACGCTCGTGCGCTTCTTTAATTATGCTATTCTGCAAGTCGTTAGGGACGACGAGTAAATCAACACCGTTCACTGTTTTATATAGAAGATTATTTTTTTATAGTGTAATTATCATGAGGTGTGGACTGCAGGAGCATTTTTAATGCTTGAACTTCTTCATCAGATTGCTGAGCTTTCAAAAGCTTTATATGAAGGCTATCTTGGATGATGAAACATTGTGGAGCTCGACTTAGAGCGTCCACATGTGCCATGCGGGAACCTGTTCGATGCTCAATACTATAATGGAATCCTTGAAGGTACAGAGCCCATCGTGCAATGCGGGAATTTATTTCTTTTTTATTAAGTGCCTTGACGAACGCATCACAGTCTGTGATAATTTTGAAATTTGTTCCGAGCAGGTAGATTCTAAACTTTTTGAGGGCTTCTACCACAGCCAGAACTTCAAGTTCAAAGCTAGTGTATTTTCTTTCGTTATCAGATGTTTTCTTCGAAAAATAAAAGACTGGATGGAATTTGTTATCATGCATGTTTTTCTGCAACAGGACTGCCCCTAAGCCATCTATAGACGCGTCTGTGTGTACCTCAATAGGGGAATTTTGATTAAAAATATTGAGGACTGGTTCTTGGGAAAGTAAATATTTTAATTTTTGAAATGCGGCTCTTTGTTCATTTTGAAATTGAAAAGGGGTGTCCTTACGCAGAAGATCACTTAAGGGTTTTGCAATGGTAGAAAAATGAGGGATAAATTTCCTAAAATATCCTGTAAGGCCAAGGAATCTACGTACGTCTTTAACATTTTTCAGATCTGGGTAATTCAAAACAGCTTTAGTTTTGGAAGGGGATGGCAAAAGTTTACCATTTTCTATTATGTGACTGAGGAAATCTATTTTGGTATGTAAAAATTGGCATTTGTTAAAATTTATGTCGAGTCCGTACTCGCTTGCTGTTTGAAGAACAGTTTTTAGACGTTCTACGGCCTCATGTTCGTTACTCGCGGGAATTACAAGATCATCCATATAAGGGAGTACTATGCCGGCAGCAATAAGGTCTCTAAAAACGGCATTTATATATCTCATGAACACTGAAGGGCAGGAACTAAGTCCGAAAGGCATGTAGCGGAATTGGAATTGACCGTTATGGGTTACAAAACTAGTGAAAGGGCGGCTCTGTTTGTTTACGGGTACATGAAAAAATCCATTACGTAGGTCTATCGTACTAAAAATTTTTGCATGTTGAAGTCGATCTAAAACATCATCAATTAGGGGGAGGGGGTAGTGATCTTTAACTAACTTACGATTGAGCTTCCTGTAATCGATGCAAACTCTGTGTTTACCATCTTTTTTTCGAACAACTACAACTTGGCTGGCATATGGGGAGGACACTGGTTCGATAATACCATCTTTAAGCCATTCAGAGACTTGTGCGTCTACAATGTCTCGTTCGGTAAAGGGTAGACGTCGGGGTGAGTGAAAAATAGGTGTATCGTCAGTTAAAGTGATGTTAAGCTCAATGTTCGCAGTTTTGGTTTTATTAGGTTTATAGGCCGACAACAGTTTGTTAATGTCGTTACGAATATATCGTGAAACATTAGGACCAATATCAAATTTAGGACTATCGTCAGTGATCGTCATGATAAAATTTGGATCTGCGGTACACTCATTTTGTTGTGAAAAACTAGAAAAAGTAACACCGGTGGGTGAAATGCTAATGTTCGCTTGTTGGATGACGTCACATCCAATTATAAGATCATAAAATGTGGACACGTCGGGTACCACTGAAATAGTTGCTGAAAACTCTTGATCGTCTATAGTAATAAAAGAATTAAAAGTACCGATAACATGTATACGCGCAAAGCCAAAACCAGTTAAGGATTTATTAATTTTTGACAACGGTGGGGAACCTATTTTTATCCATGCAGAATGTTTCAAAAGGGTTAACTGACTACCAGTATCAACCAAACCAGTTAATTCATTACCACTAATTATAACTTGTTTACACATATGAGAAGCATGCGATTCATGTACAGTGTTAACTCTATCTCTGGAAGGAGGTCCATCATTTGCAGCGGTTCGGCGGCAATCGGTAGACTTGTGTCCGAAAAGACCACATGCAAGGCACCTAAGGCCACGAGAACGGTTAGGACAAAATTTAGATAAGTGACCGATATCGTTACAATTGAAACAACGTAATTTATTTTGAGATGCCGGACCAATATTAAATTTGGATTCGCGAGTGAAAGCTGGTTGTGTGTGACCAGTACTGCGTTTTCGACTGTCATATGTTTGTTTATAATTAACTGAATTTCGTTGATTTAAGTGTATTGTATTAAGAGCAGTTTCATAAATACGCAATTTTTCTTTAAATTCTGAAAAAGATTTTGCTCCACAGAGAAGAATTTTTTCAGAGGGGTTACCCTGTATACCTTGAATGGTGTACTGAATTACTGAAGAATCGTCAATAATAGCGTTACCGCGGTTAGCAATTTCGCGCATCGCTAAAAAATATTGCGTAGCAGTTTCATTATAACGTATTTTTCTGTTTTCTAATTGTTTATGTATTTCGATGGATGGTATGGTATCCAAAAATTCAGAAATTAACGCGGCTTTAAATGACTCATAAGTATTAAGATTTCGTTGCGAAAATAAAAATGTTTTAGCAGAACCATTAATTAAACGTTTAGCAAAGATAAGTTTTTGTTGATCGGTAAGACTAGGAAATAAACAGAATTGTTCCTCAATGTCATTAAAGAAATTACGAATAGAATATGAATCATTTCCAGAAAAAGTTCTACATGTGCTAGCTAAATCTCTGAGGAGAAACCAGAAATGATTACTCAAATCAGACATTGCGTCTGCAGCGTCATTCGGAGAAATATTTTGAACACTCGAAGGGAAAGTTTCGCTTTGGGTTTGAAAAACAGAACTATTTGGAACGATCGAAGAATGGGTTTCAACAGAATGATTATTTACACTGAGATCGTCTTCGTCTGACAAAAAACTAGTATCTAATGTTTTCTGAAATTCAGATAAATTAGTAAGTGTGTTAAAAATTTCTTTGCATAAATTTTCCTTACTACCAACTGGTTCTAAATGTAGCGAATTAGCGATTGATATAAAATCGGACAAAGAAAATGATTTTAAAATTTGTTCTTGATGTTTATTAATGTCGAAATCGGCAGTAAAACCGCTAAAATTTCGCATACGTTTACGCGATTGATGATCAAATGTTGGGTATCCTAATAGCGTGTTTAGCAATTTTATGGTATTTGTTTTAGAATATTTCAAAGAATTTGCAACTAGCGGAAGGTCGCCTAATTTAAGGGCCATTTTTAGGATGCAAGAAAAATAAAATAAGGATACCGAAGTAAATAAAAAAAAACTGTTCTTTTTTTTTTTAAGTAAATATTGGGGAATAAAAAATGGATTAAAACCAGAACATATATATTTTAAGAACAATAAATAAATATTGGGGAACAGAATATCTTTTTATTCATGGAAAGTAATTGAATATGGGGGGAAAAAAATTCTTTAGTTATATAAAATCAACAAGCAAGTCATCTTTAAAGGGCGTAAAACGGCAATGAATTAATTTAAATCCAAATTTAAACTACAAATGAAAATTTTTTTTTTTTTCTTATATACTATCATACAAAGAGGAGAAAAAAAAATGCATGCTCGTACCTGACATTAAGGACAGTCCCATGC
This sequence comes from Salticus scenicus, assembly GCA_963930645.1. Lineage (NCBI taxonomy): Eukaryota > Metazoa > Arthropoda > Arachnida > Araneae > Salticidae > Salticus > Salticus scenicus. The sequence goes on from OZ005650.1 coordinate 371,476,764, forward strand.
AGATGCAGCGATGGTTATTGCAGCTAACGAAGGTAGAAAAAAAAACATCAGGAACAAAACCTGAAATAGAATCACTTCGGAAATGAAGCACTTTAAGAACAAGAATACGTCGATCATGAAGAAGGGAGCACTAATACTGAAAAACTCCAAGTCATCGGCATGATATTGGCATATAAAATAATATTACTTGCAACTCTGGTATTTCATTTAAAAAAAAACGGACAATTTCGTCCGTTATGGAATAACGTCCATTAGATGAAACGAAGAACATTTCAAGATAAAATGAAGAACACTTGAGAACGTCTATTAAATATTATTCAAACGTCTTATCGACTATAGGATACTTCGTCAGTCATTTTATTAAGAAAAAAATAAATGAAACATTCGTCTTCACGCTACTGTGTTGAAAACAAAATAGCGGCTTTTCCGTTAGTAACGTCCATCTAGGGGTAGAATTTAACGGGATAGGTCGAGCCCCCAAAAATATAGGGAAACAGCTACAGACCAGTATAACATTACGACATTTATTAAATAAAGAAAAGGGACATTACAGAAACACTAACATATACATATTTTACGAGCGGAGAAGACCGTCTGTCTCTCACATAACCGCTCCACGTCGACTCAATAACTAAACATTGGTTTACATCCAAGCGGGAACGTCTTTCCCTCGACAACGATTAAACATCATCTGAATAAAACAGGTGCGCTTCTCGGTGCGTGCACATACATTGAAAGGATGATACAAACAGTGACGTAGTAATATTGTCATAACTACATAGCAGTGACGTCACACAAAGGAAGTAAAGGTAATAATTGAGAAATATAATTTCCCATATATATATGAACAATTTTATAATTTCATTTGAGAGAAATGCATAACAATACAATATCGTTCTTTTGGGTTGATTATCTCTAGTAATCAAGTTTTATTCCTTTGTTACTTGACAACCTACAGGCTTAAATAAATAAAAGACGTTTATACTTTTAACTTAGATAAATTTACCTTATACAATATCCTTTCAAAAAACTTAGCAAATATATTTCGGGTATCTCCATACCCATCTTCAGTGCCTAGTGAAAATGTCTGTTCCTCTGAGGTGGTCACTTCGTGGTGTTGTGGTGTTCGTGGTCTCGCTTCACTTCATTTCGTTTTCTTGTAAAAATTGTTGCCACACTGCCGGAATAATGCAGTACTCACGGTCATTAACAGCTTGATTGTTAGTAATTATTTCTATGGCCTCCCGTTTTAGTGCGTAGGGGTGATTATTGTACGGGGCTATTTTATTAATATTGATGAAGTTTACGTTAATAGGGTTAGTATTGTGGATGGAGAAGAAAGCGGTGGAAGATTTATCATATTTTAAGTCAAACAATCAAGCTGTTAATGACCAGGAGTACTGCATTATTCCGGCAGTGTGGCAACAATTTTTATAAAACAAAAAAAGAAATGAAGTGAAGCGAGACCACAAACACCACAACAACACAAAGTTGTCAGAGGAACAGACGTTTTCACTTGGCACTGAAGATGGGTACGGAGATACCCGAAATATATTTGCTAAGTTTTTTAAAAGGATATTGTATAAGGTAAATTTATCTAAGTTAAAAGTATAAATATAATCCTTTCTTAAAAAGTATAATTAATTATAATATAATAGTAAAAGTATAATAGTATTTCTTAAAAAGTATAATTAATAAATAAAATAAGTTTCTTTTTGTTCTTTGGCAGGCTAAATTTAGACTTTTCTAGGACTCTGAGGTACAGTGGGAGGCACCAGAGCAGTTCTGGGTGAAACTTCAATCAACTGAGAGGAGTTCAAAGAGCAGTGGTGGCAGCAGGGCACGAAGAGAGCGAAATTTCACCATTTGGAAAAAATACAGTCAAGCAGGTTCATTTAGATTTGGCTTTTAGCATTACTTCTCTTCGTTTAATAATACAGAATGGGAGAAAAGAAAAACATCTATCTCTGGATGTTTTCTTTCTTCTTTTTTTACTTCCTTATACAATATATATAAAATCTGATGTGGACAATATATGACTTCCTTACACGCATTCGTAAATAAACAGACAGGTTCCAACCACGAAAAAACCCCTGAAAAACTGCTTCTTAACCACAAAAGTCATGATAATAGGATTATATATACCGCCTAACAAATATAATAGTTTTTTCAGGAAATTTCTTATTTGCAAATTCATAGCTTAGAGTTTAATGAAAATCATTCGAGTATAGATGGCCTACTTTTGTTCTCTTTACCAAAAATTAGAGGTGAAAAACCATACATTTCACCGAAACAATTAATTCATTTCAAATTGAGAAAAGATTTACTAATTCTGGCTATTCTGAAACAATATTTGCTGCCAAATTTGATTGTGAACCTCACCAAGTCGCCAAGTTTGTAGCCAATGCTGATTTTGGTCTTGGCATCAATTCTGGCGATTTAGCGTCCAATTTGTCGAAAATTTGTAGTTTAGGGTTGCCAAAGTTTGGAAGCTCAGTAAGAACAGAATTCTGGAATTTTCCGGAAGATTCATTTATTTATAGCGTTGAACTAAATTCTTCGAAAATTCTTTAAATGACAAACAAGACTAAAACAAAATTGAGTGCATTCGTCGACTAGAACCTGTTTGTACATTAAGAATTACTTTCTACACTCAAAAATGTTAGCAACTTTCATAACGATATCATTATATGCTCTATCTACGTACTGAATATTCATAAAAGTGCATTCGTCGACTAGCACCTTTCTATGTCTTTAAGAATTACTTCCTACACACAAAAATGTCAGCAACTTTCATAAAAATATCATTACGGGCTCTATTTACGGACTAAATATTCATTAAACAAAATGCATTCATTGATTAGAACCTGCTTAGGTCTTTACAAATTACATTCTACACACAAAAATGTCGACAACTTTCATAATAATATAATTACAGACTATCATTAACTTATCTTGAAATCTCTATGATGGTAGGTCATATACAATGGCCAAAACCTTTGTATATTTGGTCATTATGAATATAATTTTCATAAATTATTCCCAAAATGGAAAGTCAGAGAAAGGCCAAAAAGGGAGGTGCACAACTAGATGTTATAACAAACCTATATACCAATTTGCAACGTTCTACGTCTAAGCTTTTTTGAGTTATGCGAGACACATACACACATCATGAAAAATCGTGCAAAGTCGCTGATTTCTCTAAAATGAGAGCTCATATTAAGACGAAACTTGCAGGTGTACAACTCAGTCAGTAGATAGAGCCTGCAAGGATATTGAAAGTTGTTGACATTTTTGCGTGTAAAAAGTAATTCTTAAAGATATAAACAGGTTTTAGTCGATGAATACTTTATTTAATGAATGTTCAGGAAACAATTGAATAAATTTCCTTTTTGTGCAAATAGGCATTCTTACTACAGAAATTAAATAAACATTGTTCAATACACTACAGAACAGAAATTTCTCTAATTCAAGAAAAATCGAAAATTTCAAAGTCTGAATAGAATTTGAATTTATTGAGAGTACTCTTAATGGTTTATAGAATTTTGGAGGTACTTCTGCATTAGAAATCAATGAATCATTACAAAAAATTCCAGAACTCGACTCTCATTAAAATTAGAGTTTCCAAACTTTGGGAATCTTGAACTGCCACATTTGAATGCTGAATTTGATGCTAAGTTAACACGTTTCCACTTTTATTGTAACACCATATAGAAAGTAGCTTGTAAAGTTTTAGGCAAGTTCTAGTCTACAATCATCTTTAATCAATCACTCCTTTTTTTTTTTTTTAATAGTCTTGTTAGTCATTTATAGAACTTTCGAATAATTTACTTCTTCACTATAAGCCAATGAATCCTTCAAGAAAATTCCACATCACTGTTCTTATTGAAGTCAGAGCTTCCAAACTTTGACAACTCTAAACTACAAACTTTCACCAAATTTGACGACAAATTGCCAAAATCGATGCGAAGACCAAAATCTCTGTTGGCTACAAACTTGGTGGCTTGGTGAGGTTAGCAATTGAATTTGACAGCAAATATTGTTTCAGAATAGCCAGAATTAGTAAATCCTTTCCCAATTTTAGCGGATTTAACTATTTTCATAAAATGTATCATTTCTTGCCACTAATTTTCGACAAAGAGAACAAAAATAGACCATCTATACTCGAACGATTTTCATTGAACTCTAAGCTGAGCATTTGCCAAAGAGAGATTCTGAAATAAGCTGTAAAATACTATTCCTGAAAAAAAAAAAGAAAAAAAAAAAAAAAAAAACTACTATATTTGTCTTGCAATGCATATAATCCTATTATTGCGACTCTTGTGGTTAAAGTAGCATTTTTTTTTTATCTTTGCTTGTTTTCAGGAATGTTCATGGACTGGAACCTGCCTGTTTATTTTACGAATCAATTACCTTATGCATAAATGTCAATGTTTTTATAACAATATGTATATTTCAATGGGTGTGGAAGTCATGTGATCTCCACATCAGTTTTTCTTTCATGTACAGAGATACTACACCTCTGGTAGTAGGATAGGTTTATTTCTTCTCTTCTCTCTGCAGACACACAAATGATAATAATAATCTATCACTTCCTGCGATTTTTTCACTCTCCCTTCACTAGCAATCAAATCTCCAATCCCTGGAAAGCTTCCTCCCACTAGAAAAAGGAATTAGAGGGGAAACACAGGAAATAGGGAGGAAGAGGGTGTAAAACAGTGACAAGTCTAAAAAAGGTTTAATTCAGCTTTATTAGAATGGTTCCCCATTTGTGAATTTATAAAATTATTTTGAGAAAAAAATCAAGTAATTTTGTGAAAATTAATAATGCTTCTGAATAATTAATTGAAATATGCAAAACAGTTTATTTAACTTTAAAATACATTTAAAAAATAAAATGGAACAGTTGTAAAATAAAACATATGTGGGCAAGTTATTTCTTATGTGTAATTTAAGAAAGTATTTACTTAGATATTTATTACTGTCTCCAGTAAATAACCAAATTGAGGTTATTTATTATGTGTTTAATGCAGCGAAGCTTATAAAAATGTTTAGTGTGCAGCTATATTGTTGAGATTTGACTTTGTGAAGGTGCAGAAAGTTGATATTGTGAATCAGTGACATGGCGTGACATTTGAATCTGGGCATGCTCTGAAGCCACCTATGGAAAGAACACTACTCATCAAGACGATATCATTTCATCAAATTTAAGCGTGGATTTTTCCAGATTCTTGGTTGGTTCCCAGTAGCAGAAAATTTTCTGTCAATCTGCGACAACTATTTAGGCATTAGAAAATAATCTGCAGCATTATAAATAACATCAAAAAAGCTTGCGAGATTCAGTAAGTATATTTCTGTCAGAAGTTTGTATTTACTTAATACTAGCAGGCTTCGCTGATCACTATAATTAAATGATTCTTCAAATAGGTTCTAGAATCTAATATAGTAAATTGAAAAGGTTGTGGATGGTGAAAAATCAGAAATCTCAATACTTTTGCAAAGCAATTGTTTGCTATTCATTAGTGGAAGAGGGGAAAAGGGAGGAGAAGCAGAAAATAAAGTGAGAGATATTGGACAATTTTACTTCATTATAAGCTCTGAAATCTAAGTTAAAAAAAAAAAAAAATGACATTTATTTTGTGGATGAATAAAGATTGGAAATCACAATGATTTCGCGAGATGTCTAATCGCCGATCGTTAGTGAAGCTGGATGGGGGGTGGAAGAAAACGAGGGTAAAATAATTACGTAAGTGAAAAATATTGAATAATTCTACCTCTTTGTAAACTAATAAAATATGTTTACAATGAACATTGGCATTTATGCTGTGGATGAAGAAAGAATGGAAATTGCAATATTTCCGACCAAAGTCGAGAGACTTGAAATTTCTACACAATATTGTTTTGAAAATAATCTGCAGATTGAAAGAAAAATCTGCGACGTACGTCTCACGTCTCCCATTTTCTGCTATGGGGGGTTGGTTGATTGTAGGATTCAAGTTCGATTGACTACACAATGGTTCTAGGACTATAGATGGAATGCCGTCTGTGGGGGGTCTTTATAAGGGGTAATAGCCCGTATTTACATGAGTTTCGGAGAAAACCACAGAAATCTCCAGAAGGCTAGATCGATGAGCGTGACCTTAGATAGAACCCAACCCTTCCCATCTACAAACTTTGAGCGCAGAACCACTCGGCCGCTGGTGGGCCTCCATTTTCTCGGAATCGTGTATAAAATTTTATATACAAATTTCATTGCTTTAAATTTAAATCATATATCTAAAGGACTCTTATATTATTATATTAACTTACTAAAAGCCGTTTTGTTTGATTCACTGATCGTTGTATTTAAATGAATTTTCAAAGAAATTTAATCACAATTTTTTATATCACTTTAGAAACAAAAACTAAAAAACAAAGGGAAAGAAAGAATGGTGAGAACCAGAAAGAAAAAATCCACTGAAATCGCTGAAAACTTGGCTTCAGGCCCTCGCTGCTTTCTGCTGTGTCTTCCACAACTGTACTATGTTGGATTGGGGACCCCACTGCTAGCGGCAGCGCCTTAAGCGAGTGCTTGAATGTAGGTGCTTATCTGACCTCTGATAGTTCTTATACAAGAAGTTAATTGTTACATTTTTTAATAAAGTTAAACATTTCTCTTTAAAAGGAATTACTCCTTGTGTGCACCCGTGACCCGGAGAGCTATGCCGGCGGTAGCGTAGCTACTGGTAGGGCCTCCCAAGCCGGATTGGTCGAAGGGTAGGTGCCAGACCAAATGGACACCCTGGTCCTCCAGGTTGGGGGTTGTGACAATAGGCCTGCACCCTATTTCATGTAAAAAAAACTCTCATGCAAAAAGAATCTAAAGGAAGACCAAGAAAGACTTGGATGGATAATGTAAAAAAAGCGATGAGGGATAGAGGTCTGGAAGAAGAGTGGACCCATGACCGGAAGACCTGGCACAGACTTGTGGATTCTGTTGGAAGGCAACACCCGATGCCATAAACCGAACATACATACATACATACATAAACAATTATTTTTGAAAACGTAACAATTATGTGTATAAAAAAAAGAAAAAAAAAAGTTTCATTCAAGAAAAGATATAACCAGACTGAGAAAATGTTTCTTATTCAAAACATAACGTTAAAAAAAAAAAAAAAAAAAAAAAAAAAAGAAAGCAGTATTAAAATTTTATTGTATAAAAACTATTTGATCGCATGACTTAATGCAAAAGAATGAAAAATAAATAGAATAGCAATCTTTATTAAGGAATGCTGATGGATGAAAAGAAAAACATGCAAGTTATGTAAAAATTTAGGAAAATAAAGCAGAAAAAGTAATGGAATATTCCAAAATAAATAAATAAACAAACAAATAAAATAACTAATTTAAGAAATTCAGATTCGAAAAAATAAAATAAAATAAAATAAACAAGGAAAAAAAAAGAAAGAAAGAAAAAATTCTATGCACACCTGCAAGATCAAAGCTACGCATCTGCCAATTCTTTGTAGATCTGAGATCAGTGGCCTGACCTTCATAGCGCATACAGACACACAGGAAAAAGACATTTTGCTTTACTCATATTATAGAATAAACAAAATTTGTCATACTTTAATTCCTGGCATAAGTCTTTGCTTAGAATAAGTTATTTAGATTTAAAAAAAAAAGGGGGGGGGGCAACTTTTCTGGCACATAAAACAATTATTGGAAATTTATTGAAATTTTATTTTGCAATTTAATTATCATTTTCAAATCACTTTTTTTTCTTTTTTTTTTTTTTTTTAAAGTTTTTTTATTACATCATAGTAAAATAAAGTATAAGTTTTAATTTATCAATCAGTAGGAGAAACCAGCTCTCTTCTATGCAAACATCTCTACCGAAACAAAATCTCTAACGCTTTAAAAATACCCAAAACTGCAGAATATGCTGTCCAAGGAAGCATGCCTTGGATCGTTTATACAGCGGAACTCCCTTTACTTTATACGAGTGAAACTTAGAGGGATCTTGAATATTCCTTAAAATAGCAAAAAATCCCTATATCAGGGCAGGCTTTACAAAGGTAGCATAACCTAAGAACCTAAGCTATAATCGGTCAGCAGGAGAAAAGGGGGACGATACTGGTCAGCAGACGTCTCCTAAATAACATGGGAGGGAAGTAATGACAATAGTGAGAAAAAAAAGCACTCTGATTTATCCAGGAATAATGTAACAAAAGAAATTTCTTTCACTATAATTTTTCGAAACTGGATGGCAGATAATGTATAAATGAAAGTGGGTATTTAACAAAATTAGTTGAAATAATTTATTTTTAAACAAATTCTGTTTAAAGTTTAGATAGTTTTTAGTGGGTATGTGGCACATGCCTAGCATACCCAGAGAATACGCCACTGTTGTGAATGTGCTTTTTTGCTGAAAGTTGACTTTATGAAAGTGCCTCAATGCAGCACTAAATTTGTCCTGGATTAATCTCTGCCAAAAATAATTAAAGTTAACTAATTTCCTTTCTAATTTAGGTATGAAAAAAGTAAAAGCAGATTCAGAATCCAGAAAAGAAATTGAATTTAAACAAACCAAACATAGAAAAAAAATCAGAAAATAATTTCCCAGGGGGAAAAAAATTACTATTATATTTACTAGTTATTAGCTATTTAATTATTTTCTTATTTCTATCACAATTATTACTCACCCACACCTTTATTTAATTTATTTATTTTATTTACTTACATATATTTTTTTAGATCGTTTTTAAATTAAAGAAACAATGGTTAAACAGAAAAAAAATCCGGAGTGACTCCACTTGACTTTCTGAACATTAAGTAATTACTGGTTGCATAAATAAAGAGAAGTCATTAAATAAACAAAAGTGTAAATTATATTAGGGATTTTGTGTATTTTTCTCAGTATAATATGTTGTTTAAATTAATGCTATTGCCCTTAATAATTTTAGCCCGTAGATCATAATAATAAAGAAATTTTCTTTGTGTCTCTGTAAAAATTTATAAGCTCTAGACTCACCAAAATCTATACAGTTTGTGTGACAGTGACATATAATATGTAAATAAATTTTCAGCTCAATCTAGTACATTTAGACGCTATCGCATTTTAAATAATTTGAGCCCATAAGTCACAATGATAAAGAATTTTTCTTTGTGTCCCTGTAAAAATCTATAAGTGCTAGGTTCTCCAAAATTCATACAGTTAATGTGACGGTGATCTATAACATGTATATAAATTTTTGACTCAATCGGATATGGGGTATAGATTAGGGCTGGGCTGATTAATCGGTTAATCGATCAATGCTTAGTCCCGATCAATTTTTTTAAACAAGTTAATCTGTCCGATTAATTCGATTAAAAATTTTCAAAATCCAATTAAAAATTCAAACTACGAATTAAAATGCTGAATGAAAATAAAAATTTAAAATGCTGTTCTAACAATAAAATATTGCCCCATCAGTGGCCGAACGGTTCTGCATTCAAATAAGCAAATAGACGGAAAAGACCAGTTTCAATTCAAGGTTACACTCATCGACCTACACATTCAGAATTTTCTGTGATTTTCTCCAAAAGTTGTGAAATACGTGCTAGAACCACTCAGAAAGGCTCCCACCAATAGTCCTAATACCCTTGTGAAGTCAGTTGATCTTAATCCCAAACAAACACACTCCTACAAATTATTTTTTCACATATTCGCTGTATATATATTTCACATAAGATCAAGCTTAGATTCCGAAAATGTCAATGTGCTTGTGTGTTTAATGAATTGCTTAAGATAGTATTTTTTTTTTTTTTACGACCTGTTGTGTAATATTTGAAAATAAACATGTAGGTGTGTTTCATCCTGATCCTCCATTATATTTAAGTGAGTGTAATTTAAATTATTTAATATTCATAAGGTATTTTTAATTATTTTTTATTATTATGTATCAATAATTAAGAGGTAGCAATACTAAATATAATAATTAAATATCTTCACAATTAAATCTAACAGGAAATTTGTTTCATAAAAAAAAATCTATAGATGCTCAGTCATGTATGGGTATTTGCAGTTGCTTTTTAAAGTGTTGTATTATCTTCGAATTTAAAATAATTTTTCACCTATTAGAAAAAATTTAGAGGTTTTTTATTTTCATTATTTATTTGCATATTTATTATTATTGTTATTTATTATTTAAGGAACTAGTTAAATTAATATCTATATCATTTTCATGGTCTGTCATGTATACTATCTGAAAAAAAAAAAAACTATAAGAGTGTTTTATTTATCGTTGAAATAAAATTATACAAAGATTATACAAAACCGATTAAAAATCCGATTAATCGATTAATGAACTATGATTAACCCAGTTAAAACTGTTAATCGACTCCCGTCCCTAGCTTCGACACTATCGCACTTTAAAGAATTTGGATCCATAGGCCATAATGATAAAGAATTTTTCTTTGTGTCCCTGTAAAAAATTATAAGTGCTAGATTCACCAAAATCTATACAATTTGTGCAACTGTGACCTATAATAAATGTATAATCTTTTTGCTCAATTGAATAAGGCGTTTAGACGCTATCACACTTAAATTTAGTTGCATAGCCCATAATGATAAAAAAATATTCTTTGTGTCCCTGTAAAAAAAACTATAACTGCTACATTCACCAAAAACAATAGGGTTCGTGCTATGGTGACCTATAACATACATACCAACTTTCAGCTCGTTCGAACGAAGCGTTTATATACTATTGTGTTCACTCACTCACATACACACACACACACACACATCATCAAAAGAATAGCAAAAATGAATTTAGGGGACCTCAAAACGTATAGAAACAACAAAATCTCAAAGTTGGATTTTTGACATGATTACAATACTTTCCTTACATATGTATGTTCAGAAAGTAATTATTAAACATAATAATGAGCATCATCTGTCAGGAACAGTTCGGGTTAGACCACTTCAAAACAGAAACTTTTGGCAGCCATTTTTACTTCCTTATACAAAGTATAAGGAAGTATAGTAATCCCGATTTGCGAAATGGATTTTGTGTTTCACATTGCTCGAAAACGAATGATCGCTGAATGTTGCCGATTTATAGATGTGACTGTCATGATGTCTAGTTGTACACCTGCAAGTGTCGTCTTAACACGAGCTCTCGTTTTAGAGATATGAGCGACTTTACACGATTTTTCGTGACGTCTGTATGTATGTGTGTCTGTGTGTGTGTGAGTATGTCGCATAACTCAAAAACGGTTGGACATAGAAAGTTGCGAATTGGTACATAGGTTTGTTATAACATCTAGTTGTGCACCTCCCTTTTTGGACTTCGTATGATTTTCCGTTTTGGAGATATTTAGGAAAATTAGGTTCATAATGACCAAAAATACATAGGTTTTGGCCATAGTGTATCAAAAACGGTAATAACTCAAAAACGGTTTGGACAAATCTTGCAATTTAACTGACTTCCCAACTAGCTAGACATTTGAAATTTTCAGAAAAGCTCAGAACACATTGGCAATGCATTTTTTAAATATTTTTAGCCAACTGTTTCCGATACCTACTGCCTTCAGTAGCGTTTATGTGATTCAACAGAAAATTGATTTAACTAACTGCCCGACTAGCTAGACATTTTAAACTTTCAGAATAGATCACAACACGGTGAAAATGCATTTTTTAATTACTTTTAGTCAACTATTTAGGGTCCCTGCTGCCTTCGGCAGCGTTACCAATACAAATCTTGCAATCGATTTTTAACTAACTTCCCGACTAGCTAGACATTTAAAACTTCCGGAAAAGTTTAGAACACGGTGACAATGCATTTTTAAAATATTTTTAGCCAATTGTTTCGGGTCACTGCTGCCTTCGTCAGCGTTCATGTGGTTCAACAGAAAATTTATTTAACTAACTTCCCGACTGGCTAGACATTTGAAACTTTCAGAATAGTTGAGAACACGGTGAAAATTCCTTTTTTTAATACTTTTAGCCAATTTTTTCGGGTCCCTGCTGCCTTCGTCAGCGTTACTAGTACAAATCTTGCAATCGGTTTTTAACTAACTTTCAGAAAAGCTCAGAACAGGGTGATAATTCATTTTTTTTAAATATTTTTAGCCAACTGCTTCGGGTCCAATGTCAATGATTTTTAACATTATGTATATTTCTAAAAGTGTATAAGGAAGTCATGTGGTGCCCACATCAGATTTTTTTCTATGAAAAACTGAGAGAAATATATAAAGTAAAAGTATACCATTTTCTGGGCTGATTTGATCCAAATAATTAAAAAAGCTTGTCAAAAATAGGGGTTGGCTTTAAAAATTAAAATAATAAAGCCACAAATATAATTTATAATACAAAACAAAACCTTACTCTCAGCTTTACTTGATGTAACTTTTAATTGGTGAAGTACTTTCTTTCAGCCCCCCCCCCCCCCTTATCGTCAGCACCAGTTACTCCATGCTATGTATCTGTGAAGATTTCTTTCTGATGTTTCAATTTTCTTCTCTCCTTCAGGAGGTAGCGCCAGGTAGCATATATAGCTGTCATTGATTGGTCTCTGTTGCATGCATTAGGATGATCTATGATTTCGATTGTTTCGCGAAAAAGAGCGTAGTTGTAGTTATTGTAATTAGCAATTTTTTCAGTATTTTTAAAATTTATTTCAATGTTTCCATTTCTGTGGGTTTGCGCTAAAGCCGTGCCGTATCTTCCAAATTTAATGTCATTGATATGTTCTTTGATGCGTGTGTTAATTTTCCTTTTGGTCATTCCTATAAACAACCATCGCTATTGTTTTGATGTTTAAAGGGAATTTTGTATATACCAGCAGATTCGAGGGGGGGGGGGATTTTGATCTTCGTCGTTTCTAATGATTTGATAAATGTTCGGATTTGATTTGATTGGAATGTTTATGTTTAATTTACTGTCAATGTTTTTATTTTTACGGCAGCCCTGTGATCGTATGGTATTGCATTAGTGTACTTTATGTTTGGTTTTTGGTGGCTGGGAATATTGTTGATTTTATTTAAACGTCTTTTATATAGTTTATCAACGAGATTTTGGGGATAATTGGCTTGTATGGTTAGATTTCTAATATATTTAATTTCATTTTTAAGATCTTCCAGTTCGGTACATATAAGGATTGCGCGATTAATGTAAGATTGAATTGCATTTAATTTATATTTATACGGTGTTTTACTATTATAGTTGATAATTTCTTTGCTGGAGGTAGGTTTCCTATTATAAACAGTTGTTGATGTTAAAATAAAAAGAATGAAAAATACAATTAATATAACATTAATATAACAAATTTATATAACATGTATATAAATTTTCAGCTCAATCTGATATGGCATTTAGCGTTATCCCACTTTAAAAATTTGAGCCCATAGGGCTAATGATACAGAATTTTTTTTTTTTTGTCTTCCTGTAAAAGAACTATACATGCTAGATTAACCATAATTTATTCACTTTGTGCAACAGTGACTTATAGCATGTGTATAAATTTTCAGCTCAATCACATAAGGTGTTTAGATGCTATCACAGTTTAAAGAATTTGGGCTCATATAGACCATAACGATAAAGAATTTTTATTTGTGTCCCTGTAAAAAAACTATAAACACTAGATTCACCAAAATTTATACAGTTCGTGCGACAGTGACTCATAACATGTGTATAAATTTTCAGCTCAGTCAAATAAGGCATTTAGACACTATCACATTAAAAAAAAATTTGCCCATAGAACATAATGATAAAGAATTTTTCTTTGTGTTCCTGAAAAAAAAAACTATAAGAGCTAGATTCACCAAAATTAATTGGTTTTGTGCTATGGTGACTTATAACATATGTACCAACTTTCAGCTCATTCGAACAAAGTGTTTAGGTGCTATCGTGTTCACTCACATACATACACGCATACATCATCATATAAGTAAATAAAAGGAATCGTGAACTTTATTTAAGAATACAGACAAATACTGATAAATAATGAAATATAACGCAAAAAATAACTATTAAAAGTATCAAATATATTTAAAATTTAATTAATCTTTAACAAAAGAAAAATTGCATATTTGAATATAACAACTTTATAATTAAGAATAAACATCTTTTTTTCAATAAAATGAGACAAAAACATAATTCATGGAACTTTAAATTTCTTGAATAAAAATTCAGAAAGTTTACATTTTAGATAAGGGATAGCAGAAAATGCATTAAGCTTATATTGAATGTATTTCTGGTAAAACTAAAGATTTCTTATGTGGATTTATGAGACTAATGTTCAAAAGTAAAAAGGATAAATTAACTAATTTCTATCATAAGACACTCAACAATGGCAGTATTTATAGAAGAAAGTAAAATTCTAATTAGAGCTAAATCAAAAAAAAAAAAAAAAAAAAAAGAAGAAGAACAGCATTCTAAATTAAACTTTGAAAGGTTAATCTATTTCAATGGAGATTTTATTGCAAGCAGGAAATTCAGATAGATAATACGGACATACACACGCTTTTAAAGTAGACAGATCAGACAAGATTGCATTCTTTTAAGTTGTTCTGCAGAATAGTATCTTTTACAGCACAAAACACCAATCTGATATTTTCAGTGTCTACAGAAAAGTTCCAAAAAGTCCAGCATGCAAATAAATAACCCATGTTAAAAAAATGATAAACAGAAAACATGCAAATTACACAGATCTTGCCAGTCATTATTACATATTTATTATTAAAAAAGAAAAGAAAAGAAAAAGAAAGCAAAAAATGATATGCAAGGTAAAAATTTTTTACATGCATTCCAAAAGAGAAAAGTAATGAGATACTAAAAGATAACTGTTTTAAAAACTTGCATACGCTGAGATGTTTTAAATAATTGTTACATATAATAACAATACCTTTGAAATTATAACATTTAAATAAATCAAAATTGGGTTGTGGACAATCAAAATTTTACAACTAGTTTTATTTTATATCCCTTCTCCATCTAAAACTGTCTAAAAGTACCTAATATTACCCAAACCTTTCAATTTTTGTGGCATAAAATTTTAGTGCAAGTCAGTCTTGGACAGACTAGCAACAATACTTTTGGCTAGAATTTCCTAACTACGTCCAAAACCTAACCAACCCTGATATGAATAAGTTAATCAGGAAAATAAAGTACAATTTGTTAAACATAAATTTTGAAAACTAATAACATATTCTTAGAAAACAGACATTAGAATTTACGGCAATTAATAGATCATGCCCAATTAAGAGCATATACCTACTTTCACCAACAGCCAAAGCTCATGTTATTCTAGGGAGAAATTTATAGAATTACTCATTACTAATATATATATATATATATATATATATATATATATATATATTAAATATTGTTTTCACATTCAGAAAATTCACAACTGTTAAATTTATATTCATTTATTATCACTATTTTTATTTATTATTATTATTATTATTATTATTATTTATTTATTTTTTTTTTTTTTGTATTTCTAAAATTTTTTATATTTCATTTTTACAGCTAAAAAATGCTTTTAGTTAATTTTTAAACTTTTTAAACTCAAAAATAAAATATTAAAAATTTAAAAAATCAAATTTTAGGAAATGAATACAAATTTAATAGTTGTGAATTTTCTGTGTGTGAAAACAGAATTATAAAAAATAAATTATTAGGTAATGAGTAATTGAATAAACAAATTTCCTGATACAATAACATGGGCTCTGACTGTTGGGGAGGAAAGGTATTGTGCACACTCTTAATATTGATATTAACAAAATTATTTTAAAATTTTACATTCCCTTAGCCAATATCAATTCTAAAAATTTATGTTACATAGCTTAAAAAGAAAAAAGAAATGTTGCAGATATCACAAGTGAAAAGTAAGAAATTAACAGAAGAAAGAGATGTAAAAATAAAAAAAAATAAACTAGTTTCTCAGTAAAATTTACTGATTCAGATAAAATATTTAATATTTAGTTGTTTAAATTTAAAGATGAATAATATACATATATATATTTCCAAAATTGAATTAAACATTCAAAATTTTTGCAGTTTAATCCTATTTTTCATGAACAATTAATATTGATGTTAACAATGTTATTTTAGTATTTAAGTTTTTAGTTGACTTATAATGTTATCTTCTGACCACCTTGGAAAAAGGAGAATATTGTAAAGTTGTTTTCACTGTGCAATACTTTGAACACACTAAAATGAAATTCATTTCAAAATAAGATTAAAAATTAAAGTATACATTTGAAGATGATAAACTTTATGATTTTTCATATGAGATTCACACTTAAACAACCGCTTCACTTACCGTTGCCAGAAACCCAAGCCAATGTTATTTTATGGGAAAATTTGTTTAACTCATTAACTGACGCATATTTTTTAATTCTGTTTTCACATCCAGAAAATTCACAACTGTTAAATTGACGGACATTTTTTAAATTTTTTATTTTTTATTTTGAAACTGTAAAATACGAATTTTCAATATGTGAAATTTTTCATTTTACAGTTTTAAAATAAAATATTAAAAAAAAGAAAAAAAAGAAAATCCATTTTTAAAAAATGTCTGTCAGTTTAACAGTTGTGGATTTTCTTAATGTGAAAACAGAATTAAAAAATATCTATCAATTCATAAGTTATAAGTAAACAAAATTTCCAATAGAATAACATTGGCTTGGGCTTCCGGTGACAGTAAGTGAAGCGGGCCCTTAATAATAAAAAAAAAAAAAAAAAAAAAAGCTCCATTTCTTAATTATATAATTTTGAATGACAAGTATATTAGTGAAAAAAAAAAATAGCTCGGTGAGCAGAGCAGATATATCTGCTTGTGGTGAACAGAAGGTTCATAGTAATTTTGAAAACTGTTATGGACTCCTTCATTACCGTCTCTAAATCGGATGTTTACTTCTGTACACAATATATGGTCAATCTCTATTGGGAACATGATAATATGTGCTTAAAAAATTTAACAGTTTAATTTTATCTGTCTTCTTCCCTTCCCGCACATCGGCAGAACAAAAGAGACAACGCTTAGAGCCTGAAGAGCATTTTCTTAAAAGAAGACATGAATGAACAGCATAAATACATAAATGCAGAGGCAGATTTAAGTTAGATTGTGCATAGGCCAATTTTGTTATGGCACCTCTCCCCATGTTTTGAAATAGTATGTATAAATAATAATAATAGCAATAAATATAATACAATTAAAAAGACAAATATTCTCAGATATATTAATCTCTGTGCAACATGCATATAACAATCAAAATACAATCAAAATATGAATAGTCCAATATGATAATGAAAAAAATCATTTAGTTTTTATGTTTCTCCTATAAAAATATGATAATAAGCTGAATTAGAATTTTTAATTAATCACTGAAGAACAGATTAACATCACGTTTATATTAAACAATATGAAATTATTTAAATTTTATTCTCTTTTCTGTCCTTTTCTTCTTCTACTTTCTTTTTTATATTTCCGACAAAAATATTTAATATGAATTTGAGTTTGAATTGCTTTTTCACGCTCAAATTCGTGAAAAAAACGAATTTCGCTCAACTCAAGTTCATAATTTAAAAAACGAGCGAAGTTCAACTCAAAACTCAAAATTTCTGGGCTACGCTCATGAACGTGCTCAAATGAACACATTCGTGCACAACACTGCTTTTTATGTTTAGATTTGTGTTCAAAATTAAATTGTTTTTAAGATTTTAATAGGCTTTAAAAAATGTTTGCTCTTGACACGGGCTTGAGTATAATCTGTTGCTGTATGTTTAATTGCTTTATGACTATAGCAGCATCCTGTAGTTATTTATATACGGTCGCTCTCCAGCCCGGACAATTAACTGTACAAATATAATGTGACCCAATACAAATATAGTTTGTAGTCATGTATTTCAAACCAGTATCGAAAAATCCGTAACATGTTAAATGGGGTCTACGAAGTATTTTTATAATTGACAAAACATCCAATCAATTATCAATTTTTCTCACTCCTTTTAAATTGCTGCTCACTTTAAAATTTTGGTTGTCCTTCAAATTTTAATCACTGCACTGTTGAAATTTCAGTCCCCTTTTAAACTAAAGCGCCAATAAAACACTGGCACCTCTAGGCCCGGGCCTCACGGGTCTAAGCCTAAATCCAACATTGCATGTACGAAAATACAAGACCACAAAAGACAAGCATGCATGTACAAATGTTACCTGTGGCACATGTGAAATGAGAATAGACCATTCGATCTGGATCAGGATTCTGAGTGAGATACATTTTAAGAATATACTCTCTGGCAGCAATGTGATCTTGTTTAGGACCTGGAATACATATATGGCTATATAAGTACAATGCTTATATTATAAGGTAGAGGATTAAAATTTCCTGAACCATCTCTATTAAAATACTAATTCTCTAAAGGGTCGATTTTCTATAATATGGTCAATGGTCCTCTCAGGGAGATTTCATAGTTTCACTATATTTAAAAAAGAAATTACTTTTAATTTAACCTAGCTTTCTTAATAATTATTAATTCATTATAGGTAATGTTGTAAAACAAATAAATTTTATTGATCTTTTAAGAAAGATATAATTAAAATGAAAGCTATTGTGCAAGTATTTGTGGTATTTAGAAAAAATTGACATAAACAATTACTGATCTAATTAAAAAAAAAAAAAAAAAAAATGGAAATAATGTTCAGATATTTCTGTGGAAGATAAAAAATTTCCACCATTGGTTAGCGACCTCTATTATAAAGCATTCTTTAGATAGCACACTATTATAAAGAGTATGTGAAGAACTTGTCTTTAATTCCTTAAACATTGATCTTACAGATATTTTTACACTCAAAAGTTGCATTCAAAAATTTCAATTAAAGGCTTATTATTAAAGATAAAATGTCTAATTTTCCTACAGCTTTTTATTCCAAATTTTGTAGATTCCAATTAGAAGTTTCTCCTAAAATTTGCAATTGTCACTTCATTATAAACTTACCATCATAATCTGCAAAGTAATCTCCTATGTGTGAGACCATAATCTTTTCTTCTAGAAGATCTTTTTTGTTTAAAAAAAGAATCACAGAGGAATTTTGGAACCAAGGATAGGTGATAATCGTTTTGAATAATGCTTTACTTTCTTCCATACGGTTCTGAAAAAAAAAAAAAAAAAAAAAAAAAAAGATTACTTATTGATTATCAATATGCTTTCTAACTTTTAACATTTGTTTTATTTAACCTTTCTGAAGCCAGCACACAGCAGGCTACATCAACAAAAAAACGGAGTTGGTTTATTTACAGATTTAAAGCACATATACATATATATATATATATATATATATTGTTATCTCCAAAAAGCTATGAAAATTAATGTGTGATTTTTTTTTTTTTTTTTTTTTTTGTTATCTCACATGATAACTAAAACCCCTATTACAAAAAAAAAAAAAAAAAAAAAAATTCCCCCCCCCCCCTACTAAATATACAAAGAAATAAATAAAGAATCTCAAAATAAAGAAATGCGCTGGTACCCAGCTCTAAGATTTCCTGATGTCCAGATGCAGACATGAGAGTGGAGAAAATTTTAAAAAGAGACAATGTGCATGTTAATACAATAAATTTCAAATTAAAAATAATGTGTGCTGGAAAAAACTATACAAATATGTTCATAAAATTTACTTCAAATGAAAAATGTGTACAGGAAAAAAACTATACAAAATATTTTTAAATGTGACAAATTAAACTATAATAATGATGCACATTAATACAATAACAAAACATATGTTCAGAAATTCTTGCAATCAAAGAAGCCTTAAATTTCGCCCTCCATTTTCATTTATATTTTGATGGACAGCAAAAGTTCAATCCAGTACTTAGAAAATTGGTCGAAAATTCTAGAAAAAACCAGACAAGAGGTTATTTCCAAAATTGCTACACTTTCATAGAAAAGCAGAGTTTGCATCCAATAGATTCCAGCCCATACTAGAGTCTTTGGCAATGAGGCGGTGGACTTGTTTGCAAAAGAGGGAAGTGATCTTCCTTCTGCTGCCTCAAGTGAACTTTTCGCGTCTGAAATTTTTTCTGTTCACAAGGCTAAAGCGAAAATTCTACTTGGAGAATCCCTCCTGGTCACAATTAAAAATCTGCTAAGAAACAACAAAATAATGAATTTAATCTTTTTCAAATACCAGCAGTGAAAAAAAAAAAATCATGTACTTGAGTAGGTAGCAGGAGTAAACATAAATTCTGTCAAATATCAGTAGAATAATTCAGCATTTCAGTAAGTTTGTTCAGAAGTAAAAAACAGAAACAATTTATTATCTTAAATTCATAAAAAAAAAATTGAATTTTGTATTAAGGGAACTCTCTACCTATTGTTGCCAGAATCTAAATCCCATGTTATTCTATGGAAAAATGTATTATGAATATTACTCAGCACCAAATGTATTTTTTTAATTTTGTTTTTGATTTTAAAAATTCATAATTATAACTATTAAATTGCTTTTGTTTTCCAAAAATTGATTTTTAAAATTTTTACTGTTTCATTTTGGAGCTAAGATGCAAAAAATGAACTAAATGATTTTTCGCATTTTATAGTTTCAAAATGAAACATTGAAGATTTGAAAAACACAAATTTAATCACTGTGAATTCTCTATATGTAAAAATGCAATTTAAAAAATACATTAGGTAATAAGTAACAAACTTCCCCATGCAATAGCATGGAATTTGGCCTTTTTTTTTTTTCTTTAAACTGCTTGAAAAAGACTGGCTAAAATTAAAAAAGCCGGCATTTATTGATTTTTTTTTTTTTTTTTTTTTTTCTAATGTTGTGATCTGTTTAATACCATTTAAATTATTAATAAATAATTCTTATTCAATAATTTGGACAAAAGGAAAATAAAAAGTATCAATCATTTGACTCAGTTTTGAAATAACAATACACTTTTAACAATTTTTCTGTTTTTTTCAACGCATGATTGGGTAATAAATTTTAATTTCTCTATGTCTTGGCTTTTGCAAAACTACTTATTATTGAATAACTCTTTTAGAGAACTTGACTTTGTTTTTTACAGATTCAAACAGTTCTCAAATTGAAAAGAAATAGCACTTTTCACCTTCATTTCCAACTTCCCCATTTTTTTAAAAGGGAGAATTTTATAGGCTGATAGATATCAGTAACCAATCTAGTTGATTCTTAGATCAATTCACTCGTATTATGAGAAGTGCTTTCAGTATAAATGTAAGAAGAAACAAGAGGAAGAATGTGTTTAATATATTTCAACCAAGGAAGTATTTAATTTGAGAAAGATAAGTACTCATTTTGTTTTATTTTTATTTATTTATTATTATTATTATTTTGTCGATTGACTACACTTGGGTCCTAGGCCTGAATAGGATACCTTCTAAGTGGGGGGAGGTCTTTCTAGGTTAACCTAGCCCATTTTTACATGGGTTTTGGAGAAAGCCAAAGAAAAGTTCAGACAGCTAGAACAACAAGCACTACCTGTGTTCAAATCGAGCCCCATCCATCTACTAGCTTTGGGAGCAGAACCTCTCGACCACTGGCAGTGCAAAAGAGGAGTACTTGTAAAAATGGAAACTATGCAAATTAACAACAACTTTTACGTATTCCCCACCATGAAGTAAAAATAACTGTTTATTTTATTCTTAAAAATAAGGATTACCTAAAGCTTAATCTAAACTATGTTCTTGTAGATGCTAAGCTCACAGTGTAAGTTATATGCTAGGAACAGTTATTCAAATGATATTGAGAAATGCCTTTATAAATATAATGCACGATATTTTTATCACATTCTTTATTCATTAGTTGCTACATGGCAAGAATTTGAATATAATTAAAAAAAAAAAAAAAAAAAAAAAAAAAATTATTTTACACAAAATGAAATTAGTAACACGAATTAAATATGTGTGTTAAATGCATACGATATTTAAGTAAAAAAAGCCAATGAAGACCAGTTTTTATTGAAAAAAGCTGGTCTTTCTTAATAGAAGCCGGCTGGCATGGCCTTTTCTAAAGCCCTGCCAGAAACCAAGAAATTATAAGACACAGACGAGAGATTTAACATCGAAGACCAGATTACACAATATTATTTTTCAAGAATGTAATTTTACTTAAAAAATTATAATTTTAAAATATTAAAACACTAAGTAAGATTAAGGAGGGGAAAAGAAACTTACTTCATTATCGGATTCAAACAGAATTTGATCGTATTCACTTAAAGCTACTAAAAAGATGATGGATGTGACATTCTCAAAACAATGAATCCACTTCCGTCTTTCAGACCGTTGACCACCTACATCTACCATCCTATTCAAAATGGGAAAGTAATTACAACTTTTATGCAAGACACAAATGACATTAAACAAAAGAGTTCTTAATGCATCTGAATATTTTGAAAATGTTGAGAATTTTCTTAACAATCTTATAATATCAAAGCACAAAACTATCCTGTTTTTGAGACAAAAACCATTTATTTGAGTATGTGCAGAAATTTTAGAACCAATTTGAAAGAATCATGTTATATGATTTTTAAGTCTTTAGAAAAAAAAAAAAAAAACATTACCAACATTAGAACTTTTTCATGATTATTTTTCACCATTTTCTCTGACTTACGCTATTTATTTCCCACAAAATTTTTAAAAAATTAGCGAACAGTTTAACAATTTACAGTAATGAGCTACCAAATACAGTCGAACCTCGTTAACATGAATCTCAAGCGGGATAAAAAAATTGTTCATGTTACCAGTAGTTCATGCAATCGTTAACTAATCTTAATATAACTAAACCAATCTTTATTTTGATGGGGATTGCAGAAACAGTTCATGTTAAAAGTAATTCACATTAACAGCCTATCCTTGTTCGCGGTCAACTTTCCACCTGTTGAAAACAAAACTAAAATGCTGCTCTAGGTGGACTAAAGGGCGGGGTAATACTGTGACTTTTTTGTCCAATAAACTATTTCAGCTGTCAATATGAAGGTGAATAATAATCACTGAGGCAGGGTCATTTTCGTCCTGAAAAAGCGTAATCAATCATACAAAAGTACTGTCAAGAATCTCCCTCAATATTCATTTGAAGTCTTATAGAAAAAGATAATGCATAGTTGAATAAACCTCAAAATTATATAACGAATGCATTAAAAACAGATGCATGTTTTTACAAATTCAATTAAATTCAAATGATTGGTTGTTTGATTGAGGTGATTAAGTAAGCAAGTGTGTAAGCAATTACTACAATATTTTAGACATGCAGTTTAAGCTACAACATTTTCCTTATGGAAATTATACAACTTATTCTAAACCAACACTAATCTGGAAAACGTACTGTCAAGTCGATTTAAAATCTGTTTGCAGGAAAAGGCTCTAGAGACAACCTATAAATGCAGGTCGAGTCGGTTTGACTCTAATTGGCTCTGTGACAAATTTTATTTGGTTATTTTAATTCTAATGACACAGCTTTAAAGCTTTAATTGTAATTTTTTCAAATAATTATTTATTTATTAGAATTTTCCAGGAGGGGGCAAGTGCCCCCACTTGCCTCTACGTGCCGACGCTCATGTACAGACAAAAAAAAAAAAAAAAAAAAAGAGAGAGAGAGAATTTTTAAAATACATTTTGCTGGTTTTGAGCATTCAATTTTTAGTATCAAATCAATTTTTAAACCAGTCTTAAATGAAAAAATAGTGAAAGGCATTGTAAAATCAATTCCATTAAAGGGTAAAAAAAATTCTAAATTTAATCATTTCCTTGCATTTAAGATGCAAGTTTTGTTTTAGTAACTCATAATAATGCAAAATATGCTTCTAAACAACAAGTTAAAAACATTAATATCAATTCCACTAAATTTAAAATGTACAGTCGGGGAAAAAAAAAACGCAACACCTGCTGTAATTTCGTTATTAATTGACGCATGAACATCTAATAGACATAATTCAACAGGAAATTAAATGTACTTTCTGAAAATGTCACCAAATTTTGAATTAGGGGTCATCTACATATTGAAATGAGCGCCAACTTCAATTTTTTCAATAGCAACACCCAATGTTGACTTCATATTCGAATTTCTGAGAGTCTGGCAGTGTGGAAAAGTATACTGTTTGTATACTGTAACTTTAGTATTTATGGAGTTATAATTAAAAATGTGTTAGGGGTTATCTGTAAATGTAGAAAAATAAAATTAAGATCCTATAAGAAATAGACAAAATTTTAATGTTTCACACCGGAAATCTTTCAGGAAAGAAAGAATATAAAAATTAATAAAATCATTTACATTTTCCAGTTTTTTAATTATCCAGAATTCAGTTTTTTAGATTTGTATATACTTCAGTACTTATTTAGATAATTTTAGGTCTATTTAAATACATTACTCTTGCGATTGGTCCAGACAGTACTCTTTGAAAAAAGTGCAATATTTTTCAAGAAAAAGTGTCTATTATGGCTGTATTGATCACCAATAAAGCTTAAATTTTCTTTCGTATGTGTAATATAATATACGAAATGAAATAATATAGATACAACGCATAAACTAAATCTTTTCGGATAAATTATTGTAAGGGTTCATGAAGTAAATATTAAACAATTTTAATCACACTTACCAGTTTTGGCTCAGTTGAACTCTTTGGAACTGAACGATTCGTTTTATAATTTCTATGAAAATATAATTTCTTAATTAACCCTTTCGCGACTGTTAACGTAGATTCACGTCATTTGAAAATCCGTAACTCTGTCAGTAGGTGTTTCTTTCGTAATTTGTATATTATGCATTTCTTAGATGTTTACTCAGTGTTCATATTTTTGCAATAAAATATACTATGGATAGAAATATATTGATTTGAAAGAATATAATTATAATGTATATCCATTTGGAATATAATTGTGAATACAGAAAAGTTGTTCTGAAATATTTTATTTTGAGAGAATAACGCCTGTAGGCAGATTTTACAGTCAAAAAGACAAAATCCTGCAGTCGCAAAAACTGTTAAGATATATTTATAAAAGTTAAAGTATATTTTTAAAAATATATAAAGTTAAAATATATTAATAAAATTTTAAAGACTAAAGTAGCTTTAAAATAATAATCCTCCCACCCACAAAATAAATAAATAAAAATGAATACAAATTCTGTATCTTGCATACACATATATATAAATTTTCGTCTATCATTTATAATTTTTTTTTTTTTTTTTCCCTTCTACAAAGAACACCCCATTTCCGTAGGAATATAGAAATTCAAAAATTACAAGAAAAAACAATAACTCTTAAAAATGAAAAAAGTGACTTAAAAAAAAAAAAAAAAAAAAAAACCCTGAAAATATGCAAAAATTATAATGCATTTGTATAAAAAATATCTGCACAAGTAGGGTCTGATTTCCCAAGAGGAAAATGGCCAGATTTTTATTTATAAGAGGATTCTCAAATCTTTCCTTAACAAGAGCAAAAATATCAACAAAAATAAGAAGGTCATTATATTAAAAACATAGTACATAGTCCAAAATTCAGATACTTAATAATTTGATATCCCCACAACAAACTTCTCTGACATAGTTGTTTTTAAAAGAAACTATAAAATATACATATAATATTATATAAACTATTAATCATGCTCAAAACATTCCTCTACTGCATTTGCTTTAAAATGTAAAATTATAATTATTAGCCGGAACTGTACCCTTATAATCAAAGTATGAGCTGACACATTCATTGTTTTATCTTTAGGAATTTTATATGGCAGAAGAAGATTTTCAAATCATGATACTGCTCAAGCCTCCTTTTTTCGACACAAGTTGATTTTTGTCTGTAAGTTCCAGAAAATATGTAAATACCAGTAGAACAACTTCATTTCCCATATAACACATGATACTGGTGCACATCAATAAACTTAAAACCTTTTACCAATCATGCTCAATACTGCTCGACATTAATGAATGTTGTACACATAATCTTATATTTTCTGAAAAGTTCAACATTTGGTTTTTAATTAAAACTTATTTTAATTCTTGGAAAATAGAAGACAGAAAACAATTTCGCAGTATTATATATACTGTAAAATGCTATACACTGTATATTGATGAAACCAATGTACACCAATATTACTGTGCTACTAGGGCATGCAAAGTACATCATACAGCAAAGAGTGCAAGTAAAATAATATAAAATAAAGTTTTTTGCAAAAATGTATGACATAACCTATTAGAAGAAACTTTTACATACCTGAATATAATTGAGTCCAAATCAAAAGGGTATTCAATAATTCCAGTTGTCGGTACTCTCACACGCAGGATATCTTGTTGAGTTGGAAGATAATTTGGATCAGCTACTCTGTCCAGATCACTCAAATAGCTAAGAGAATATATAAATATATACACACACATCACTGAGTAATGTAAATAGACATATATATATCTTAATCAATTAATTTTACTCAACTTTTTCACTATCATAAATTTTTTTAATTCGATGGTACAGTATTCTCTTTTTACAGTATTCTCAAGAAATATTATAAATGATTCATTTAATATTAAAATAATCTGGTGTGTCACTCACACGACTTTCTCTTACCCTGAAATTTAATACTATAAATACAGGTTGGACATTAAGAGGTAAGATAACGAGTACTGTTCTGTAAACCTGTGTTAAACAATTCAAATTAGGCTTTGGAAGAATTTTATATGATAATTATATCTGCGTGAGGAGGCTACCGGCCCTTCAACCCCCCCCCCCGTTTCATTAATGCACCTACATTTATATAGAATTTAAATCTGTTAGTAAAATTAAAAGTTCACTTAAAATTATTCAGACAATTTTCACACGCAACATTCCTTGAAACTCATCAATCTTGATCAAAATTTTCCAGCAACAAACTTATATTGACTTCAAAATACAACAATTGGATCTCCTAAAATTATTTGTTTTTAAGTCACTCTAAGAGACACAGACAAAGACCAAATGTTAAAAAACTTGACTACGGTAATCAGGAAGCCTCAAAATGTGTAAATATACAAAAAACAAGCAATGAATATTTAGCTTAAAAACATACATTATTTACCATATCTCTATGAGGAATTAATTTCAATTCCCAAACAGCTTTCCTGGAAATGGCAAAATATTATTAATAAAGCACATCCACTAACAACAAAAAAGAATGTTATCGCTTAAATATTTGCAGCCCTGTATATCTTTCGAAGACTATATACAGACCACATGGTGCACCACCTAAATATAATCCTATAGTAATAATACATGGCCCAGCCTGAAATACACTTCCATCAATTTTCAACTATGATCGCACTTTTATCTAGTTCTTTTGTGTAGCCCTGTAAACGAACAGTGAATGATTTCCCTACCATATTCTACATGAGACCTGTTTTTATGCATATAAAAAATATATATTCGTTTCATTTGGTTTAGTGCAGTGTACAGATGTTAAACTGTACTTACTAGCACTTTCTCCTATAGACGTAATGTATTTAAATTATCTTGGGCCTCCCTGTACACAAATCGTTTGCTTCATCTCAATGAAAAGCTGTGTTGCATCCCTATATCATACACATTTAGAATACCAAGTTTGGACTTTCTACTACTATTTGTTCTTGAGCTATGCTGATAACACACATACAGACACACACACAAACCATTTGCTAAAAACATGATTTTCGGATTCAGGGGACCTCAAAACGTGTAAATATAACAAATAATCACATTCGAAAATTTGACCCTAAAATAATACTTTCTCTACTTTATGGATAAGAGAAAGTAAAAATGCATTAAAAAAACTTATTATTATTAAAAGCATAACTTGATTTAATGATGATTTTTTTCGTATAGTATTATTATTATTTTTTTTTTCCTTTGCCAGAAATAAATTATGTGTAAATGTCTACTTTCCAAATGGTTTGAAAGGCCCTACTGTTTTGCTTTGTTCTAAAATGGAATTTATCTAGCTATCTATAATAATAAAAGAAGATGTCTGTCTGTCTGTGCATCTATACGTTCAGCCCCTATTGAATGCAGAAGTACAAAAATTGGCATATGGATGCTCAGGATCCTTCATGGAAACAAAACATCTGGAAATCATTAATGTCACATGAGACTGAACTGTGATTAAAAACTGCAAATTTCAAAATTCTTCAAATTTTCTTTCCCGCACACAAAACTTAATATACAACCTATACAGCACAAGATCAACTTGCAGTTCAAATTTCATCCATTTTGAATAATAAACCAAAAATTTACATTTTTTTTAGCAAATTAAATTTTATTCTAACATGTAATCTATCTCTAAAAAGACGATAGGAGTTTCCATAGCAAAGAAATACATTTGAAGGTACTAAAAAAGTACTTTTTCTTTTTACGTCTATTACCCGACTACCGTAGGTAATGCAATTCGAGATTTTACCTGATTTATATGTTTTTAAGGTGTCCTGAAGGGGGGCAAAAAATCTGAAATTGAGTTAGACTGTTCAAAATTGGTATACATAGGTTTTATTTTGGGGGTCTAAAAAATATTTATTTTTCTTTTTACTTCCAGTAACCGACCACTGTAGGTAATGAAATTCGAGATTTTGCGTGATTTACATGTTTTAGGGTCTCCTGATTAGGTTTTCTTTTGTATCTCAGCTACTAATTAAAATAATTTCATAAGTAATACATCATTTGAAAGCTTTGTTGATTTGGAATTGAACAACAGATTACAAAAATTTCTACCGCCAGATGACGCTGTAATATTTTAAAATTTCAATATTTAAAATTCTAATTTTGATTAAATTATTTTTAATACATCATTCCAAAGATATTTTAATGTACTTTTATAATATCGAAAGTGGAATTTGAGAATTAACCTGATTTACATGTTTTACGGTGTCCTGATTAGGTTTTCTTTTGTATCTCAGCTAAACACCAACTTGCAGTTCAAATTTCATCGACTTCAGTCAATAAGCAAAAAATTTACATTTTAATTGCAAATTAAATTTTATTCTAACAAGCGTAATAGATATCTCGAAAGAGGATGCCAGTTTCTATAGCAACGAATACACACTTAAGGTAAAAAATATTCCTTTTTCTTTTTACTTCCATTAACCGACTACCGCAGGTAATGGAATTCAGGATTTCACCTGATTTACATGTTTTAAGGTGTCCTAATGGGGGGCAAAAAATCTGAAATCGAGTTAGATCGTTCAAAATTGATATAAATAGGTTTTGGGGGCCTACTTTTGAGAAATCATAAAGGTGGTGAAGGAATACACGCCCGCAGCGTGTTCACGGGTCAACGTTGCCAAAGGCAGTGGGAACCCGGTGCGACATTTTTCCCCGATCAGAATTTTTTTTCTTTTTTTCTTTCACATGGTAAAAATTAATGCAATTTTGAGAATTTATTAATTTTAGTGATTCATTTAAAAATAGTGACCAGTGAAGCGGGTGTAGCCTGCTAGTAAGCAATAAAAGAGAACAAAATAAACTTCCTGTTGCCTTAAGAGCAGCTCTCTTTTCATGAACACAAAGTAGATAGTATTCACACTAGTGGACAATTTTATATATTTTCTTGGGCAGATTAGTTACATGCATTTAAAATCCAAATGTAATTCACAAGTTTTTTATTTTAATATAAATGAAGTTATATAAAAAGTAAGTTATCCATAAACTATTTTTATTAAAATCACACAATCAACTGATTGGAAGAAAATCATATTTTGAAATTTTAGAGTGAAAATAATGCCTGGACCGGGAGTCGAACCCCGGATCTTTGACTTACATGGTCAAGGCTCTACCAAGCCTTGAGTAGAGCCTTGACCTTGTAAGTCAAAGATCCGGGGTTCGACTTCCGGTCCAGGCATTATTTTCACTCAGTCGGAAAAATAAAATTTCAAAATATCCATAAACTGTTTCTTGTTTCTGACTTTTCAGTCAGATTATGACTTGATAATTTAGCAGGTAATCACAGATATTATGATAAATTGCTAAATTATGTCCAAAACATTTAAATTAAAAGCAAACTAAAAAAAATAATCTGAAGTAACTCTACTCGATTTTCTAAACATTTAATAATTAATGCTCTTTTAATCAGAGAATAAGTCTTAATCAAAAGGGGAAATAGAGTGATAGAGTATTTCTCCTCAAGTTCATATACTTGTACAATTGGCAAAGAAAAAAGCCCCCCCCCCCACACCGAACTAATTTTGTCACAAATTGTCCTATAAATATGTGGCTGCTGCCAATCTATTAGTAATAACGTCTAGTTTATAATGGCATAGTTAAATTTTGCATAGGGGACATCTATTTATTAAAAATATCAACTTCATTTTTTTCAATAGTAACCCCCATTTTTGACAATTTTTTGGAATTATTAGAATTAAATGAGCCAAGAAAGTATAGTTTACATATTTCTCTCAATTTTTCATAGAGTTATAATTTGTCAAAATATGGGGATGCTAATGTTAAACGAATGTGACAAATTTTAATTCATATCTTCCTGAAAAATTATTATATTCAAATTTCCTTTATTTTTTTATATGTTAGAATGAAGTAGGGATGAAACGGATAGTGATTTTGCCGGATACCGGATATCGGATATCCGGAGCTCTTGTGCCTGCCGGATATGGATATCCGGACCGGATATCTGGCATTAGTTTTGTTTTTTTGTATATTTCTTTTCTTTCTTTCTTTTCTTTTTTTTTTTAACAATAAAATATAAACAGATTTCATATACTATTCTTTTAAAAACATTTTAAATATAATTTACTTAAACATATTTAATATTTTATTTATTTGTGCAATATCATCATGAAGAATAAAACTTTAAGCCTAACATACTCATTCCTATACTTGCAGCTTGTCATGAAAAGTATTGTCACAAAAAGATAGGTTTTGTTCAGAATTACAAGACTAAAACTTATTATTTATATATTTTTTACATTACTAGTATTAAAAAAGTGAAATAAAATATTTTGCTAATATAATCATAGTTGAAGGGTTATTTTCATAGGAAAACTAATATGTTGTGGCAATCACAAAACTTTCTGTTATAACAGTACCACTTACTGTTTACGTTGCACAAAAGTTTAACTATAGATTCTCACAATAAATATTTTGCATATGGAGTTCGGTGCAATTTTAATAAATATGCTGAGATATAGGCTTGTGAAAAATCATAATAGCAGCTCCACCTATCGGCTGATATACACCTAAATAAGGTCGACATTAATTTTTCATGTTTTACATATCAAGTTTTATGCACTTATGTCATAGAAGTTGAGACTTAGTCCATTTATGAGGTAAATTGCAGCGCAGTATTGCCACCTGTTGACCGATATACACCGAAAATAAATCACAATAGTGTTTCATAATGGCTGTCTCACTCACATACCAAGTTTTGTGCAATTATACACAATAGAATCTCAGGTATAGCCTTCTTGTTTTGGAGGGAAATTTCCGTATAGCAGCATTACCTATTGGCCAACATGCACCCAGATTGAATCAGCATAATTTCTCATAATGCCCTTCTAACAAAAAGTTTCATGTAATTATATACAATAGAACCTAAGATATGGCCTTCCTTGAAATTGCAAAAAGCGCTGTATAACAGCACCACCACCTGCTGATGATTGGCACCAAATTTTGATAGGCACATTATATGCCAAGGTGCATGTACATATATATTTCTATGAAATTCTGTGCAGTAGTTCCTAAGATATAGCCTTTCTTTAAGTTGCATAAATCACAGTACGGTAGCCTCACCTGTTGAGCCATATGCACCAAAAGTTGATAAGCACTGATTTATGTCATGGTTCAACTACGTATAAATTCATATGTAATTATACGCAGTAATTTCAGAGGTACAGTTGGACAGAATTTTTGTCACATATACACAGACAGATATATATTTTTTAATTGATCAAACCAGGTTCTGGACTTAAAATCACAAAACTTTCTTCTATATCACTCTATATAACAATGCTACATGCTGTTTAACATGCACAGAAGAAACTTAATCATACCTTCTCACAATAAAGATTTTAGATATAGAGTTTAGTGCGATTTTAATCAAAAGATTTTGAGATGTAGCCCTGTGGAGAATCATAGAAGGTGAGGAACAGCTGCGCCATCTGTTGGTCGATATGCACCAAAATTAAGCCAACTTTCGCTCTCATATTATTCATCTTGCATATCAAGTTAAGGGCTGTTAAATATTATAAATGTTGAAATTTAGCCTTCCTATTCACAGAGTAAATTGCAGCATAGTATAGCCACCTATTGACCAGTATGCACCAAAATTGAATCAACGTGATGTTTTATAAAAATGACCCTCTCACATATCACATACCAAATTTTGTGCAATTATACACAAATGAACCTGAGATATAACTTCCCCAATAACGGGAAAACTGCAGTATAGCAGCCCCACCTATTAGCCGATATGCACAGAAATTAAATAAATGTGTTTCATAATAGCCTTGTGACATAGTTTTTTTAAAATTATTATTATACACAGTAGAAGCTGAGATATAGTCTTCCTTTAAATAGGAGAAATCACAGTATAGCAGCACCACCTGTTGAGTCATTTGCACCAAAAGTTCACGGACACTTTTTTTTTTTGTTAAGGTGTAACTATGTATAAATTTATATGAAATTCAGTGCATTAACTCTTGAGCTAGAGCTGCTACACAAAATATTTGTCACACAGACATTTTCTAAAAATGGTCAAATTATGTTCTGGTTCCCCCAAAATGCGTTAATCCACTGAAAACTGAAAGTTGAAAATTTTTACGAATCTAATACTTCCTTCTATTTAACACAGAAGAAAATAATAATTCAATATGAATTTATGTTTTTTTCTTTCTATACAGAAAATAAAGAAATGTTTACATTATTTAATAAAATTTTTTAATTAAAAGTGAAGTTTTTCTAATGTTAAAAATCAAAAACTTTAAATAATTGAAAATTTAAAAAAATATTTTTTTCTTCTCCTTTAACAATCTGAAAGTCAAAGTACAGACTTTCTGAAAATTTAAATATGTACTTTTATTTGAAGTAATTTTAATTTTGGGGAATATATCTATGCAATTTTAAGGGAATTTTTCAGGTGCTTTAGCAAGATATTTTATTAAAAGCGTAAATTTATGTATAGTGATCTTGTATCTGTTGCTTGGCTTCTAATATGCTTAATAGATCATCTTTATTATATTTACATTTAAAATTAAACCTGCTGCAATTGCGCATAAATTTTGAATGTATTTTGTGTTTAATAAAACTTATTGCTTTGTCATTTAAATTATCTAATATATGAATTTCATATATTTAGATTTGTCTTAAATTGGCATTAACACTATTTTTTGTATTATACACTTTGTATAAAGCTGCATTTGCGCTCTTACAATTTGTATTATTTCTGTAATTTCTGTAATTTTTTCAATATGTTATTTACTGATTTATAATTTATATTATATTATGATTCTTGTAGTGTTGTGAAGTTTTGCGACAGTATTTTGTCACTGGCCCTGGATCATTATTAACTAACTGTATAGTTGGCAACTTACGTTAATAATTTACTCTTTAATTAAAAAAAAAAAAAAAAAAAAAAAAAAAAAAATTATGTTGTGTATGTGTAGTCGAATATTTCATTATAATTATTATATAGCATTTTGTGCCTGACATTTTGTGAATTGTGATGGTTAGTTTTTCTTACTTTACTTTAAAAAAATGGGCGGAATTTAAATTTTAATTGGAACCAAATCAATAGATTCAGTCAAAGGAGGTTTAGTGTAAATATGTACATATCAGTACAAAAACCCTTAACGGGTTAAAAGTTTGTGACGCAGCTACTTTATCGCTATAAAATTTTGAAATATGGGTCTTAAAAATAATGATATAAATTTTAAGTGACGCTTTACTATTAGTTAAAATATACGTAGATTTTCTTATTTGATCATTTGCTTTTTTCTTTTATTTATATTTACAATGCAAACATATTATTTTTAACTTCAAGATAAGACAAATATATTAAATATACTCACTGATACTTTTTCATTTGCACTTCAATTTCAAAATAACAGTTTTAAAAGGAATGATATAAAAATTCCAGTGACTCCTCGGTGTCATTTTAAAAGATTTGTTTTTAGATTCCATTAAAATTACCTTTGTTTTGTCTATTAAAGTATATTTACACATTGAAACAGTGCTTTTAATTTTCAAATATACTGTCAAATAATCACACTTTCACTGAGTTTGCATTATAAATTGAAATTATTTATTTCAATAAATTGATTTGTCTTTTGCGTCACGCTATCCAAAACTGCAAACAAAATTTGTGCAAATGTATTCTTTGCACAAATTTTCACTTAGTTGTATACTATGATACAAAGTAACATTTACATAAATTTTATTCACAGTTTTGGATAGCGTGACGCAAAAGACAAATCAATTTATTGAAATAAATAATTTCAATTTATAATGCAAACTCAGTGAAAGTGTGATTATTTGACAGTATATTTGAAAATTAAAAGCACTGTTTCAATGTGTAAATATACTTTAATAGACAAAACAAAGGTAATTTTAATGGAATCTAAAAACAAATCTTTTAAAATGACACCGAGGAGTCACTGGAATTTTTATATCATTCCTTTTAAAACTGTTATTTTGAAATTGAAGTGCAAATGAAAAAGTATCAGTGAGTATATTTAATATATTTGTCTTATCTTGAAGTTAAAAATAATATGTTTGCATTGTAAATATAAATAAAAGAAAAAAGCAAATGATCAAATAAGAAAATCTACGTATATTTTAACTAATAGTAAAGCGTCACTTAAAATTTATATCATTATTTTTAAGACCCATATTTCAAAATTTTATAGCGATAAAGTAGCTGCGTCACAAACTTTTAACCCGTTAAGGGTTTTTGTACTGATATCATTACTTTTTAGAGGTTATTGATCAAAAAATTAAAACAAGTCCTTCCGGCTCATAGGAAAGTTAGGTTGATTTATCTTTTCTTAAGAAGTTGCCACCATTTTTTCAAAATGGCAGCTACATTTTATTAATGAATTTGATGGATTTATTAATGAGGGCTATGTATATATGGAGTTTTAAGCAAATCGGTTCAAGGGTTATTGTGATAATTTTCAAGTGGCCACCATTTTGAAACAAAAGGACAGAGTGACTGAGATGCCCAGTGAACTTATCAAAGGTACTTGAATGATATGTCAACTGTGCAAACGTGATTCGAACTGATTCAGTATTACAAAAGTTATTGTAATAAAAAAAAATTTAAGTGGCCGCCACTTGGAAACAAAATGGTGGAGCAAGTTGCCTAGCAAACTTATCCAAGATATTTGAATTGTAAGTTCACTTCCCAACTTTCATTTGAACCAGTTTAGTATTCTAAAATTTACTATGGTGGCGCATTTTCAAGTAGCAGCCTGATTTCAAGCGGCTGCAACTTGGAAACTAAATATTGGTACAAAATTCATCCAAGATATTGGTGTGATAAGTTCAATGTCTAACTTGAACTGATTCAGTATTTCAAAAGGTATTCTGATGATAAATTTACAAGTGGTATCCTGATTTGAAATGGCCGTACTAAAGATATCGGTCATTTTGTTAAAAATGGCAGATAAAATTCATTAATAAATACTTGGTTGAGACCTTTATGTGGTCAATGTAAACATCAAAATTCAAAATGTGGATTTGAAATTTTCACGTAGCTGCCACTTGAAAACAAACTGCAGAGCAACTTAGTTAACGAACTCATCTAAGATATTTGTACGATAAGTTTGCTGTATAACTTTTGGTTCAATTCAATTTTGAGTATTATGTCAAGTTATCGTAATCACAAAATTTCCATTACAAAAAAACCCAATTTATACATCTTTGACATTTATACGACCTTTTAGTGAAGTCCTGATTCATTCCTATTCATTTGAATGAAAAATTTCTTTGTTTATAAGTCACAAAATATTAGTTATGTCTTTTAAACTTTTCTAAAATTCACAAAATTTCTTGACTGGTCATTTTTTTACCATTCTAAATATAAATTTTGATGAGTATGTGAAATTTGATATTATATCATGACTTTGGAGTTATTCACAATCTATTAACTAATTAAAAACAAATTGTCTGATGCTAATTTAAGTGATAATGATGTAGAATGTGAAGAAGTTATTCTTAAGAGAGGACAATACCTAATCTTGGCAACAGCTATGGCCTATCTTATGGGAAGATCTATTTTCATAACTAGGGGGCTCTGCCCCCTGCTCGCTCCGCTCACCAACCCCTGAGGGAGGCTTCGCCTTCCCTCGACTCACTTTACTTGTTAACACATGCAGAGCTCTGCCCGCCTATTCGCTGCTTTCCTTTCACTGAATAGGAATGTTAATAGTGCATAACACAAGACAAAAGCAGAAAATTATTATATAAATCCCCATATTCAATGTCAAATTGAAATATGTAATATTTAATAGCACATTATTTTATTTTTATAAAAATCATGCTTAAAATCAGTTTTTTTTTTTTTTTAATAGAAAGAAATCCGTAATATCCAGACTATTTTCTATTATAGCTTTAGTATATCACCTTTGTTTTTCAACTATAGATCAGGACCGCGGCACCCCAGTCGATAGCACGCCGACCTCGTAATTGGAAGATTGCGGGTTCGGTACTCGAGCTGGCCAAAGACCGTTGTGTACACTAATGGTGGCTGGTGCACATAAAATCTGTTGTGGCGACAATATCCTCCATATTCCCATCAAAACTATACCTTTTTGGGTCACCGAAGCGGGGGAGCCATCTCTTCCGTGTAGGATAAAAAATGTGATGGCATGTCTCCGAAACATACTTAGGGGTGTGCCCCAGATCGTCGCCAATTATCCATAGTGCAGTAATGGCCAATGTCATATCCAACCTATCTAACTACCTACCTACCTACAACCATGGATATTTTAATTTTCCCATGTAAGAAAATTTACTTTCTAAAAGTAGAGAAAAAAAGTTATTAATAGCAACACTGACATTTATTTTTTACAACCATGGTTCCGAGCAGCGGTATAGCCAGTCCATAAAGCACCGAGCTCATAATTGGAAGATTGCTGATTCGATACTTGAGCCGGTCAAAGACCGTCGTGTGCACTAATGGTGTCTGGTGCACATAAAATCTGTCGTGGCCACAAAGTCCTCCATGTTCCCATCAAAAATATACGTCTGGGGAATCTCCTCCATGGAGGATCAAAATTGTGATGTCTCTGGTGTATCGTATGTCTCTGGAACATCCCTAGAAGTGCTTCCCAGACAGTCACCAATTACCCATAGCGCAGTACTTGGGCGATGTTAAATTCAACCTACCTACCTACAACCATGGATCGTATTTTATTTTTCCCGTGTAAAATGACTTCATGACAGAAGACCAACGTCACTGGGAGAAACTTTTTTCAAGGTGGCAAATAGAGTACTTTCATAAATTTGTTGTTTATAGCTAATAACTTCTTTAATTAAAATGATAGAAATTTCTAAGCAGCTGAAATGTCTTCCTTGAAGTATTCGGAACACATTGATACCTCTCATGATGCGAAGGACCCTGCCCTCTGCGAGAAGATGCTGTCGCAGACAAAAAAAATTTGACGCCAGCGACAGTAATTTTTTTTTTTTTATATATAGAGATTACTCATTACCAAATGTAGTTTTTAAATTCCGTTTTCACTTTCAGAAAATTCACAACCATTAAATTGGTACTCATTTTCGAAGAAATTGATTTTTAAAAATTTTTATATATTTTTTTCGTTCAAAAATGCAAATTTTCACACAAATTGCTTTTTTTAACCACAAAATGAAATACTAAAAATTTAAAAAATCAATTTTTGGAAAATGGGTACTAATTTAACAACTTTGAATTTTCTGAATATATTTCTTATTTTAATTTTGTAAAAAAAAATTATTACTTGGTAATAGAAATTCCAGATGAAAAAAATACAAAATTAAATTTTACTTCCACATAGAAAAGTTATTTATTTATTTTTCACAAAAGTAATGTCTTTAATAATATAAATGTGACATGTGTATGACTGTATATATATATATATATATATATATATATATATATATATATATAATCAATTTGATAAATATGCAGAAACTTAAAGAGAAATAATAAAAATGTTGAGTGACTCCAGTCGACTTTCTGAACATGAAAGTAATTCACTGTTGTTTAAATAAAATAACGTAAGAGAAGTCATTAAATAAACAATCGAGAAAATTATTTGATTATTTGCTCACAAATAATATATTGTTTAATGGAATGGAATGCATCCAAATTATTTTGTGTATATCTGTAAAAGAACTAATAGTGTTAGATTCACCAAAATGTATATAGTTTGTGTTAAAGGGCAAAATTAACGGTCGCCACCGGCCACATGGCGACTAAATTAAAAAAAATGGCGATTAAAAATTATGCATCGATCGCCACTAAAGTCGCCACTTTTTGTGATCATTAAAAGATTCTTAAAATCGAGCGACGATAGGCAATCGAAGCCTTGTGATTTTCAATCTTTTTCCATCCATGGCATAAATGTCAATGTTCATTTTAAACTTGCTTTATTATATTCTACAACCTATAAAGAAGTAGAATTGTTTAATATAACTCACTCATATAATTTTTTGGACCCCCCCCCCTTTCCCTCCCCCTAGCGATCCGTGGTCACACAGCTTATAGAAAGCTTTATAATTTCTAATCATTCTCCATTTGCCGCAAAAATATAAATATCTATTTTAAACTTGCTTTATTAGATTCCAGAATCTGTAAAGAAGTAGAATTGTTTAATATCTCTTACTCATAATTCTTGTAATCCCCCCCCCCTCCTCCTCCAAAGATTGGCAATCACATGCTTCACTGAAGCCTTGTGATTTACAATCTTCCTTCATCCATAACATAAATGTAAATATTATTTTAAACTTTCTTGATTAGATTCTAGAACCTATAAAGAAGTATATAAATGTATTCCCCCCCCACACACACACACACATGTGCACTCCCTTTCAACTAGCAGTTAATGATCAAATGCAATGCAAAGCACAATCTTTTTCCATTATTATCTTCATGGTATTTTGTGCATATTTAACCCATTTAAGATATTTGACAAATATGTGTATCAAAATTTGATTTGGCTTAAGTGTGTATTTTTCAAAAATTTTTGTATTTGCTTTCTTTTGAGTAGAAATCTTCCTTTTTCCTTCCCATTTTAAAGTAGAAATCTCCCTTATTACTTACAAACTTTGAATAAACACCATAAAATGCAATAAACTCGCAACAATTGTTTCGGGTCGAAAAACACACGACCCTTTATCAGGCAAACAAAGTAAGCACGAGTGCTGCAGTCAAAGCGGCAACGCAGTTTTACAACGCCAGTTTTGTGATGCTTCTTTATTAGAAATCTCCCTATTTTTAAAGCTACAAATTTGGCAGCTCAGTAAATTATTTTTAATGAAGCAGCTAAGTTTCCATATCTATACTTTTTAAAAGGAAATATTTAACTCTATTGAAATAAAATCATTTAAAAATGTGTGTCTTTAGAAATAAGAAAAAATAATAAAACTGCTAACTGTATTTACACATGACCATGTAAATGGTTATGAGGATGATGAATCAGCTGATTCATTTACTAGAAAATATCAATGTGAACTGTGAATGATAACAGCTTATTTCACTTAAATAAATTGAAAAAAAGGTACTACTGAATTATCTGAAAGATAAAAACTTTTGCTGTTATTATTACAGCCCTAAGCAGATTTTAATTTAGGATGTGCAATTTAGGATTTTTAAAAAGAGCGTAATTACAAATTACAATTTCAGTGTCCATGTGTTAATTTTATTATTATATGTATTTCTTATTTTCTTGTGTTGATTATACCACAAAATGGTGACAGTGCTTTTTGCAGTCTGAAAGAAATAGTCTTATCATGTAAAAAGTGGCCACTAACTTAAAAAAGTGGCTACTAATGAAACTGACAGTACCGGCCACTGGCCACTAATGAATTTTCCCAGTTTTGCCCTTTAGTTTGTGTGACATATACTTATAATTTGTATATGAATTCAAAGCTCAATCAAATGAGGCTTCAGACGCCATCACATTTTAAATAAATTCAGACTATAGGCCATAATATTACAGAATTTTTCGTTATTTCCCTGTAAAAAAAACTATAAATGCTAGATTCAGCAAAATATATCTATACGATTCATTCAACAATGACTGATAACATGTATATAAAAGTTTCAGCTGAATTGAATAAGGAATTCAGATGCTATCACACTTTAAATTATTTGAGCCCATAGACTATAATGATAAAGAATTTATCTTTGTGTCCTGGTTAAAATAAATAAATAAAATTGTGCTAGATTCTCCAAGATGTATACAGTTTGTACTACGATAACCTATAACATATGCACCAACTTTTAGCTCATTTGAACAAAGCATTTAGACAATATTGTGTTCACTCTACTCAGATATGTACATACATTATCATAAAATAGCAAAAATGAACTCATGGAACTTCAAACATGTAGATACACCAACTTCACGTCAAATTTTTGTTATAATTACAATACTTTCCTTACCTATGTATTTTCAGAAAGTAAAAAATTCCATGAAATATATGTGAATCATTCATTTCATCATGCTTAATAACAAATTTTTTAAAGGTGTTTACGACTATGAGGGAGGAGATGATAATGTAGTTGAAAGCAGTGGGGGGGGGGGGAAGGAGGGGAATTAAAATTGAAACTATAAACTATACTTTTGCACCCAATTCACCCTTAGAAATAGATATATTTATTTATTAAATATTGTTAAATTTGCATGCCTATTTCAATTATTTATGTCTATTTTGAAATATTTAAATTGATTTTATTTACATACACAGGTTTAACCTGGCAAAAAAATTACTTTAGCATTTTAGCGAAAATAGGCAAGCAGTATTTTAGCTTTTTTGAAAGTTAATTAATTCTTTGGATACCATTGATTTCTTTTACTTTCAAGGAACATCACCCAAGCGTCTGGCTCGGATTTCAATGAGAGAGAGGCGTTTCTTTCATATTTGATATATCAAATTTTACTCAAAAATATGCGAAAAATTTGTATTTATACAGCAAGTGAATACTCAAATGAATAATTCAGTTGAAATAATTTTCAGTACTACTATAAATTTTCATTTGTAACTTAAACATGAAAGCGCAAAATCATTTAGTATTTTTAAGTCACACCCAAAGGCGGAGCTTACTGTTGATATGTGGCTGATGTGGTTTTTAACATTTTAAAAATTCAATAAATAGAGAAAACATGGATGATAGCAAAAATTTCTGTGATAAAAAATATTTGGTACATGCCCTCTAT
The DNA here is from genome assembly GCA_963930645.1 of Salticus scenicus. Lineage (NCBI taxonomy): Eukaryota > Metazoa > Arthropoda > Arachnida > Araneae > Salticidae > Salticus > Salticus scenicus. The sequence continues at coordinate 371,518,116 of OZ005650.1, forward strand.
CAGAAATTAAAGTTTCATTAAAATTACAGCCAGACACGGTGTTCCTTGTTAGCTTTGTTATCCTCAGTTTTGTTTTCTATTCCTTTTGTTCATTGATGATTTTAACCAAGCATCCATATTTGTGACTTTAAAAATATGAATCAGGAAAACTATGTTTTGATTTCAACAATAGAAAAAGAGGTACTCATATCATACATGTAAAATGAAAAAGCGATTTAAAAATTAAATAAAGTGTAGTGGTAGATATTACTATACAAATAATGATTCCCAAAAATTTCAGTTCTTTCGTAGTTTTTGCCTGCAAATATTACAAAAAAAAATCTGAGTTATTATATAGAGATATTTTATATAGTTATCCAGTTTTAGCTTTTTAGTGAAATTCTGACCAACATGTTTTAGCAAAATGCTAAAAAAACTTATGGCAGTTTAAACCCTGCACAGGGTTCAGGAATTTAGTCGCCAACAAAAAATTATGGTAGCCCATAAAAAAATATTCTCCAACATTTTCTTTCTTTCTTTTTTTTTTTCTTTTTATTCCGTTTCAAAATTTACTTGAATATAGCAGGGGTGCAGAATATGTCCGAACGTGCAAACGATGTTCGGAGAAAATTCTGGCTGTCTGGGGAAATTTTGAATAATTATTATCTTAGAATAAAATAAAAATGAAAACGGAAGTAAGAAAAAATTACTGAAAACACAAATTTTCGAATATTAAACTACAAATTAACAGCTGTATTCTTCTTTTACAAGTGTATTCCCTTTAAATACCCGTTACACCCCCCCCCCCCCCAAAAAAAAAAAAAAAAAAAAAAAAAAAAAAAAACTTTCAGATAATAGGTTGATGTGTTATTTTTGGGGAAATTTCAGAGGTCTGAACATTTTCTGCACCCCTGGAATATAGAAATTAAGATTCTATATACCAATTATTATACCAACTAAAAATCAATTATTTATTAGGCTGGAATGATTTATTTTTTACATCAGGAAACACTTGTTTAAATTTAACATCATGAAACTGGTTTTATTATTTTCACTAAATTAATACACCATCGGCAATGGTACATCATTACACAGGTACACAAATTCAGCACCAGATTGATAGCATGCACAGACAGGAGCAGTGTAAACCAATTCCCTAAAACGGTGCAATAATTTAACACAGAGTTGTGAAACATGCACGGAGATGTGTAAATTCCCTAATTCAACACAGTGTCTCAAAAAGTGGTGAGGGCAAAACAGCGAAAGTAGAATTGGAGCCCGATTTCGGGACCAATTCTTTCACCAAAATACTAAAAAAAAAAAAAAAAATCCTTAAAGTTGAAAACATTATTACTAGTTTTAAAAAATATTGGTCACCAATGGCGACCGTATTTCACAAGCTCTCACATACACATAATTATAAAGAATTGTTTTATATATATGGAAAGAATAAATGTAATTTTTAATTTAGGACTCGCAAATAATTAATAGTGGACAAAACGGTATTTTGTCCGGGGCGATTTTAACCAGGTTTTTTCCACTATGGAAAAAACCGAACAACCCTGACCCAAAGTACCCCATGTTTTAAAATCATTAATTACATTAAAACTATTAAAACATAAACGAGGAGCAAACATTCAAACCATGTTTTCACCTTTAGATACAATTTTTCAGACAAAAAAAAAAAAAAAAAAAACCTAATAAATTAAAAAAATAACTCTTTTTTTTTTTTTTTTCTTTTTTAAGAAAAAACTTGATTTGAACATTTGCTCCCCAAATGTTTCAATTCGATAAAATGTTAAAGTAAACATATATAATGTGCAGTATATACCTAAATTTGGAAAATATATAGCAGCATGTTAATTAGCAGCACTGTTTGAAAGTACTTGTTTTGATTGAATTGCCATCTTCAAAAACTAAAATATTTTTTGTGTCAATTTCAATGTTGCTAATATATTTTCAGTATATAATTATAGGTAATGATGATGTATATAAATGTGAATTCTTGTAGGCATATGAAATTATTAGTTTTCATTTTATTTCATGAAATATAATTCATACCCAAATCCAAAATTATCCCTATTCTATTAGCAATTCATGAAATGCATAAGATTTGCAGCTACAAGGAAAATAAATTACAAATATACACTTCCATTACTATGATTTAGAGGCAAGTGTTTTATAGTTTTATTTTCTAAAATGTAGTTATTCATATTTCCGAAAAGTAAATAAATGTCTGTTGATCTGTTGGCTAAAACAAAAATATCTTCAAGTATAAACAAATCACTTGTAACCTCTATTTTTCGAATATGCCTGTTTTAAAGTTCCACACTTCAATATTCAAACATTTACTTGAGAAATTAATCTTCTAAAATACAAAATATTAATTTAAACTAAATGTAATTTAATTCACTTTAATTAATAGTAAATTCTGTTTCTAAACAAAAAAGAAAATGCAGACAACTTATTCATGCACTATGTTCCAGTGGCGGATCTAAAACTTTTTTTTTTTTTTTTGGGGGGGGGGGGGGCTAAGATTTTTCAAGATGTTATTCCATATCAATGAAAAATATTTCTAATTGTAATATTCAATTATGAATGTCAGTACTTTTAGCCTAGCCCCCCCCCCCCCTAGATCCGGCGCTGCTATGTTCTTGCATGCATGAGCATACCACAGTTAAAAAGAAAAAAGTGGCAGAATGGCTCTTTTTGCAATGTTTACCGCAAGAGAGTTTTCTGTTTTCAGTGGTGTTCAGAATGAAATTCAAGAGGAAAAGAAAAAGTAAAGATATTAACAGACATGTTACTTTTCAGCCTTTTTAAGCTTGAAAATTATTATTCTTGGGATCAATGCAAATCTGCATTAAAACTTTTTGGACATGTGTAGGGGGGGGGGGGGGTCAGCTTGAATTCGTGCAATATATTATTAGCAATTTCTATGTGATTGGCTTTCAAGAAATGTCAAATTCAAACTTTGAGAAAATGAAAAAAAAATAGCTCTTCAACTGCATTTTCCTAATAAACTAGAACTACATTATTCTGCTAATCAATTGCCCCAGCAAACAATGCTTCTACAGAATAAACTTATTTTCAAGTATACGTAATAAGTTTGTCTGTTTTTTAAGCACTTACAACTATTTTAATTATAATTAATATGATATTCAATATGAGATTTATTGTTCTGATTTTGTTTATTGTGTGTGCATGTATGCAATCAAATTTAACATTATTTTTATTATTGAAAAATTTATATTGTGTCAGTTGCCTGATACCACTTTTGAGGGGGGGGGGGGGGGGTCGGGAAAAGTTCAGCCTTTTTTTCTGTAAGATTGTACCATGTCTGTATTAATTAAAACTTTAGCTCTACGAAAATAATCAGTTTTAGACACTTTTCATGGTTAATCTGTTTATTTAATGATTTTGGCCGAATGCCGAATATTTGGCCAGCTAATTACTGACAATCAGCTGTCAACTTCCTAATTTTTTTCGAACTATTTAAATAGTACCATTTACATTTAGTAATATTTTACTTTTTTAATTATGAGAAATTAACATAAAAAATTCCTTTTCAGAAATGGTGATTGATTTAAATGTAGAAAATTACTAGAAAATATTACAATACACAGTGGCATGATGCTGAGCTCACAGCAAAGAAAGTTATTAACTGTTAGATTCCTCAATAAATACTTAAACTTTCTTAGATGACAACATCATGTTGCACCCCAGCAATAAAAAATAATCTTTGAGAAAAATCAACTTAAAGATAACAATAAAGCATTGACTAGCTTACAATAAAACTAACAAAAATTCCTCTCACTCAGGTGGATAAACTGCATGATATAGCTTAGGTGGGACACTTTTCATCCCAGTGACATAAAATTTTGTAGCTGTCTGCGACAGGTTTTTAAAATTTCGTAATCTGTACTCAAAAAGCCTGAAAGCGGCAATCTGGGTGGAGGAGGGAGGGGGGGGTTAACAACCATGGTGATCTCGTGCAACAATACACAATACAATTTTACTACAAAATAATATAGTATAAACAATTATAAAATAATAAGTTTAACTCATTCAATTAAATATTTCATAGCAATGTTTGACACAACACAATATAAATAATTATAAATAATAAAAGTATTAATTTTAGTTTTGATACAGAAATTTTTATAAGTGAATTTTGAAGTGGAGGAGAAGTTTTGGAGCAGTTTTAAATGAAATTAGCACTTTCCTACATTCCCGTAGAATCTCAGTAACAGGTAACAGGAGAAAAAGAATACATGCATAACACTGCCTATCAAGGGAGATCTAGGCTCCTAGGTCGCCCTTGTTAAGCACTGTTTTGTGTGTTCCTGCCAAGGCACCTATAGGGAGCTCTAGAGTTCCTACCACAGAGCGTCTAAGACGTCATACATCAGTAGTGCATTGTCGTGGGCAAAAATATCTAAATTGCAGACAATTTTTTATGACTGCAGACAAAAACTGTCTTAAAGTTGTGGGAAATTTTTTTTTTAGTAGTACAGACAAAGAGTGTCTGAAAGTTAGGGTCAATTTTTTTTATTAGTGTAGACAAAAACTGTCTGCAAGCCGTTTTTCTGTGTCCGCAACTATGTCGCCGTGTCGCGGCGTTTCTGCCACTGGGCTTTTCATATGACATAAACTCAAATTCACTATTTTTTTACTTGTATCATGTATCACCTTTTTTAACGGGGGTGGACATAATATTTGTTTGATCTCCTAAAATGCCCTAGATGGCAACATTATCTAAAATACGTGCACTCCTTGTTAACTCGATTTTAAAGATATAATCTTTATTTAAGTACTGTTGTTAACAAAAACAACTTTTGTTAGATATTAGTGCTACACCAAATAGCACTTTGACCGAGTAGTTGCTGAGTGCTTGGACGAGCACCAAATACCGAGTAGTTGCAAGAAAGAATAATTGAAGCATATATGAAAATTTGCACATCTTAAAATTACAAAAAAAAAGCTTTTGAACATAAAATTTAGTTAAATGGTAAACAGCACGCTTTCATGCAGAACTTTTGTAGTGTATATACATAATTAGGATCATTGCTACATTTTGATACTTACAGCATAGTGAATTACTAAAACCAAAACTGATAACTTTATTCTTAACATCTTTTTTAGATGCGAAATTATCATCCTCAGATAATTCTTAGAGAATATAAAAGTTATTATGCTCTAAGACTTAATTTAAGATACATGAAATTTACATATGAAAGGGAAACATTAAAATATTTTATAATTTCAAACATTAATCTTCAGATCGTAGAAATGGCCATAATTGGCAAAATAGCAGATTTAATTATGCAAATACGTTTTAGTTAACGTTTTAGTGTATTTACCTTTTTTATATATACCGTAAAATACCATAAAATCCTTTACTCAGTTAAATGCCCCTCCTCTTTTCACATTTTTTTGTCCTTAAAATACTAAATAAGCACACCTTTTGCTCGACGGTTGACTGTATCTGAATAGATGATAGTTTTTTACATTATTTATTTTATAGTATAAAATTCAAAATCAATCTTTAGATTCATCTAGCCAAATAATTTCATATTCAGCATTACGGTCGAATATCGAATATATATACTGAATATTCAGTACATTCCTAATAACTAGCTAATTATTTTGTAAAAGCAAATTTAGTTCTGCATTTTGGGGTAAAAGTCTGTTATGCTTGATTTCATAAATAATGCCTGCCTTGAACTGTTAGCGGCAAAATGCTTGTGCATTTTAATAACAGATTACAAAATTATTGCATATTTTGGTAAACAGAACTGAACAAAAAAAAAAGTAAAATTTTTATTGATAGGCAACAAAATAATGATGAATTTTAGCAATTATTTATATTATTAAACATAAAATTTGATGATAGATACAGAAAATACAAATGATTCTGTATTTCAATAACAGGCCACAAAATTATCATGGATTTTGAGAAATAGCTTTGGTGGAAAAAAAAAAAAGAATTTTATCAATTTGCAACAAAATACTCTATTCTTAGTAATTATTTGTATTGTGAAAAATAAAGTTTCTCAATAAGCAGCAATATGATTCCATATTTTATTAACAAGCTGTGAAATTATCGCTCAATTCAAAATAGTTTTCAAAAAATCGCAGACTTTATAGATAAAAAATAAAAATAATTGTGTATTATGGCGAAATGTAAGCAAAAAATATTTCAGGAATAGCTTGAAAAAGAAAAAAAAAGTGCAAATTTTATTGATAAGCAGTGAAATAACAGCATGTAAGCAATTGTGATTAAACTATTAAACTGGTAATCCAAAAAGCATACTTTACTGCTGTCCATAATAAGTTTATCGGAATAATCTGCAGCGCTTGCTGCTAGAAAGCTCCCTCTTATTACAGAGTGATTTGAAAATCTTTAATTTTGGTATTTACCCAATCACATCTAGTTATTTTACAATTGTTCTATTTTTATCATATGTAATTGTATTTCAAAATTATTTTGTACATGTCGGTAATTGTTCAGAGCATTTTTTATTTTCACAAACTGTAAAAATTATAAGTGGGTTACCATTCTCAAAAACCTAGATTGACCTCTGCTGAAAATAAGAAAGAAATTTACTTTTAGGTTACATAACATATATATTTTGCTTTGTTTTTAAATTTTAATGTTTAATTATTTTTAAAGTTATATTTTTATTCTGAAATTTTATTTATTTATTGAAATTATTCTATTATTCAAACAAATTTCTTGGGTAGGAATGTCTGAATATTGAAACAGGTTACTGAGCAATACATAAACATGGAACTAAAAAACAGGCATATTTTGAAAATTACAGGCGATTATGAGTAATAATTTGTTTAGGCTTGGCAGTGCAAACAGATCAAAGATAAGATATATAAACACATTTATTGACTAATCGAAAAAAAATATGTAACCATAATAAAACACGTACCTCTAGATGCAAACATAATATTAAGTTTTGCTTTTCTCAAATCATTTATTTGAGAAAAGCATTTTCATTTTTTTTATCCTTCCCATATCAATTAATTTAGGGTTTTCAACTAGAATATCTTCTAATTAAATAATGCACTTCGAAGTAATCACGGATTAGGATATAATAAAATAGAAAAACGTAATGAAACATGAAATTGAAAGCTGCTGAAAGCTTGATTGGCGGAATGGGCGGAATAATACAGTGCAAACTTCGATGGTAAACAATTAGCGCCTGTCTACAGCGAGTCAGCGAGCGCCAAAAATTTTGGATGTACGCATGCGCTCCAAAGATCATGAACCATGGTATAAATTTGTGTGCATGAGTGATAAACTTTTTCGCTTTAAAAAGAAATTAATTCATTATAAATAACGATGAAATAGAATATCTATGATTACAAAATACTTCTTTTACTTTAAATATTATCTAAATAATTTTTTGACGAAATGGGAAATTTTAAAATTAAAAATATTTTCTTCATAACAAAAAGTTATTGACTGCATTCACGTTGGTCAGCCAACCAACAAAGCCTTGCAAGCAAGAAGTAAGAACCGATTTACGGCCATTTTCGCCGAAGAAAAGCATGCAATTGGCGGAGTAATATAGTTCTATTTTTAAAACAACTTTTATAAAAAACAAGAGTTTTCCTGAAAAAAACGAAGACGTTACTAGATTAAGAAAGATCCTATTAACAGCATATATTAATTATATGAAAATCCTTCGAGCCGTTTTAGAGATATTTTTCAGAATTTAGTCCATTACACCAATCGTTTTCCCTTTTTGGCTTTAAATTGAGATTCAGATCTCAAAACATACTGCATGTAGAAATGTAAAATTTTAAGGATAGATTAAGACCGCAGATAAAAGACTATTTTGAAAAGATCAGAACAAAATATGGCATATTTGCTGAGATATTAAGTGTCGGCTTTTACAAATCTCTCTGATGTCAAACTAGCCGTATATATGAGTTCGCAGCGTTTATTTATTATTATTATTATTATTATTTTTTTTTTTTTTTAGTTCTCTCCACTTTTCATTAATCCAGATACTTATTATTCAAGAATCAATTTAATTTAGTAATTGAATTTGGTATAGCCCACTTTCGATAAAACTAATGTAAATACATACTTGCCTTGTAATTTTTAATATACAAAAACATTTTTTCTCTATGACTCTGTTTAGTAAATTTTTAGATCCTGGCAAAAAATACTTAGCTTCACAGCAGTATTGTGCCCGGTACAAGGATATTTATAGGGATATCCTTGGATCGACATCCAGTTACCTATTATCTCCTCCTCCTTTACTTCAGTTTAGAACATGCGGTTCTAATAGATGTAAAACTTGCCCTATGGCCTCTCACACACAATTGAATAATAATCACTCTTTGGTTCCATTTTGTCAGGCATACAATGTTATTTATAAAATCAATTGTGGTCATTGTAAACTTAGTTATATTGGTGAAACTTCAACTCCTCTTCATCTACGCATTAATCAGCATCGATCAGATTCTAAAAACCTTTCAGCTGCATCTTCTAAGTCAACTATAGAATTACAACACTTTAAATCACATAATTTTAATTCATGTACCATAGAGATTGTAAAAATTCAGAAAAATAAAAGTGAGCGTCTATTTCTTGAATCAAAAATTATGCAATACTATAATACAATTTATCCATATGGCCTAAATTCCGAATACTTTAGTAAAACTATTAAAGCATTTTCTAACATCAACCCTCTACATGATTATTCGACTATTTATGCACAACTTAATCACAAAATTAACAATAAAACTTCTAGAACTAAACGAGGTAGTAAAAAAACAGATTTAATCTTTTCTAAAAGTGCCATTATTAAACTCATTTCAGATCTACAGACTAATTACTTATCTAACTATAACTGGTTCATTATTCGAAAATTTATTTTTGCAATTAAAAAGAAATACTTAGTAAACTTTCTGAATGTCTTTCAAAGCCAATCCTATAATAAACATTTTTCAGACATTTTTTATGATATTATAATGTACAAAATCAAACAATTTAATTTAAAACTTAATAAAAAGCCCAACAAATTTAAAACAAATACTCAATTAATTGTGAATTTTACAAATCAAATATTGAACAGTATTAACATTACGTCTATCATTAATGACAAAGAATGTTTGTTTCCGATTAAAGATTTAAATCTATCTCGTACCTTCAAATATCCTCTTCCTCTTGGCAGAAAGATATTCAATTATAATTCTGTATCTAAGTCTACCTCTTTTACTAACACTGTAACCTGTAAATGCAATGATCCTTCTTTCTCAAAATTTATTGACAGAGACCATGGACACATTATCACGGGTAATCTCAATATTATTGATAATTATCAATTAAAAAAATTCATGAAATTTGGCACCAAATTTAGACTTCCAGTTAAAACTAGCATTCCACAAATCTTTCAACAGTTTTCTTATGACCTAGATTTATTTATTTATAAAATATCTATTACTCATAATAAACCTATTGCCTACTTCACTCAATGGAAAGTTTTAGTGTTACAAAAAATCAAAAATGCATTATTTATCAATTCTTCAAATCTGGTGTTATTTAAAAAATCTGTACTTCTTAACTCAATCAAATCACTACAGGATGACTTTGTGATCACTTATGTTGACAAATCACCTAATAATTATGCCATTATTTGTAAATCCTACTATCTCTCTATTTTAAACTCATCAATCAATAATAGTAACATCTTCAGTTTAACTAATAATAACCTTATTATTAATAACCGAAAAATACATAATTACTATAAACTACTTCAACTTCCCTTCAATAACTTTAATTATCCTTATATAGTTCTCATACCTAAGTTTCACAAATCTCCAATTAAATTTCGCACTGTCACTGTTGGGTGTAACACTTATAACAACAATGCTAATAAAGCTCTACTGGATATTCTAAAACAAATTTACAAATGTACTTGCAAAGTTGATAATTTACACTGTCTTAAAAATAGCTTTCAATTAATTCATTACATAAAATCGCTCGATTCAATAGACAATATTATGACTTTTGACTTTCAAGATCTTTTCAATAATATTGAGTTATCAGATCTTAGTAATATCATTTACAGTCTTTTTCAAGAATATAAAGCTCAAATTAATCTTCCTTACAATTTTAAAGCAGAAAAATTTAAAACTCTTCTTAACTTTGTTATCCATAATAATTATATCTTCCACAACAACGCTATCTATTTGCAACAATTAGGCATCCCACAAGGAGGTTGTAGCTCCAGTATTTTGGCAGATCTCTATCTTTATTATTATGAAAAGCAAATTTGCAATGATGATGTTCGATTTTATCGTTACATCGATGATATTATTGTATTTTATCTCAACAAGAACTCACAAAATGGCTTTTCCTTCAATTATCCACCTAATTTAAAGCTAACTCAAAATACTCTGACTAATCAATCAATTAACTTTTTAGATCTAAAAATAATCATCGATGGTAATAAACTTTACACAGATATCTATGACAAACGGCAAGATTTTTGTTTTAATGTCAACTTATTTACACATTTTAATTCATGTCTGCATCTTTCGGTATTTAGAAACATCATCATTAACCATTTATTTCGAATTAATAATTTATGCTCTGCAAAGTTTAAAAACAAGAATATTAATAAACTGATCACAGCCACTGCTAAAATGGGTTTTCCTAAAAACTTTGTATTTTCTATTTTATATCCTTAACCATGTCTCTGTCAGTACAAAAAAAAAAAAAAAAAAAAAAAAAGCTGTGTACACTCTTGTGTATATCAACAAAAAAATTATAAAATAATAAAAGACAATAAAAAAGGTGGCGGTTGGGTGGGCAGATGTTTGATTACGGAGGTGGGGTGGTGTTGTAAGGCTGGATGGTTGGGTGGGTTTGTGAAATTAAATTTATAAAAAAAAAAAAAAAAAAGTAGAAGGCTTGTTGCATTTGCTTTGTATTACTATGCAAACTTTCATTTTCCAATAAAATTTCAGATTTTTCCTTTTTGAGTTGTCAACTATATTTAATGTTCTAATTATACTGTTAAACACAATGTGATCAATCGGTGAATTTCATTGTGGCTTCGTGGCTTCATTGTTGTTCATCTGCTTTGAAATTTTGCATTTTTAAATCCATATGGTTCCTGTTCTGGTTGTGGCAGGCTGGGGGAGTGTTGCCGGCGTAAAACTAGTGTAACCCCACAGGCAAGTCACAAGTCTTGCCGCCTGCCTCCTTCTTCCTATCTTGTGTTTCTTGGGTTGTTTTTTCATTAATTTTGATAAGTTTATGGTTTTAAATTAAGATTTGTTTTTTTTACTTTATTGATTCGTTTGTTTTTGCAGACTGTTAATTAATAGATCTGGTTTCTTTACATTAATGTATTTCATCCACTGATGATTTTTTTTTTTTTTTTTTTTTTTTTTTTTATCTTATTGGTCATTGGTGTTTCAGTGATCATGTATCTGTTGCTTGGCTTCTAATATGCTTAATAGATCATCTTTATTATACATATATATATATATTTTAATACAAATCGAATAGGTAGATGGCGCAGGCAATGTAGATGTTCTGCTAGTATAAATATACGGTCACAAAAACAAGAACTTTCTTATGTATAAAAAAGTGGATTGTAAATAAACAAGCAGGTTCTAATTAATATATGCGCATTATTTGACTCATTTTCGAAACAATCTAACAACATGTTAAACAAAAGTCATAAAAACAGAGTTATATGCACTGCACAGAATGAATATCATTTGTTTAGGAACAGCTCTTTTTATGGTTATGGGAAAGATTAGGGGGAATGATATAGATCACTCTGGAAAAACCTAGCTAACTCTGTATAAAATTAAAATAGGGCTTCTATATTTCTTAGACCTGAAGCTACTTTTTCCTAAATTTGTTTGCTAAAGAGGCAAATTTCACAAAGGCTTACTTAAAAAAAAAAAAAAAAAAAAAAAACTTTATGCTACAATGGATCTAAAAAAATAAAATAATTGTCACAAAATTTTCATTTGAGGGGAGCTTAAGCTTGAATTTTCAGCTCCGGATATCCGTCGGATATCCGGCTTGAAATTGCCGGATATCCGTATCCGGAGTGCTGATATCCGGTACCCCGTCGGATATTTAAAACTCAGCCGGATAGGCCGGATACCGGATAGTTACCGGATATCCGTTTCATCCCTAGAATGAAGTGAGCCAAACATATTCCATGCATATTTTTGATTAAAAAACATATTTTGAATTATGAAAATTATATTAATAAAATCATATTTCAAGAAATTATTAATTATAACCCATATTAATTTTTGCCCCAATAAAACAGGCATCCTCAAAAATGTAGGTTTTCAAATTTACAGCTCATTCCTATCATTATTTTCCGAGGTACAGTGATATTTCAATTTTTATTGCTCTTAGGGGGTTGTCACTTGTTATCATTAGTGTCATTTATAATCTTGTATATACATGATTTAAAATAATTCAAATAAATTTAGATGCACATATCATTTCTAAATTAGCATTACTTTAGTTTATCTTATATTTAAAATTGGGACGTTCGATCTGTCGACCGGTTAAGAGACTTACTGGACAGAATCTGCTAATGGATCAGCGCTAAAATGCTTTTTGGATTGTACAGGAGATTTCTGCAGATATGTTACTTTCTGCTGTTGTGAATACTGCGCACAGAATGCAATATGTGGTCCACAAAAACGGTGGACACACTGAACCTGATTTGAATGTGCTAAATAAAAGGTAATTTTATTTCAGTATTGATTCTGCATTTTTTAGAACTCTCATTTCTTTTACACAGTGCCACATATTCCCCTATCGGTGACTTTTGGAACTAATATATTTTTTAGAGCAATCCTTTGTCCTTCATCTTGTTAAATCATCCTACAAAATTTGGCACCATTCGCACAATTAGATCACTCTACAGAACACTGTAAACACTGTCAGTTTGGGCCGGCCCTGCATACAATCATACATCAGAATATAAAAAATTAAATATCAAATGAAATATGATCATTTTTACAAAATAATTATTAACTATACATGCACAAGCTTTAATGAAATTTCATTTGCATAATTTCATAGCCAAAAGTATTGAGCTACTTATATTGAAAACTCCAAACAAATATCATATGAATTCAAAAAGTCTAGTGAAATAGAATGAACTGATATTCAATTCCTCTCATTAAAAAAACAAAAGCTTACAATAAGTGGTTTTTTGTCTCACATTTTCAATTTGATTCAATCAATGATAATACAGTACGAAGCCGAAAAACCGCACTCCAATAATCTGGAATCGCCAAAAATCCGGACAATTTCGGTGGCGTTAATCATCATCATCAACAGCAATTTTTTTTTTTTTTTTTTAAGTATAAATATATCTAAATAAAGAACCGAAAAAGTATTTTATTTCTTAGTAATTTTCAAAACCGACATTTGCAATGTCTCAAAAAGGAGGGAGAAGAAGATTATAATAATAATAATAATAATAATAGATTATAATAATAGTAACAATTCTTAAACACTTATCTATTTGAGAACTAAATTCCATATTCTATTTCAATTATACTCAAACTTTTAATTAAAAAACCTAAAGTACTAAACAAAAAAAAAAAAAGCAGAAATGTTTTTTAAAATGGCATGTTTTTCTTATTTATTTTCTTTTATTGTAACTTGTACTAATTTTTGTATGCAAATATTTCAATAAATCTGCTTTGTTTTTCAAGTTTAATTTTTAATTTTATTTATCTATTGTAGTTGATAAAAAAATATTACAGAATATATTTAAAAATCGTAATATATTATTACTTTCTTCTATATGTAATATAGAGAAAGTATTGGATTCGCGAAATTTTTTACCTCCGTTTTTTGACGGATCTACACGTTTTGGGATGTGCTGAACACGAATTGATAGTTTTTAAAAAATGTCTGTCTGTCTGTGGTTTCGTTTTTTCACCATATCTCACGAACCAATGAATGAAATTCAACCAAACATGGTATATAGTTGGACCCTGGCGGGGCATTGTGCTGATTAGATTTGGGGATCAATAGCCCAGCAGGTGGCGCTGTGATCGCATTTTATGTAAATTTTTAACATGGCAGTATAGGGCAAATTTTCGTATTTTTCACCATATCTCACGAACCAATGAATGAAATTCAACCAAACTTGGTATATAATTGGAACCTGACGGGGCATGGTGCTGATTAGATTTGGGGATCAATCGTCCAGCAGATGGTGCTGTGATCACAAAATTTCGTATTTTTCACCGTATCTCACGAACCGATGAATGAAATTGAACCAAACTTGGTATATAGTTGGACCCTGACATGGAATGGTGCTGATTAGATGTTGGGATCAATCGCCCAGCAGATATCGCTGTGATCATATTTTATGTAAACTTTTAACATGGCAGTATAGGACAAAATTTCGTATAAATGTACATAATGAGCGTTATTTTAAACTTGTGATTGTAAAATTAATATGAATTATTGATAATAGTAGTAGTTAACTACGAAAAAAATTTTGTGCATATGGAGGCACTGGTTCCCCCCCTGGGGGCAGGTTAATTTTCAAGATGGGTATCTTTCGAAAGATCTCGTCAATACCCAGCAAAACTTATATTGATGGGCTCATTATGGCCTACAGCCGGCATCCTGCACTTGCCATCAGTTGCCGGTTGCCCAACATAACTCCACCAGTGGGCCGTTTATGGCTGCCTGCAGTATTGGAGGCCTAAAGAAAAATGGTCGGTTGTCCAGAAGTGGCATAAACACAGTTGGCCTTATGCAGGCTATCACCACAAGGCCAACATAATATTTTTCATGTTGTGGCAACAAATTATTAGGCCATAACTAATTTGTATGCCTAGAGGGCGCTGTGATTTATTATTCGCTCGCCATCTGCCATTTCATACGAAGTTTGTTCGTTATTGTAGTCTGCGGATGTAGGTTCTAGACTGAAAGATGTTAAATCACGAAAAAGTAATATATTATATGAGTAAGTAATTCAATTATTAATTTGATTTTCTATTATTTTTTAAATACTATTTTTTAAAGGTGTTTGAATCTAAAGTCATTATTATAATAAAAGGATTTCTAGAAAGCGAATATTCAGTTGATCCGTTTTAAGTAAGTTATGATAGTCGTTAACGTTCTAGTTACATTTGTTATTTTTATTATTAATTTAATAAATTTCATAAAATAAAAATTATGAATCTTAATTTATATATTTATATTATATGGACGGAAGAATGTTATTAGAATATATATAAATATTTATAGTTAATGTTTTATTTTTATTTTTTCTTCCTTCAGTGTATTTAAGAAGAAAGCATTAGGTTCGGGAAATTTTCGGCATCCGGTTTTCGACAGATTTTGCACTTTTTGGGTTGTTTTGATGAACTTAATTTGAGAAATTGTCTGTCTGTCCCTCGGTGTGAGCTCAAAAATTTTTTAAAGTGATAGAAATCCAAAAAGTTTACTTCTACTTTTTTTTTTTTTTTTTTTTGTAAATGTGCAAACGTTGCTTCCCCACCCCTGAGGGAGAAATATACCAGATAAAGTATATTTCCAATATGAGTATCCTTGAAAAGATTTCGCCAGTATTTTTAAAACGAAAGGTTGAATTATATATCTGTGATATTTTAAGGAAAATTTATTGTTTTTTTTTTTTTATTTTTGACAAAAACTAGTATGTTGTAACACCACAAAACTTTCTTCTATATTTTTTTATTATGCAAATTTGCGCAATGCAGATAATTTGTTAAGATTATTTTCCCGAATGCATGCAAACGATTTTCATCTTAGGAAAGTGTTTCTCAATTAAAAAAAAAAAAAAAATCAATTTTGTGCCAACATCTGAAAAAATGCTTTTTTTTTAAAAAATAATTTATAGCTTTGTTTTAATTTACCACAAATTTCATTCAGTTATTTACTTAAAAGGTACTGACGAGTTATTTTGAAAAATACCAGCATTGAATATTTACTCCATCACAGGGAAGGGCGAGCGATTTCTCAACTTATACAAAAAAAAAAAAAAAAAAAATTCTCCTTGGTTGTTAGTTACTTAAATATTTATTTTTTTAATTCATTTTAAAAATAAAAAAAATAATATAATTAGTACATTTATATAAAATTTCTTCCTACACTGTGTCATACTGAAAATTACGAAGAAGTAGAAATATAGAGCTATGTGTTGAGTGAATGATCCACAAATGTAATCGGGAACGATTTTAATCATGGTCTGACCAATCAAGTTTGGTTAATTTCGTCCACTGGTTCGTGAGATACAGCGTCTACAAATTTTTTTATGCACACTCACAGAGAGAAACTTTCTAAAAATGGTCAAATCGTGTTCAGGAATCTCAAAACATGGAAATACATCGAAAACCGGAAGTCGAAATTTTTCTTCTTTATATATATATATATATATATATATATATATATATATATATACACACACACACATATATATACATATAAGAAAGTAAAATACTTAAAAAATTTCTCGGATATTGGTAAAAAATTGATTTTATTTCAAAATTTAATATATTATGCTTCTTTGAAATGAAAATCAAATCGCCTGCCTTCATCGCAGAAAATAAATTTAATAAATAATAATTTTAATATGTAATTTCTATAAACTATTATTGAAAAAAAAAAAAAAAAAAAAAAGTGGTAACCATAACAAACTATTTTATTTTATTTAATTTATAATAATAATAGTTATTATTTGAATGCAAGTAAGAAAAATAATTTCGCTTTTACGAAACTGAAATAGTTCCCTCATCAATTTCCCATAAGGGATAAGAATGTTTTTGTGCATCACTAATAAATGAAACGCAAATATTTATTTTGTTATTTTTAATTGGAAAGTTTTTTTTATTGCATCTTTAAATCCTATGTTCGTCTATATTATTAACGTTGTGCAAAAATTTTTGCGTGCGCTGATAAGAAACTTCTCTTAGACTGTAATGTATCAAAATTAATTTATGAATTTTTATACTCAAACCATTTGTGCTACCTCTCCAAATTTTTGTGACAAGCTTTCTACAATAAATCTGGAAATTCTGTAATGACATATATGAGTTTCATGGGATTCTAAAAACATTTTTAAAGAAGGAAATTAGCGGATAGATGGACAGAAGTCTAAGCAATTTCCTATTTTGTTGAAAAATGTAAATAAACACACTCAAAAATATATTTGAAGTAAAATTATACATTATATTAACAAGTGAAATTCTTTTTCTTGAATTTTTGCATGCTTCACACGCTCCCACACTTATATCTCTGACTACTCATTAAATCAGAAAACCAGCTGTACTTAAAAACAACAAACTTTAACTGAGAGTTGTCGCATCAGCGTTATTTTTGTTGGTCTATTGGGCAGGAAGGACATTTGTTTATCAAGATGATGAGCAACTGTGTTCACAAAATAAAAGAGAAGAAAAGTCAATTCATCAATTATTTTTAAATGAAAATTATTGTAAGTATACAGCTAAAAGTTTGTCGGTGGAATATATGTCATCATTGCATGAATAGTATAAAGATTCATGAAGTGACATCTATTTTGGAACCTCTCGTATTTTAAATGTATAAATAGAGGGGGGGGGTGCTAAAAATCCATATATTTAGCATGGGATGAAAACGAAAAGTACAATGTTAAGTGTGTAAAAGAAAAAAAGTTTCACACCGGAAGTAATAAAAGGACAAAATTGACTAGAAATTACAACGAAGAGCGGGAGTATGGGACCCCTATTTTTTAAGGAACTATAAAGGAGGATATTTATTTATTAACAGCGTATAGATTAAATTATTTAAAGTACAAATACTTCAATAAAATAACAATTTCTATCTGAAATTATGCCAGGATTTGTGTCAACTAATCTATATAAATAAAGAGAAGTATCTATGCGTCTGTCTGTGTTCTGGTGCTCACACTACTATGCGGATGGAAAAAGAGTTGCCGTAGGTAGCAGGTACCCGAAGCGAGGTTTAGAGCAATTTCAATAAAATAATTTTAGTTTTCTCTTTTTTTTTTTCTTTTAATAATGTGATGTAAAACATAAATACTGGTCCAATTATTTTGAAAATTCATTTAAACATAGTGACCAGCCAAGTGGGCGTAGCCTACTAGTTATTATTATTATTATTAGTAGTAGTAGTAGTAGTAACCATAATCAGAGTACTGTAGATAATGGAAGCATTGTATTCGATCAAAAATTTCGACGTCGAGTTTTCACCTAATTTACATATTTTAAGGTCTCCTGAGTCAAAAAAGTGGTTTTTGGCAAGTGGTCTGTGTGTTTGTGTGTCTGTACTGCATATATGTCAGTATATTTCGGGAATTTTTCTGACTTGATCATCTGCCTACTGTTTTAAAAAGAAGGAAAAAAAATTATCAATTGGGTACCATTTGATGTAGGGGAAAAGAAAAATATTCAAGATTTTCTGGATACTTAAGAGTTATAATAAAAAAGCACCACAGAATTGGTGTTTAAAAGAAATAAGAGTAAACACCATAAAATGTAAGAGCTCGCAACAATCGTTTCGGATGGAAAGAAAACATGATCCTTCATCAGGCAAACGAAGTAGGCACGAGTGCGGCAAACAAAGCGCAAGCGTTGCTGCCTGCGTTTTGTTTGCAAAATTTTATGGTGTTTATTCAAAGTATTGTACATGTTACTTGAGAGTATACTCCAATTTCTTAAGAAATCGCACCCTCCGGCGGCGTAAGCTAGTTATTAACTAAAAGGGCGTTCGGAATGGAAATGTCCGTTTTTTTATTGCCGTAAAACAGAAAGTGACCTAAAATCCGGAAAAGTCCGAAATCCGGAAAGGCCATGGTCCGGACGATTTCGGATTTCAGATTTTGTACTTAGTAATAAATAGAAAAATTTGTAAATAAACATAAACATTGCCCTCCCCCCCCCCCCCCAAAAAAAAAAAAAAAGAAAAAAATGCATCAGTTCTTTTTGGTTGAAATAATAACACATCCTTTCGGGAGTTTAACAAAAAGCACGATTGCAGCAAATTACTTTTGCTGCACTCGTGCCCACTTTGTTTCGCCTGATGAAGGGTCTTCGTGCTATTTCAACCGGAAACAATTGCTGCATTTTTTATTTATTTATTTATTTATTTATTTTTAGTTTATGGTGTTTTTTACAATGCTCTCTTTATAACAATTTTTGTTTCAATATTCTATAATTTTCACATGTAAAGTTACATTTATTTATATCAAATAGCGTAACAAAGTTAAACATATTGAAATTTGAACACTTAAAAAAAAAAAAAAAAAACATAATCTCCTTTATTCCAAAAAATTTTATATAGAGAAACATTTGCACTGAAAGCAACAAATTAAACTTTTATCATAAGGAAAATGGATCAACTGAATATTTCCTATATGCTGCACTAGAAATCCTGAATTTACAACCATAGTGTATGAATCAAATACTTGTAAATAGTATTTAAAAATGAATATGTACAAAATCAAATTAAATATTGGATGCATAGAAAAAACTGGCTGCTACTTCATCAGAAAAAAGAGAGAGGGAAAAAAAAAAAAAAAGAAAAAAAAAGAAAGAAAGAAAGAAAGAAAAAGAAAAAAGCACTAATAAAATTAAAGGTATCACCAATAAAATAAATATACTAGCTATAACTAAATCACTGCTGGCCTATTAACGGCCCTCTTCACTTACCGTCTCCGGAAGTCCAAGGCAATGTTATTCTATGGGAAATTTTCTTTACAAATAACTTAATAACTAATACATATTTTGAAATTCTGTTTCACATTCAGAAAATTCCCAACTGTTAAATTGATGGACCTTTTTTGAAAATGTATTTTTTTAATTTTTAATGTTTTATTTTGAATTTGCAAAGTGAAAAATTTCACATATTGAAAAATCCTATTTTGCAGCTTCAAAATAAAATATAAAAAAATAATTTTTTAAAAAAGGTCCGTCAATTTAACAGTTGGGAATTTTCAGAATATGAAAACAGAATTTAAAAATATGTATTAGTTAATAAGTTATTTGCAAAGAAAATTTCCTATAGAATAACATTGGCTTCGGCTTCCGGCGACGATGAGTGAAGCGGGCATTTAATGGGAAAATATAAAGGACCAATGAAGACTGCCGGCAGTAATATAATTTTTTATGTTTGCCACAGCTGGCCCACTGCAGGCTGCCAGCAATAACATAGAAAAATTATGTTTGCCACCAGGTAGTCCAACACTGGCCCACTAACAATTTCCAACCTAATGTCGGTTACCGACAGTGGCCCATTACCTATTTTCATCATACTGCTAGCTGCCAGCAGCGATCCATTCACTGGCCCACTAACTTATTTTTAACTTACTGCAGGCTGCCAACAGTGGATCGATTGAATATGGCCTACTGACGGCCGGCGTAACATATTCCCTGCGGCACCGTAACTTTTGCCCCCGACGGCCCAGCTGCAGCTACTGTTGGCAACCAGCACTTGGCCTCGTGTTGGCCGTCATCTGTGGTTTTGCTGGGTACCTTTAAAACGAATGGTTGAACTATAAATCTGTGATAATTTAAAACAAAGTTATCGATTTTTTTTTACTTTTAACAACAACAAAAAAAAAAAAAACTTAGAAAAAAATCTTTTTTTTTTTTTTTTTTTTTTTTAAATATTGTTACTAACTGAATATGTATATAGGAAAATATAGAAGAAAGTCTTGTGGTGGCCACAACATACTAGTTTTTTACTTGAATTTGCATATTATCCAAGTACTTAAACCAAAATATTATATTTTTTAGACAAGACCAAAAATCCAGAATCGCCGCGGTCCTGACGATTCCGGATTTTTGGCTTCGTACTGTATAGTGTTTGTTGATTGTAACTATGTTGATAATACAAAACATCTTCATTATTTTCCTTATTGTTGAGAGGAACTAAAATTCAGTTTATTCTATCATGTACAGCTTTTTGAATTTAGGTGATATTTCCTTGGAGTTTTCATATAAGTAGCTCAATACTTTTGGCTATGAAATTATACAAATGAAATTACATTAAAGCTTGTGTATGAATAGTTAAAATTTATTTTGTAAAATGTTCATATTTCATTGGATATTTAATATTTTTGCATTCTGATTGCAGTATGCTGTGTCACATCATCACATGTAATATGTCAAATTTCCTAAAAGCGGTTTTGTACTGATTTATTACCCTGTGTATTATAATTTAATAAGGAACAATATTTTAAAGAAACCATTGTATCTTCATCAATATATGCGATAGACTAATAAAAATTTATACAGGTAATAAGAAGTTTCATAATTACATGCTACAACAAGAATGCATTTCAAGCATTACTTTTTATAGGGTGATCCCAAAGACTTTTATTATTTTTTTACTGGTTTCCCTTTTTCTTTTGGGGCAAAACATTCTTTACATACACTCCTGAAGTTTCAAGATGACTCATCCAGTACTTTCTGAATTATCTGACAAAATGTCTGAAATCGAAAGTGACTGGTCACTTAAAGGTAATAGAGCTTGTACATTTTTTAAACAATACAAGTAAAGAAACACATTTCATAAAACAGACATTTTCTCCCTTCCCTTCTTTTATATATAATTAAATTTATGAATATTTCTCAAATTGACTTTATGTTAGTGCAATATATACCTCCTAATATTCAACATTCTTGCACTGTTAAATACTTACATAATTTAATTTACACTAATAATTTATTAAAAACATTTTCATACTATTTGGCTGAATCTGTTAACTGATATTCTCTTCGTCTGTCATAACATTCTTGAATACCAGCATCATTCCAGAGACTTCGAATAGCAGCTACGAAATCGTCTTCAAATGTTGTAACTGTTTCAAAATCAACTTCTTTGACCTTTTCAGCATTTTCCTACATAAAGAAAATATATATCAATATAGCCAAAGATAACTGTTAAATTATAGCACAGCAATTAAGTAAATAACTGTAGAGTTGAATTTATTTCTTATGAGTCCTGACTTAATGAAATCTTTTATTTCTTTAATAGACTTTCTAATATTAAAAAAAGGTTATTAATAATTGTTTTAATCACAAGCATAACACAGAATTAACAAGGAATTTTTCAAGAAAGGTCTTGGAATTTTTTAATTTTTTTTCGTTCAACAAAAGGAAAACTGTAGTATCAATGGTATGGTTTTGGTTTGTGGTAATATAAATGTCCAGAAAATTTAAACAATTATCATTTTCAGTTTCATTTGTCAACTTAATGAGAGGATCAAGGTTGTTAAGTTCAAAAAGGAGGTTTTCAGGCTTAATATTTTGGGGAATAACAGTAAAAATATCATCCATGTAACAAACCCAAAGTTTACAGTTATTAATTATATTGGTGTTTTCAAAGATCCTCATTTTTAGTTCAGCAATGATACCCGAAATCGGAGATCCCATAAGGACGCCCTGAGTTTGTTTATAGAAAATTCTGTCGAAAAGAAAAAAGATTCATTAAGTAAAAGATTACTGGTACGTATTCACGTTTCACTTATTTTATTATCTCCATATTGGCTGATAATCCTAGATTGAATGATATCGTTGATTTCTGCAGTATTAATAGAGGGATATAAACCTTTGACGTCAAAGCTATTAAAAGGTGTCTTGAAAAAGTATTTTAGTTTCACGAAATTGTTGGATAAGTGATTCTGTGGAATTAATGGAATAATTAGAGGGAGGAAGTATAATTAGAGGGAGTATGTCTTTCATATAAAGTTCTAGGCAATAGGTGGGATCCTCAGACTTGTTAACAATGGGGCGAAGAGATGGAGGGGTTTTATGATCTTTGTATTTCCCAAATAAGCGGGGGATAATAGAAGCATGGTTATTAAAGACGGGAGGGGTATTGTTAGGCCAAACTTGGCCTAATAATACCCTTCCCGTCTTTAATACCCCACCCGTCCTTTTCTTTTTCGATGGAATTTTCTATAAACAAACTCAGGGCGTCCCTATGGGATCTCCGATTTCAGGTATCATCAATGCTGAACTAAAAATGAGGATCTTTGAAAACACTACTCATAACATAATTAATAACTGTAAACTTTGGGTTCATTACGTGGACGACATTTTTACTGTTATTCCCCAAAATATTAAGCCTGAAAACCTCCTTTTTGAACTTAACAACCCTGATCTTCTCATTAAGTTTACAAATGAAACTGAAAATGACAATTGTTTAAATTTTTTCGGTGTTTACATTACCAAAAACCAAAACCATACCATTGACACTACAGTTTTCCGTAAACCCACAAATAATAATGAAATTATTAACAATAAATGTCGCACCACCCTTCCTTATAAATACGCCGCTTTATGTTCTTATATTAACCGCGCTATTCTCATCTGTTCCAATAAAACCCTTCTAAATACCGAACTAAAATTTATTAAAAGTATTGCTAAAAAAGCCAACTATAACCCTAATATTGTGGACAAATTCTACAAAAAATGCATTAAATCCCTTAATTATATTACAAATGCACAAAAAATAAAACCTTCCATCACCTCCGCAATTCCATATTGTAAAGGCACCTCTATCAAAATCAAAAATGAAGCTAAAAAACATAACATTAATATTCCGACTAGACCAAATAAAAATATCTACCAACGTATCCGTAATGAAAAAGGCCCTATTCATTTTAAGCAAACCGCAGGCATATACAAAATAGATTTTCAAGACTATGATAAAAATAAAGCTAGCTATATTGGTATGACTAAACGCAAAATTAAAGACCGAATTTCTGAACACCATGCTGACCTTAAACACAACAAACCATCTAATGCTCTCTCAAGAACTAACAACACTAAACCCATCAATACTGATTCAATAAAATTTCATAAAGTTGCTCCTTTCAATTCACATAAATATGCACTGAAAAGAGAAGCCCTGGAAATTTTAACGACCAGTAATTCTGTAAATGATGTCGAGCATAGTTTGAAAGGTGTTTTGCCTAAAATTGCTACTTGTAATTAAAAACTTTAATAAAACATACAACCTTTTATTACTTCATGTTTTCAAATTGCCGAACTAGTTTCCTCTGGGGCGCCCCAGCTTGATCACCGGCATCTTGGTGTGTGAAGTCGCTCGAAACTGATGTTTCTGGTTTCTTCCCTCTTTTATAGACTCTTCGCCATTGGCGGTTGAGTAATGCCCCATCGTTGCCATTGCAGCAATTTGAACTTGTTAAAATTTCTACGGACTCTCTTACTGTAGCGTAACTGTGGTTATGGTAGTTGGCCAACTTTTTTACTTGATCAAATTTTATGTCTATCTCTTCGTTTTTGTTTACCTGGGTTAAAGCGGTTGTTATTTTTCCTGTAGTTATATCGTGGCTATGTTCTTTAATTTGTGTTTTTATTTTTATTTTTGTTTTTCCTATATAACACATTTCATTACCTTGTTTATTAGTATATGGTATTTTATAAATTCCGCGGTCTCTAAAGGATTTAGTTTATCTTTGTCACTCCTGATTAATTGGAAAATATTAGGGTTTGGCTTGACAGGTATGTTTATATTGTGTTTTGCTGCTACTTTTTTGATTTTATTTGAAACTGCACGATCATAAGGAATTGAAGTGGTGTAATTATGTTGAGGTTTTTGAAAATTATTAATCACAAAACTCCCCTAAAATCACAAAAACCCCCCTAAAATAAGACCAGTTGTTAGCAAAAGTGAAGGACCAACCTATTCCTTAGAAAAATATATGGCTGAAATTTACAAAAATTTACTTCCCCCCTCACCACATAGCCTAATTTCCACAGAAGAATTTATCCAAAAAATTTATGAAATAGAAATACAGGAGAATTTTAAGTTTGTTAGTTTTGACGTTGTTAATCTTTATCCATCAATAAACATTAAAAATATTGCTAAATTAATAAATGAAAAAATAAATGAACAATATACAAACCCCGCAATAGCCCAAACCCTAAATATAGCTACTAATTTTTTGTTAAATGAAAACTACTTCATGTTTAATAAAAAAATTTTATAAACAAGTCAAGGGAGTCCCAATGGGATCTCCCATTTCGGGCTTCCTGGCTGAGTATAAATTACGTAAAATTGAAAATAACTTTGATGAAAAACTTAAAGAAAATTTTTTTTATTGGTTCCGTTATGTTGATGACGTTTTTGCAATAATAGACCAAAAAACTGACCCTACAGAAGTTTTAAACACCCTAAATCAAATAGACCCGGACATAAAATTCACCCTTGAAGAAGAAAATAATAGTCAGTTAAACTTTTTAGACGTTACCATCAACCGCCACAATAATAAAATAACCACCCAAGTTTACAGAAAACCTAATTGTAGTAATGAAATTATCCATAAAAATAGTAGTACCCCCTTTAAATATAAAATAAATGCAATACAGGCCCATATAAATCGTGCAATAACAATTTGTAAAGACCCTAAAATTCTAAAAAACGAAATAAAAAATATTAAACAATTTACACAAAAAGCAGGTTACTCAAATAAATTAATAGATAACTTATTTAAAAAAAGATTAAAAAGTTTAAACCAGATTAATAATTTTCAAAAACCTCAACATAATTACACCACTTCAATTCCTTATGATCGCGCAGTTTCAAATAAAATCAAAAAAGTAGCAGCAAAACACAATATAAACATACCTGTCAAGCCAAACCCTAATATTTTCCAATTAATCAGAAGTGACAAAGATAAACTAAATCCTTTAGAGACCGCGGAATTTATAAAATACCATATACTAATAAACAAGGTAATGAAATGTGTTATATAGGAAAAACAAAAATAAAAATAAAAACACAAATTAAAGAACATAGCCACGATATAACTACAGGAAAAATAACAACCGCTTTAACCCAGGTAAACAAAAACGAAGAGATAGACATAAAATTTGATCAAGTAAAAAAGTTGGCCAACTACCATAACCACAGTTACGCTACAGTAAGAGAGTCCATAGAAATTTTAACAAGTTCAAATTGCTGCAATGGCAACGATGGGGCATTACTCAACCGCCAATGGCGAAGAGTCTATAAAAGAGGGAAGAAACCAGAAACATCAGTTTCGAGCGACTTCACACACCAAGATGCCGGTGATCAAGCTGGGGCGCCCCAGAGGAAACTAGTTCGGCAATTTGAAAACATGAAGTAATAAAAGGTTGTATGTTTTATTAAAGTTTGTAATTAAATCAACTTCATGGTTATAAATTATTTTAATGTATTG
The DNA here is from genome assembly GCA_963930645.1 of Salticus scenicus. Lineage (NCBI taxonomy): Eukaryota > Metazoa > Arthropoda > Arachnida > Araneae > Salticidae > Salticus > Salticus scenicus. Next base: position 371,544,335 of record OZ005650.1, read on the forward strand.
CTACTTGTGATAATAATCATGAAAGGAAATGCAATTTCATTTCATGAATTCAATGGTGCTGCAACCCAATATTTTAAAGTATATTCTATGTGTTTTCGCCAATAAAGTCTGCTTGGGGAGATTTCAGCCAGCGAAATGGAAAAGTACCTAATAAACTTTTTTTCTTTTCAGATATTTTCGAATGTGTAAAATTATTACGTAGCTATACATTAGAAATATATATAGACTATTATATACTGCCCTAAATTAACTCAAAAATTCAACAGTAAAAAGTATACTAGGCATTAAAAAAAAGAGGTACTAGTTTTTTATTTTTATTTATTTATTTTATTTTATTTAAAAAACAAATATTACCAATTTCAGCACAATAATTCATAAAAAAAAAAAAAAAAGTGGTATTAAATATTATGCATTTCAATTTGACATTGAATATGGGAATTTTCATAACATATTTTTGCTTTTGTCTTGTGTTATACACTATTAATATTCCTATTCAGTGAAAGACAAAGCAGTGAATAGGCAGGTAGAGCCTCACAGGGGTTGAAAAGTAAAGTGAGTCAAGAGGAGGCAAAGCCTCTCTCAGAGGTTAGTGAGCAGAGTGAGCAGGGGGCAAAGTCCCCTAATTGTGTATATAATAGTTAAAAGATAAGAGTACCTATACTGAAAAAACAGAGTACTATTTTTCAGAAGTGCAGAAAATATTCAGACTAGAGTCCTGCATCGGGTCGGGTAACCTGATTTTACCCAAACCCAACCCGACCCGATTTTTTTTCTTGCGGTTCGGGTTGATTGAATCCGTTTTCTTGTGGGTCGGGTTAAGTTTTCTACGAGTCGGGTCGACTTGAAAACATCTTTCAAAAAAAATTTCACAATTGTAAGCAAAAATTTGTAGACATAATTACAGCTCTATAACTGATTTTAGACATGTGTCAGAGCTTCCGTATTTGTATCCGTATCCACGGATATCCACCAGAAAAAAAAATATCGGTATACAGTTTCATTTCTTCAACAAATCTAATACGGATCTTTTGTAGCAATTGTATGAAAATTAGAAAGTGTACTATAAATCTTTATTGACTATCTATATCTATAAAAATGTTAAGTTGTTTGTGTACAGCTCAAAAACTCAAAATGTTCTGCACTGATTGATCTCAAGTTTTAACACAATAAACAACCTGCTTCAAAGATTGTTTTTATCTATTTTTCACGTCAGTAACATACCCGCGACTGCAAGAAAACAACTTTTTTAACAGTACCAGCCAACGAGATAAAAAGTTAGAGTGCTGATTCAATGGATGAAGGATTAGCTTTCGTGGTTCAAGATGAATCACGTGACCTGAACCAATAGGTTGCTATGTTTGGCCCTTTATCACTATTTTGACATTTAAAATTCCACTTCGGAAAATTATCATCATTATTAAGTAATATGGCAGTTCTATAACAGATTGTTTTTTAAATAATTTTTTACATATTTCACACTATAATAAATGATAAAATACTTTTTTTCATCATTTCTGAACAAAGTTTAAAAGTGTTTATAAAGAAAAGAAACTTTTAAAAAAGCTAAAATTAACAACAAATAGTAATTTATCAACTATCTTTAAATATTTTGTCGGTTAAATTTCAACTAGACGAAATAAAAAAGAATTAAATTAAAATGATTTAGAATAAAAAAAATATTAAACTAGATAAGTGAACAAAAACATTGGCAGTTATGATTTTCTTCAAGTGCAATCTCGAAACCGTTGCCATAGAAATTTATTGAAAATAAGCTGTTACCAAGGGAAACAACGCATAGATGGTTCATCTCACATGACTCATGTTGGACCATGTCAGGGTTGCCATTTATCACCAGGGGTTAATACAGGTCGAGTTTACTACCTTTTATGGGTACCTTCATAAAAATCAACCTGGCAAAAAAGGTACCTTCACAAAAATCATTCAGCTAAAATCGGTACCTTCACAAAAATCTTAGTCATCCCAGCAAAATATTTTCAAAGAAGAGTAACTTATTTGTGCATTTCTGTTGATGCGATTCACAAAGCAAGAATCATACACAATGTTGGTTTTAATCTACACACAAGTGTTTTCTACGGGCGAGAAATGGTGCAGCATAAGTAAACAAAACGATCCTCGCATGTATCTGTACAGACACGCTTTGGAGTTGTGGCCATAGTGTACTGTTTGCTGATTCGTCAGGTGGTTTGACGATTTGATGACTGTATGGTGATGTGTCTATCCTCCCTAATACAATTCATGTGTAGTGCAGTGATAATAGCACAAATAAAAACAACTCCTACTTACATTCTCTCTACTGAACTGTTTACTTCAGAGAGAATTGAGTTTTGATTCCTGTTCTGCTATAAGCCTCACACCAACTATTAAGCGTTATTTTTATTATATTACTTAGTTTGAACTCCCCCCCCCCCTTCACACACACACACACACAGAAAAAGAGTGTGCTGCAATTTTTCACAAAAATAAAATATAGTTAAGATTTTTCACAAAAATAGGTATTAATTTTGAAATCCTGGATTGGCCCCTGATCACTCTACTTTATTTAACTCGTTGGTACCAGCAAACCCGCCATATTGACACAGCAAATTTGCTTTATGTTTACCATTTATTTTATACAGCGCATGCTTAGTAAAAAATGAAAAGAAAAATAATGTTGATGTTTCAATTTTTTATTTTTGTGAATGTATGAGCATGTGATAGTTTAAAATGTTTGATTTTGGATTAATGGCATCTGTATAAAATTTTTAGTTTTTTAAAAAAGGAAATAACTTTCCCGTTTTTTCTCCGAAATGTTCTGTTGCGATTAAGGTTTATGTTGTCAGATTCTTTGCCTGTTAAGCTTTGTAATTTTGTGTCGCAATTATTTTTTTCTTAAACTTTCGTATCTCGAACTATACCTATCTTTCAATGTAAATACTTCTCAACTGTTTCTCTTTCCATCCGTAATGTTAACATCGTAAGAAACAAAAACAAAATAATTGCTTGCTTGAAATGCCATGGATTTTTTTGGCCATTTCAAAATGAAAATTTTTCGTTATGAAACTTTTTGTCCTATCTCTAATTTTTTCAACCTAGAGCTGTGAGAGCCATAAGAGGTTATAATCTTATCCCTTCCTTCTGTTCCTGTGAAAACCGAAATAATGCCTCGCAGAAAAACGAATTTGGGTCGTCGCACTCGCCACACAGAAGGATCCAGAAGATGGCTTTCGAATATGACTGAGGAAGAGCAGGCATCCGTACGAGAGAGGAAAAGTCCATCCAGATGCGTAACGCGAAACCAGCAAAAAAAAAGAGCAGCCAGGCATGAGGATGCACAATTGCGAGCACGGCAGTCGCGTTCTGCAGCAACAGATTTGGTTCGTTCTCAACTAAATGAACGTGAGAGGGTGAGGTTAGCTGAAACTCGAACCCAAAGAACAGCAGATCTGAATTTGCAATTCCATCATCTTGCATTCAGGTACAATCCAGCTGTTGATTATAGTTCAAGTCAGGTCGATGCACGTTGTGGAATGCATACGTCGCTAAGAAGATCAATCATTTCGCAACTACAGGAGCTCCTTCATGAAAGGAACAATTTGGTGCGTTTGTTCAAAACAGCAATTGATATGATGCCATCAGATACCCCCAAGACTGTCATTCACGCGGACAAAACATCTGCTGGAGAACATGTCCGGATATATAATGCTCCAACTATAGACGAAATAGCAATTGTCATAGTCGGAGATCATATCCAACCTAGAGATATTGTTCTCCATCGAAGAAACAATCAATTGATTAAACATTGCAGAAACTCATAGTTGTTACAATTCTTTGCAGTATCCAGTTATCTTCTGTGATGGTGCCGATGGATATTATTTCAATGTGAAGATGATAAATCCAGTAAATGGTGCAGAAATCAATAAAAAGTGCAGCGCAATGAACTTTTATGCATACCGCTTAATGATTTGGAGCAATGAGAACAATTATATTTTGAAATGCCGTCAGTTGTTTCACCAGTACATTGTGGATATGTATGCAAAAACTGAAACTATTGTTTGCTATTTTTTCGTTTGAATCAGACCAAACTCTGCTGCGAAGAATACATTCATCTGCGAGATGCAGTTGTGAATGAAGGTAATACAACCAAAATAGGAAAGCTAACTATTTTGCCTTCTACATACATAGGCAGTCCACATACATGTGCCACTGCAAAGCGTGGCAGGGCACAGCTAGTTATTAATATATATATAACAGAAATACAATATAACCACGCTTTTATGTTCTAGGAAGTTAAATTATTTCTCAATTTACATTAAGATACCTTTATTTTCAATGAATTTTAATTCACGCTTTTATACTAACGAAATTTTGAATTTACTCCATCTACACTTTTATACACAGCAAATACAGAAGAAATACTTGTTGTGATTTAATTTAAAAAAAAAAAAGAAAATCTAAAATAAACACATTTAGGAAACAAATTCCATCAAGGCAGATTATATTCTTTATCATCTTCTCTAGAACAAATAAACTCTGCACCAAAACTGCAACCGAAGGACGAAGGAAGCTAATTTGCTGACCGTGTGAATTTAAAGTGATCGTAAGAAAGCATATGTTTAAATGTGAATCAAATACATGCTACTCAAATTATTAAAGTAAAGTAAACATCCACATCGCACAAAAGTAATAAAGAATAATACATTTTATTTTATTTTTTCAGAATATAAGTATTAAACCATAAATTACTAACACTTACATTGAAATACATTTTTTTTTAATTCTTGAAGTTCACAACTCGCATAAATGGTTAAAAATTATTATTGATCCATTTTTCAGATTTTTAAGTTAATACAGTTAGTAATTATATTTTAAATTCTTTTTAAAATAATTTACCAACTGTGTGACAATGAAAAGTTACGTTATTTTATAATTTAATAAAGTTTTGCATGATTTTTAGATGAATTAGTAATTTTCATTTAGTTTTCGGGCAAAAGAAGTTGGGTTTCGGGTATAAAGGCTTAGGGTTTGGGTCAGGTGCGGGTTGTAAATTGTTCTCTATTTCGGACTCGGGTCGGTTTTCGGGTTGATGAAATTTTTTTTTTTCGGGTTCCAGGTTGATGTAAAATTCACCTGTCGGGTGTCGCAGGAATCTAGTTCAGACCTCTAAAATATCCCTGAACACATTTAAAAATTGCCCAGAAACGACACAAGTATCTTTTATGTTTCATAAAGTCATTTATTGTACGTGACAGGAGTTTAAAAGAAATACACATTGTAACATAAGAATACATTTGCTAATTTATTGTTTAATATTAGAAAGTTTTTCAGCAGATTTGTTATTTCTGTTTTCATTTTTATTTTCTCTGAAGAAAATAATATTTGAAATTTCCCTTGAACCTCTTTTGCACATTCAGATATATTCTGCACCCCTGCTATTTTTTTGGCAAGGATATGGCATAAGAAGGAATTTTTTTTTTTTTTTTTTTTTTGTATAAATAAGGACACATTTTGTGGAGGTAAGGAGGATGTGCTTTTGTTCTTTAAGGGGCAACTAGAGCGCTCATTGAATTCCAAATGGTAGATAGATAGGGTACAACACCCTTGTCAAAAGTTCTAGGAAGAACCCTATACTAACGTTTTTATAATGATTGTACGAACGTTCTTATTTTGTAGAGAAAAAATTTACTTTCACATGCCAAAAATCAACAAGGCAAAACAAGTAGATCAAAGTGGTAAAATTTCTAGCAAATTACATTTTTCAGTACAAATTATTTATCTCAGAGAAGAATAACAGTAAATGTCAAAAGAAAGTTAATTTTGGGTTGACATCAAAAGAAATGCTAAGTTCTTTTTTCTCTCTTTTTGTTAAAAATGGAAAAAAAAAAATAAAGGGGTAATTTTGTTTTAAATTATCACAAATCTATAGTGATCTCACAGTTCAACTACTCATTTTAAAAGTATTGATGAGTTTTTTTTTTTAATAACATCCATATTGAAGGCGGGAGGGGTGTAGTGACGCTCTTCTTTTTCCTAGTTTATTTTGACTATTATCAATAATTATATTAATTTTATACTTATTCATGAAAATAACTTTCATTATGTATGCATATATGAACTTTTGTCCTATACTGCATACTGCCATATCAAAAATTTAAAAAAAAAAATGGAATCACAGAGTCACCTGTTGAGTGATTGATCCTCAAATATAATCAGCACCAGTTCAGGTCAGGGCTCAACTAAATACTAAGTTTGGTTAAATCTTGTTTATTGATTCATGTGATACAGTGCCTACAAATTTGTGATACCCACACATACATAATTTCTAAAAACAGTCAAATCGTGTTCAGGGCATCTCAAAATGTGAAAATCCATTGAAAATTAAGAGTTAAAAAATTTTCACAAATCTAATACTTTTTATTATAAGAAAGTAAAAATGAAATGAAACAAAAAGTAGTTACATTAAAAATTACTAGGTACTTTATTTAACCACTAAAAAGAATATAAAATATTGCAATTTTTAATAAAATCACACAATCAACTGTGGAAGGAAATCATATTTATTGAAATTTAATTTTTCCGACTGAGTGAAAATAATGCCTGGACCGGGACTCGAACCACGGATCTTTGACTTACAAGGTCAAGGCTCTACCAACTGAGCTATCCAGGCCGACATCCTGGTCAGCATTATTCACTCAGACAACACTTTTGGCAGAAACAATCTGGTCTATCATTTAGATAGCTCAACAGAAATAAGCCGCAGGAAATGGAAAACACCATTAAACAATGGGAGAAAGAAATACAATTTTTAATAAAATCACACAATCAACTGTGGAAGGAAATCATATTTATTGAAATTTAATTTTTCCGACTGAGTGAAAATAATGCCTGGACCGGGACTCGAACCACGGATCTTTGACTTACAAGGTCAAGGTTCTACCAACTGGGCTATCCAGGCCGACAAAGTAAGTCAAAGATCCGTGGTTCGAGTCCCGGTCCAGGCATTATTTTCACTCAGTCGGAAAAATTAAATTTCAATAAATAAAATATTGCATCAAAACAATTAAAAAGAAAGGATTAACTCACAACATTGGCAGGATCTTTGTATTCAATTTTGAGAAGGTCCATGGCTTTGATCATGCTCTGCATGGCCATGAAAATATTCTGATAGACAAGCTTGATGAAGCTCTTTTTATCTTCGTCTGAATAACCAGCACCGTGAATAATCCGCATTTGTTTGATGAAGGTACTCTTCCCAGATTCTCCAGTTCCTTAGGAAGAAAAAAAAGACATGATTAACACTTCTACGACATATTCACTGATGAATGAAGCACAAGAACATTCTGTACTTCCTTTCTAAAGTTGCTACATCAGGAGCAGAGAGATTCTTTTCATGTAGTGAAGGATTGACAGATTTTATATTTTCCCCATAAGTTTTTCAGACCTATTTTACATTTTATATGTTACACCCTTTTTAAATAACAATTTCTTCAGTTTGTTTTTAAATATCAGAGTTTTAGTAATTTCATTAGTATTATCCATAGATATAGTAGTTTATATAGATCTATTATCCCATTATTATCATGCAAAGATTTTTGATGTCAAAAATTTTTTTTTGGCATCAGCCATATAGTGGTATTGAAACTTGGCAATTGTAATAGAATAGAATGTTAATGAATTTTAAAAATGCTGAAATATTGCACGGCTTTTGAGTGTTCTAATAAATTTATGAAAAGAAATAGGATAACTTATGATAAGTAAATTATATTTGACTAAATTATGAAAAATATAATTTTTATAATCAGTTGCATTGTTATCATGATGAAATAATTACTGTCTTCTTATTTAATGGAATACTTTTTTTAATTTTAGGATTTTTTAAGATTTTATATCAGTAAGTAATATGGAATTCTCAAAGTTGTTTTAAATGTAGTTAGCAGCATCGGAAGTTTTAATACATAACTAGTATGTTATGGCCACCACAAGACTTTCTTCTATATATAATCCTACACAAATTTATGCAATACAGATTATTTATTAAATTACAATCTAACAAAATTATTTTTTATGATGAATGCAGACGTGAATAGATTACGTGCTACTTCCGAACGTGTGTTTTCTGAACAGTGCGATTTGCGAACACATCTTACACCTAGCAGCTTATTCCCTGGCCATTTCAAGATGAGAGGGATAGGGTGCCAGAGCATGGCCACCATTTCCTGACCGAGTACTCTTTAAATGTAATTTATAAAAATGTCTATCCTAAAAGGCAACACAATATTATTTTTTCAGTGTCCCTGTAGACAAACCAGTTGCACAGGACCTATTAATGCCATTTAAAATAGGGAACATTCCAAAGTGAATTTGAATAACATATATAATATTGTAAAATTCTGAAAATATTTACTGACACTGGAGGCGTCAGTAGACAGACAGATGGACGGTCGGACAAATAGATACACAAACTGAAACCACATTTACACTTAAAAAATGTTAAAAAGTACTAAATTGCTTAATGTAAATGAAAATGCAATTCCAGCAAATTTCCAATAATACCCATTAATGTAGCTGAATAATTCTGTGTGGCAATGTAAATCTAATGCTAATCATACTGTATTCTATGGAAAGCATTCGTTTGTGCATAGGAATAATTATAATATATTTTAATTTTATTAAGATTTGTACAAAGTAAAGTTCTTCAAATTTGGTTTATAGAAATACTTCTCACACAACGAATGCTTAGGAATACTTTCGGGTGTCCCTGTATACAAATCAGTGATGGCATTTACTCCATTTTTAATGGGGAACATCCGATAGTGAACTTGAATAACATACTTTAATTTCATTTAGATTTGGGCAAAGTAATGGCATTAAAATACAGTTTCTAGAAATGCCTCCTATAGGACACGCTTTTTTTTTTTTTGGAAAACTTCGGGTATTTTTGGGTACACAAACTAGTAAAGGTGTTCATTCCATTTTCGATAGGAAACATCTGATTGTGAGCTTGAATAACATATATCAATTTTAAGAAATTCCAGGAATATTTACGGGAGTTAGAGTGCAGACAGTCAGACAAAAGGACAAACAGACAAACCGAAGTCATTAACACTTTTCAACCTTGTTGGAAAGTATTAAAAACGCTTAACACAGCATAAAATATTAATTTCTAATTGGAAAGGGTTAAAAAGTTTAACACAACTAAAACTGCAATTTTAGTACTTTTCTATTATAACTGAATATTTACAGGAGTTAGAGCACGGACAGACAGACAGGCCGAAGTCATAAATGTTTCAACTTTGTTGCTAAATGTTATAAACAAAGTCGATGAAATTAAATTTTACCAGTTAGAAATAGTACACTTAAATGACTAAATTCTTTAAATGTCATTATTTATTTTAAAAAAAGAAGAAGAAGAAAAGGAAAAAAAAAGTAAAAGAAAAGTTAGTATCTGAAGTTTTTCATTCACCTTTCGTACATAAATTATTCATATGTTTTATTTGCTAAATTATCCGCATGTATTCACTCCGAGAAAGGCGGCCATATTGTGGATTTTTCTTTGAGTAAAAAGGAATAATTTTTTTTCCGCCAATGATCTATGTCTTATTACTATATCTATGATATTATCAGCTTACAATTTCAGTTTAATTAAAAAATTTCATATTTTTATGTATTTCTTTTTCTTTTTTTGCTTACACACATAAAAGAAAGAATGATTTCCAATAAAGACTTCAAAAGTTCTTATGTAAGTATGCCAAATTAATTAATTTTTTTTTATATGATCTTGCATTAAATAATTTTTAAAATGTCAAAATTTTCAAGAATTCTTTAAAGAATGGTATGTTTAATATATTTTAATAAAAAGTAAAAATGTCACTAGCACAATAAAACTAAAACAAACTAGTGTTAGGAAGTACCCCCACTTACACTCTTAGGGGAAAAAAAGGTAAACCTGGGACTTTAATATGGCATTATAAATGAAAAGATCAAATTAATTTTGAAAAGAGTTCCAGGGAAAGGATCAAACCTGCTTCTTTGGCATTAAGTGCTAAAACTCATCAGCGGAGCTATTCAATCAACAACTGATCAGCACTATTTATTTTTTATATATATGTATATACATACAAGGTGCATCTAAAAAGTTCAGTGAATGGAAGCATAAAACAAATAAAACAATTCATGGAATCAAAATACATTTAATCATCCTCAAAGTAACATCCATTGACCACAATATATTTATGACATTGTTGATAAAGCTGCTGAGTTAGCAAAGGCCTCTTTTGGGATTGACCGAAGCACAGATGTCACACATCATCAGATGACTGGTATGTCTGCAAAACATGTGCCTTTGATGACTTCCTTGAGGCAAGGAAACAAAAAGAAGTCTGAAGGCGCCAGGTCAGGCGATTACAGTGGATGTGTGATAACAGTCGGACAATGAGTGCAGCACAAAACAGGAACAGATCTTGCGATTACCCAGATCTTGGTGAATGATAGGTGCTAATACTGTGTTTACTTATTCCCAATTCCTCCAATATCCATCACAAAGACAGTCGGCGATTGTTTAACAACATCTGTCGCACCCGCTCGACGTTGTCGGTCATCACATTTCTTGAGGGTCGACCTGAACGTGTTTCGTTATTCGTGATTTCTTCCCCCCCCCCTCCTGAAAACGTTTAAACCAGTCGTACACACATTTTGTGCTCACTGCGTCTGTTCGTATGAAGCAAATTATCAAACATACATTGTTCGACTGCCCATAGCAGACTATTCTGCCTCGGTTTCTTGCACTTCTTGCTACGTGCCGCATCTCCAATGGTCTCTACTTGCGCATGCGCAGGGGTGCCTTTTTAACTCGCGTTGTTTATGAGATAGCTATCCATTCACCAAACTTTTTAGTCGCACCATGTATATAATTATAAAAAGAAAAAATTAAATTTTAAAAATACTATATTTAAAATAAATTGAAATCATACCCAATAGAAGTAGTTTTAATTCTCTTCGAGCGTCTCTTTTATCTTTTCTAAGTTGCTTTTCAATTTCTTGATTTATACGTTTTTGTTCCTTAGCTTCATCGCTCATACAACAAGCCATAATGGTAAAATGGCCTATTCAGAGAAACCTAAAAGAGCAATTTCAGATAAATTTTACAAATATAATATTTATGAAATTTATTGAAATAAAGATACCAATACAGTGTGAAAAAATAAATAAAACACATGCCACATGGTGCTCTTTTTGCTTAGACAATTAAAAAAGAATAAAAATATAGAAAAAAAATCTATTAGATGAATTTTAATTCGGTGTCACAAAATCTGTTATCACATTCTTTTTTTTCCCCCTTTTTCATTTACTTAATGACACATTTTTTATTTTAATCCATGTGTCAACTCCAAATTTAAAATATTCTTAAAGAGTTTTAAAAAATTCAAAATATTGAAGACAAGTGCAGTATATGTTCTTATTTGTTAAAACTTTTTATCACTATCATTATTTTAACGTTTTCCATAGATGCCAATCTATGTGATTGGTATCAGAACAACAGACCTATTCATTTTAATTTGCGATTTATCAGTCGCAAAATTGCATTCTACTTGATTTTGAATGAATTTGGAAGTTTGTTAGCTTTAGTTTAACCCATTAACTGCCAAAACTCGAAATGATTTTTTTCTAAATACAAACAGTAATACTCATTATTTTGATCATATATAACAATAATATAAAATGAAATTATTCAAATTAGTCTTTTCTTACTAAATACAGGGTGTTGTATTTGTACCAGTGGAATAAAAGTATAGAATTAATACAAATAAATGCTTACGGAAATTTTCTTGAGGGAGCATAAAACAAAATAAACTACAGATAACTACAAAAGTAATTATTTTATTACAAAAACTTTTTTTTACAAGTTATGTAAACTCATTCAAATATGAAGATTTTCAAAACTTTTCACTTGAAATGTGTTTCAAGTTTAAAATCTATTTTTAAACTTAAAACTTTTTTTCAGATCAAATTTTTCTGTAATAAAATAAATGTCTATTCTTTTTTTACTTAAAAACAATACTTAATATAAAAACATTTTCTAGTTAACTGCTAAACGCGATTATTTCTGGTGTTACGTCAGCGGGTAATGGGTTAAACAAGGTTTTTGGGAAATTTTTGAAGAATTTTCACTTCAGAACCATAAATAACTGTAGTTTTTTTTTTTCTTGACATAGCAGGGCCTAATTTCTGAAAGGGTAAATGGAGTAAGCAGCCAAGTCTTCATTTATAAGAGGCCTTCCAAATCATATGCAAAAAGATAGGATATGGCCAAAATTCAATTAATTTATGATCTCAGAACACGAATTACGTATATTTTAATATAGAAGAGTAGAACTCTAAATAATGGAGAAATACGAATTTGTGACATCTGTGGAAAATATTTTTAATATTCCCACATCAGCTGTTTTATTTCACATACCTATTCTTAAAAAAGCTATAAAATTATATGAACTATTAATAATAGTCAAAATGTTACTCCATTTCATTTGTTTTCAAATTACAAAATCAATTATTAGATTGAACTGAGTGATTATTATTAAAATGTGAAGACACTTTTTTTTAAACTTTCTATTGCCCATAAAGTAGAGAAAGTATTGTTTTTGAGACAAATTTTTGAAATTGAGTTTTTGTTATATTTACACGTTTTGAGGTCCTCTGAATCCAAAAATCATGTTTTTAGCAGTTGGTCTGTGTGTCTGTCTGTTATCAGCATATCTCAAAAACAAATTATAGCAGAAAGTTCAAACTTGGTATTCTAAATGTGTATCATATATAGGGATGCTACACTAAACTTTTCGTTGAGATAATACAAATGGTTTGTGTACAGGGACACCCAAGAGAATTAAAATACATTATGTCTATGGGGGAAATTGCAGTTAAGTAGAGTTTAACATCTATATACAGCACTAAACCAAATAAAACGAATATATATTTCATATATATGTAACGATATGTTTCATGTAGAATATGGTATAGAAATCATTCACTGTTCATTTGCAGGGCTACACAAAAGAACTAGATAATAGTGCGACAATACTTGAAAATTGATGGAAGTGAACTTGGTTGTGCCGTGTGTTATTAATATAGGATTATAATTATGATGTGTGCATAACTTTTAGAAGATATACAGGGCTGCCAATATTTAAGCCATAAAATTCTTTTCTTATTTGTAAGTGGAAGTGCTTCATTATAATATTTTACCATGTCCAGGAAAGCTGCTCAAGAATTGAAATTAAGTCCTCATAGCCATATGATATACAATGTATTTTTTAAGCTAAATATTCATCAATTGGTTTTTTGTATATTTACATGTTTTGAGGCTTCCTGAATACCAAAATCAAGTTTTATAGTTTGATATTTGACTGAGTCTGTTAGAGTAAATTAAAAATGAATAACTTCAGGCAATCCAACGCAATAACAAATATTGTAACAAATAATTTCAGGCGATTTTCAAAATGATGTATTTTGAAGTTTGTTACGAGAAATGTTTGTTCAAGATTGATATGTTTCAAGGAATGATACGTGTGAAAGTTGACTGAATAATTTTAAATAAATTTTTGAACTTAATAACAATGTGAATTTAATATAAATGTAGATACAATAATAAAATAGGGGGATTGAGGGGATCAGTAGCCCCCCCCTCACACAGAATTATTTGTCAAATAAAGCTGTTCCGAAGGCTAATTTGAATTGTTTTAACATAGGTTTACAAAACAGTGATCGTTATCTTAACTTTTAATATCCAATCTGTATTTTTAGCATTAAATTTCAGGGTAAGAGAAAGTCGTGTGAGTGACACACCAGATTATTTTTCTTTGTGCATTGTTTATAGTAGAAGGGAGACCTCATTAAATGATTTTTCCCTGGATCTTTATGTCTATATCTAAGTCCCTATGATATAGTGCTGATTCTTGAACTAAAGGGTTGCCGGATGAAACTCAATAAAACTAGTTGGCATAGGTGGACTTTGCTCAGTTCCCCATCATATGCATGTTCTCATAAATTTCTTGCACAGGATATATTATATACATGTTAAGAGAAATGAATTTACCAAACGCTTGACACAGTGACAGAATGAAATCCTCACCTAATAGGCTACCCACCATTCAGTTCGATACCTTATTCTATTCAATTCATTTATTTTATTGGGATCAATTTCGTAGTTTATTTTCATGCTACTATTTCTAATGCAACTTTCTCAAAAATGCATACTTATATGAAATATCGCCCCATTTTGCTATGTTGATAAAATCTTAAATTTCAAATAACTTAACGAAATATTCCTATTAGAATATTTGTAGTCAATCATGTTCATACAAGTATCATAAATGTTATTTTGAAATTGTCTGATATATTTATTATCCTCAAAATGGACGTTTATGCTCGATTTTGCCTTATTCTGCCATTTTAAGTAAATCGTAAATTCCAAATAACTTACGAATTTTTTAAATTGGAAAATTCATACTCTATAGTATTCATGTCAGTATCCTAAATAATATTTCAAAAGTGGTCTCACATCTTTAGATGAAAATATCCCTAATAATTGACGTGTGTGAAATTTTGCCCTATTCTGTTATGATAAGAAATTCGTAAAATTCTAATAACTTACAAAATTTTTATATTGGAAAATTCATAGTGAATAATATTCATGCCAGTATCCTAAATAATATTTCTATAGTAGTCTGACATCTTTACGATGAAAATATCCTTCAAAATTGACGTTTATGTGAAATTTTGTCCTATTCTGCCATGTTAAGAAATTCGTAAATATCCAATAACTTGCGAAATTTTTAAAGTAGCATGTTCATAGTAACTGATGTTCATTCCGGTATCAAAACTGATATTTTAAAACTGGTCTGACATTTTTACAGCAAGTCTAATTTTTAATGCAAGTTTAAGTGAAATTTTGTCCTATTCTCCCATGTTAAGAAAATCGTAAATTTCAAATAACTTACGAAGTTTTTTAATTCAATTTGGTCAAATAAATAGGGTTCTTGCCAGTGTCAAAAGTAATATTTTAAAACTGGTCTGACCTCTCTGTGATCATTTGTTCGTGAGGTATCATGTAAACAGACTAACAAACTAATGGACTAACACACTAACAGACACCCTACAGAGAGACGCCATACAAATTTTGTCATTTTCGGATTTCTCACACCTGAAAACGTGTAAAAAAGTAAAAAAAACGAGGTCGAAAAATTTCATGATTACCTAAGTTCCCCATACCTATAGTATGATGGGGAACTAAAAGGACAAGAAAGGACATTATTTGATCCTTCCCCCCTCTTCATATATGCCAGCTATTTTCTAGCTATGGAGTAACATTTTGACTATTATTAATAGTTCATATAATTTAATAGCTTTTTTAAGAATAGGTATGTGAAATAAAGCAGCTGATATGGGAATATTAAAAATATTTCCCTCAGAAGTCATAAATTCGTATTTCTCCATTACTTAGAGTTCTACTCTTCTATATTAAAATATATGTAATTTGTGTTCTCAGATCATAAATTAATTGAATTTTGGACATATCCTATTTTTTTTATTATGATTAGGAAGGCCTCTTATAAATGAAGACTTGGCTGCTTACTCCTTTTACCCTTTCAGAAATCAGGCCTTGCTATGTAAAGAAAAAAAACTGTACAGTTATTTATGGTTCTGAAGTCAAAATTCTACAAATTTTTCCTAAAAACCTTGTTCAAACTAAAGCTAACAAACTTCCAAATTCATTCAAAATCAAGTAGAATGCAATTTTGGAGACTGAAAAATCGCAAATTAAAATGAATAGGCCTATTGTTCTGATTCCAATCACATAGATTGCCATCTAAGATAAAGATTAAAATAATGATAGTGATAAAAAGTTTTAACAAATACGAATATATATACTGTACTTGTCTTAATTATCCTATCTTATTTGCTACAATAAATACTATTAACTTCATTAAGGAAATGACACAAAAACATTTGATTTATAGTGCTGACTCTATTATAAAAGAGCTGCAGCATAAGGAGGGTGGAGAAATCGATAAAAAAGGAATCTGTTTTTAAAAAGGACATTATTTGCATAATTTGCTGCTTACTGCATTGTGGGTTTTGTACATAACAAAAATAAATTACTATTTTTATGTGTGTGTGTATATATATATACCGTAAAATCCCGAAAGTAACCCCCTCTTTTTGAAAAGTAAAACTGATAAATTTCAGGTGGGTGGGTTATAATCAAGATTCTTTAAAAAAATGAAGGAAAGGGGGGGAGGTTATATTTGATGGAGGGGGTACTTTCGGGATTTTACGGTACTTACTTAAAAGGAAATATTAAAGGTAATTTCTTACATTAAAGGTAAAAAAACTGTGTAATGATTCTATTGATAACATGCATCCGACACTTTATGAAAAATTAGTTAAATTAGAAATAATATATAAATATTAAAACTTAATTCAATGCCAAACTTAACTTGCAATGCCGGCGTACTATAAGTGCACCCGAAGATTGGATGTAGCTCTGTTGGATGGAGAAAAAAAAAGGGGGGGTGGGGGGTTCTTTCAGGATAACAGAGACATTTCACTTTCAGAGAGAAAAGGGAGGGGGGGGTATATTCGATGGGGGGGTTACTTTCGGGATTTTAAGGTATATATATATATATATATGTAGGCTATATGCATTGTTTTTTTGAAAAAAATCATGAATGTCTTTTTCCTGCCCAAAACTTGTTTTTCCCATCCCACCGGGAAAAAGAGGTAAAGACCGGAAAAAACTTTCAAATGACAATATGTAAGAAATATTCTGGCTTTTTGAATCTGATGTGTAAAATGAAAGTTAGAAATACATAGTTATTACAAATTTCCCTTAGGTTTAAAATTATTCTGTTGGAAAGGGATATAAATAAATAAGAATTATTGCATAAAACATAAAATTTGCTCATAAAATTTTTTAATAATAATGAATTTCCTAAATAAATACTTTAGTACACAATAAAATAAAATTATTAAACTTAAAAATATCAGTGTCATCAAGAGAAGCAATAAATAATTTGTGTTAAATTTAAATAAAAATTTTATTAACACTGCCATATGTGATAGGCAGTGACGTTTCCGTTGGGGCACTGGCTATCAGACATGGTAGCCATGGTGCTTCAACACTTCAGTCCTTGGCTATAAAAATGATATCAGTTACATGAAAATCATACTGGAGTTTGTTGGAGAATGAGAATCTCCCGATGCGTTGCAAAATGAATCAGAATAAAAATATTTTTTTTATATATAATTTTATGTTGAAAGAAATACAAATTACACAAAAGAATTTCTGGCACCGTGGTAAACATTTACAATTTTTGCTTGGCAGTCAGTGTTAAACACTTTTTTTTTTTTTTTTAATGCACCTCTTCTGAAGACATTTTTCTCAGAAGACACTACAAACACTATTTCACCTGCACTATGGTGGAAGAATTTAAGTAAGACTGGAATAGATGCAGAACTTCTCCTATTAATGGAACATCTTCAGGGATGTCCTGCATCATCAGCACCTCTGGAAGTTTTCTTTCATCCAAAACAAGATTAGAAATAGACTGTTTACAAAAAGTCTCTAAATTAGCATTTTATTATATGATGCTAAAATTCAATGTGGAAGTGAAGGACTGAGAATATGAATAGAATTACGACTGGTAAATATTTGGGAAGCTGTGTGGTGTGTAAATATTTAAATAAATGCACTCCATTGTTCATTTTTGTAGATCTTCCTTTTTTTTTAAATCTTTCAAACTATTTATTTAGAACTCAATTTTGACATTTTTAAAGGTTGTTTTGAATTTATATTTATGTTTTTAGTAATCAGTTTTTCCCATGTGGGAAAAACATAGCATTTCCCAGGACGGCAAATACTAGTTTTTACCATGGTATTCACCGGGGGTGGGATAAACCTTGTCAATCCTAGTAAAAATGCTCTAAAACTATCTCCAGAAGGCTACACAGGGGTCAAAGCAATCAAATAGGAAAATATAGGAATTTCCTCATACAAATATAAGAGCATAATTTCAAGAGAAGATTAAGAGATTCACTAAAAACAAATTACCTCTAACATTATTTTGTAATCTCGGAATGATTAAACGACTTTGTAAATAAAATGCCCTAATTTAATTTCATCTAATTTAACATAAAATAAATGAAAAGATCTATTACTGTTTACTTTTCACATTATTTAGAATAGAACATATTTCCATATTTATGATCGCTTACATGTCTAGCTTTCATACCAGTTTATATTATTTAACATCAGTCCACATATTTTTTAAATAATGATATCTTTTTTTTTACATCGTAATGTTTAAAAAGTCAAAAAGAAAAAAAAAAAAATCACAACCCTTCAATTTAACTACATGTAACTGGTTGAATATGTTTTGAGGCTGCTATCAGTGCCTACTTAATGAATTTGGCTCCCCCCCCCCTTCCAATGAAAAAAAAAAGTAAATAAATAAAAAGTGAAAGAATAAGTGAAAAATATCAAAATAGTAACGGCATTATGAATTCTTTTAATTGTATAATTTTTTTTTTTTTCTTTTTTCAAGTGACATTTGTTAAGCTCTAAGTAACAATATATTTAAATTAGGATATATTAGTTTTATTTTAAATTACCTTTTTATTTTATTCATTTGAAGACATGGGTGAAAATTCCTTTACTTTTTATCTAATTTTATGTTAAATTAGCCTTTTGAAAAAAAAAAAAAAAAATGTTGGCCTTCCATACCACAGTTAAGGTTTTTTTTTTTTTTTTTTTTTTTAATCGATAAATTGTTATAGCCATGAAGTTGAAATCTCAAGTCCATTGGATTATACTGGAATTGTTTGCAAAGTTAAGTCAATTCTTATTATGAAAGTACTATACTGAATGCCTACGCACATTGTTTTATGGGAATATTTATATTTTTTAAATTTAAGAAAAGTGATTGATAGTGTGGGTGAATATTAGGCAGAGTGAATGTCAAGAAGAAAAAGCAATTATTTTTGCTATGATTGGTATTTTGGAAAAATACGAGAATTTAAATAGGATGCCTGGCAGGGAAAGCAGAAAACAAGTAAGAAAAACTTAAACTGAAGTAGTAGAATATAGGAAATATAGGAAAATTTTTCTGAAATATAGGAAAAATGTAAAGAATTATAAAATATAGGACGTTTTTCATGATTTTTTGAAATATATAGGAAAAATAGGAAATATAGGAACACTTTGAGCCCTGCTACATGTTGATAAGAAAAATATCTGTAATCAAATCTGTCATATCAAATACTAAAAAAGGTCACTCACTAGACAAAAATGTTTTTAAAAAAATCGTCAGGTACTAAAATGTGTTAAAAAAGTGTCACCAAGAATAGAAAAGCCCTGTCAAATTACCTAGTCAGCACTATGAGTTACAATAAATGTAGCAATTTAAGATTGTAAAATTTAATCATCTTATATTTTGTTGCACAAATTGACATTTTCAAGCATTTATCTAGAAGTTTAATTTAAATAAACTATATATTGTTTTAGTGCTGACTCTAAGCTAACTAGGTAGGCTGCAGCCCTAGACGGCTCTTTTTCAATATATTTTAGTACCTGCTGACACTTTCTAGTGTACCTTAATACTTACACACCAGCCTATCCAAGACTTTAAAACACCCAGAAGCTTTTAGATTCTAACTACTTGTCACATAATCCTTCAGTGATAGTTTTACAGCAATCAAATATATTGTTTATCAATATCCAGTATTTTATTTCGTGCTACAAGCATTCTTGTATATACTCAAACATATATAGCCCGGAGGTTTTTATATGAATAAAAGCAGTCACTTAATTTTATCATGCACGAAAATAACAATGTAAAGAGCAGAAAATACGATTAAAAGATACCACGCCCTATGTAAGAAGGGAGGTAGCAATTTCCTTTTTCAGATCAGGCTATTTTTTTTTTCTTTCATAAAGTTGCCCTGACAGCCATTTTGTTCCAGAGCAGTGAAATCTCGTGCTCTCTCTTCTAGACTGGTGATTAACCCATTACAGGCCAATGTTCCCAATTGGGAACATCAAATTAAAACTTATTTAAAAAATTGAATTGCATCAATATTGACTTGAAAAAACTAGCCGACATATTTTTTTAAAAAGATGACTTGATTTTTTTAAATAAAAGCAAAATTCCTATCATTAGTTGGCAACTGTATAAAAAATCTTAAAAATGATCATTTTCATATTTTTACTTCTATTACTCGACTACCGTAGGTAATGGAAGTATTGTATTTGGTCCAAAAATTCGATATTGAGATTTTAGCTGATTTACATGTTTTAAGGTATCCCAAATTCAAAAAAGTGATTTTTGGCAATTGGTCAGTGTGTATGTATATATGTGGAGAATCTTCTGGCTATTATATCTCGATAACAAATAAAGATAGAACTACGAAGCTTTACAATTGAAACAGGTTTGGTGTACAGATGAATTTTCCAAAATTTGGTGAAAATTGGAAAACCGGAAGTGGTACCGTAAGTCTCTATCTCAAAAATGGCTCTAACAATTTTCTTCTAAGTTGCTATATAAACACTCTATTAGATGTCCTTTCGAATGATATAGTTGGTTAGTTCAGGAAAATTGATAGACATCCTGTATAAATAGCTCAATTTCAGGCCTCGCAAGTGCTTTCCTTTAAAAATGGCTGTACGGATTTTTTTCAAACTTGCCATATTAACTGCCTTTTAAATATCCTTTTGTATGTAATTACTGTTTTCCAGTCAATGATTGAGTATGCCAAGTTTGGACAAAAGTCGGTATCTCAAAAACGGCTCTAATGATTTTCTTGAAAATTGTTACATAAATCTATTTTAGATATCCTTTCTTATGTATTACTTCGTTATTAAAGGAAAATTATCAGTCGTCCTGTTTATGTAGATCACTTTTAGATGTCGGAAATTAATGTTTTGAAAAATGGCTAAACCGATTTTTTTCTTCTTCCTATTTTTAAATTCACTATGTAAATATATTTTATATATCTTTACATGTGCATAAGTTTTATCTTACCAGAAAATTTTAGGTGTCTAATTTATTAGATCAATTTCATGTCTTCTGATCATATTATATCCAAAAAATGCATATGATACATGTAATAGTAAGTAATAGAAGTCGTGTGGCGTGTGGCTGTTTTCCACCAGATTTTTTTTTTTTTCAGAGTACAACTAAAAAAAAATGCATAAAAATTTGAAAGTATCCGATGCTTCTTAAAATAAAATCAGTTGGTATACTTTAAACAATTCTTATTATCAAAAAGACCATCAAATTTGACAATATTAAACGAATGATATTAATAATCTATATAATATTAATCTTTAAAATCTAATAATATTAATAATTATTATTAATGATAATATTTATGTATATTTTTTTTCCATTTAAATTATTAATATCCTTTAATTAAAAGCATTCTAAGGCATAATATGCAAAAAACTAATGAAAAATATACCTGGATCTAAATTCGGACAAAATTAATGAACAATTTAGCAATTTACAATAGCAAGCTTTCAAATATGGCTTATTTCCACAAAATTTATCTGAAATTCCTGACTTCACATGAAATTCCTTGATTATTCCATGACTTTTCCAGACCCACTTAAATTCAATGACGTACGTATCAAGGGCAGGGCGGAGGGGGCAGTCTGCCCCGGACCTCAGGTCAAGAGGGGGCCTCCAGAAAAATTTAATCTTTAAGCATATTTATTTGGTGAAGATGCCGTTCCATTATTTTAACCTGAAAAATTCCCTGCAGTTCTTTAAGTCGTAGGTTCCTGTCTAAAGAGCCTTAATGTACAAAATGTGACCATACAGCAAACTCAAAAAAAAAAAATAAATAAATAAATAAATAAGAAGAATCATTTAGGTAAAGCCTAATTAAGGCAGCACAAGTGCTACCTGAGACAAACTGCTAAGTTACTTCAGTGAACATTTAACTGTTTTTAAATTGTGTCAGTAGATGGTGCAGTGAGTACTTTTCTGTTACCATCTCTGAAAAACTTTAGTTCAGAAGAATGTTGTTTAGTTTGTTCACTCGCTATGTGAAAATGTGTTGATGATTCTGTGCACAGATATGGCACATATTTGATTTAATCCAGCTTTTATATTTGTGTAAATTGTTAGTTATTATTTTTGATTAAAGTGTTACAAGTTATACCAGTGTGTTTTCTGCAACTTTATTGGAATGGTGAACACGTCGAAGCAAACCAGCCGCAGTACCAATGCCCTTGGCCTACTTATTGCGTGTTTGGCTTCTGAATCAATCTTTAAAAAAATTTTAGTGCCTTTTACAGTAATAAATTTTAAGTGAAGAAGTGCGAGGGGGGGGGTGGGGGGGTCTCTAAATAGTAGGGGCTCCAGTTAGGGAGGCCCTAGTGAAATTTTCCCCCTGGACCTCGAGAGTTGTAGGTCCACCACTGCTTAAATTCCCTGACTTTTCCATGAACCTCTGACCAGCGGCCCCTCTGAAAAGGTACAATATAATGAAATATTTATTAATCTAATTGGTTGATTAATTTATTTCAAGAAACAATGTAGGTATGACAATGCTTTAACAGTAGTCAATCAATTCAGGGTTAGCAAGTTTCTTCCAAGGTGGAAAAAACCAGCTGGAAGAAGCTGTTTTTCTTTAAAAATTTAGTATATAATAAGTTGCAGCCTCGTAAGCTATACAATGGATGCATTTTTTTTTATAAACAACCCTAAGCAAACTTAATTATAGCTATAAAAATTTTATTATTAATTATATATACTAAATTAATAATTACATGAGATTTTCAGCCAAGATTAGATCACACTCCAAAATACTCAAAATCCATTAAAGAAATAAATTTCAATTTAACCAGTATAAAGTTTTATAATTTAAACGATTTTATTTCTTTAACTGGTAGTAAATAATAACAAAAGTCAGTCCAGAGATTTCAGACAGAGTCCTGTTTTTGTGAAATTAATAAAAATCTACATGTAATTTTGTGAATCTAAATTTAATGTGAAAATAAAGTTCTTCTAGGGTCCTCTTTTTGTGAAAAATGTAATTTTGCAAAATAAAATTACAATTAAGATTTCATTTAGATGATGATGTTTCACTTTTATAGAGCTAAGCGCACACATATGCATAGAAGCCTTTTATAAATTAGAAATTGAATACTATTATCTTTTCAGGGGAAATACTGGAGAGCACATCCAATTATTGAGGCGGCCTGTTCGTACCATGGAAGATTAGCTTTTAAAATGAAACACATTTATCAAAGGTCTGCTTTTAAGGGGGGGGGGGGGATTTCGTGAATGGCCCTTTCTTAGGATAAACAATTTTGTGAAGGGTCCTTTTTCAGGATAAATAATTTTGTGAAGGATCCTTTAACGGACCCAGGTTTTCCTGTGGACAGACCCCTGAATAAGGATCACTTGTTTACTTTCTGATAACAAAGCTTTTAATTAACATTCAGTTAATTACGGGAACGGGTATGCAATAATTACTGTATTACAAAATGTCATCAAAAACCTCATTTGATTGCCTTATACACAGTATAACAAATGAAAAGTTTTTTAACAGTTCAATATTGCATTCTGTTTCTCAACTTAGAATAGATGAATATAAA
This sequence comes from Salticus scenicus, assembly GCA_963930645.1. Taxonomy (NCBI): domain Eukaryota; kingdom Metazoa; phylum Arthropoda; class Arachnida; order Araneae; family Salticidae; genus Salticus; species Salticus scenicus. The sequence goes on from OZ005650.1 coordinate 371,567,991, forward strand.
ATATGGAAATTTTCTTTTTTTAATACTGGAGAACTTGCACAGGAGTTTAAAAGTATTGATACAGTTCATTGGTTACCAGCTGAAAGGTCATACAAAGAATTGTATTCTTAAAAAAAAAAAAAAAAAACAGTGAATAAATATTTTGTTAATAAAAAAATTACATAACTGTTATCACTTGTACTACTTGAGCATATAATGTATGATAATATGAGACAGTATCTATGCAAAGAGTTCTAAAAATATTAGGCTTTAAAAATTAGCATTGAAATATGAAAGCTAGTACATATAAAAAATAGCTATGTTTATTAAATTAATTTTTTTTTTTTTTTTTATATGTTGCACAGTAATCTTTATATATAAAAGCATGCATTTTTGAACTTAAACTTGTTTTTTTTTTACAGAAATGGTAGAAATTGTTAAACACCCTGCCTATAAAGTAATAAAAACATATATCACCTGTATATATTTAAAGTTTGTCATAAAATAATAACTTATTGTTTTAAAAATAATATTTTTAATATTAAAGTTTTGATTAGATACTATATTAGGCTTTGATTTTATATATAGATATAGTTAAAGCGTTTCAATTTTGAGCATCTGTTTTGCCTTTTTGTTGGTTTCTTCCATTTTTTCCCACTGTCTAGGAAGAAACCCAACCCTGAATCAGATGAATGAGCTTTTCATAATAATGGACTACTTCCTGCCACTTGCATACAGATTAGGGATGCACCGAATATTCGGTATCTATTCGGTGTTCGGCCATACTACCGAATATTCGGTTTGGCCAAATCTAAAACTATTCAGCTAGCTGAATATATAAAAATTAAATTTTTAAAAAATTTTAATCGCTTGAGAAATGGCAGCCATTTTTAATTATCATTAAATTAAGATTTTTCAAAGTAATTAAGAGATAGATTATATTTAAATGAAAACAATTGTTTTATGTAGTTTCAAGTAATATTAAAGAACAAAATTTGTCTTTATCAATTACAGTATAACGATGTATATTTCTAAAGTTGAGTTACGAAAAAATGCGTACATAATCTACATGATGTTGCCATCTAAGAAACTTCAAGAGAGCAAACAAAGATCACATCCAAATCTGGCAAGAAAAATGACATAAGTCATAAAATAGCAATTTTGAGTTTGTCATTGGAAAATGTGTAGGAAGTGCTCCAACATGCATAAAAAGCATCACATCTCTATCCCATAATTTATCCTCACGAAAGTAAGAGACATTTGTGTCAGTTTTAATTAATACAGGCTAGCCAATACTTTGTTATTTTTAAATTGATTTTTCTCAAATGCTGCATTTCTGGATTGCATTATTTTTTAGAGTGGGTGCAACAAGATATTGTTATTTAAATGTGTTTATTAAGAAGCCTAAGCCTAACAGTTAATAATTTTCTTTGACGGTAAATTCAGTAATACACCACTATTTATGCATAGTAATATCTCCTAATATTTTTCTGCATTTAAATAAACCACTGTTTCTGTATAGTAGTTTTTTATAATTAAATATATATATTACTAAATGTAAATGGTATTATTGGAAAGTTCGAAAAAGATTAGGTGATAAAAGATTCTGAATAAAAGAGCGAATCAGCCAGCTGAATATTCGTCCGAATAATTACTATTTGGTTCAAAAGATATTCGGTATTCAGCCAAATAGTTAGTATTCGGTTTGCCAAATATTTGGCATTTGGCCAAAACTGCTATTTGGTGCATCCCTGATAGAGATAGCCCAAAACATCATTCTCATGAGACACTACTCTTTCAGAATCAACACTACATTTTTAGGTTAATATTCCACCATTTGGTTTCACACTGAGGAAAAAAGTAGAAGTTGATCCAAGCAAAAATTACATCTGATTAACTGTTCCTTTAAGAAAAATAATTTCATAAATATGGCCCTTTGCACAAAATTAAAATTTCTAGTATTTCCTCTTTACAAAAATAATCCTTTTATTAGACTTTTTCATGTTTGAAGCCCATGTTCAGTATTGTATTCTTCGAATGAATGCAACGAAGCATTATTAGGTTGATGTTAAACATAAAATATGTGTATTATCATGTTGTTATTTACAAGTAACAAATGAAACACATGATTGCACAAATTAATGTTTAAATGTAATAATCTTTTTTTTCACTCGCACACACACAAACTAATAAATATGTTTTTCATAAAAATGAGTCCAAAAAGTTAAAATCTGCATATCAAGAGAAAAAATTTTACATCTTTTACATTAGCAGCAGAGATATTGTAGATTATTTAATTAATACTTTGTAATTAATTATCCATGATTCTGGACTTTTTAAGTGTCGCACACTCACACCACATCAAATAAATTTATGTACATATTATGCAAAGAGCTTTATTAGTCCATTTCTGGTGTAAGGTTATCTTCCCAAATAACACCAAAACTGCTATTTGGTGCATCCCTGATAGAGATAGCCCAAAACATCATTCTCATGAGACACTACTCTTTCAGAATCAACACTACATTTTTAGGTAAATATTCCACCATTTGGTTTCACACTGAGGAAAAAAGTAGAAGTTGATCCAAGCAAAAATTACATCTGATTAACTGTTCCTTTAAGAAAAATAATTTCATAAATATGGCCCTTTGCACAAAATTCAAATTTCTAGTATTTCCTCTTTACAAAAATAATCCCTTTATTAGACTTTTTCATGTTTGAAGCCCATGTTCAGTATTGTATTCTTCGAATGAATGCAACGAAGCATTATTAGGTTGATGTTAAACATAAAATATGTGTATTATCATGTTGTTATTTACAAGTAACAAATGAAACACATGATTGCACAAATTAATGTTTAAATGTAATAATCTTTTTTTTCACTCGCACACACACAAACTAATAAATATGTTTTTCATAAAAATGAGTCCAAAAAGTTAAAATCTGCATATCAAGAGAAAAAATTTTACATCTTTTACATTAGCAGCAGAGATATTGTAGATTATTTAATTAATACTTTGTAATTAATTATCCATGATTCTGGACTTTTTAAGTGTCGCACACTCACACCACATCAAATAAATTTATGTACATATTATGCAAAGAGCTTTATTAGTCCATTTCTGGTGTAAGGTTATCTTCCCAAATAACACCAAAACTGCTATTTGGTGCATCCCTGATAGAGATAGCCCAAAACATCATTCTCATGAGACACTACTCTTTCAGAATCAACACTACATTTTTAGGTTAATATTCCACCATTTGGTTTCACACTGAGGAAAAAAGTAGAAGTTGATCCAAGCAAAAATTACATCTGATTAACTGTTCCTTTAAGAAAAATAATTTCATAAATATGGCCCTTTGCACAAAATTCAAATTTCTAGTATTTCCTCTTTACAAAAATAATCCCTTTATTAGACTTTTTCATGTTTGAAGCCCATGTTCAGTATTGTATTCTTCGAATGAATGCAACGAAGCATTATTAGGTTGATGTTAAACATAAAATATGTGTATTATCATGTTGTTATTTACAAGTAACAAATGAAACACATGATTGCACAAATTAATGTTTAAATGTAATAATCTTTTTTTTCACTCGCACACACACAAACTAATAAATATGTTTTTCATAAAAATGAGTCCAAAAAGTTAAAATCTGCATATCAAGAGAAAAAATTTTACATCTTTTACATTAGCAGCAGAGATATTGTAGATTATTTAATTAATACTTTGTAATTAATTATCCATGATTCTGGACTTTTTAAGTGTCGCACACTCACACCACATCAAATAAATTTATGTACATATTATGCAAAGAGCTTTATTAGTCCATTTCTGGTATAGGGTTATCTTCCCAAATAACTGTCAGATGATGAAAATTTCCAATCAACAGGTGGGTAATATATCTTTCATAACACTTAAAAGAAAAATAATTGGATAAAAAGTATCCGCTTCAACAATGAAAGCTCTAAAACTTTGTCTATCATTAAAATAAAATATAAGCAAGAGCTTTTAGAAAAAAAATGTAATAGTTTATTTCTTTAAGTTAAAATTATAACTGAACTCTAACACTTTACAATTTTTTTAATAAGATTTTCTTTAAAATGATGCAATTAAGTCATAGAAATATGAATTAATGAATGATTGAAACATTAAACGAAACAAACCTTTTACAACCAGAAAATGATTATCCATTTTTTGGATTCCTAACTTTAAGTTAATTTTACTATTACTTATGCGGGGTCTTATTCTTTAGCTAAGTTTTGGCTCTCATCATTCCGTTAATTGAGCACTAACAAACACATGATTAAGTTTAATAATTAATTTTATTAACATAATGTAAGTTTTCAGAAAGTCCTGTGTGCTATATACCTTATTCTTCTGGACTGCATATTTAAAAATCAGAAAAACAGAATGGGGTTGGCAATCTTAACAATTAAAAAAAAAAAAAAAATGCCGCGGTTGTAATTAAATTCACAATTAACTTACACACATATATAATATCTGAAAATAGGAAATTAATTTAATAAAATAAACAACGTTCTATACATACACGACTTTTAGAAAAACATACACTTAGATATCGAAGCAAAACTTTTGCAGAAAACATAAATTGTTGTCATTTTCCAGCATCACGATTCGATTCCATTATGATTTCAAAACAAATCATTATTTAAATGGGTGTGGTTAAGCCTAAACAAAACATGAAACATGTCATAACACCAATAACTTTTTATTCCAACTTACACAAAATTAAAAAAAAATAAAGTCACATGTTATTATATATTAAAAGCATAGTATATTGCATTTAAGATATATATTCATGTATAAATATTAGCAATATTTCATGTTATTGCTATCTATGATGTTTCAACTCTAAATCCATTCCAAATTCCATATACAACATAGAAAACTTGAAATAAAGAGTAAACAAAAGATAATTTTCTTTTTAATATGCCAAAAATTGCCAACAGATGTCACTTTTAAAGTTTCAACTCATTTCCGCAACCGCAACCTATTTGGTGAATGCAAAAATGCAAATTTTGGAGAACATAGGGGCCGCGGTTGCCCAGTCTGTAGAGCGCCGGCCTCGTTTTTTTTTTTTTACTTTTTAACCACATTTCTTGCGACCATGGAAGCCTTTGCGCAAGTGCGGATTGAACGAGTCCAGTGTTAAAATAAGGGTGACTGAGAGAAAACCACTGAGCTGAAGAACAACTGGAGGAAATGCTAGACCGGTTTTCGCGTGCTGTTTTTTGAAGGTTTGTCTGCCGAGAGTTGCATGGCAAAAAGCATTTGATATATTTATATTTCAAAGTAAAATTGTGTAAAGGTTGTTTGTTCGAACAACCATATGCTAAACTTGACATTACAATTTTAAATTTTAATTCTTTAAAGATTATAATAGTAACAGACGACCCGACAAATGTTGCTTGCAATGCAAGGTAGGTGAACGATTGCAGAAAAACTGGCACGCACGAATACTGTGTAAAAGTATTGTAAGCATTTGCTCCAGTTGTTCTTCAGCTCAGTGGAGAAAACAAGCGATAAGGGAACACCGAATAACTGGATGTTTGCCAAATAATTATCTCTCGGGCAATTTTGCATCCCTCCAAACTTTTGGACTGGACTTCACTGCTAGTCGTAGGAAACGTGGTCGCACTATAATTGGAAGATTGTGGGTTCGGTACTCGAGCCGGCCAAAGACCGTCGTGTACACTAATGGTGGCTGGTGCACTTAAAATCTGTCGTAGCCGCAATGTTCTCCATGTTCCCATCAAAAATTATATCTCTGGGGGTCACCGAAGCGAATTTGGAAAATGCCTACTCCTCAGAACCTTGGCGAAAAAACATAATCGGGCTTTGGCGAGCGCCAGTCATGATGATAGACGGTAGGGTTGCTCGCATGTCTGATGACAAGCGGACGTCAGAATTCGTATTAGCACTAGCAGTAACAATAGAAATTTGTTCAATAATTTTAAATAAATTTTAGGTGCTTTTGTCTCCTGAATTAGATACTTTGGAGTATGATTTAAAACATTCATTTTGTAATTGAATAGCTATTTTTATTTTCTAAATAAGTTTCTATACGTTCATAGCTAATTGGAAACATCCTACATGTAAACAAATTGTCGTGTTTATTATGTCGAGATAAACTTGAAAAGAGATTGACGTATATTTATTTTATATTTTGCCTATGTATGAGTTATTATTTTACGTATGCATTTAAGTGAATTAGTAATTAATAATGCTGGAATCCAAATGTTTATTTTGTGTGTGTGTGAAGGACTTATTGCAAGGTATGTTCACAACATTCAATGGTTTTATAATTATTAGTTTAATGTCTGTAAGTTGTATAAGTGCCTAGAATTAACATTCCTTTTATTTTTTTAATTAAAACATAATATTTTGTACATTATTACTATAACATATTGAAATATTAGTATCTGATATTATATCCTGATGACTCATCTTATATCAGGTAATTTGTTTAGACATTTGAAAACAAATTTGACTTAAAATTATGATATAATTGTGATCATTTGCCTTTTAATTAGTATATTAGTTAGATGTTTATTTTGTTAAATATCACCGTTTGAAATGAAATTGGTCGAACTGATGATAACATGTAATTATCAGTTCAATCATTTTTATAATGATAATATCGATGAATATATTTATTACACACTACATTTTGAATATTATACTGAGATATATTTACATAGAATAGATTGCATTATGTAGACTGCTGATTAAGTAGTACACATACATTCTGACTGAAGTTAATTTGAATTTATAAAAACAAGAATTAATTTTTGTTAATTGTGAATAATAATACAGTTTATGGTATGACTTAGCGTTTTTTTAATAAATCAATAATTTTGCAAAATTTTGCTATTATCCTTGGAATTTACAAACCGTTAGGAAAGGAAAGTTTATCAAAGAATGCCATACTCAAAATGGCAGAAAATGAAATTGCATCAAAATACATTTAAAAAAAAAATTAAATGCAAAAAATGTATAAAGTACAATAATAAAAAAAAAAAAACGGTTGAAAAGCTCAAAATTATAAATAATCATAGTTTAAAGAAGATTGAAGAGAAATGAAGGAACAGTGTTTCTTGGAAAGTTCTCTAGTTATGAAGTTTATCCTATGCCAGCTGGACCATAGCTTCAGTGCACAAAATTGATTTTGTGCCTGTAGACATGGGCTTGCTAGCGATTTTTATTAATATCGACATCAGATAGAAGAAGAAAGAGGAGGATAAGCTTATTGAAGACACGGTTCCTTGTGACATGCTGTAAATAAATCTAAAAATAGATCAGCATTGAAATTTGACATTTGATTTTCTCGTATCCTTTTCAGTTGTTTGCCATTCGAACTTTTGTATGTTTTTTTAATTTTATGGTGTTTGTTTATAAAAATTTTGTTATAGTTCATTTATTTTATTTATTCATTTATTATTATTTTTTTTTATTTGTAGATAGGGTAAGTGCACCAGTGATTGACACTTTTAGAGCAATCTCTGATGTTTTTAATGTTCTAGTCAGAAAAATTTTTCAGAAATCTTAAGTTAGTATGGCATGAAAGACATTCAGAACCACATATATGTTAAAATATATACATTTTATAACAATTATTTTTTTTTTATGAATTTTTATTTGACATCCACTCAATGTTCCAGTAATTGACACTGCCAGTTTTTCATTTTATCAGTAATTGGACCCTATGTTTCATTGTTTGACACTGCTAGTTATTCATTTTATCAGTTATTTGCACCCTATGCTCCAGTGTTTGACAAAAAATGTTAAAATTCTTATACGTAAAATATGAATTTATTATTTTTCTTATTTACTAATTATTTCGAGATAGATGTCAATTAGTGGAGCATGCCAATCACTGGAGCACCTACCCTATAGCTTTATCTGATGAATTTGAAATAAGCAATTTCAGTGTATAAATCTATAGTTCCAAAAAATTGCACATTATCCTTAAATATTAAAATATGTATTTAGGTTACTGTTTAAAAAAGACTGAAGAAGAAAAGAAAGAGCAGTTTTCCTCAGAAAGTTCTCCATTTGTGAAGTCTTTGCATCCTACGCCAGCTGGAACATATCTATAGTGCACAAAATTGTTTTCGTGCCTGTAGATGTGGGCTTGCTAGCTCATTTCATCAAAACTGATGTCAGATGGAAGAAAAGGGAGGAAAAGCTTATTGAAGAAAGAAAGTTCATCATGACATGCAGTAAATAAATCTTTTCTTAAAATAGGTAAACATTTATTTAATTTTCTTGCATTCTTTTGAATTGTTCGCCATTTGAACTTATGTATGTTTTTTAATTTTATGGTGTTATTTATTTTGCTATTACTTAATTTTTATGGTAATATTCAATTGTTTCATTCAAATTGAACATAGTTTGATCAATTAGCAACAATTTAGCTTTAGTCCAAAGAAAAAACACATTTTTTATTAATTGGCAACTTTTCGCTTACACTCCTTGTCTCAGAATTTTACATATTACATATAAATTTAATAAGATAAAATTTTTTAAAATGCTCCATGCAAAATAATTTTTAATTCTTCTGCTGAGATCTTAATCATGAGAGACTTGGAGATTTAATCACCACACACCCAAAATTTTACAAATTTCGTGAAAATTTTTAAGTTATACTTCATTTTTAACAAATTGTTTTTGAAGACTTAGCCTCATCTAGTAAATTTAAAAATTACAATTTAAATATAAGTTTATTATTACCGCCAAGAGAGAAAGAAAAAAAAGCATAGCATCCTAAAATGTTTAAAAAGTGAAATATTTGTGGCTGCAGCTATGGGTCTGCTAGCATATTTCACAAATATCATGAAACGGAAGAAAACAGAAGAGAATATAAGAAAGAACTGGCATTTTAAAGTAATAAGTACACAACTTTGAATAAACACCATAAAATGCTATACATTCACAATAATTGTTTTGGATTGAAAGAATACATGACCCTTCATCAGGCAAACAAAGGAAGCACGAGTGCTGCAGCAAAGTGGCAACATATGCTGCCGCTTTGATATCAGCATTTGTGCTTACCGACAGTGACACGATCTAATTAAAGAGAAAGCAAGAGACAGAAGAAAACATCCACTACCGATGGCATGGACCATGAGGAAGTAAGCTGATGAAGGAGGAAACCCCCTCACAAAAGCAGCTATTCAGACTTCCATAAAGCTGTAATGTAAGGTTTTATTCTTTACAAAAATTTTCAGCAAATCGCTAAAATTGATGCCAAGATCAACATTTGCGTCGGCTACAAACTTGGCAGCCTGACGAGATTAGTAATCGAATTTGGTGACAAATATTGCTTCAGGAGAGCCAGAATTTGTAAACCTTTTCTCAATTTTAACAGAATTATTTGTTTTGGTAAAATGTATCATTTCTCACCACTAATTTTTGCCTACAAGAATAAAAGTAGGCAATTTATACTGAAATGATTTTCATTGAACACTAAGCTGTGTTTAATATTTAAACTTAAAAACTTGTTCACATACCATAAAATTAATAAAACCACTACCAGTTTCAAAAGGACATGGTTTTTCTTTTTCAGGTGCAAAGCACTTGCTATTACCTTGGAGAAAAAAGCAAGACTGGTGTTTTTTGTACCTGAAGAAGAAAGGCCATGTCTTTTTGAATTGGTAATGCTTTCATAATTTTATGGTGTATGAAAAAGTTTTTTTAATTTAAATATTCATTGTACACCAGTTTTTTTTTTATTTTTGTACTGTCTAAGCTGAGTATTTGCCAATGGTATTTTCTGTAATAAGCCATAGAAAATTCCTGAAAATTTTACAATTGGCGGTATATATAATTTTATCATCAGGACTGTTGTGGTTGGAGTAGCTTTTTTTTTTTTTTTTTTTGCTTGTTTTTAGGAATGTTCATGGACTAGAACCTGCCTGTTTAGTTACAAATCAATTACCTCACACAAAAATATCAATGTTTCCATAACCATACGTATATTCCAATAGATGTATAAGGAAGTCGTGGTGTCCACGTCAGATTCTTTTTTTTTAATGCTAGCTAAGCAAGCATACATGTATGGTACCGTGACCACTGCTATACAGATTTTCATGCAAAATGTGTAAGTTGTATCCAGTGATGTTTTTTTCTCTTTTGGTTTTAATGGTTGCAAAGTGAGTTCACATGCATGGAAGTGATCGCTACTATACAGATTTCTATGCATAGTGAAATAGCTCAATTTTAAATATTTGTTTTATTAATCTTAAAAATAGGCTCTCATATTAAGGAAGTATTAATAAAAAATATGTACAACTGTATTAAAATATAGCTATAATTTAATAAAATGTATGTACATGTAACATCGTTAAGGCAATTAATTCGTCATTTAATAAAGATTTTCTTTTTCAAGTTTAAATTATTAAAATAAATATGGCTGCAATATTGACAAGTAAGTTATACTAGGGTGCCTTGATAGAAAGAATGACAACATACGAAGGACTGTCATTGGCCAAAATTTCTATTTTACCAAATCTATGGGGAAAAAAAATGATCAGGTGTACTTTGAAAATTAAGTGAATGACAGTAAATTTTACTCTTTAATTTTTTTTTTTTAATAGGAAAATGTATTATTAGAAAATGTAAACACCATAGAAGCAAACACTCGCAACAATTGTTTCAGGTAAAAAAAAAAAAAAAACCTTCATCAGGCAAAAAAAGTACACACGAGTGCTGTAAAAGAAGCAACAACACACTGTTGCAGGTTGCACTGTGTTGCCACTTTGTTACAGCACTCGTGCCTACTTTATTCACTTGACGAAGGGCTATGTTTTCTTTTGACCCGAAACAACTGTTGGAAGTTCTTGCTTTTATGGTGTTTATTCAAAGATTTGTAATTATTACTTTTAAACGCCAGTTCTTTGATGCTCTTTTATAATGTGCTAGCAGGCTTTGCCTGCTTCGCTGGTCTTTATATTGAAATGAATTTTCAAAACGCTATACCATTAATAATTTTAAAAAATCATTGAAATCAGTCAAAATCTAAGTTAAAGTTCTCGCTACCTTCGGTAAAGGTTTTTCCACTTGCCACACTTCACAAAATCCCTTTATAGTACATGTTGCATACATATACCTAACCAACACATTAAAAATCAGGATCCTGAGATTATTTGAAGCAGCGCTATATTTTAAAACGTGTTTTTACCCCCTCCCCGCTCTTAAATGGAAGAAGGAGGAGGGAATTTTGCTAAATAATTATATATTATGAGTTTGATATATATAATTGACCCACACATTGAAAATCTCCTTCTTAAGATAATTTACTGCAGAGTTTACCCCCACCCCTAAGGGACGGTAGTGTGGAATTTCACAAAATCACTTTGTAGTGTGTGTGGAATATGCATAAGCAGTCCACACATCAAAAATTGCCATTCTAAGATTATTTGGAACAGAGTTGCGCATGCAAACATGTTTTTTAATCTCCCCCCCCCCCAACCCTCAAGAGGGGAGATGGCACGGAAATTCAAATAATCCCTTTGTAGTTTGTGTGTGTTGAATACACATAACCAATCGACATAACAAAAAATCACTTTCATGAGATAATTCATAGCTGCTGTTTTTAATCTTTTAAATCAAAATTCACATTACTATTTTTGAATGGAATATGTTATGTATATTTTCGATGATTCGTATTACTAAAATCAGCTATAAAATTTTTCCAGTTTAAGTCCCCGCCAAAAACAGTAGACTTGGTATCTATGTAATTTGGAGCAGTTACACTTTAAAAGGTGCTTTTGCCCCCTACTCAACACCCTTAAAGGGAGGAAAGGAGAAATTTCACAAAATACCTTCATTGTGCGTGTTAGAAACTCATAACCAGCCCGCACATAAAAAATCACCTAAGATAGTTCAGAGCAGATTTGTACTTGGAAACATGTTTTCTCCTCTCCAACCCCCAAGGGGGAAAATGTGGAATTTTACAAAATCTCTTTGTAGTATATGTCTTGAGAAAGCATAACCAATCGACATGTTAAAAAATCACTATCCTGAGATAATTTGGAGCAGAGTTACTCTTATAAACATACATTTGCCTCCCTGCATATCCACCTGCAAAGCAGGGAGGAAGAAATTGCTTAAAAATACCTTTACAGTGCGTGTTGAGAAGGTATAAACAACCGACACATAAAATTAATCTTGCTGAGATAAATTGAAGGAAAGTTATGCTTGGAAATAGGTTTATTGCCCCCCCCCCCCAATTGGGAACTTTTGCAAAATCCTGTTACAATAGGTGTCAGGCATACATAAATAAGCCACACACTAAAATTTGTGATTCTATATATTTCCCCGAACAAATTTAGTGCTAAAAGGGGGACTTGAATTTGCCCACTCGTAACTCCTCCCCAAAATCGAAAATTGCAGAAAACCAATAACGATTTTTTGGAAATACCCTCAAGTTGACTCTTAGTGGTTTTCTATATCTTTGTGCTATTATTGGTAGAGTTTAACCCTCGCTTTGCCAAGATGGGATCATTTTGACCCCATTTTGAAGTGAAATTTAGTTAAGCTCGCCTCATTCAAGAAGTGCACTAATTCGTCAGAGATAGCAAACATAACCAGTGGAATATTGCAACTTCTAAATTGTACAAAAAGGTGCTGTGCTGGTGATTTTCGCCAAACATGCCAAGCGGCACCTGAAAGCGATTTTTCTGCAGTAACGCCTTGATGTTGGGAAAGCGAGGCTTAATTAAAAAATGCGTATTTTCTAAATTTGCCTCCAAAAATCATTTTTACCCCCTTAAAAATCCGGAATTCCAAAATTGCAGAAAATAATTTTTTTTTTTTTTTTTTTTTGTACTCAAGTCTAGTCTCTCTCTCTGAAATTTTTTCACCGTGAAGCAATTTGGAGCAGAGTTATGTTTATAAAAATGTTTTTGCTCTCTGATTTTGCAAAATCCCATCCTAGTGGTCATCAAGGTCCTAAAACCAACGTGCTCACCAAAATTTTCACCTGTATCTCCCATAGAATCGCCACGACTGTGTTGAGTAAGTAATCAGTGAGTTTACTCTTTTATATATATAGATTATTTATTGTTAAAATAAGTTATTTTGGTGGATACATCTCAAAGACTTATATCAACATTTTTATTAGATTATATCAGGTATACTTCGAAAATTAAGTGGATATCCTTAATTACTGTGAATTTTACTTTTTAATTTCATGTTTTCAGATAGCAAAATGTAGCCTTTAGAAGTTATTTTGAAGAATCCATCTAAATTATCACAGATATCAATGTTTTTGTTACAGTGAATTATGATTAAGCTTTTAATGAATAACATATATTTCTAAATTAAAGTCCATTCAAGTTGTAACAATATAACAGGCTACAAAAAAGGCCTCTGAATGGAGAATTGTTTGCATGAATATTTAAAAATGAAAGGTTATATATATATAGAAAAAATATTAAGATTATATAAATACTTTTAAATGTTTGGACATAGTTCATTTTTACTAAAGCAAGATTATTACTGAAATAAATTGAGTTAAAAATCATTTACATAAAAATAATTAGAAATTTCATTCAAAGGAAGAGATTATAATACATGCAATTAATTATATTATCAATGTAATCAATCTATACCTGCACAAACATTTGAATTAGTTCAATTTTTAGAAAGTGAGCCTTATTTATTTATTAATCTAAATAAGTAAATAGAAGAAAATCAATGTGTTGCTATTTTAAAAATTAATTGAGCTTAATAAATAAAACTGTGCATGCTATACTTAATTTCAGAGTTAGGCAAAGAAAAAAAAATCTGCATTAATCAAAATTAACATTACCTAACAAACATTTTACTTAATTACTTATGTTTGTAATTACTCAGTAATTACTTAAGTACATCATTACTTTACCAAGGATTAATTTTTTTTTCCCTTAACGAAAACAAGACAGAAAGAAAGAATACTTCAGAAGAAATATGTAAAAGTATAAATTAATTTATATGAATAAAAATAATTTATATTGAATAAAGAAAATTATTGAATGATAAAGTTAATAAATTGTGGAGAAATTTATTATGATACGTTTACATATTGGTAAAAAAAGTTATCTGTAATAAATTTGTATTTTTATTTAGCACATTTTAAACATAAAAGAAGAAAAAAAGTCTTCTGTAAAATAATCGCCTTTCATTCAATTAAATGTGAAGAAAATTATTTTTTTTTTATAAAACAAAATGTTTTATTTTTATACTACGATAAGAACGCAAGTACGGTGGATGTGAATCGATGATTCATTCATTCTTGATTCATTCTGACAGGTTTGATTCAATCAAAGATTAGTTTCCACATTTCATATTTATCGTCACAAAATGCCGTCTCGCGCCAAGCATCTGTCGCCAAGGTTCTGAGGAGTAGGCATTTTCCAAATTCGCGTCACCGAAGCAGGCGAGCCATCCCTTCCGTGGAGGATCAAAATTGGGATCACATGACTCCAGACCACCTCTAGGTGTTGCTCTAGGGGTGTGTGTCCCCAGACCGTCGCCAATTGTCCATCTGCGCAGCACTAGTGCGACGTAAAACCCAACCATCCATCTAGCAGTACGTACATAGATATACCCCAGATTCAGATGTCCGCTGTTAAGGATCCTTAAATAAAGATCTTTAAAATGATGCATTTTCATTGGCCAATCAAAATGTAAACAATCTTTATATCCGACTTTCCCCGACACCAGATCTTAAAATAGCAATTCAGATGTCCGTTTAAAGATCTTTAACTTTAAGGATCCATAAATTCTTAAGGATAACTCTCCTTAAACTTAAAGATCGGCAGCCATCTTGTTTTTTATGTGTACTGTGATTTTGTATTATTATTTTTTTTTTCCAATAAAATAAATAATAAGGTATTTTTCTCGAATCATAATTTATTCTGTTGTTTCATATTATATATTATAGATACATTTGTGCTGCTTAAATAAAAAAAAAGATTGATTTTATATTATAAATTTCAGCTTTCATAGTTTCGTATGCACTGAGGAAATATATATATATACATATTGTGCTTCATATTAATATATTCATTAATATTCAGTTTTCTAGTCATTACAGACCCCTCTCCTTAAACTTAAAGATCGGTAGCCGTATTGTTTTATTACAAACTTGCTTGAAATTAAGGCTTTTTTTTTTTTTTTTTTTTTTAGAAAAATAGCTTTTATTCTTAATTTATAAATCAAGCCTTGATTTGATAAATATCAACTTTCGCTTAACATATATTGATTCATTGATATACCTCGATAGCGTATCTTTTTTGTGTATTTGTAAAAGATTTTAAACTTTATAATCGTAAGAGAATATTTATTTGTACAGCCGGTAACAAAAGTGTCCGAACACTAGCAAAAATTCCTATGTTAAAAAGGTAGAGTTAATACTGTTTTGTTACGTAAATCCTTGTCGAATTCTGTTCTTAGTCCATCTAAGAACTAAGACAATGATTCGACAAGGATTTATTAAACAAAACAGTATTAACTCCACTTTTTTACATAGGAATTTTTGATAGTGTTCGGATATTTTTGTTACCGACTGTATGTTCGATCAAATGCTGTAGCTATTTTCATATTTTTACTTTATTTAAATTTTTAAGCTTCTATCTCTTGTTGTTGTTGTTGTCGTGTGCCACTCGGAAATTCCGAGCCCCGGTAGTGGAACTACCGGACTTATTTTAAGGCATCTCTTACTTTCTATTTATGTATAACTAGAGATGAAAAAAACCCGGGAATTTAAAACCAAGGGAAAAAACTGGGACATGGACGTACACTATGGACCGCCGACGCTGTGTTATCAGAATGGCCCCATTTTGGTCGCTTTTAGAAGATGGCGCTCGCATCGACTGCCTTTCCACTTCAGACATAAAAGAGCGCTTTAACGCGAGAATTAAATGTAATAATGTTCAATATCTCGAACAAAAAAACATATATCCGTAAAATTTTTGCTTCAAAATATAGCCAATACAAATGTCTAAAAATCGATTTCTGGAATTTTTGAAATTCGGTCCCCAAGGGGGGGGGGGGGGGGGAGGAGGGGGCGAAACGTGATTTCACATAATCCTATATATCTCAAACAAAAAAAAATAGATATACGTGAAATTTTTGCTCTAAAATATAGCTAATGCAACTATCTAAAAACCAATTTCTGGAATTTTAGAAATTCAGCCCCCACGTGGGGCAGCAAGGGGGGGCTATGGAGCAAAAACAAATAGAAATACAGTTAGGCCGTTCAAAATTGGTACAGATAGGTTTAAGAGGCCTGCAAGTCGAATGGGGATATTTTCGAAAGTGTAAATTTATTAGGAGGGGCGAGAAGGGGGGAGGAGAGGGGGGGCAAAAAAATAAAAATAGTGTCAGATCGTTCAAAATTGGTACATCGAGGTTTTCGATACTTACAAATCGATTGCGGGTATTTTTAAATTTGTAAAATTATTAGGAGGGGCGGTAAGGGGGGGCTATGGGGCAAAAACAAATAAAAATAGGTCGTTCAAAATTGGTACAGATAGGTTTAAGAGGCCTGCAAGTCGAATGGGGATATTTTCGAAAGTGTAAAGTTATTAGCAGGGGCGAGAAGGGGGGTGGGGAGAGGGGGGCAAAGAAATAAAAATAGAGTTAGATCGTTCAAAATTGGTATATAGAGGTTTTCGATACTTACAAATCGATTGCGGGTATTTTTAAATTTGTAAAATTATTAGGAGAGGCGGTAAGGGGGGGGGGCTACGGGCAAAAACAAATAGAAATACAGTTAGGCCGTTCAAAATTGGTACAGACAGGTTTTAAAGGCCTGCAAGTCGAATGGGGATATTTTCGAAAGTGTAAAGTTATTAGGAGGGGCGAGAAGGGGGAGGGGAGAGGGGGGGCAAAAAATAAAAATAGAGTTAGATCGTTCAAAATTGGTATATAGAGGTTTTCGATACTTACAAATCGATTGGGGATATTTTCGAATTTGTAAAATTATTAGGTGGGGCGGTAAGGGGGGGTCTATGGGCAAAAACAAATAGAAATACAGTTAGGCCGTTCAAAATTGGTACAGAAAAGTTTTAAAGGCCTGCAAGTCGAATGGGGATATTTTCGAAAGTGTAAAGTTATTAGAAGGGCCGGGAAGGTGGGCGCAGGGGCAAAAAAATAAATAAAATAGAGTTAGATCATTCAAAATTGGTACATAGAGGTTTTCGATACCTTCAAATCGATTGCGGGTATTTTTGAATTTTTTAAATTATTGGGAGGGGCAAAAAAATAAAATCTACATAGATCGTTCAAAACTGGTGCATAGAGGTTTTTGATACTTACAAATGGATTGCGGATATTTTCGAATTTGTAAAATTATTAGGATAGATGGGAGGGGGGGCGAAGGGGAAAAATAATAGAAATTAACTCTTATTTCTATTATTTTGGGGCATTTTGGGAATTTTTTCCGAAGACATTGAGAACCCGGTGCGACATTTTTCCTAATCACATTTTGTTTCTCTTTTATTTTTTTTTTCACGTGATAAAAATTAATGCAATTCTGAGAAATCAGTAATTATAATGATTCATTTAAAAATAGGGACCAGCGAAGCGGGCGTCGCCTGCTAGTATGTAAACATATCTATAAATATAAACAATTCTCTCCCCCCCCCCAATGAAAATATGAATTTTCATAATTTAAAACAATGAATGTATTTCAAAAATCACAGTTTATGCCAGCATTTCCAATAAAAAAAAAACATAAAGTATGTAAAAAAGAAAAATTTTAAAAATTTATTATGATTTTTTTACAAAGGCCGCCCTTTTCCCTCTTCCGAGACTCCAATGGTGGTCGAGCGGTTCTGCGCTCAAAGCTGAGTGACGGGAAGTGCCTGGGTTCGATTCCAGGTCGCGCTTGTCTACTTAGTCATTCAGAGTTTTCCGTGTTTTTCTCCGAAAATTGTGTGCATACGGACTAGAATCCCTTAGAAAGATCCCCCACGGAGAGCACTCCCCTTCAGACGTAGGACCTACAGTAGTCAATCGACGTTATTCCCAAATCAAATAAATCCATAAACCGAAATACAGCACTTTTTCATTTTTACCAATATTTTTCATTTTAAAATTTGCACTTTAAAGAGATTTTCAATCTGTATTATTTTCTACTCATTTAAAGCAAATAATTTATTCAAAAAATAAAATTAACTTATATATATATTTAAATATGTGCGATATAAAAATCAATGCAATGAAAAGCAGAGTCAATCATAATAATTTGAACATTCCCTTTCAAAAAGGTAAAGGAGCATTTTTTTATTAATTATTTTATTTATTTTTGGAACCAAAGCCCATAATACTGTATGGGGAATTTTTTTTAATTCTGAATATTTTCTTCTAAAGGATTCGAAAACTGCTTTTAGGTCATTCATCTGACTTTATAGCTTAAAATCAATGTTGGTGTTGGAGATTAAAGCCAGCTGACTGCATTAGGGTCCAAGGCCTGGGTCTTCCCACCGTGGCGGTCATTCTAAAGGGCCTTTGTCCACAATTACGCAAGTTTCAAGAAAAAGAAAAAAAACGCGCAAAACTCCGAACAGCTAGACCGATAAGCGCGATTTGGGATCGACCCGACACTTCACGTCCACCAGCATCAAGAAGTCAATTTTTGAAGAACTAGAACAGATTTAATGGTCGAGAAATTTCTGAATGTTCAAATGGAATTATGAAAAATATACTGGATAATGTAATTCTATGAACATCCATCTTTGCAACAAACAGTATGATACCACTGTTTCTTGCATGTAAAATAATACTCTGTTCCTTAACAACATTATAGCTGCCTGGTACTCATAATTTCTAAAGTATTCTCTCAGTTTTTTAATACAAGTTCCTATAGTAAGATTTTTAATTAAAAACTATTATATTGAAGCTTAGAGAACATTTTTCTCTTTCTAGAATGCATTTTTTTTTTCTACTTGTGCAACAAGAATTGGGCAAAAAAAAAGAAGGAAAAAAAAACCTGTTATAACAACATAATTAAAAAGTAATGTTTGGGTTTAAGGCCGATTGCCTACACTAAGTTCCTAGGCCAATAGGTGGAATGCCCTCCGGGGTCTTTCTAAGGGGTTCTAGCCCGCATTTACGCGAGTTTCTGAGAAAACCACGGAAAACTCCTAACATATTGGTCGATGAGCACGACCTATAATCGAACCTGACATTTCTGAAAGGTAATAAAAATTACTTTAAAAAAAATTGATTCAATTTATAAATTGTTTAGGAGATTTCTTTCTTCTTTCATTTCTTAATTTTTGAAATATAAGGTTTGCCACTATGTATTATTCAATGTGACCCAAGGAGAATGATATATGCTTTAATCCTTAATTTTTATAGATAAATGGACAATGTGACACACTCAAGAAATAATGCATGCAATATTTATTAGAATTACTTCTAAGAAATAAAAAAAGATGGCAATAAATATAGCATGTTGATAAAAATGTGAAAAAAAAAAAAAAAAAAATGTGAAACTTCAGTTTACAAATTCTGTGAAAATTAAAGCTAATTAAATTCTTAAAATATTTATGTGAATCTCAGTGGAATAAGAAGTAATATAATGCAGTCGAACCTCGTTAATGTGAACACTGTTAACATGAATTACTTTTTGCCGCCGAGCGGTTCTGCGCTCAAAGCTGGTAGACGTGAGGTGCCGGGTTCAATCCCAGGTCATGCTCGTCGGCCTCGCCGTTCAGAGTTTGCCGTGTTTTTCTCCGATACTTGCGTAAATACAGGCTGGGACCCCTTAGAAAGACCCCATGGAGGGCACTCCCCTCAGGCCTTGGACCTACAGCTGTCAATCAGCCTTATTCCGAAATCCAATCCAATCCATGAATTACTTTTAACATGAACTGTTTCCACGATCCCCGTAAAAATGAAGATTACTTTAGTAATATGAATATTAGTTACTGATAGCATGAACTACTGATACCATGAACAAATTTTTTATCCTCCTTGAGATTCTCGTTAACAAAGTTCAATTGTATATATATATAATCATTTAAACATTATTATAGTTCTTTTCCATTTTGCATAGCGAAATAACCAGTGATTATACATAAATTTTGAGATATATATGTTATCTGTATCAGTTGAAATTTTTAAAAAAAGTGTGGAATATATATATATCAGTGTTGTGCAAGTTCACAAAAAAAACGAACTAGTTCAAACTCAAGTTCATCGTGTAAAAAACGAGCTAGTTCGCGCTCAAACTCATGTCTGAAAGAAATGAACGCGTTCAGTTCAAGTTCATTTTTAAAAACGAGCGAAGCTAAAAGTTCATTTTTACGTACATTTTTTTTTTTTTTTTTTTTTAAATAGATCTTATCCTCTGTGAACACTTTCATAGGTAATTTCCCTTTTTTTTTCTTCTAAAATTACCAATTACCATGAAAATTACTTTTAATTTTACGCTTAATTAAACTTATTAACTTATAATTCTTAATTATAACTTATTAATTTAATTGTAGTAAAAATTTATTTAGCAAACACTTCTGAATAGTGTACCCACTGTTTTTGCATGGTTTTTTATTCTCCAATTTTCAATACGTTTGTTTATGCGAATGAGAACTTATTAATCGGAGACAAATTCTATCATTTAGAGGTTCCGTTGTTTTAAACCAGTGTTGCGCAGGACCGCGTTCATGAGTTTAATTAAAACTTTTTCAGTTTTGAGCTGAATTTCGCTCGTTTTTTAAATTGTGAACTTGAGCTGAGCAAAGTTCGTTTTCTCATGAATTTGAGCGGGAAAAGTAACTCAAACTCATATGGATTTTATTCCTTTGGGAAAAATTTTTATATTCTTGGTAGCAATACTTTCTACCCTTTTAATCGCAAGAGAGGACGCATTTCTCACAAGAGAGAAACGCATCGGGTCGGGTAATCGCTTATTACCTGCTTTGCTGGTCGGGTGCAGTTAAAATTTAAAAGTTGCATTAATTTTTATTCACAAAATGTTTTCTCCGAAGATTGTTTTATGCTTTACTTATGAATGGAAACTTTTAAATGAAGAAATTGGATGACATTGTTTTCCTTCCTAGTAATTTAAAGACATGACTGATAACATGAATTTAATTACATTTACTTAAATATTAATACTTAACGTTTAAAGCTTTATATGGAAAACAATTTTTTTTTCCAACCTATATTTTATTTCTTATTTTACTGTCAAATTACTTGGGACAATGGATCTTTTAAATATAAGTTTTAATACAACTAAATGTTTGTTTATAATTAGATAAACACATTGTTGTAATATATTTAATTTTCTGAAAGATTTCTTCAATAATATAATTGTAGTTTGTGTAAAAGAACTTCTATTCATCTTATTATCTAACACAAATTTAACAATATGGCAGATCAGAAGCTGCAGATTCATTTCGTGTTGAAGGTCAAAAGTCATTTTGCAGGTCGGGTCGGCTGCGAGTCAAGTTTACTCGAACAACGCAGGACTCTAAGCTAATCCTTTCATAAGAAGAAATATAAATTCCACTGGTCACC
The DNA here is from genome assembly GCA_963930645.1 of Salticus scenicus. Classification (NCBI taxonomy): domain Eukaryota; kingdom Metazoa; phylum Arthropoda; class Arachnida; order Araneae; family Salticidae; genus Salticus; species Salticus scenicus. Next base: position 371,589,510 of record OZ005650.1, read on the forward strand.
TGGTACGATTGAATACTTAAATGCCATATCCAGAAGCCTACCGTTTTCCTTGCTACAGTATCTTTTTTTTTTTTTTTTTTTTTTTTTTTTTTTGGGGGGGGGGGGGGGTGTACCCCAGTTTTCCACGATATTATACTGTTGTCAATTTTGTATTTCAGTTTTCATGCAATCAAATCCATGCTATTTCAATATCAGAAATTTATGCGAAATACCTCGTATTATGAAAAGTTATGGAAGTTCTAAGAGTGACTTAAGAAATGTTTTAAGAAAGCCTTTCATTATAAATAAAAGTATAATATTAAATCCCAATAATTAAATCCTGTTTGCTGTTATCATAAATGATATTTTAAAACTAGCTGTACATTTAAAAAAAGAAAAATAATCTTTAGCTTAATACACGTACTATATTTGAATTTTTGTGGATGTATATATTCATTTTAGAAAAAAAAAAAAAAAAAAGAAACATTAAGACAATTTAAATTAGATTATAAATAGCTTGTTGTAATAAGGAGGATTAATATTCTATTTTTATTTTCTTATTTTTTATTAAAAATTATTTATTTTTAATTATTATTATTTGCATTTTCCAGAAAGTGTTAAAAATAAAATAATCATTGATATAAAATCTACATCTCTGACATGAAATTATTTCAATAATCTGAATGCATTTTTATTTTTAGTATTAAAAATATAAATAGAAATTAAAAACTTTAATATTATTCTATTTACTCTATGTACAATATGTGTTAAACCAGTAATCCTTGTCTAAATGCTTTAATTTTTAAAGATGCTATCTTTCAATGCAAAAGTTATAAAATAATGATTATTTTCATGAATTAAAGAATTACTTTCGCAAATAACAGATATCTCATTATTTTTAAAGAAAAAAAGAGAATATATGGACATGTGACTCGCAAGATATCTAGTTCGGTGAAAGCAGATCCTTTCTCTAGATTAGCATCGTCTTTATCAGAAAATGAAATGTCCGGTACTTTTATGAGGGCTACACAATTTGTCCCACTGCCTCAGGGCTGTGAGGTGTAGTATATACATCTCCCGCGTCTCTGGGTGGTCTTCACCCGCACAAAGCAATGTAATGTTTAGTATAGTAGATTCTCACGCTTTTTTCTTTTGAATCCAATACAATGTCGCCATGTGCATGTTTTGTCGGAGACGTTGCGCTCCCTTTACTAATTATTTTTAACCCATATGTTCGAATTGTGTCGAAAACATGAAAGAAATCCCTCTCTTCAAAAATGGTCAACAGATTTCCTGGAAAGGAAACTTACCACTGAACTGTTATTTAAAGTAAAATGTATTTGTTCACAATGTTTCCAAGAAATTTTATAAACATGTCTCAGATTTATCAATATATATTACTACGTAAAATGATGAGTTTTTATTTATTTATTTATTTATTTTTTAACTGATTTAAGCTATTATTAAGATTTATTTTTAGTTCTGTAATATAGGGGAGACCAGGACACAGTGAACCATTTTTACACTCTTATTATTATTATTGTTTTTTTTTTTTTTCACAAAAAACAGAAAAGCAATGTACTTAATATATATATATATATATATATATATATATAGCAAACAAACTCTAAGCCTTCTTGACATGTCTTAATTTTTTTATAATAATATTTCCAATACATTATGAATGAAAAAAAAAAAAAAAAAATGTGAGCACTCACAAAGTGGAACACTATGCCTCATGACCGAGGTACAGTGGACCAGCCTCTTTTGTTTATATTAAATTAATAGAAATTACTTTCTTTTTTCTCTAAAATTTATTTCTTATGCTATTCTAGTCTAACAAGTATAATTCAAGCATTTTCCTGAAATAAAATAAACAAAATTAAAATAAACGAATAAGAAATCAAATTCCACTAAGAAAATTTATTAAGTTGAAATAGATAATTGTTTTTTATTCTTTTATTAAAATCAGATATACTTTTTTTTAATTCAGATATTAATAAATATTATACTACTATTCAAATATTTAATATTTTTTCCTATTATTTTGAGGTATAATTAATTTACATTATATTTGTAGGATAAATTTAACTAAAATGTTTGAAGCTACTTTCTTTTGCTTTTCACATGTGATCTCTAAAATCAACAATAATAATAAATTTTTCTACTATTTATTAAATTAGATATTTTTCCTTTTATTAATGCTATATAATTCAAATATTTATTTTAGATATCAATAATTATTATATTACTATTCAAATATTTATTCTTTTCAGAAATTTATAATTATTTTTATTTATTTTATCATAGCATTAAGATATTTATTACTTTGAGATATTAATACTTTACATTATATTTGCATCTATAAATTTAACTAAAACTAATATAAGTATTAAACTAATTTATATTTTTAGGCACATTGGAAGGTGGTCCACTGTGTCCCGTGCCAGAGTAAAACAGATAATAATAATAAAATATACAGACTACAAATATGCTAATAATTTTTAGAAATTTAAAAACAGCAATATCTTGCCTTCCTTTAACAGCTATATAGTATTTATAGTCGCTAGTTCAATCTTTATATAATTTTAAAATTCTTCAATGTGGAAAAAGTACTTTGAGCAGTTAAAAAAAAAAAAAAAAAAAAAAAAAAAAACTGCTCAAAATGGTTACCTTACTATTTCCTATGTGGTTTTTTTTGGCTGCATAGATACAACTAGTACCATGCTGCCATACATGAGTATCCATATGAACTAAAAGAGTTGAATATTAATAGATTTAAATAGGGGTGGTCCACTGTGCCCCGTGCTCCCCTACATTTAATAAAGCTTTATAAATCAAAGACTGAATTTTATTATGTATATTTTCTTTACATAATTAAAGGTTGTAAATGGTCAAGTTAGTGATTTTTTTTTTTCTTAATTGGTTAAGTGAAAGATAAAATTTCTTAAAGGTAAAATAATTTCTGTAATAATGATACTTTTGCCATCCAAATTCTGGTATTTTATTTTATTTATTTATTTTTTTTTTTTTTTCCCACATAAAGTTTCAACATATATTTATTTATTTGTTTGTTTGCTTGTCAGTCACATCCCTATATTTTAATATTTGGGTTGAAGAAAAAAAAAAAAAAAAACCCTAAAATTTTGATTGTATTTTTTTATTGTTCAAAATTAATTGTAAAATTGCTGTTAATTTTATGTTCAAGTTACAACACTTCCAGATCATTTTCAATTGATATTTCTTGAATATACATTCTAAAATTAAAAATGGTTTGAACTAAGAAGTTTTGTTTATATAATTTTGAAACAAATTAAAATAATCATCTAAAATATTTTTGAAGCTATAGTAAAATTTTCGTGTACATGCTATTTACAATAGCAGAGATTAAGTTCATGAGTGAGACGTATGTACACACTTCAAGATAGTCCACGAAGACTTGAGAAGTTTACAAAACTACACATTTTTTCTCGCTAATATTTCTGAAGAAATTGAATAAATCTTAAAAACTATTAAAAAAGGGAGAGAGAGAGACTAATACTGTTTTTAATATGTAGTATTTTGTAGACGAAACTTTATAAGGCGATTTCTTTGAATTTTTGAAAATGCAGATAAAGGCGAACGCATCGTTTTCTATGAACGCTTGCAAACGGGAGGTAAGAGTGAACACTCACCCCTCCCCCAAGTCCTACACACACTATGTTAAAACAAACTGGCACGTTTGGTAAATTTCAAACTTAGTTGGCAAAATTCTTAAGCACTTTTCAGTCAAAAACTATAATGTATTTACAGATTCTAATTTTGCATTTCTTTCCCCCTCCTCTTTTTTTCCTTTATTCTATATTCAAAAAAAGAAAGTATTGGATTCGTAAAAATTTTCGGCTTCCGGTTTTCGATGAATTTACACGTTTTTAAAGGTCCAGAAAACGATTGGACGATTTTTAGAAAATGTCTGTCTGTGTCTGTGCGTCAAAAATGTTTGGGGACTGTATCTCAGGAACTACAGCAAAGAATTACATGTAAATTTATATGCAGATGTACCTTGACTAAAATTAGCGCCTACGGAATTTTAGTATCAATTTCTCAACAGGTGGCGCTGCTAGGCCGCGATTTCCACAGTTTCATGGAAGGTTGTATCTCAGGAACTGCTGCATGAAATTGCATATAAATTTATATGCGGACGCTCTTTGATCCAGATTAGTGCCTTATCAACTTTTGGTGATCATTACTCAACAGGTGGCGCTGCTATACCGCGATGTCTACAATTTCAGGGAAGGCTATATCTCAGGAACTACTGCACGAATTTGCATATAAATTTATATGCAGGTGCATATTTAGATGCATTTTTAGCATGCATATTTAGATGCATTTTTTCATTAAATGCATGCATGCATATTTAGATGCATTTTTTCATTAAAATCAAAGAAAAGGTAATATAAAGAAAATTATTTTCTTTCAATCTGCTCCTTGCCCCTTCCCCCAGGTAGATACTAAGTGAAAATGGTAACAATTTCATTGATTGAAATTTCTAAAAATGTATTATGAAATAATTCTTTAAATTTATTCTTTGATGTTTATTATTTTTGCGATTTGCAAATTGCAAAAATGCCCTTTTTTCCTGGGCATTTTTTTCCGGGTGCCCTTTTTATGAGTGCCTTTTTTTCCGGTATCCATTTTGCATAATTATTCTCTTTTCTGTCCTTTTCTTCTTCTATTTTCCTTTTTATATTTCAGACAGAAATATTTAATATGAGTTTGAGTTTGAATTGCTTTTTCACGCTCAAGTTCGTGAAAAAAACGAGTTTCGTTCAACTCAAGTTCATAATTTAAAAAACGAGCGAAGTTCAACTCAAAACTCAAAATTTTTGAGCTACGCTCATGAACGCGTTCAAATGAACGCGTTCGTGCACAACACTGATATATATATATAATTTTTTTTTTTTTTTTTTTTTTTTAAGTAAATGCAAACGATTTTCTTTTACTCTGTTATCAAAAGAAAAGACAAGGAATCATGTAAAAAAACCTTTATTATATAAGAAAATTAACTTAAAAAGGGAATGAAAAAAAAGTTACATAGAGTTTTATTCAATTAAAAAAACCTTGAATTTAGTACTCTAATTTTTACATAAAATCTCTAATTTTCAGCTGGAAGATCACTAGCTTATAAATTATGAAATGTGAATGTGGCACTGGTGATGAATTTAATTAAATATAATTTTTCTAAAATCTCCAATTTTCAACTGAATTTAGGAGTTTTTTACTGTGAAATCATAATCATTATTTTTAATTTTTGACAAAACGAATTAAAAATTTCTTTTTTGTTAAAAACAATACATTTCTATAATATGGTAATAATAATGATAATAATATGACGTGATTTATCATCTAACATGACATGAATTAGAAGTTAAAAGATTGGCAGTTTGTAAAATTAATTTAAAATGTCAATGCAAAGTGGCCTGAAATCACATTTTAAATTATTTTTAAAATATCTTAAAACTCAGTAATTTTGAAATGAATTGAAAAAAGTATGACTGTGAACTCATATCATTTTTAACCAATTTTTAACTCTTGCCAAAATCGGTTTACAATTCAAGATTTTTAAAAATACTTCTTTTTAAGCTCCAATATATATAAAAAAAAAAAAAAATACGTGATTTATAATTAACATGATTTAAATTCGGAAGATTGCAAGCTCGCATGTCTTAGCTGAATAATATAAAAAAAGGAATACTGCTAGCACTCAAATTTTAAAATCTTAATGCAAAGTGACCTGAAAAATTACATTTTAATTAATTAAAAAAAAAAAAAAATCTATAAAGCAGAATTTTACTACGAACCATCCCAATTAAATCAGCCTTATAGTAATAGAATATTTATAAGACAACAATTTCATCATTCAATAAAACTTTAAAATCAATAGCTTACATTAGGTGGACGAAATAAACTTGGGTTCTTTTCACCTATTTCCTTGTTTTTTTTTCGAACACTTCGATATCCAGAAGTGCAACTCGGTGCGTAACAGTGTGACATTATAAAAAAATCTAATATTAAAAATAAATTGAAAATAAAACTGAAAATAAAACTAAAATTTCGTCTGCTCACAATGCTATTCTACGGCGTAAGTAGACAGTCAGAGAACACATACGACCCCTAGCGGCGAATGAATAATAGCGACCATTTCGGGTCCATTTTTGAGGGACGGCCGCCGTTGGAGAAACGGGTCCTTCTTCTAAGTCCGTGAACTGGGAACTTTGGGAATTTTGTGGAGGAAAAACAAATTAGAAATTTCTAAAGCAAACAATGAGTTGTTTACTTAATATAAATGGCAATTTTAAGGACTTTGATATACTGATAAGCTTATAACATTATTTTAATTTATCATTTTATTTTCAATTTATCAGAACTGCAGCCAAAACATAATTTGAAAAGAAACTTAAGCTTTTTTTTTTTTTATTAAATTAGCACTTAAGATAAATGTAGCGGTACAATGTTGGATACAATTTCCATATTATACAAGCTGAAGAATTAAGGAAACCAATGTACATAATCCTGTAATAGTTTGAGAAGAGAAATAATTAAGGTTTGGAAACTTCTTTAAAAATTTCTATTTTTAAAGAATTATTTAAAATAATGAAGTGGTTTTAAAAAAGAAGGGATGACATTTTATGCAATTACTACAGTGGTATAGTTTCTTTTACAAGTTATTTTCATAAATATTTCTAATTAGAGTTTGTAAAAAATTGATGTTAAATTTCCTACAATGAAAATTTTTTGAGGAAAATTTATACATATATTGTTCTCCAGATTTTTATGCATTAAAAAAAAAAAAAAGTTTTTGCATTTTTAACACAAGTGGGGAAAATTTTCGAATTACTTATATATTTCCCTAAAACAGATTAAATTTAAGAATTCTTCTTCTTATTATTATTATTTGTAATTGAAAAAGAAAAAAAAAAGGAAGAATAAGAAGAGGAACGATTTAAAAATTATCAGGTAACAAACTAATTTCTTAAATACTTCATTTGAGTTTAATGAAATATAAATTTAGTTGGGTTTGTTTCCTAAAATCTTAAGTCCATTTCTCTAATTGTTTCATAGTACATTCATAAATGAATTGTGAATAAAAAAAAATTAAATGTTATTGATTCTTATTAAGAATGGAAAGGATATCTCAAGAACATAACAAAATAATATTAATGAATAATGACAGAAACTTACTGTTAGTGTTAGCACCACATTAATTATAATTAATTATTTTCTTCGTTTTCTGAATAAACATGGAAGATGCTCGAATTAGCAGGAAAGGGAAAAGAAAAGGAAATCTATGCAGGAATTAAAGTTGAAGTTAACTTAAAGATCGGAGGTTAAATAATTAACAAAAGTTATAAAAATAATCACAATTTAAAAATTCCCAGTTTTATCTTAAATTCCTAGGGGGAAAAACCGTTTTTTTTTTTTTTTTTTTTTTTTTTTTTTTTTCGGGAAAAAATCGGGTGTTTTGAAAGCCTTGCATGTCTGTGTATAACTCAACTACTGTTTTAAAAGAATGAATAATTAAAGAAATAACAGGATGAGATTTGAATTGCATATTTATGAATTATAACTTATTTATTAACTTATATAAAAAATTTTCTTTTTAAAATTTTGTAATAACCATGTATTAGGGTTTCTGAATCATTTTTATGCTTAACTGTAACACTGAGCCAGTGGAAGATGTTATGTTTACAATAGAGCAGGCGCACGTGACGTCACTGCATTAAACATTGACAGCTAATTCCGCTCGTGCTGTGGGCCGCGGTAGCCCAGTCGGTAGAGCGCCGGCCTCGTAATTGGAAGATTGCGGGTTCGGTACTCGAACCGGCCAAAGACCGTCGTGTACACTAATGGTGGCTGGTGCACGTAAAATCTGTCGTGGCCGCAATGTCCTCCATGTTCCCATTAAAAAAAATTATACCTCTGGGGGTCACCGAAGCGGGAGAGCCATCCCTTCCGTGGAGGATCAAAATTGTGATGGCATGTCTCCGGACCACCTCTAGGGGTATATCCCAGACCATCGCCAATTGCCCATCAGCGTAGCACTAGTGCGACGTAAAAACCCAACCAACCAACCAACCGCTCGAATGTAGGCAAAAGGTGGGATAAAGTACCATTGCTTAACGTTACAAGTTTAGCTATGTACTCCCATTTCTCCAATATTTTAAGCATGTTTTACATTTCTGCTAAGATTTAACCATTGTTATAGTATGTTATATAAATGTATGAATGTATACGGATGCTTTTAATTGAAAAATCTGTATTAAAATACTCTTAATATAAAAATATTTTTTCTATGGGAGATAATAGGAGAAAAAAATAATTAAAGTATTATTTAATATAAAAATATAATTAAAAATTATTGCATTTATTAAAAATCAAAATATTTAACAATAAAATTAATTTTTTTAATAGAACTGTTTGAGCTTTTAATTGAAAAATCTATTTCTAAATACTTTTAATATAAAAATCTTCTTTGCTATGGGAGATTATCGAAAAAAATAAAGAATTGTTTAATATGAAAATATAATTAAAAACGATTGCATTTATTAAAAATCAAAATGTTTAATAAAAAATAAAATTATTTAATAGGTCTATTTAAGCTTTTAATTGAAAATTCTATTTCTAAATACTTTTAATATAAATTAAAAATATTTTTTTACTGTAAATAATTAAAGATTTAATAAAATAAATAATAATAATAATAATTTAAAAATCTAGAAAACTAACTTAACTAATATATTATTATTATTATTATTATTATTATTTAAATAATTAAATTAAAACAGTTGAGATTGTTTAGTAATATTGTTTCGGCTTTTAATAGAAAAATCTATATTAAAATACTTTTAATATTAAAAGATATTATTCTTGTAAACAATAATAATAATAATAATAAAAGCTAGTTAAAAAAAACATTCATTAAAATAGTCTAATTAAAAATAATAATTTATTAAAAATATAAGTTTTTATAATCATGTTAGTTGAAATTACTGAATACTATTTTTTGCACTTTTAATTAAAAGGCCTATTTCAGTAGCCGAGCGGGGTCTGCTCTCCAAGTTGGTAGATTGGTGTTGATGTTTTGGAATAAGGCCGATTGATTACTCTAGGATCCTAGGCCTGAGGGGGAGTGTCTTCCGTGAAGGTCTTTCTAAGGGGTCCTAGCCCGTACTCACGCGAGTTTATGAGAAAATCACGGAACACTCTGAACGGCTAGGCCGACGAACGCTACCTGGGATCGAACCCGGCACCTCACGTCTACCAGGTATGAGCGCAGAATATTTCATTATTTTATGAAATATTCTGCGGAATTTTGGAATTGGAGGGAATTATTGGAATATTTCATTATATTATTATTGGAATATTTCATTATTTAATGAAATATTCCAATTAAAAAATAATTTATTAAAAAAATAATTTATTATAATTAAGTTAATTGAAATCGCTGAATAAAATTATTAGGACTTTCAATTAATAAGCCGAGCAGTTATGCTGTCCAAGCTGGTAGACAGGAAGTGTCGGGTTCGATCCCAGGTCATGGTCGTCAACCCCCATGTTCTCAATCGGCTTTAATACCTAAACTACCACCACAAAATTATTTTTAATATAAAAAGTTATTTTAATCAATGATTATATAAAAACATAATTAATAATATATTATAACTAAAAACTAATTTAATTAACAAAAATAGTTTTTTAATAACGAATTTAGATCAAATTACTTAATGTTACAGTTTGGGCTTTTAATAGAGAAAAATATTTCAAAATACTTTGTAATAAAAAAGATATCTTTTGTCATGATTATAGAACAAAGAACTAATTAAAATTATTATTATTTAAATAATATAAATGATGAAATTTTGCAATGAAATCTATACAATTTCACTAATTAAATTAGCCGAGCTTTCTCAATACTATCCTTTAGGCTATTATTCGAAAATGTATTTCAAAAGACATTTACTTAAAAAAGATTTTTTTCTATTAATTATTATAAAAAGTATTAAAAAGTATTTAATCAAAAACTAATTTAAGTATAAAAAATAGAGTTTTAAATAATTAAGTTAGTTGTGTTTTCTTTTTACTATTCTTTAATTCTTTTAACCGATTTTTTTTTTTTCCTTTAAATATATATATATTCTTTGAGTTATTATAAATAAAAAAAACTATGTAATTTTTTTCTTTAGTCTAGTTTAAAAAAAAAAAAAAAGTAATTTAATTTTTTTTTAAATGTATATTTTTAATAATTAAGTAGTAAAGATTCCTTACTACTATTATTTAGACTTTTAATAATAATAATTATAATAATAAAACTGTATTTTGTACTATTTTTTATAACAAAAAAAAAAAAAAAAGGCAAAAATTCATATTACAAGCTAAAAATATTTTATGTTATTTATACAGACAATAATTCAAACTTAAATAAAGTCATATTTGAGCACGTGTTACTTCTATGTCTCAAATTTATTTTTAAATTAATTTTCGTATAAAATATACGATACGAACATTTCACATAACGCAAGGCAGATATTTTGATTACATGCGCAAAAGTTGCGCAGATCAGAATAATGTCACTTGTTTGTAAACATGCGCCTGCTCTATATCGTCATTCATGCTATCTGGTAGAATTTTGAGAGGTATTAAATGTTATTACTTTATGCCTTTCAAGATGATTACTTGCTGTCTTTTAAACGAAGAATGTCCTGGCCTTAAATCAGAGATGTTAATTAAAACCTTATAATGGTATGTATTCGGCATTTTAAAAATATGTAATTATATAAGTTTGCTCACACATTCTGAATTATGCTTTTTATTTATAGTATTCATGGATTTTTTTAGGCATCTGTTTGCATAGTTAAAGTCTCATTATTACCTAGTATACTTTCTATTTTGTAATTACCGTATATATGAAAATCTGAGTCACTTTCATATGTGGAGGAAACATTATTCAACCTCGTCATTCATGCTAGCTAGTATCTTTTAGTTCCCCATCATACTATAGGTATGGGGAACTTAGGTAATCCTGAAAATTTTCGACCTCGGTTTTTTGACTTTTTTACACGTTTTCAGGGGTGAGGAATCCGAAAATGACAAAATTTGTATGGTGTCTGTCTGTAGGGTGTCTGTTAGTGTGTTAGTCCGTTAGTTTGTTAGTCTGTGTACACGATATCTCAAGAACTAATTGTCGCAGAGAGATCAGATCAGTTTTAAAATATTACTTTCGACACTGGCAAGAACCCTATTCATTTGCAACATTCGAATTTAAAAACTTCGTAAGTTATTAGAAATTTACGATTTTCTTAACGTGGGAGAATAGGACAAAAATGCACTTAAACGTGCATTAAATGGAAACTTTTTATTGTAAAAATGTCAGACCAGTTTTAAAATATCGGTTTTGATGCCGGAATGAACATCAGTAACTGTAAATATGCTACTTTGAAAATTTCGCAAGTTATTGGAAATTTACGAATTTCTTAACATGGCAGAATAGGGCAAAATTTCACATAAACGTCAATTTTGAGAGATATTTTCATCTTAATGATGTCAGACTACTTTTGAAATATTATTTAGGATACTGGCATGAATATTAATGACTATGATTTTTCCAATATAAAAATTTCGTAAGTTATTTGGAATTTACGATTTACTTAATAATGTCAGAATAAGGCAAAATTGAGCATAAACTTCCATTTTGAGGATCATAAACACATTAGACAACTTCAAAATTACATTTATGATATTTGTTTGAACATGATTGAATACAAATATTCTAACAGGAAAATTTTGTAAATTATTCGTAATTTACGATTTTATCAACATAGCGAAATTGTAAATTTTTCATATAAATCTGAATTTTGAGGATTATTGCACTGGAAATAGTAGCATGAAAACTAAACAACGGAATTGACCCTGATAAAATAAATTAATAGATTAGAATAAGATAAATATATCGAAGAGAACGGTGAATAGCGTATTAGGCGGGGATTTCATTCTGTCACTGTATCAAGCTTTGGCCAAATTCATTTATTTTAACATGATTATAATATGTCTCGCACTAGAAATTTATGAGAGCATAAATATGATGGGGAACTGAGCAGAGTCCACCTATGCCAACTAGTTTGGAAGGCATTTAATGTTACTATGCCTTTCAATATGACTACTTGCTAGCTTTCAAACGAAAAATGTGCTGGCCTTAAAACAGAGATGGTAATCAAAAGTTAATTAAGGTATGCATTTGGCATTTTATTTAAAAATATGTAATTATATAAGTTTGCTCACATATTCTGAATTATGCTTTTTTTATTTACAGTATTCATAGATTTGTTTAGACATCTCTTTGCATAATTAAAGTCTCGTTATTATCTAGTATACTTTCTATTTTAAATTTTGTATAATTACTGTAAATATGAACATCTGAATCACTTTCATATGTGGAGGAAGCATCATTCATGTTAGCTAGTATCATTTTGGAAGGCATTTAATGTTACTACTATGTCTTTCAAGATGTATTCTTGCTGGCTCTAAAATGAAGAGTGTGCTGGCTTTAAAACAGGGATGATGATCAAAATTTAATTAAGGTATGTATTAGGCATTTTTAAATTCAAGTAATTAATTATAAAAGTTTGCTCACATATTCTGAATTATGCTTTTTATTTTTAGTATTGATAGATTTGTTTAGGCGTCTGTTTGCATACTTTATTAACATAATATACTTTCTATTTTTAATTTTGTAATAACTGTATATAACCTGAATCACTTTCATACGTATAGGAAGCTTTATTCAACCTAGTCATTCATGCTAGCTAGTATCATTTTGGAAGGCATTTAATGTTACTACTATGCCATCCAAGATGACTACTTGCTGGCTTTTAAGAAGAACTTTCAAAATTCGATGTTGATGAAAATCAAAGTAAATAAATAAAGGTATGTATTCTGCATTTTTGTAAAATTATGTAATTTATTATTCACATGTTATGAATTCTTTTTTGTATTTTTACTTTGCATGTGTAAAAGATAACTCAGACCCTGTGTATTAGTTATTCCAATTTAAAATACATATTTATATTTAACAGGCGTGTTATGTATTGCAATTACATTACATAAGAATATAATTGTCAAAGGAAATTAAAAAAAAAAAAAAATATGATTTTGTTTTGTTGTCGATTGTGAAGAATTTCTCCTCAGTACAAACTAATGCTACATCCAAACAAAAATACTAAAGATTTTAAAATATTAGGTAAAATTAATAAAGAAAATATATATATATATACACATATATATGTACATTTTTTTCTTCTAAAGCTACTATTTTTCATAAAAGGTTAAAGTGAACATTTTGACATATTTTTTTATTTAATATTTTGTCATCAATTCTCTTTTAATTAAAATAAAATGTTTATAAAATCACATCTTTAAAAAAAAAAAAAATCATCTGACAAAAATTTTAACTTTCTTATAAATCTGATGAAAACTTTAAAAATCATTTTATTTCAAAATTTTTTGAGAATTTTTCTGTTTCTCGATAATAAATGAATTGAGGAATCAAAAAGCTATAATAAGAGGGGATGGAAATAAATTGAAAATGCTGCATGAATCATGTCATCACTTCCTTGTCAAGTTTGCAGTACAACAATACCTAACCGTGTAAGCTCAATTAACTACTCGAGAAACATAGGCTTGAGTATTGGGTGGAGGTCCATGGAAGTATTTTAATTTATGCAGAGCTGTTGTTGTGTAACGCCAATTGACTACTTTGAGAGTCCTTAGGCCTGGGTGGAGTGCCCTCCATGTAGGGTCTTTCTAAGGGGTGGGGAGCTAGCTCGTATTTATGTGAGTTTCAGAGAAAACTATGTAAAAATTCAACAAGCAATTCCCAAGATTTAACCCGTATTATCCATTACCAGCTTTGAGAGCAGAACCACTCGGCTACTAATCTTGTATGTGAAGCATACGTATGGGTGTTACGAAACCAAACTTTCTCAATGGGTGTAACAGTACTGCTTCAGTGTGTCATGTATTTTGAGTTTCCTGCATAAAGAAATAGGGGCTTTTAGTTTTCAAGTAGCATACATGCGTACATAATACTTATTGCTGTGGGGTGGAATGTGCTTTACGAGACTGCTTGGTGTCCTGTTTTCGATTGCCGATAAAGATGCCAACCTTGGCACCCTCGATGTTCATCCGTCGTTGAAAGATCTATGTATGAAATGTGGTAACCTCACCATGATGTTCTGAAGCTGAGTGATTTTTGCGTATCTGGTTGTTGCCAAACGAAATTTTGTGTGTTTTAAAGATTCATGTAGATTGCGGGTGAGGTATTTAGTGATGTTTTCTTTTGGTTTTCATGTATGCGGAGTGTGCAGGAGTGCATATTACTGATCGCTGCGAAACGAAATTTCATGCATTTTAAAAATTCATGTAGATTGTGGGTGAGGTATTTAGCGATTTTTTTTTTCTTTTTTGTTTTCATGTACACGGTGCGTACAGATGTGTGTATTACTGATCGCTGCGAAACGAAATTTTCGGCATTTTATAAATTCATGTAGATTGTGAGTGAGGTATTTAGTGATTTTTTTTTTTTTTTTTTTTTTTTTTTTTTTTTTTTACATTTACGCAAAGCGTATAGACGTATGTATTACTGATCGCTGCAAAATGAAATTTCGTGCGTTATTCATGCAGATTGCTGGTGATATTTAGTGATGTTTTCATGTATACGGAGCGTACAGACATGCATATTACTGATCGCTGCGAAATGAAATTTCGTGCATTTTAAAGATTCATGTAGATTGCGGGTGAGGTATTTAGTGATGTTTTTTTATTTTGTTTTCATGATGTGCGCATTACTGATCTCCGTATTTGTAATTTGTTATATATTTTTAATTTTTAATGGTATGTATTAACCGTATACTATTGGCAGGATATTTATATACATAAATATAAATCACAAAATATGCATTTTGTATTAACTGAAATTGCTGGCATATGGTTAATATCACAGATTACTTAGATGCTCCATTACCTGCAGTACCTCTAGTTACTTTATAATAAACCAAAGTTTTAGACAGATTTGATCTGAGCCACAGTAAGTTTTTTTGGCAGCCTGACACTTTTGGATGGTTACCAGTTTCTGCACGTGTGTTGTCATTCTGTGTTACTTACAAATTTTGTTGAAATTTGAAATTTTTTACATTTCTCTCATAAGACATTTAAAAATAATTATAGAAAAGGAATTTTTTAATTAATGGATACTATTGCACTTTTGGATAACTTTTAAAAAGGTACGATTTTTAAGGTGTATTTGGTACTTAATTTATTTTCATTCTAAATATTTTAACGATGTCCTATTTTAATACATAAACTGTTAGGCTTGACATTCGTAACTTCATATATACATTCAAAAAATAATCATTTGCATCAGGGTTAATTCATTCTAGTTTTCAAAAAGTAAAATATTTATCTATTATACATTCATACGTTATTTTTCTATCTATTTTAGAAACTTCAGCAATCATATTAATGTAAATCTTAATATGAGTTTAATGTAATTTTAAATTGCAGTCATTGTAATTAAATTACAATCTCATTTAAACGCTAAATTTGATAAGATATTTTTAACATTTGGCATTTTAATTTTGATTTTTGAACAAATCGAGGCTTGTGGTATTCCTTTATTATTTTTAAAATTTATTTATTTTGAGTTTGGAAATACTGTCTGTGTCTATTTATAGGTTAAATAACTTTGTGTTTCTGTTTTTACCTCAGAGGAAGGATAAGAACGGAGACGGCGAGAGCCGGTTTTCAATGGAGAAAGAGTGAAGTAACTGTATCAGATCCGTTTAACTCGTGTCCCTTTAACTGTGCACCCAAAACATTCGCTTAAATTCTATTGCCGTTAGTGTTAAACGTACGAAAAAACGGTATAAATCACGGTTTATCCTTCAAAAATACTGAGAAATATTTTTTGTTTAGTGTATCAATCTTTTTTTTACTTTCTCTTACCCATAAGTATTGTTTTGGGGTCAAAATTTTGAACGCGAGTTCTTGTTATATTTACATGTTCTGAGGTCCCCTGAATACGAAAATCATGTTTTTAGCAAATGGTCTGTGTGTATGTCTGTGTGTGTGTGTGTCTGTGTGTCCATGTGTGTGCCTGTGTGTGTGTCTGTCTGTTATCAGCATATCTCAAAAACAAATTATGGCAGAAAGCTCAAACTTGGTATTCTAAATTTTTATCATATAAGGATGCTACACTACACTTTTCGTTAAGATCAAGCAAATGGTTCGTGTACAGGGACAATCAAAAGTATTCAAATACATTACGTCTATGGGGGAAATTGCAGATAAGAAGAGATTAACTTTTATAGGCAGCACTAAACCAAATGAAACGAATATATATTTTTTGTAATAGAGATAGTCAACAGGGGAAAAAAATACTGTGTATGCAGGAGCCTCGCCTCCCCCCCTGGGGGAAGTCCCCCCTCGAGGGGAGTAAATTTTCATGAGGGGAATCTTTCAAAAGAGCTCACCAGTACCTTTAAAACGAATGATTGAACCACTGATCTGCGATAATTTAAAACTAAGTTATCGATTTTTTTTTTTACTTTTAACAAAAAAAACCTTTTTTTTTTTCTTTTTAAATATTGAGAATAAAATGGACTTTTTTTTTTGGATATTTGGTGTTATACTACTTCTCTAATAAGGAAATCGTCTGCATTATCATAAAAGATATTTTTTTTAAATAATAATTTTAATAAATTATTTTTTAAAAACAGAATTTTTTTTAAATAACCAAATTAAATTCTATATAAATGTAGGTGCATTAATGAAACAGCGGGTTGAGGAGGGCAGTAGCCCCCCTCACACAGAACTAATTATCATATAAACCTCTCCCGAAGCCTAATTTGAATTGTTTAACATAGGTTTACATAACATCGTTATCTTACCTCTTAATCTCTAACCTGTATTTATAGTATTAAATTTCAGGATAAGAGAAAGTCGTGTGAGTGACACACCAGATTATTGTAATTTTTTTTTTAATAATGGAATAAAAGCAGGAGCATTTCATCGTTAAATATTCTTTTCCTTTTTCATACGGTAAAATTACACAACACAGCGGCCTGAAAAAATTTCTTATTTAAAGTTTTAAATATCACATTGAAAAAGCTAAAAACTGATAAGAAATATAGTTTTTAAGATTATGTTAAATTGGCGAGAGCATAGGTTGCTTTCTATTTGAAACTGTGATAATGATAAAAATAATCACTTTTATTATTTTCTTCTTTTCAGAAGAAGAAAGTATTGAATTCGTGAAAATTTTTGATGCATTTACACGTTTTGTAAAGCCTTGAAAATGATTTGACCATTTTTAAAAATGCAAGTCTGACTGTGCATCGTGTATGTGTTATCAAAATTTGTGGGTGCTGTATCTCATTAAGTAATGGGCAAAATTCCACAAAACTTTATATTTAGTTAAATCTTCATATGAATTGGTACTGAATATATTTCGGTGTAAATCGCCCATCAGGTGGCGCTACTATGCATATTACTCCCATTTAAGATAAAGCTACATTTCATCTTCTGTTGTGTATAATTTAGTAAAATTTTATATTTAATTGGATCTTAATGGGATTTTATCCTGATAACACTTTGTAGTAAATTTCCCAACAGGTGGTGCTGCTATGCTGTGAGGCTTATTAAATGTAAGTGTAAAATTTGCAATATTGATTTTAATTATCTCAAAATAATTTTAAATGTTTGGGTTTTTTTAAATAATGCTTTTGTAATTAAATATATTTACATAGTCATTATGAGTGTATTTTCAGCAAGATAACAAAATTAAAAACTAAATTCTGATCCTCATTATCTTAAATTTAATGAAAATTTAATTTAAAATTGTTATGAACAATTTAATTGTTCTTTCCTTAATAAAGCAAAACCTGCTAGAAATGTAAGGCGATATTTTCTTTGTCATATTTTTGGGATTTGAAATTAATTCTTTAATATACATAACCTCAATATTTTATTTGAAAGATGGGCTATTTATTTAAAGAATATTACTATTTTTAGAAAATCTTATGTAAATATTCATATATTGTCTTTTTTATCAATTATATATTTATATAAATTCAGTCTATATTGTTTAAAATGTCAATTTTTAAAATATACTTTTTTTTTTTTTTTTTTTTAATTAAAAGGTTGGCAAGTATGTAGAAGTTGATAAAACCCTTAAAGTTTTCTTGATCCCTGTTAGTTATAATGATATGAAAAAATTGTTTTATTTCATATCAATTGTTTTAAACCCTTGCACTTGAATGAGTTACTTGTGGCAATTTGTTTTCTTATGCAATAAAAACAAACAATTTTGTTTGAATAATAATAATAATAATAATAATAATAAAAAGAATTTACATTGCAAATTTTTGTAAAAAATTAGAAATGAAACTAGGCACTTTAATATTTAATGCAAAAAATAACACCCCCCCCCCTGATGTAGATAATTGGGCCAAAAATTTACACAAGCACCAACACCATTTTTTAAATTAGTTAATTTTCTATCTATCTACACATATTCTACACATTTTCTATCTATCTACACATATATATATATAAATTAAATCAATTTAGATCAATAAATCAATCAAGATAACTAGTTACTAAGTTTGGCCTGTGTATGTTTCTGTGGTGATTTAATTGACTAACTATTCTTCGTTCCCATTCTTTTCTATTATTATCAAACGCATTATATAATATATATATATATATATATATATATTTACTGAAAATTAACTAATTTCAAAAATGGTATTGGTGCTTGTGTTAAGTCCAATTATCTACGAAAGTTATCCCCGGAATTTTCTTTGATAGTCTATTAGTACAGCCAAATGCCGAACATGACGGCATTATTAATTATACATATAATTATAAATACGCTAAAATTTTAAAATGAAACTTTGATTCGTAAGAAAAACACTAATAAAATAGATCATAATTTGCACTACCCAAGACGTTTTTCATAAATGTTTTGAGTGCACCAATATGGCTGAACCGGTTACAGTTGGAGCTTCACTTAAACGAGCTCTCGCCCTCTCCATATCTATCCTTCCTCCGAGGTTTTACTTGTCCTATTCTTCCCAAATGCCTGTTCACATGAGTGACGACGCGGCGAAAAGAAATTTTATAAGTTAAGAAAACCTCTTTTTGTAATTGTCTTTATTTTAATTTGACAGTGTTAAAAATATAAGTTCTTTTGATGTCTATGATATCATCAAAGAGCTTTACATAATCTGAAGGATGAAAAAGCTTAAGGATATTAAAAAGATTTGTAAACAATCACATTATTTGAAGTATTTACTTATATGTATATGATATACCATATCTGTTTATAAACATTAAGCACTGCACAAATTATATATTTATTAAAAATTCATTTTTTCATTTAATATACATTAAGTATAGTTATAAATCTTTCATGGCAGTTAAAATAGCATGTTTCAGATACTTAATAGACAATTTTCTTTCTAAATGAAACTGAAATATTATTATTCATTATATATTGAAAATCGTTTTTTAATTAGCATTTTTGGTAAAATTTCACTGTCTAGAATAGATGATTATCATCAAACTCCTTTGCCAGTCGTAAATATTTCAGAAACATTTCAAAACGTTCAGTTTGCTTACTGATTAGTTTCAAAAACGTAAAAATGTCCGCGATCGTAACAAAAAATTGGATACGTAACAGCCCTGTGGCAGAAATTTATTATGCTTTCTGCGACAAGCTTCATCAACACCAAAATCTTTCTGCA
Organism: Salticus scenicus; assembly: GCA_963930645.1. Taxonomy (NCBI): domain Eukaryota; kingdom Metazoa; phylum Arthropoda; class Arachnida; order Araneae; family Salticidae; genus Salticus; species Salticus scenicus. The sequence goes on from OZ005650.1 coordinate 371,609,327, forward strand.
GGAATAGTTTGTGAAGTTAACATTTACGAATTCAAAATAAATTATTTTTAAATAGTAAATAATATTCATTACAACCAATGTATTTCAATTTTAACTAGGCACAAATGCATATATCTGCACTATTGCAAGAAAATACTCTTTTTTTTTTTTTTTTAAGAAAGATTAAAATAAACCTATTGATCTTAATTGCATCAGCTTTTTTGTTCACATTAATATACAATAACGTTCATAAAATATTCAATGAATTCAAACCATAAAATGCAGTAACACATCAAAAATAATCTGCAAATTTTTTCAAGGCATTTAAATCATGAAATGTCTAAATTAAACAAATGTTACAAATACTTTTAAAATTCCATTACTTTTTTTTATATTAACTATATATATTTAAATACACAAATGCACTTATTTCATAAGGTGCAAACTAAACAACATAAAATATAATACAGAACTCAAAATTAAAATATAACAAATTAAAAGTAAAAATAAATATAGAATACTGAATATTATAATGAAATATAAATAATTTACAACATTTATAGTTTTTGAGATTATTAGAAAGATGCACGATAACATTCTAATACACAAGATTCATTTTTTGTATTATATATAAATAGCATAAAGATGTGTATTTGAAATCTAAAAAATGTGATTTGACATTAAAGAATTCAGAATGTATAATTATACCATCATTTAAATACATAAAGTAAAACAAAATACAAGATCTAAGTAACACAATTATAAACAAAGCATAGTCGAAATATTTTCATAAAGATTGAGGCAAGTGAAATATTTAATTTTTAAGGAAATGTTGAAATCTGAAATGTAACAGATTTCATGGATAAAATCTATAATAGAAAATAATGATCACACATGAATGAAATAAATAGAAATTAATTAAAAGTAATATTTTATATTGATATCTATACGAATAAGTAAATAAAAATAAATAAATAAAAGTATTTGCTGTTTAATTAGTATTTATTCAAAACAACTACTATTAGATAAAATTCCCTTTGCTTACAAATATATATATATATATTCAGCAAAACCTTTGGTTTGATTTTTATTCAAAATAACTATTTAATGTTCAATATTTCAATTAAAAAAAAAAAAAAAAACATTTTTTTAAAAATTCAAATGTTTAAAAAATGAAATGAACAAGTTGTAGAAACTAATGATAAGAGTATTTTTGTAAAATAAATTAATAATTTTTTTAATGACTTCATATGCTTAAACAACAAAATTTAAAGCTAAGAATTTTAATCACAATTAAAATAATTAATGATTAGTAAAGAAAAAAATTAGAAAAGTTGCCAATTTTATAACTTAAGATACCCATTAATATTTATTGCTAAGATCTTTTACTATATATAAAATGCTAAATATCAATAAAGTATTTTTAAGATTAATTTCTTAATTTTCTATTTTTTGAAGCAAGGTTTGAAGCTTCATTTTTTATTTTGCGTATAACTACAGACGTCACAAATTTCCCCATAGTCTTATTTCTGTATATATTTGTGAAATGTATTGCATAGTTTGAACCAAACATTAAAATTAATGCATCTTTAAAAAAAATTACGTGTATTTACTACCACGCACGTATGCACGCGTCACATACATTAAAGAAAAAAAAATCACTAGATGCAACTAATTTGTCATGCTTAAATCATAAAATGTATGAAAATCGGTACAGCGACAATCACGCACTAAAAAAAAAAAAAAAAAAAAAAAATTACACTGGATGCAGCTATTTGTTATGCATGAAATATGAAATTCGGAAAATGGTCGCAAAGCCACATTCTTTCGAAAAAACATCTTTTTGCAATACAATATATACACACGACACGAGCGGCAGTTTTTTTTTTTTTTTTTTTTTTTTTTCAAACAAAGTTTGGAGAAAATGAAGTTCCGGTGTGAAGAGGTTACCAGTGAAAAGTGTCGATATACCGAATCATATCACCGCCTCACGAATCGCTAATGCATGCCGTATCAAAGCTAACCCAAGTGAGTTACATTCCGCTTTATCTCCTCTCCTTATTCAGGATTGATGCAATCGTATCTGCAGAAACGAAAGTTTGTTCTGCAGAACAGTTTTAAAACCATTCTTTGAGTTTCTTTCTCTTTCTCTCTCTCTCTCTCTTTTTTTTTTTTTTTTTAACACAATGGCAAAATTTATTTGACTTAAGTAAAATCTTTCTGCAAGAACATTTCTGTTTCTGCGACATTGTCGCCGTGTCGCCGTGTTTCTGCCACGGGGCGTAACAGAAACCTTTCAATCACTTAACAGATGGAACATCAAAAAGGGCGACATAATTGAAACATTCTGTGCTGTATGGGGTGTGTGTGACAAAAATTTTATTCCAACTGTATCTCAGGATCTACTGCTCAGAATTAAATACAAATTTATATGTAGTTGCACCATGGCATAAATTAGTGCCTATCAACTTTTGATGTCAATCGCTCAACAGGTGACTCTACTATACAGCGATATCCGCAATTTCAGGGAAGGCTATATCTCAGGAACTACTGCACAGAATTGCATATAAATTTGTATGTAGATGCACCTTGACGTGAATTACTTTTTAACTTTTTATCAACATTTGGTGTCAATAGTCAACAGATAGCGCTGCTATACAGTGATTTCTGCAATTTAAAGGAAAGCTATATTTCAGGTTCTAATGAGTGTAATCTAACAAACTTGATGCGCGAAAAGACCATCTTGAGACTGATTCAATTTGGGTGAATATTGGCGAATAGGCGGCGCTGCTATGCTGCAATTATCCACATGAACGAGAAGGATGTCATCTGCACGATAAAAATTCACATCCCTTGTACATTTCTTGTAATAACTTTCTAAGATGAAAATAGTCTGCATTCATAATGAAAAAAATAACAATAAATAATTTGTACGGAGTAAATTTGTACAGGAAAATATAGAAGAAAGTTTCGCGATGGCCACAACATACTAGCTTATTTTGAAAACGAAAAAGGAAATAGAACACAACAATCCCTCTGTTATCTCTCTTTGTCGAATATTTTACGCTTTCAGCATAATTACAAATTAAACACGCCCCTTCACTTGTTTTAGTAACGATTTCAAGAAATGTATTTTACAAAGCACGGTAATAAGTTACAAATTTGATTTTATTCGCAAGTGATATATGTATATGTATATATATATATATATATATATATATACAGGGTGATCAGTTTAAAATAGTACCCGTTAGTTTTTCTTATTACACTGTAAAAAAAAAAAAAAAAAAAAAAAAAAAAAAAAAACGGTAGATTTACAGCATAATATGCTGGCAATATGGGTGCATGGAGGGGGGAAAGTAAAAAAGAAGTTATTTACAGCAGAAACAGCCGTAAAAGAGTCTTGTTTTACAGATGTTTCCGCTGTAAATTGCCTTATTTAGCAGCAGAATGTGCTGGCAATATGGGTGCCAGCATATTTTGCTGTAAAAGCTTCCGTTTTTTTTTTTTTTTTTTTTTTTTTTTTACAGTGTACCCTTAAATCTGACTGATGTGGCAACTATTCTAACATTGTTTAAGTGTGGGAGACAATTTCCTGTTATAACTTTATTTGTGAGGTAAAACATAAATAGAGACGTACAATGTTACTTAATCCCGTGATAATTTTATTTTTGTAAAACATAATTTAATTCAAATAGAAGTCCTGCAAACATCGATGAATTAAAACAAATCATAGCTGAAGAAATCTCGTCAATAACACCAAAAATGCTGTGAAGTGCGTCAAAATACTTGGTTCGACGTGTTAATGTTTGCATTCAAAATGGTAGCGAACATTTACTGTAAGGAAAGGAACGATAATATAAAAAAAATTGAATTAAATTATGTTTTTCAAAAATAAAATTATCACAGGATTAAGTAACATTGTGCGTCTCTATTTCTGTTTTACCTCTCCAATAAAGTTGTAACAGTCCAAAAGTGTTGAAAATTGTCTCCCACACTTAAACAAGGTTCAAATAGTTATACTTCAGTATTAGAATAGTTGCCACATCCGTCATATTTAAGGGTAATAAGAAAAACCAACGGGTACTCTTTTAAATTAATCACCCTGTATATATATATTTTAAATTATTAAAAAATAATTTCTAGTTCTTATTTTAAAATAACTAAGCAGGAAGAGGTTCAAACAGAAAGATTTTATATATAAAAGAAAAGGGTGAACTTTTGGCAAAGTAGTGAAGATTTTCCTCAAAGGAAAGCGCATTGGAACTTGGGATATGTTTAATTTACTTATTTTCAAGCAACAATTAATTAATTATCTGCCAAAAATTAATTAATATTATTTATCAATTCCATTAACTTTTGAAATTTCTTTCCAAATTCAGAGAAGTAATACATTTTCCTTCAGTACAGAAACGTTCGCTAGGTATAAAAATCAGCCGCTTTATAAAATCACTTTGGCTCAGAACGAATCTGATTTTAAAAAGCGACAGGTACTGTATTTTTTATTATTTTATAAAAGCATTTATGTAATATTTTTACAAGTTAAAAATGCAGATTTTATTTATTTGAATGGACTCTATCGGTTTTTTGGATTCGAAGCTAAATCATACCCAACATGTGACTTCTGATTCTCCATTTACCTATGAATTTCCCTCTAGGATGCAAATACTTCTCAATAGAATGCAAACCTTTCCCCATAAAACACAAATGTAAAAATTATAATTCTGTATTTTTCCCTGTAATAGTCACTTGTCAAGGGTTTATTACGTAACGCGGATAAAGTCCATTATGCATGGGCATTATTATTAATAATGACATAGACAGACATGCAAACGTAACATTTCCGCTTGCAAAGCCGTTTGCAATGCAAAATCGTACATCGCTTTGCAAACACCCTTGCAATTTTGTAAGAGCTTCAGACCTCTTGCAAAACCGGTTGCAATTGCAAATTAGACAAGATGGCGGAAATACTGCTCAAAAAATTTTATTGACGGAGAAAATTTTTAAGTTAAACAAGATTGCATCCATATAAAGAAAGATAAGAAAACTACCGTTCATTAAAAGAGTCTGCACGCGCACGATTCCTGAGAGATGTATTTGCATTGAAGCCATATGTGAATAAGAATTTTTTCTGTTATGTCGTTTTCAATACACCGACATAACATATTAAATTCTTTTTCAGATTATAAAGAAGCATATCATTTTTATCTCTTTGAAGCGATATTGTAAGTACAAGTACCATTTTATTTTCCAAAATTTTATGGTTTTTATTTTTAAAATAATGACATTTATCTGCAAAAGGTTCAACTGGATATTTCAAATGTGTATTTACTGAGTCTTAAACTAAAGACCGTGTATATTATTTTTAAAAATATGTTCTATCTAAAGGCTTTTATTGTAAATGAAACTAGAAATTTGTTGATATCTACGGTAAAGCTGCGGTAAAATGTGCTTAATTATTCTTTGTTTAATTATTTATTTTTCTAACTAGTGAGTTCAGTTATTTGAACTTTAAAAAAATAATAAATAAATAAATAAATAAAACATTATAGAAATATCCAGTAAGAATTATTTATAAAAGTTCAGATGAATCCACATTGTTTTTATTTTATGAGAGAAAATTATTTATTTGAGTTTAACCTTTTAAATTGCTTATTTTTATTTACAAAAGTTTAGAAGTATATTTATATATTTATCATTAAAAAAAAGTCTCCATTCATTCCTTTTTTATTGGCAATTGATAATCTTATCAATCATTCATCATATTATTTAAAGTTTTATATAGTGCACCGCCACTTTAGAATATAGAAAAAGAGGGGGGGGAAAGGCTAAAAACCCCATAGAAATAGCATGGCAAGAAAAGCAAAAAAACTCACAATGTCAAGTGTGTTAAAAAAAAAAAAAAAAAAAAAAACAGGCTCGCACCGGAAGTAATAAGGGGACAAAATTGACTATAAAAAGACATTGAACAGCGGGAACCGGGCGGGCTGGGGCATGGGTCCTATCGTCCAGGATTAATACGACTCGCCTAGTATAACTCTGTTAATGTTGGGAATTTCATGAAGTGTTGGGTATTGTAAGCATAAGATACTGTGTGCTCACACAAACATGGTCTATTCTTCATATATCTTAAAATCATTCATTTATCCAGATTCGCAGATATTTCATTTTAAAACATTAACATGCTTTTCTAAATAGATTTTTCTTTCTTTTAATTCTAACTTGTACAGATTGATTATGATTTTATTTTTAGAATGCATTGCAGTCCATATTTCAAAAATCTCTCACCAAATCACATAATTTGTAACATATAATTTACTAAAAACATTACATGTGTTATGCAGAATATATTCTAAATTTTTTAGTAAATTTTATGAATTATCACTACAAGTAGTTGAAATAGTTACATTTATTCCTGTATATATTATATACTATTTATATAATATCAACATTCAAAATGTTATATTTATTTTCAAAATGAATTAATGAAAAACCCACTGAATTTTTATTCGGATGTTGTTCGATGTATGTTTTCCTGTTTCTTATCGGTTTATTGTTCATCGCAATCATTTATAATTGCAAGCAGACGTCACTCATTGCAAGCGTTACGAATAAATGTGTATTTGCAAACCCCTTGCAAAATTTTCATTTTGTAATTGCAAACGATTTATTTGCAAGTGTTACTTTTGCATGTAACCAATAATTACTTATTTTTGTAAATATATTAACCAATAATTAAAAGCAAAAATTTAATTAGTAATAGCTTGTAAAAATATTAACTAATATTTTTAGAAATTAAAATATATGTTTTTATTTATTTTATTTACGTTTACTTATTTAATTCTAAGTATTTAAAAATATTATGTAAATAAAAATAACAATTTATTTGAATACTAGCAGGTTTTGCCCGCTTCGCTGGTCACTATATTTACATGAATTTTTTAAAAGTATCAATACTTTTTTTTATACCATTCTACGAATTAAAACTAAAAAGAAAGTACATTGAAATTGCTTAAAAATTTCGCTTCGGGCCTTCGCTGACTTCGGCAGAGACTTCTTCACCGCAACGTCTTGGTACTGAATAATTTAATTTAATTTAATTTATAGAGATGTCAATAATACAGGAAAAACTGCATTAGTCATTTTCTTTTCGATGATAAACTGAACGAAAAACGCATAATATTTTACATGGAGATATTTTGTACAATTAAACCAATTAAAAAAAAAAAAAAAATGCTTTTCTTTTTTTTCCCACTCACATAACAAAAATATTTTAAATAAAATTGAGAAAAATTGTGCAAAAACATTGAAACAGCTTGAACTTCTTGGCGGAATTTGAAATTTGGCACTGAAGTAGCTCGGATGTTTCTCGCCAAAATGTTTACTTATGCATTTGTGATACCCATATCAACTCATCGCCGAAATGACAACAAAATTGTAAATAATTATTAGAAAAAAAAACTTTTTATATACTATGTTTTTAAATTTTCTGTTGATTTTTTTTTTTTTTTTTTTTTTTTTTTTTTACAATTTTTTATTGTTCACGTTTAATTAAATGTATTTATTTTTATGTCGAAAGAAAATGAACTCGTATTTCTTTCTTTTTTTTTTTTTTTTTTTTTTTTTTGCAACTATTAAATTATAACTAATATTATTTTTCATATTTTAATTAATTAAAAGAAAACTTTGCAATGTAATAACTTTTATAACTTGATGTATATAGTATCCACACAAAAAATGAACAGTTTTTAGATATCTTTTAAAAAGTATAACATCTATGCAGTACCTTTTAAAAAAATTCTTCAGTTTTTACTTAAAAAAAAGAAAAAGGCCAATTTTTACCACCAAATTAGTTAAATCTAGACCAATCAAAAATAGGAGTGGTCCACCCGGATGTGTTCCCGATAAACTCTGCTTTATTTATATAGATTATTTATAAAATTTACTATGGCAAATATTATTTAAAAGAAGTTTATATTTCATATGCTAGTAAATACGCAAGCGAAGTGATGACGTCACTGGCCGTCAGTGGATGCAAGAAAAAGATTTCCTATGTTAATCGCCCATTGGATTTTTGTAAAAAAATATTAAAAATCGAGGAAAATTATTTCCCGTTTTTAATCCCCATATTTGGGTGTGGATATGTATTAGTTATCGTATACATGCGTTAGATTGAGATGTTTTTGCTGTAAAATTGATAAAATTTGAATTTTAGATTTCAAAACTAGAAAAGAAAATGGCAAAATTCCATATTCGATTGAAAACATAAACATTTCCTTTCAAAGGGTGATATTTACACAATAAATATCCAACTAATATACTAACTAAAAGGAAAATTATAAATATTCTATTATAATTTGAAGTCAAATTTGTTTTCAAATGTCTAAATAAAGTGTCTGATTTAAGATAATCATACGTTGCAGCGGAACAGATTTCATATCTGTCATCCTTGGCGGAAAAAAAAAAAAAATATATATACACCGCAAATTATCTGGCGAACATATTTAATTCCTTTCAAAAATCATGGTTATTTTAACAACTTATATTAAAGAGTAACGAATAATATGAAATAATATTTCGTACAATACATATTACGAAAATATACATCTGGCATCTATATTTTCGTATTACGTTTTTGATCGCTAAATACAAAAAACGCCAAGGATGACAGTTTTGAAATTTAAATTTTGTAAATTTGACAGCAAAATAACTCAATCTAACATATGCATACTATAACTAATACATATCTATACCCAAATATGGGGATTAAAATCAGGAAATAATTTTCCTCGATTTTTAATAATTTTTTACAAAAAATCCAATGGGCGATTAACATGGGAAATCTTTTTCTTGCATCCACGGGCGGTCGGTGACATCACACTTCGCTTGCGTATTGTGATGCAAAGAAACTTTTCCGCCACCTTTGAGGCAAATTTGAATCGGCCACCTTAGAGGCAAATTTGTACATTTTCTTTATTTTTATCATTTTTGGATATAAATCCATATGCGAATTCACGACTAATAAATTTATTCATTAAAGAACAATCACTATGATGCTAAATTAATAAAAGTAAAAAAAAAGTCTCAAAACATGTAACTTCATCGAAAACCGAAAATTTAAGAATTTTCTGAGTCTTATACTAACTTCTTACATATGCAGAGGATAGAATAATAAATTCTCTTTTTTAAAAATAAGTAGTCAATTTCTGTTAATTCAAATGCAAGAAAATCTCAAAACGTGTAAATTTGTCGGAAACCGGAAACCGAATTTTTTTCCGTATCTTCTACATTCTTCTTATACATGCAGAAGCTAGTAAAAAAAAAAAAAAAAAACACTTTTTGAAAAAATATGTAGTCAATTTCAGTTAAATGAGATGCAAGGAAATCTCAAAACATGCAAATTCACCAAAAACCGGAAATCGATTTTTTCCCCCGTATCTTCTACTTTCTTCTTATGCATGCAGAAGCTAGTAATAAATCGAAATTCGTCGAAAACCAGAAATCGAATTTTTTTCTGTTTCTTCTACTTTCTTCTTATGCATGTAGAAACTAGTAATAAATCCACTTTTTAAAAAATAAGTAGTCAATTTCAGTTAATTGAAATGCAAGGATGAAATCTCAAAACGTGTAAATTCATCAAAAACTCATAAATCAAATGCTTATATACGTATTTTTTAAACTGTATATACATTCGATCTACCATTCATTCACTCAAATTTCTACTATATAATGGCTGTTTTCTCTTAGAATAAAAAAATCTGTAGTTGAGAGTATAGTGATGCTACATTGTACAAATTACTGTGTCTGTGGTTTTATTTGAATTTTCAGAAATTGCCAGATTTAACAACTTTCTACTTTAGGTATTTTTCAATATCAGCATCACGGAGTAAAAAAACAGGAGAAGAAGGTAACGCTGAAATTTTGTGATGTTGTTTTATAATGTTTACAGATGGCACCAGCGTACAATACTTCCTTCTCTCCAGCTTCCGCAATGTTATTCAATGGGGAAATGTCTCGTTTTAATTTTTTTTTTTTTTTAAATAATATCAAGCTGAAAAAAGTTTGATTGAAAGCAAATTTCATTAAATAGAGTATCCGCGTTTGTAATGATCGATAGATGGCGCTCTCTGAACACTGCAGTTGTTAGTAAATATAACAGCCACGTGTAATTATTATTCTTTCTCCGCCATTTCACCATGGAAAGTCGATTGCATAATATGAGGATATGCAGTGGTGTGATAATTTCACCTTAGCCCACCAGAGGGCGAGCATTTCATTACAATCGCGGATTCTAACCAACATGTTTTTTTTATGAGCCATTTTATACTAATTTTACTTTGAAAGAGAGCTTTTAAAAAATGACGATCTTTACGAGCCGAAGCTAGCTAAAACAGACATTTGGGAGGAAGGAGAATGGATGAAATTTTGTAAAGAAAAAAAAAATAAACTTACTTCAGGTGCAGAAAACACGAACTCGGACATTATTTCTCTCCTGGGGCTTTTTTTTTTTTTTTTTTTTTTTTTTTTTTTTGTGCTAGAGGCCTATTTCAGTCGGTACAGTTGTCGAATTTTTATAGGTCACTCTTAATTAGTGCTAGTGGCCTATTTCAGTCGGTTTATTGAATGGGGATTTATTGAATGAGGTCCCCCCCAAGGCACAACTTTGACATGAGTCCCCCCTCAGGCCCAACTTTGACATGAGTCCCCCCCAACCCCTATTTCAGTCGGTACAGCGTTGTCGAATTTTTATAGGTCATTCTTAATTAGTGCTAAGGGCCTATTTCAGTCGGTTTATTGAATGGGGATTTATTGAATGAAGTCCCCCCAAGGCACAACTTTGACATGAGTCCCCCCCAAGGTACCCCTTTTTCAGTCGGTACAGCGTTGTCGAATTTTTATAGGTCATTCTTAATAGTGCTAAGGGCCTATTTCAGTCGGTTTATTGAATGGGGATTTATTGAATGAAGTCCCCCCCAAGGCACAACTTTGACATGAGTCCCCCCCAAGGTACCCCTATTTCAGTCGGTACAGCGTTGTCGAATTTTTATACGTCACTCTTAATAGTGCTAAGGGCCTATTTCAGTCGGTTTATTGAATGGGGATTTATTGAATGAAGTCCCCCCAAGGCCCGACTTTGACATGAGTCCCCCCCCAGGCCCAACTTTGACATGAGTCCCCCCCCCAGGCCCAACTTTGACATGAGTCCCCCCCAAGGTACAACTTTGACATGAGTTCCCCCAAGGCCCAACTTTGACATGAGTCCCCCCAAGGCCCAACTTTGACGTGGTCCCCCCCAAGGTACAACTTTGACATGAGTCCCCCCCCAAGGCACACCTTTGACATGAGTCCCCCCAAGGCCCAACTTTGACACGAGTCCCCCCCCAAGGTACAACTTTGACATGAGTCCCCCCCCCCAAGGCACACCATTGACATGAGTCCCCCCCAAGGCACACCTCCCCCTCATTGGGAAAAAGAGAAAAAACGTTGTTTTGCGGCTATAAGACAGTTTGGACTTCCAACGTTATTTGTTACAGTATCTGCAGCTGAAACACATTGGTTTGATTTAATGAAAACTTTATCATGGAATTTAGATCGTCACGAATTAACTAAAGAAGAATTTGTCGATATTAACAAGCTTAGCAGTAGGCCTCTGGCACTAAATTAAAATCTGTCAATGTCAGATTTTCATGTTTTAAATAATGAAATAATGTCGTGTCTGTATATATATATATTTTTTTTTTCTTACCACTACCATAGCCTGTATTACAACATTACAACTAGGAACGAAGCATTTATTTGAAACACCTGAATTATGCTGTTTTAAGAACTTACAAACAAATTAAATTGCTTAAAATAAAAAATTTAAAATGTATTCCAGCAAAATTCTATTGAAAACAACACTATATCAGCTTCGAGGTAGGGAGTAATGACAAGTGGCGCCCTCAATATTTACCAAAAATTTACATCACAGTTTCGTAGCTTTCTCCCATTGGACCTTCAACTCCTATTAATATTACTCCGTGATCAGCATATATAATTACGCTCGCTTTAGGCTTAAGCGATTTCCTTGACCTCTGTCTCCTAATTTTCATACTTTAGTTAATTTAAAAAAATCTAATTGTCCGATCGATAATCTGTTTAATTCGACTGATTCAGAAAAATCGCGCCTTCCATTTGGTACCTTATTTGTAACGAATTTTTGATTAGATTTTTTTAAATTAATTAAAATATAAAAATAACAGCTTTAAAATAGACATTTAAATTTTTAATTGTTGCCATTTTTTCCCCCGTCATAAAATAAAACATGCTTTCACGTAAATATATATATAACTAGCTGACCCGACAAACGTTGTTTTGTCATATAAATTATTTCTAGAGAATATTTTGCTAGAAAAAAATAACTGACTTATTGTAAGTGTGTAAGGATGTGGTATATAAGTGGAAGATGTATGGAGCGCTGTGAACGGTGAAGGAATATAAAAATAACAAAACACCAATCATTTATTTTTTTAATTTATTAAAATTGATTCTTTAAAATTATATACATATCTCTACTTATAACAATATTACTAAAAAACAATATCAATCCCTTAATGCAACAGAGTGTACAATATTTTTTGTTATCCCATCTTTCGCCAATACAAACAAACTGGATGGTTTGCCCACTCGAGAGCCACGTATAATTGTCCGTGTGAAAAACATGATGTGCTCAAATCTAAGCCACAGACAGGCATCGTTTGGCCCTGAGACTTATTGATAGTCATTGCAAATGCCAATCTAATTGGAAATTGAGGGCGTTTAAATTGAATTGGCACATCTGTGGGTATAATAGGGATTCGCAGTAGTTATATATTTTCACCTCGGAATTTGTCATTTAAAATGATGGCTTCGATAACATTTTTCATTAATTTTTTTATGACTAATCGCGTGCCGTTGCACAACCGTAGTGAGTTCAAATTACGAAGCAAAATAACCGGAGATCCAACCTTCAGGTGTAAATTATGCGGTGGCATGCCTGGTAAATCCAATGAGTTTAAAAACTTTGTTGGATAATTTACAGCTTCGGTGGCATCGCAAACTGTATCATTAGATTTGTATGACACCAAGTCTCCTGGTAACAAATATTGCATCTTGAGATTCAATTCGTTGACGTCCACATTTATTGCTGCTAAAATTGCTCTTTCTGCCAACCACTCATGATTTGTGTATCGTCTGTGTATATCGGGAAATATCTGGTCAATAAGAGCATCTTCCGAATCAATGATTGTGCAGAAATCGGTCGGTAATTTTATGCATCCAGTTTCATCTGTAGTAACTTTTCCATCGCCGACATCTAACAATTGTTTTGAGAATGTTTCAGCGGATGGATCTTGAAGCATTTGAACGCACAAATTTACTTTCAGTTGTACTTTTTCAACATTACGCCACAATGGCGATGATTTTAAGCACGCGTTGATCTCATCAGCGTATGTTGAACGCGGAATAACGGGAAGTGCTTGTCTGAAATCACCTGAAAGGAGTAACAGAGTGCCGCCAAATAGTTTGTCGTTGATTTTTATATCTTTCAATGTCCTGTTCGACGCCTCAAGCGAATGTTTGTGTGCCATAGTGCATTCATCACAGATAAGAATTTTACACTGTTTCAGCACTGTGGCCATGGACGATTGTTTTTTTATGTTGCACACTGCGTCTGGGTTATTTTGAATATTTAGTGGCAGTTTAAATAATGAATGAGCTGTTCTGCCTCCATCCAATAAAGTTGCCGCAATGCTAGATGATGCAACAGCCAATGCGATGCCATTATTTGATTGTATTTCGGCGAGAATTAGCGAAATAAGGAATGTTTTGCCAGTTCCACCTGGTGCATCAAAAAAAAAAAAAAAAAAAAAGAATCCACCTTGTCCTGCCGAAACTGCGAGCATGATGCGGTCGTAAATGGTTCTTTGTTCTTCATTCATTAGTGGGACATTGCGAGCAACAATCGCTGCCATTTCTACAGTATTGTATTATAGTTCACGATTCAACTCAGTGTTTATTAAATCAGATGCATTTCGATTTGTTGAATGCATACCGAAATGACTGAGTGGTAAGTTGGCAATGATCTTCAATTGCAATTAATGCTTCATTGTACATAGCGTCACTGAATACTATCGTTAGATCGTTGCACCGTGAACGATGTTGATGCAATATATCATCAGTCATTGAATCTTTGTGATTATCCCATAATGTCTCTGCTCGGGCCGGGAAACATGTAGTCAACACTATAGCGAATAGTAGCCGAATTTGTTTTGCTGTACAGTTCAGTCCTACTTCAGCAAGCATACACTCCCACTGGTCGTCGTCTTCCAGCAAGCCGAGTGCAAGGCATGCATCTTTATACGTTGGATACTGTTGTCCATTCACTTTACGTAAATCTTGAAATGACAAAGGGCCGATGACATTAACCAATAACATTCGAAGATAAAAGCACTCAGTCTGCCTTGGATTGACTGTAAATACTCGCCCCGAGGTGTTTGATTTGAATAAACCGGGACATGCATCAATCGGCGTGCCTTGCTTGCGGGGCATCCATTTTTTTTGTTGGAGCCCATGTGAAATAGCGTGGTACTTCTGAAAAGAGTAATGTCCGTGCAAAAGCACCAAAAGCATCCGCACGATTACACAATTCAAAAAATTCAGTGAGTGTAGTTTTTGGTGGATTTATAGCACGATCAATCGCTGTCTCGCTCGTGAAATATACGCGCTGGCCATTTTCAAGATGGACTGCTAAATGAAGAACTGCTGGATCCCGTTCATGAATTGGGAAACCAAAGATACGCCGAACAGCTTCATTGGAGCTGACGTACCGGCCAAGTGTTATTTCATCGTTGTTATTCACCGGAGGAGCATTCACATTGGTATTTTCAACTCGAAATACAGCCATATCACTGCCTTTATTCACATACTTGCAAAGGTATTTGATGCTCTTCACTGAACTGCAGAACTGAACATTAATATGAGCATTGAATGTTTTGCTCAGCAGAGGCGAATATGGGACCACCCAACGGTTATCAATGTCAATGTCTATGTTGTTGACATAGATGACCGCCATAGATGATAAGATTGTCCGCCATTATCGGGATTTCTTCGACGATATATTGGATATCCGTCAACATTTGTGATCGTGAAATTTTTCGGAAAACTTTTAGTACATTTTCCATCTGCACAAATAATAATGGCCTAAAAATTCATTTTTCATTTTAACATAAAATAACTCCGTCGGATATTGACGAATTTTTTAAAAGAATATACCATTTTAACTAATTTTAACATTTTAACAATATTAACGTTGAAAAAATATTTTAAACACTTACGGTTAAAAATTCATTTTTCATTTCAACATTAAATAAATTCTGACATCGTGTTTACGATTCTAAAAATATTAACTCTGAAAAAATATTTTAAACACTTCGTAAGATACGGTTACGATTCTAAAAATATTAACTTTGAAAAAATATTTTAAACACTTCGTAGGATACGGATAAAAATTCATTTTTCATTTCAACATTAAATAAATTCTGACATCGTGTTTACGATTCTAAAAATATCAACTTTGAAAAAATATTTTAAACACTTCGTAAGATACGGTTACGATTCTAAAAATATTAACTTTGAAAAAATATTTTAAACACTTCGTAAGATACGGTTAAAAATTCATTTTTCATTTCAACATTAAATAAATTCTGACATCGTGTTTACGACAACTTACGCCATCTAGGTGGAAAAGTTGTTGAAAGAGTTGGTTAAAAATTAATTAAGAAAGAACTAATTAAATTACAACTTTCATTTGTAAATCTAAACCATTCTCGAATCCACCTGAAGACACACAAAAAATTTCATTAAACTCAGTCCAGCCGTTTAGGAGGAGTTCAGTGACATACACACGCACAAAAGAAATATATATATAAAGATATTAAATTTTCTCATGCATATGAAAAAATGACGTCTATATAATAATAATTTTAAATTTTAAAGTTAACGAAGAGATAAATAAAATGCGAAAAATTTGCACGGGCTTGCTACCAAATTAAGTATTTAAAGTGAAATAAAATAAAAGGATATTTTCAACAGGCGCCTTATTCGCCCTACAACTAACTAGTATATATAAAAGAATACGTGTATAAAACGGAAAAATGCGTAAAAAATAAAAGTATTTTTAAATACCTTCTTGCTATTGTAAGAAAATAATTTTTGTATTTTGCACATTTGGCTAATCATACATTTCGAACATCTACTCCCATAATTAATTTGTTAAAAGTGTACCATAAATTTCATGCTTGCCTACTAATATATATAGATTAGACTTAAGATTGGTCAGACAATGTTCTTTGAAAAATGTGCGATATTTTTCAATTAAAAAGTGTCTATCATAGCTATACTGATCACCAATAAAACTTAAATTTTCTTTTACTTTATTTTGTAGGTGTGGTATAAATATACGAACTGAATTAATATAACTATATATACACTAAGCGACAAAAAAAAAAAAAAAGCCGCACTTGGATTCTTTCCTTTTCGCCTTCTACGACAGCCCATTTTATCGTTTAAAAAGCAAATTTTCGAACAGATTTTATTATGTTGTCCTCCACATACACTTTAGCTTTGAGTCCAGTGTTAAAAACAAAATGCAATTGTCAGGAAAATTGTGATTTTAGAAATTATTTAAAAAATGGTAAGAATAAGGCAGTTAACGATGCCACAAAAAGTATTAATTTTTGAATGAAAATAAAAACAAGTCCTTCCGGCTTATTCGGAAGGGTAGGTTGATTTCTTTTTCCTTATCAAGTAGTCGTCATTTTGTTTCAAAATGGCGGCTACAAATTAATAACGAATTAGTAGAAATATTGATGTAGGCTATCTACACATGGAGTTTTAAGCAAATCGGTTCATAAATACCTTTTTATGGGAATTTAAAATTTTCAAGTGGCCGGCGCTTGGAAACAAGTTGCTGGGCCAAGTTGACAAATATATCAAATGCATTTGTGAGATAAGACTACTGTACAAATTTAGTTGGAATTAATTCAGAATCTCAAAAGTCATCGTGATGGAAAATTAAGTGGCTGCCGCGTGGATCAAAATGGCAGAGAAAGTTGCTCAGTGAACTAATTAATCTAAGATATTGTTGCAAATTTGAAAAAAATAAATGATTTAATTATTTTATTTATTTATTTATTTATTTATTTATTTGTAGAAATTCTTTCGAAGTGGCTTAGTAAATTGATTAAATGTTAATTTTCTGCATTTCTAGTTTGTTTTAACGTTAAAATAGACTAATTTTCCCTTAAAAACGCATTAAAAAGCTCCAATATTGCAGGTAATAGATTTGGCGACTTTTTCACTTGGCGACTTTTTGGCGACTTTTGGCGAGAAAATCCATAGTTCATTAATAAACTTCATTGAGACACTTATATGGTCTATGTATACATCAAAATTTAAACAAATTCGGAATACCCTTTTTACAATTTGAATTTGAAATTTTCAAGTGGTCTCCACTTGAAAACAAAATCGTGGAGCAACTTGGTTAAGAAACTCATCGAAGATATTCATAACACAAGTTAAGACACTGTTCAAATTTGGTTTGATTTGGAGTATTATTTCGGAAGTTATCGGGATTTTAAATTTTCAAGTGGTAGCCTGATTTCAAATAGCCCCGCTTAACTTAAGATACCAGCCACTTTATTAAAAATGGCGGATACGTTCATTAATAAACTTCATTGAGACACTTATATAGCCTATGTATACATCAAAATTCAAACAAATTCGGAATACGCTTTTTACAATTTGAATTTGAAAATATCAAGTGGTCTCCACTTGAAAACAAAATGGTGGAGCAACTTGGTTAAGAAACTCATCCATGATATCCATAACACAAGTTAAGACGTTGTCCAAATTTGGTTCGATTTGGAGTATTATTTCGGAAGTTATCGTGGTTTTAAATTTTCAAGTGGTAGCCTGATTTCAAGTGGCCCCACTTAAGATATCCGCCACTTTATTAAAAATGGCAGATAAATTTCATAAATAAAGTTCATTGAGATAAATCCTTATGTAGTCTAGATTTACATCAAAATTCAAGCAAATCTTGCTTTAAATACGCTTTTTACAATGTGGATTAGAAATATTCAAGTGACTGCCACTTGAAAACAAAAAGTTGGAGCAACTTGGTTAACGAACTCATCCAGGATATTCATAACACAAGTTAAGACACTGTGCAAATTTGGTTCGATTTGGCGTATTATTTCGGAAATTATCGGAATTTTAAATTTTCAAGTGGTAGCCTGATTTCAAGTGGCCCTGCTTAACTTAAGATACCCGCCACTTTATTAAAAATGGCAGATACGTTCATTAATAAACTTCATTGAGACACTTATATAGTCTATGTATACACCAAATTCAAACAAATTCGGAAAACGTTGTTTACAATTTGAATTTGTAAATTTCAAGTGGTCTCCACTTGAAAACAAAATGGTGGAGCAACTTGATTAAGAAACTCATCCAAGATATTCATAACACAAGTTAAGACACTGTCTAAATTTGGTTCGATTTGGAGTATTATTTCGGAAGTTATCGTGGTTTTAAATTTTCAAGTGGTAGCCTGATTTCAAGTGGCCCCACCTAACTTAAGATATCCTCCACTTTATTAAAAATGGCAGATAAATTTCATTAATAAAGTTCATTTAGACCCTTATATAGTCTATGTATACACCAAATTCAAACAAATTCGGAAAACGCTTTTTATAATTTGAATTTGAAAATTACAAGTGGTCTCCACTTGAAAACAAAATGGTGGAGCAACTTGGTTACGAAAATCATCCAAGATATTCATAACACAAGTTAAGACGCTGTCCAAATTTGGTTCGATTTGGAGTATTATTTCGGAAGTTATCGTGGTTTTAAATTTTCAAGTGGTAGCCTGATTTCAAGTGGCCCCACTTAACTTAAGATATTCTCCACTTTATTAAAAATGGCAGATAAATTTCATTAATAAAGTTCATTTAGACCCTTATGCAGTCTAGATTTACATAAAAATTCAAGCAAATCTTGCTTTAAGTACGATTTTTACAATGTGGGTTAGAAATATTCAAGTGTTTGCCACTTGAAAACAAAAAGTCGCAGCAAATTGGTTAACGAACTCATCCAAGATATTTATAAGATCAATTCACTGTCCAAATTTGGTTCGATTTCGAGTATTATTTCGGGAGTTATCGTGATGACAAAATTTACATTATAGATAGATAGATAGATAGATAGATAGATAAACGAAGTGATTGCAATAGGTCGATTTCTAAAGAAATCAACCTAAAAATATTTTAATACGTGGGATGGCAAAATAATTAAATATTATTTGGTAAAAGGAATATTGGTAAAAGGGTTTTTAGCAAGATATAAAACTTTTTGGCCGTTTAAACTGGAAATTTGGTTTTAGGCGGCCATGTTGCTCATCCAAGCGAGATGACCGTAAGTTAAAGAGCCATTTCTTATAAAATCGGTTTGTATTACATGTAGAACATAAAAGATATTAAGAAAAAGTGTTTAGCAGCATAATTTCTTTAATTACAGTACACCAACTATTAAACAAAGCAGGTTTAAATGACAGAAAATTTGAAAAAATTCCATTCTTAGTGAAGAAAATTAGGAAAGCAAGACCTCAGATGGCTAAAAAAATTAAAAAATGATTAGTTAATTATTGGGCTGAACTGTTTCTCTTTGATGAGTAAAGTTTAACTTATTTCGAACTGAAGAAAACAAGCAGATCTGACAACGAAAATATGACCGACTTAATGAAAATCGCACTTTTAAAACAGTGACACATTCTCCGTACATTATGGTACGGAGGTGCACAACTTTTCAAACAGTCGGGCAAATTTTATGCTCAAGGTATCAATTAACTCGAAATAAAACACAATCTTCATAAAAGTGGTGCCTGACCGACTATTTTGGAGGTATCTTGGACATTTCCGCAAAAAGCATTTCAAGATGATAATGCACCTTACTACACGGCGTCTGTGGTAAGTTTATTCACTTCAAATTGTCAAAATTTCGTATCCATTCCCATGAGAACCTATAATTCTGTAAGTAATCATATCTCTTTAACACTTTCCAACAAGGTTGAAAAGTGTTTATGACTTCGGTTTGTCTGTCTGTCTGTCCGTCTGTCTGTCTGTCTGTCTGTCCGCGCTCTAACTCCCGTAAATATTTATGGAATTTCTTGAAACTGATATATGTTACTCAAGTTCACTATCGGACGGTCCCTATTGAAAATGGAGTTTATACCTCTACTGGTTTGTGTACAGGGACACCCGAAAATATTTCAAAGCATTGTGTTCTATGAGAGGTATTTCTATAAACCATAATTTTATACCTTTACAGTAGACATACCTTAATGAAATTGAAATATGTTATTCAAGTTCACTATCGGACGTTCCCTATTGAAAATGGAGTCTATACCTCTACTGGTTTGTGTACAGGGACACCCGAAAGTATTCCAAAGCATTGTGTTCTATGAGAGGTATTTCTATAAACCATATTTTCATATCTTTATTGCAGATATATCTTAATGAAATTGAAATATGTTATTCAAGTTCACTGTCGGACGTTCCCTATAGAAAATGGAGTTTATACCTCTACTGGTTTGTGTACAGGGACACCCGAAAGTATTTCAAAGCATTGTGTTCTATGAGAGGTATTTCTATAAATCATATTTTCATACCTTTACTCTAGACATATCTTAATGAAATTGAAATATGTTATTCAAGTTCACTATTGGATGTTTCCTCTATCAAATGGAGGAAATACCACCATCGGTTCATGTACAGAGACACTCAAAAGTATTCCAAAGCATTGCGTTCTAGGAGAGATATTTCTATAAATCAAACTTTAATAACTTTACTATCGACGAAGTTTTAAGAAATTGAAATATGTTATTTACACGCACAAAAGAATTCTTTGCATAGCATGTAGCATGATTAGCATTAGATTTACAGGGTGGCACAAAAATATCCAGTTATATTAAGAGGTATTAATAAAAAATTGCTAGAATTGTACTTTCGTTTACGTTAAGCGTTTTTAACACTTTCTAGCATTTTTTAAGTGTGAATATGATTTCAGTTTTGTGTATCTGCCTGTCCGTCCGTCCGATCTCTAATTCCCGTAAATATTTATGGAATTTCTTAAAACTGATATATGTTATTCAAGTTCACTATCGGATGTTCCCTATTGAAAATGGAATTTATACCTCTACTGGTTTGTGTACAGGAACACCCGAAAGTATTTCAAAGCATTGTGTTCTATGAGAGCTATTTCTATAAACCATATTTCCATACCTTTACTGTAGACATATCTTAATGAAATTGAAATATATTATTCCAATTCCCTACTGGATGTTTCCTGTATAAAATGGAGGAAATATCACCACCGATTTATATACAGGGACACTCAAAAGTATTCCAAAGCATTGCGTTCTATGAGAGATATTTCTATAAATCAAATTTTAATTACTTTCCACGAAGCTTTAGGAAATTGAATTATGTTATTTATCTGCACAAAAAAAATGCTTTGCATAGAATATAGCATAATTAGCATTAGATTTACAGGGTGACAGAATAATATCCATTTATATTAAGAGCTATTAATAAAAAATTGCTAAAATATTACTTTCGTTTACATTGAATGTTTTTAACACTTTCTAACATTTTTAAGTGTGAATATGATTTCAGTTTGTGTATCTGTCCATCTGTCTGTCTGTCTGTAAGCCCGCGCTCCAACTCCATTAATTATCTATGGAATTTCTCGAAACTGATATATTTTATTGAAGTTCACTATCGGATGTTCCATATTGAAAATGGAGTGAATATCTCTTCTGGTTTGTGTACAGGGACACCCAAAAGCATTCAAAAGCATTGTGTTCTATGAGTGTTGTTTTTATAAACATTATCCCTATAGAATTTTCTCCATTTAGAATGACATTAATAGGTCCTGTACAACTAGTTTGTTTACAGGGACCAGAAAAAAAAAAAAAAAAAATGCCAATGCATTACGTTTTAGGACAGAATTTTTTGAAAATTATATTTAAAAGTCTTTCTACTGTAAAAATCATAAAAATATTGAAATTCATTGTTAATACTCTAAAATAATCTTTTGTATAGAATATGATATGATTAACTTTCTGATTTACAGGGCTACACTAAAATATTCAGAGAGATCAAAAGCTGTAATTATAATCTAATAGCTGCATTTTTTTTTTTTTTTTTTTTTTTTTTTTTTTTTGCGTTAAGCCTTTTTAACCCTTTCCAAAATGCCTAAGAGCAATTTTAAAATCAATTAGTCTATCTGTATATTTTTCAGTCCTTCTGTCTGTTGTGTGATAACGTAGGCAAAGAATAATAAAAGTTATTCGATACAACAATTACGTACAGTTGGAAAGTGTTACTAATCAATGCGTACTGCATGATTTTTCTTTCTTGTTTAACTTTAATTTAAATCCCACAAAGGATATATTAGAATTTCTTCTTTACCAAACATGGAAATAGTCCTAATCGCGATCCGCTCGAAAATGTTTCGTCTATAAAAAGGCGGGGGAGAGGGGAGAGGATTCGAAATTTGCAGCTTATAACTCTGCCAGAACTAGAAAAAATTATCTGTGATATTTGGCACACTGAAATTTCTGAGATTTATATTAAAACACTGTATAAAACTATGCCATTGTGCATTAAAGCAGTAATCTATATATATAAAAGAGCAGAGTCTGTGTGTCTGTCTGTCCGCTATAGAATCCTAGGCTGTTTCACATATGGGGACAAAATTCGGCAGGGTTAATGTTTACGACCCGAGAAACTCAACGCCACAAGCGATTTTACAAAATTCGCCCCCCAAGGGGGGGAGGAGGGGGGCAAAATGTTATTTCACAAAATCCTTCATATCTCGAACAAAAATACAGATATCCGTAAAATGTTTTGCTTTAAAATATACCTAATACAAATGTCTAAAAATAGATTTCTGGAATTTTAGAAATTCGGTGTCCAAGGGGGAAGGAAGGGGGCGAAACGTGATTTCACATGCGTTAAACGTGATTTCACATAATCCTATATATCTCAAACAAAAAAACAGATATACGTGAAATTTTTGCTCTAAAATATAGCTAATGAAAATATCTAAAAACTAATTTCTGGAATTTTAGAAATTCAGCCCCCGGGTGGGGCAGCAAGGGGGGAGGGGGACTAGGGGGCAAAAACAAATAGAAATACAGTTAGGCTGTTCAAAATTGGTACAGAGCGGTTTTAAAGGCCTGCAAGTCGAATGGGGATATTTTCGAAAGTGTAAAGTTATTAGGAGGGGCGAGAAGGAGGGAGGGGAGAGAAGGGGAGCAAAAAAATAAAAATAGAGTTAGATCGTTCAAAATTGGTTAAGAGAGGTTTTCGATACTTAAAAATCAGTTGCGGATATTTTCGAATTTGTAAAATTAGTAGGAGGGGCGGTAAGGAGGGTGGGGCGGTAAGGGGGGCTATGGTCAAAAACAAATAGAAATACAGTTAGGCCGTTCAAAATTGGTACACACAGGTTTTAAAAGCCTGCAAGTCGAATGGGGATATTTGCGAAAGTGTAAAGTTATTAGAAGGGGCGAGAAGGAGGGAGGGGAGAGGGGAGGCAAAAAAATAAAAATAGAGTTAGATCGTTCAAAATTGGCATATAGAGGTTTTCGATACTTACAAATCGATTGCGGATATTTTCGAATTTGTAAAATTATTAGGAGGGACGGGAAGGGGGCTATGGGCAAAAACAAATAGGAATACAGTTAGGTCGTTCAAAATTGGTACAGATAGGTTTTAGAGGCCTGCAAGTCGAATGGGGATATTTTCGAAAGTGTAAAGTTATTAGAAAGGCCGGGAAGGGGGGCGGAGGGGCAAAAAATAAAATAAAATAATTAGATCATTCAAAATTGGTACATAGAGGTTTTCGATACCTACAAATCGATTGCACATATTTTTGAATTTTTAAAATTATTTGGAGGGGCGGGAAGGGAGGAGGGAGCGGAGGGGCAAAAAATAAAAATAGAGATAGATCGTTCAAAACTGGTGCAAATAATAAAATATAACTTGCTTATTTTATTTAATAAATCACAATAGAATACAAAGCGTATGGTTATTGCATTACGTTCAAAAAGAAAGTTTTATGCAGATTTTTAAAAAGTACTTCGTAGTGTGCAATAAAGCGAATTATTAAATAGAAAGTGTACATATGTATCATTTCATCCCTTTGGTATTATGGAAACAGAACAGTTTTATTTGTTTCAAACATTAATTTTAAAGTTATTATAAATAAAAAAGGTATAAGTCATTTTTTCTTCAGTGCGGCTTTTTTTTTTTTTTTTGTCGCTTAGTGTATATGCACCAAGGAACGCAGTAGCGTTACGCTCCGACAAGCTAAAACAAATTTTAAGAAAAACAAATCAAATTTACAAAGTAGGAAAGCCAATGGTGAAACGCTACAAGTGTATGTTATGTCGACATAGCATCTTGAACTTTTTGACTACCTGTATCTCAGCTCCCTGATCCTCAAGACTCATTATTTTTTGCACAGACCGTGAGCATACCCTTAAAATTGAATTTCGTAATAAATAAATGTTTAAAGGACGCGCTAAACAGACTTTTAACAAAAGTAATGTTGCTGATTAAATAAAAAAACGATTCGTTAACTTTATAAAATTACGGATGGAGGAAGAAAACATATAATTAAATTCCGATCTTATATTATGCAAGAGAAATGTTAGCATGGAAAAATTCAAATTTGACATTTTTGTGTTTCTGTGAGTTTTGAAGTCTCCTGAATTCATTTTTCACTTTTTATAATGATGCATGTATGTGTATCTGTGAATACGATAGCGTCTAAACGCTGCATTTGATATGTATGCTGGAGGTGACCCACAACTACAGTCGGTAACAAAAGTATCCGAACACTAGCAAAAATTCCTATGTAAAAAAAGTAGAGTTAATACTGTTTTGTTACATAAATCCTTGTCGAATCACGTTCTTAATCAGTCTAAGAATATGACTCGACAAGGATTTATTTAACAAAACAGTATTAAGAAAAACTACATCCCATTTAGAGACACCTTTAAAAAAGACACGTGTATCGTTTTCAATTTAATAAATAAAACACTTTGAGACACGTATAAAAGTTTTAAAAAAAACATATATTTAATTAAAAAAATCACATATTTCCAAGCTTTTCGCCCTCAAAAGCAGGACACCATCAGGAAAACTACATGTTTGTTTGTACAGTGTGCAGCTGTGTTACAAATATATATGCATCACAAATCAGGTTAAAGTTATAGTTGCATCGTTACTTTGATACAAAAAAAATTTTATATTTCATAGGTTGGAGCCATTCTACATTAACACTGAGGCAACACTTGATTACTGCAATTTGCGTTGAAAAAAGTCTTGAATGGCTATTGGAAAACCTGGCGTTGTGGTCACATTAAGGTGAAGAAAACTTGTCGAGCAGTGGTAGAGTCATTCTTTTGGAGGAGTCTGAAACACTGGACTGGCGTGAACATCTGATAGAAGAAACTTGTACGAAAACTTGTAGTAGGAAGGAATCAAACTTTGCAGACAAACTGTGGAGGGGAACATGAAACTTGGAGAGGCGGAAACTATCGTTGGAGAAGGATGCATCAGCGTCCATAGAAACTTAAATGAAACTTGAAATTGATGAGGTTACATACTGAACTGGAAAAATATAAATGCAAGTTAAATATCTGGTTGTATAATATAATTCCAAATTTTAGGTAGGAAAGCTGCATCTTTAGAATTAATAACATTAGGTTATTTTACGATATTTACTGCTTCTGAAATTAAGAGTTCAGATATATTTTGTGGAATTGAAATTATTTCTGCTTCATCCCATAGGGGTATAGCACCGGAGTTATTGTAGATGAAATTAACTAGTGCAGAACTTCTTTCTTCTTTTACATTTTTTATATGTTCCTGGATTCTTCTATTAAGAGTTCTTTTAGTTTGTCCAATATAGAAAAAGATTTCATTATGCAATTGTATCGGAATTTTATAAACCCCTCCAGTGGGTCTAGTATGTTCACGATCTTTTATACTCAGTTGTTTAATAGTTAAAGGTGAACTATAGGGAATTACAATGTTAAATTTCCGAAAAATATAATGTTTAAAATTATCGAAATCTTTACTATAAACAAGACTATTAGTGAATTTAATTTTAGGGGTTAATGCAGAAAAGTTGCTAATTGGAGGAAAAAAGAGTTTATTTTTTATTTTATTGAACATCTCAATTATAGTAGTCTTTTTGTATCCAGCGTCCCTACCAATTTTAATAATTTTATTTAATTGTTGATTTTCACTGAATTGAAAGGAGGTATAATTAATGGCACGAAATATGTAAGAATTGAAAAAAGATTTTTTATACGTATTCGGATGAGCAGAAGAAGCAGGTATAGGGAGGGGGACAAAGGAATTTTTGTAGTACACGTCAAACCAAATAACTGAATTATTTTTGCTTCGATTAATAGAGAGGTCGAGAAATGGCAAAGTTTTATTAATTTCACATTCATAGGTAAATTTAATGGAAGGAAATTGTTGATTAAAAACATCTATAAAATTCAGGAGGAAATTTTTTGTATAAGGCCAGGATAAAAATATATCATCGACATACCGTAGGTAAATTGTCGGTTTAAATAAGGAAATAGCAAAGGATCTTTCCTCCAGCTCAATAAGTAAAATGTCGGCAAGAATAGGACTGAGGGGGGACCCCATTGGCGCTCCAAACGTTTGTTTATATATAACACCATTAAAAAGAAAGTAGTTATCGTTGATACGATCAAATGCTTCAGAAATAAAATTCAAAAATGGAACAAGAGAAGGAATATTATGGCAATTTCTAAGGATAATCAAACGAGCAATATCTAAAGGGATATTAGGAAAAAGGGAAATAACATCTAAACTATAAAATTTATCGGTGGGGGTGAAAGTAGTACTAAGAATTTTATTTTTCACTTCATGACCGGATTTAACAATATGAGAATTATTTATAATTAAAGGTTTAAGTAAGTCTGCGAGGAATTTTTCAAGGAATTTTTAAGCCCATCTTATTTTCTTGAAAAATTCCTCGCAGACTTACTTAAACCTTTAATTATAAATAATTCTCATATTGTTAAATCCGGTCTTGAAGTGAAAAATAAAATTCTTAGTA
This sequence comes from Salticus scenicus, assembly GCA_963930645.1. NCBI lineage: Eukaryota > Metazoa > Arthropoda > Arachnida > Araneae > Salticidae > Salticus > Salticus scenicus. Next base: position 371,636,558 of record OZ005650.1, read on the forward strand.
CTACTTTCACCCCCACCGATAAATTTTATAGTTTAGATGTTATTTCCCTTTTTCCTAATATCCCTTTAGATATTGTTCGTTCGATTATCCTTAGAAATTGCCATAATATTCCTTCTCTTGTTCCATTTTTGAATTTTATTTCTGAAGCATTTGATCTTATCAACGATAATAATTACTTTCTTTTTAATGGTGTTATATATAAACAAACGTTTAGAGCGCCAATGGGGTCCCCCCTCTGTCCTATTCTTGCCGACATTTTACTTATTGAGCTGGAGGAAAGATCCTTTGCTATTTCCTTATTTAAACCGACAATTTACCTACGGTATGTCGATGATATATTTTTATCCTGGCCTTATACAAAAAATTCCCTCCTTAATTTTATAGATGTTTTTAATCAACAATTTCCTTCAATTAAATTTACCTACGAATGTGAAATTAATAAAACTTTGCCATTTCTCGACCTCTCTATTAATCGAAGCAAAAATAATTCAGTTATTTGGTTTGACGTGTACTACACAAATTCCTTTGTCCCCCTCCCTATACCTGCTTCTTCTGCTCATCCGAATATGTATAAAAATCTTTTTTCAATTCTTACATATTTCGTGCCATTAAGTATACCTCCTTTCAATTCAGTGAAAATCAACAATTAAATAAAATTATTAAAATTGGTAGGGACGCTGGATACAAAAAGACTACTATAATTGAGATGTTCAATAAAATAAAAAATAAACTCTTTTTTCCTCCAATTAGCAACTTTTCTACATTAACCCCTAAAATTAAATTCACTAATAGTCTTGTTTATAGTAAAGATTTCGATAATTTTAAACATTATATTTTTCGGAAATTTAACATTGTAATTTCCTATAGTTCACCTTTAACTATTAAACAACTGAGTATAAAAGATCGTGACCATACTAGACCCATTGGCGGGGTTCATAAAATTCTGATACCACTGCATAATGAAATCTTTTTCTATATTGGACAAACTAAAAGAACTCTTAATAGAAGAATCCAGGAACATATAAAAAATGTAAAAGAAGAAAGAAGTTCTGGACTAGTTAATTTCATCTACAATAACTCCGGCGCTATACCCCTATGGGATGAAGCAGAAATAATTTCAACTCCACAAAATATATCTGAACTCTTAATTTCAGAAGCAGTAAATATCGTAAAATATCCTAATGTTATTAATTCTAAAGATGCAGCTTTCCTACCTAAAATTTGGAATTATATTATACAACCAGATATTTAACTTGCATTTATATTTTTCCAGTTCAGTATGTAACCTCATCAATTTCAAGTTTCATTTAAGTTTCTATGGACGCTGCTGCATCCTTCTCCAACGATAGTTTTCGCCTCTCCAAGTTTCATGTTCCCCTCCACAGTTTGTCTGCAGAGTTTGATTCCTTCCTACTACAAGTTTTCGTACAAGTTTCTTCTATCAGATGTTCACGCCAGTCCAGTGTTTCAGACTCCTCCAACAGAATGACTCTACCACTGCTCGACAAGTTTTCTTCACCTTAATGTGACCACCACGCCAGCCTTTCCAATAGCCATTCAAAACTTTTTTCAACGCAAGTTGCAGTAATCAAGTGTTGCCTCAGTGTTAATGTAGAATGGCTCCAACCTATGAAATATAAAAAAAAATTTGTATCAAAGTAGCGATGCAACTATAACTTTAACCTGATTTGTGATGTATATATATTTGTAACACAGCTGCACACTGTACAAACAAACATGTAGTTTTCCTGATGATGCCCTGCTTTTCAGGGCGAAAAGTTTAGAAATATGTGATTTTTTTAATTAAATATATGTTTTTAAAAACTTTTATGCGTGTCTCAAAGTGTTTTATTTATTAAATAAATAATAATAATAATAATAAACAGTATTAACTATATTCAGAAATTTAATTCATCAGCCTGGAAATTAATTTTTGATAGATTGGAGTAGAAGGCTGATTTTTACCAACTATGTGAAAAATACCAGAGCCGGGAATCGAACCCCGGGCTTTCCGCTTAACGCGCGGATGCTCTAACCACTGAGCTACCCTGGCTGATAACCATCCCGGCACTTCTCACATAATTTACTTTAGCAAGGTCACCGAGTCTGCATTAAAGCAGCTATATCAAGTGACAAATTTGAATGTGGCATAACTCCACACAGCCACGAAATTTCAATTCAGAAATTTAATGCATCATTCAAATTTGTCACTTGATATAGCTGCTTTAATGCAGACTCGGTGACCTTGCCAACGTAAATTATGTGAGAAGTGCCGGGATGGTTATCAGCCAGGGTAGATCAGTGGTTAGAGCATCCGAGCGTTAAGCGGAAGGCTCGGGGTTCGATTCCCGGCTCTGGTATTTTTCACATAGTTGGTAAAAATCAGCCTTCTACTTCAATCTATCAAAAAATAGGATTAACTCTACTTTTTTTACACAGGAATTTTTACTAGTGTTCGGATGCTTTTGTTACCAACTGTAGTCGAATGAAGATTAATGTGTATATGTAATTGAGTGAGTGAACGCAATAGCGTTTAAATGCTGCATTCAATTAAACTCAGATTTGATATATATATCTTTTAGGTCATTATCAGGCGAAATATGGGGAGATTAATAATTGTGGGATTAATGTGGATATGTATGAAAGTTACTATACACGATAGCGTACAAATACTGAATTTTCTATTCAGCTTAAATTTGGTAGACATGTTTAACCGGGTGGAAGGCGCGCGCTAACCCTCGAACTGTTGGAATTCAGTTGGAGCTGCCTGATGCCATAAGTGTGCTAATTCGCCAAAAATAGTAAACTCTCATTTTGTTCCTTCTGCTCAGTTTGTGTCAGCGTTTTCTCATCATTGACACCATCATTACATTATTGTTAGCAATACATGGAGCAAACAGATTTAGCGAAAGCCTCATATTTGTGCAAACAATAATGAAAGTGTAATTTGAAATGAAGATCTGCCATACGAAATTTGTATACGAAGGTTTACATAGCTCGAATAGTTTTGCTTTTTAAAGTAAGATATTAAATGGAATATTAAACGGTTTGTTGGTTGGGTTTTACGTCACATTAGTGTTGCGCTTTGGGCAATTGGCAAATAGTCTGGGACTCACCCATAAGGATGGTCCTGGGGAAGTAAATGGAATTGGTGCTTTGAGAAAAATGCTATGAATAGAATTACAAGTCTTAATAAAGTTTCAAGTTGTATCGGAGTTATGGCTTTTGATAAATTTTTAATATTGTAGGTGCATTGGAAAATATTTTTAATGAAGTTCTGTTATGATTATCATTCAAAATGATTCTCAGATTTAATCTATCTTCACCATGAAGGCTCCATTCTCCTCCATGGAGGACCAAAATTTTAATGATATGTCTTCCAGTGGCGGCTCGTATTGGGGGTACTTCATCGAAACGTCTAGAAAAAGCACAAAGAATGGAACTTTTATTCACCTAATTGGCTGATTCGCTTATTTCGACAATCTAAGTAAATATGTTAACACTTCAAGAGCCAATTAAAAGAAAACGTTTTCGTTGTTAACATACTGTTTTCAGTCATTAGCCTGCAGCCCTCCCAAAACGTCACTCACGAGCCGCCACTAATGTCTTCTGACCATGTTTCGGGGCGTATCCTAGACAGTTGCCATTTGTCAATAGTGTAGCACTAGTGCTACCTAAAACCTATATAATCTCAACCATGTACATACATTTATCGGTAAATATAAGATGTCACCGAAGCAAGGGAGCCATCTACTCCGTAGAGGATCAAAATTGTGATGGTATGTCTCTGGACTATCCTTAGGAGTGAGTCCTTGTACGTCGCCAATTGTCCAATAGTGCAGCACTAGTGCGACGGTAAACCCAGCCTGCCTACCCACCCTGTAAATATACAAAAAATATACACCCTTAAGTGGTGTGTCCAGTGTCCTAGACTGTAGCCAATTGTCTTAGCGTAGCACTAGTGTGACATAAAACGCACGTCCGCTCTCTCTCTTACTCACAAAATAATATAAAATAAATTTTTTAGTTATATTCTAAAGAAATATTAACTGTTCTCACAAATATTTCTAGCAATAACTTACTCAATTATGTTGGAAAAAGATTACATAGTTTTATTGACTATTAAGGGTTACATACAAACGGAACGCTTGCAATTTCGATGACTTAAATTTTGCAATTTTTTTGCAAATACAGTCGGCAGTAAAAGTATCCGAGCACTAGCGAAAATTCCTATGTAAAAAATGTACACTTAGTTTAGTTTTGTTAAATAAATCCTTGTCGAATCCTGTTCATAGTCAGTCTAAGCACACGATTCGACAAGGATTTATTTAACAAAACAGTGTTAAGTGTGCTTTTTTCACATAGGAATTTTTGCTAGTGCTTGGATACTTTTGCTGCCGACTGCAGTCATAGATTTGGAACTCTTGCAAACGGCTTTGCAACTGGAAGTGTTTCATTTGTATGTACCCCTAAAAAGTTTTAGCAGTTGTGGTGACTCAATCATCCCATGCGAGTGCTACCGGTCTAATTAATTTAATGATATTTTGATGAATACAAATTAAGGGAGCCGCGCTGAGCGGAATTAACGTTGCGTTATGCTACGCAATGGGCAATTGGAGACGCTCTATAGTTAGTTGATTGATTTTTAACGTCACACTAGTACTGCGCTATGGGTAATTGGATGTACCCCTAAACATGGTCCGGAGACATGCCATCACAATTTTGATCCTCCACGGAAGGTATGACCTCTTAAGGTAATATATTATAACTAAATTTAAATATTCAGTTTTTTTTTTTTTTTTTTTTTTTTTTTTTTCTTTGTTTGAAGACGCTTACTATATACTTATAGAGATTAGTATATAATCGATTTTAAACATTTTTCCCCAAAAGTTATTTTTTAAAAAATTGCGTTTGGAGGAGTTTTTCTTTTCTTTTTCTTTTTTTTTTTTTTTTTCATCAAGAATGATGTTAGTGAGTTTAACGTCTAACTAGAACTGCGCAGTGGGATATTAGCGATAGTCTGTGATTAACTTTAAGGGATGGGTTAAAATGTTATATTATTTACATATAATATTATGTGTATTTAATTTTATATATAATGTTTAAATTATATATATAATCAAAACATGTATGTGTATATATAATAAATTGTTTCCATACGTATTTTAAACCCTAGGCTTAAAATCAATATTGTCTCCAATAGCTCACTATGCAGTTCTAGAGCGACACTAATAAACCCTTTCTAGTCTAATCCACATGTATTCAGCGTTCTGTTTGACGTAACTCGCACTCTCTTACGTATGCTGTGGAAGGTTGCAATTTTCGGCACGATAAGAAAAGCGCCATGTTGGCGATTTTTCGAAACCGGCTACCTATTCCAATGAATTGTCTTTGTTGGGGTAACTGAGTCACCCCAGCGAGTGCTACCGGGTTAAAGTCATCGTTGCAAGAACTATTTATAGAATTTTATAAATTTGGAACTTACGGTACTATATCAAGCGGTGCAAATTAGAATTCTTTTGTTCTACTGTAAATGCATATTATTTGAAATTCGTTTTTTAATGCTAAAGTGTTTAAAACAGAAAAAGTGCTGTAAAATGTTACAATAATTGGCTAAAGTATGATCATTAGGAAAAAATTATGTGTGTAATAGCCTCTTTTACAGGGATGCATGAATGAATTTTCACGTATCATGTGCAAATTTAACAACTTTCTACTTTTAGGTATTTTTTAATGCTAGGAATACGTGCATGAAATGGGAAAATGGGGGAAAAAGCATAAAAAATAAAAGTATTTTTATATACCTTCTTGACATCGTAAGAAAATAATTTTTGTATTCTCCTCATCTGGCGAACCATATCTTTCGAATGATACCATTTTCAACCCTTTACTCCCATAATTAATATGCTAAAAATGGATTACAAATTTTATGCTTGCCTATTAATATATAGATGAGGGCACGCAGTAACTATGTTTTGCTCCCTGCCATCAGTTACTAAATACTTTTATTAAAATTCCTTTGGTATAAATTTGGCATAGCAGCCCCTTAGCGGCTGTTAAGTTTTTGTTGTCATTTTGGCGGAGAATTAAAATGCCTATCGCAATTTCGCAAGTAAAGATCTTGGTGAGAAGCGTACGAACTACTTCGGTGCAAAATTTCAAATTTCACCAAAAGGTTCTATACTGAAGCTGTTCCATTTCTTTAGAACAATTTTTCTCAATTTTATTTTTATTATTTAAAAAAAATGCTTATTTTATTTTTATTTATTTATTTATTTATTCGACATAAAAGAAAGATATTCACTTACTTATTTATATTCATTTTTGGCTAGAGATGGGAATGGTCCGAAAAAAAACCCCGGAAATTTTGGGGAAAAAACCCCAGTTTTTTTTCGTTTTTTTTTTTTTTTCCAAAAGGGTTTATTTCCATCCAGAAAATTTTAAAATTTTGAAATTTCTAGCATGAAGTAACGTATTCAGAAATTTATAATATTTATATTCCGATGCTTTTTTCTTGAAAAGTTTTTTCATATTCAGTATCTTACATGAAAACTCTGATCCTGATAATGTTCATATTTCAAAAATAAAGTTCTAACCATATATTCAAATGGTAATCCTGAAATATTTAAGTATCATAATGACCTCCCTCCCATTCCTTCATCTGAAATTACTCATTCTTTCCGAGTTTCTTTATACTTCAGTCTTTTATCTTGAATATATATCTTTAGATTTGTCTAACTGTAGTACTTAAATGTGTGTGGGTGGATATATAATATACGCACACACATATATACAAATGCATGTAACGGTTTAAAAAAAAAAAAAAAAAAAAAAAACAGAGCAACTACTTTGGGGGAAAAAAAATATTTCACAAAAAAAAATCTGTGCAAAAACCTATTTGATTTATGTCCTTTACGTCTGAGTTAATAATTTTTATATTATATAAAATATAATAAATCGGTAATAAAATGCTGTTTTAAATTTTTGAAGTTCAAATAACTTTAAATTAAACTTTTATTTTACCTTTCTGGAATTAGATTCCAGCATCAGGTCCGTTAAACCAGTTTTAACTGAGTTTGACCTGCAATCAAGTTTGGGTCTGGTCAGGGTTCGAAAATTACTTTCTCTTACCCATAACGTAGAGAAAGTATTGTTTTTGGGTCAAATTTTCGAACGTGAGATTTTGTTATATTTACACGTTCTGAGGTCCCCTGAATACGAAAATCATGTTTTTAGCAAATGGCCTGTGTGTATGTCTGTGTGTCTGTGTGTGTGTCTGTCTGTTATCAGAATATCTCAAGAACAAATAGTAGCAGACATTCCAAACTTGGTATTCTGAATGTGTATCATATATAGATGCTACAGTAAGCTTTTCGTTCAGATCAAGCAAATGGTTCGTGTACAGGGCCAATCAAGAGAATTCTAATACATTACGTCTATGGGGGAAATTACAGGTAAGTAGAGTTTAACGTCTATAGACTGCACTAAACCAAATGAAACGAATATATATATATATTGTAATAGAGATAGTCAACTGGGAAAATTTGTTTGTGTATGTAGGAGCCTCGCCTCCCCCCTCGAGGGGAGTAAATTTTCATGATGGGTATCTTTCAAAAGAGCTCGCCAATACCTTTAAAACGAATGGTTTAACCATCGATCTGCGATAATTTAAAACAAAGTTATCGATTTTTTTTTTTTTTTTTTTTTTTGCTTTTAACGAAAAAAAAACTTAAAAAAAATTGTATATATATATATATATATATATATATATATATTAATATTGAGATTAAAATGGACTTTTTTCGGATATTTAGTGTTATACTACTTCTCTAATATGGAAATTGTCTGCATTATCATAAAACATAATTTTTTTAAATAATAATTTTAATAAATTATTTTTTAAAAACAGAATTATTTTTTAATAACCCAATTAAATTTTCTATAAATCTAGGTGCATTAATGGAACAGGGGGTTGAAGGGGGCGGCAGCCCCCCTCACACAGAATTAATTATCATATAAAACTCTTCCGAAGCCTAATTTGAATTGTTTAACACAGGTTTACATAACATCGTTATCTTACCTCTTAATCTCCAACCTGTATTTATAGTATTAAATTTCAGGGTAAGAGAAAGTCGTGTGAGTGACATACCAGATTATTTCAGAATATTTTCGTATTTTATCAGAGTTTTCAGGAATATTTTCTTCCTTCTTTTTACTTCCTCTTACCCATATGGTCGAGAAAGTATTGTTTTAGGGTCAAATTTTCGAACGTGAGTTTTTGTTATATTTACATGTTCCGAGGTCCCCTGAATACGAAAATCATGTTTTTAGCGAATGGTCTGTGTATCTATCTGTCTGTGTGTCTTATCAGCATATCTCAAGGACAAATAGTAGCAGAAATTCCAAACTCGGTATTCTAAATGTGTATCATATAGGGATGCTACAGTAAGCTTTTCGTTGAGATGAAGCAAATGGTTCGTGTACAGGGACACTCAAAAGTATTCAAATACATTACGACATGGGTGAAATTGCAGGTAAGTAGAGTTTTCTATATACTGCACTAAACAGAATGAAATGAATATATATTTTTTGTAATAGAGATAGTCAACTGGGAAAATTTTTTTGTGTATGTAGGAGCCTCGCCTCCTCCCCTTGGGAGGAAGTCCCCCCTTGAGGGGAGTATAAATTTTCATGATGGGTATCTTTCAAAAGAGCTCGCCAATACCTTTAAAACGAATAGTTGAACCATAGCTATGCGATAATTTAAAATAAAGTTTTCAATTTTTTTTTTTTTCTTTTTAACATTTTTTCTTTCTTTTTTTTTTCTTTTTTTTTTTTTTTTTATGTAATATTGAGATCAAATTCAACTTTTTTTTTTTTTTTTTTTTGGATATTTAGTGTTCTCTGATATGGAAATCGTCTGCATTATCATGGAAGATAATTTTTTTAAATAATAATTTTAATAAATTATTTTTACTTAGTTAACTTGTATAGGAAAGTATAGAGGAATTTTATGTGGTGGCCACAACACACTAGTTAAATTCATTTTATATTCAGTAACAAATTTTTATGCTTATATTGAGTAAAACATTTATGTAAACAAACATTTACGGGTCATTTCCGGTTACTTCCGGTTTCAAAAACTGGCGAGTGACTAATATTAAAATGCCTGTAACTCAAATTCTAAGCAAGATAGAAACAAAATTCAAACTGATTTAAAAAGCTAAAATGTGATGCTTTAATACTAACCCAAAAATAGAAAATTGGAATTTTGACCGAAAATTGCATTTTAAAGGTAGGCAGGCACAATAAAAACGAATAATTTTAGGAGATCCAAAAGTTGCACTTTCTAGTCAATAACAGGGTGTTTCACACACAACTAAGTATCATATAAAACTATGTTGAAGCCTAATTTGAATTGTTTCAGCATAGGTTTACACAACAGCACTCGTTACCTTACCTCTTAATATCTAACCTGTAATTATAGTATTAAATTTCAGGGTAAAAGAAAGTCGTGAGAGTGACACACCAGATTATTTTTTTTACATTAAGTATATCATTCATAATATGATAATTTAAAAAATTAAATATTAATTATTCATTAAAATCAAAATTTTAAAAACTTTATTTTAAAAATTGCTGAAGTCTTTTTAAATTTTTAAAGTATTTTTATAAATTAATAGTTGTTCTTTAAATATTCTAAAATTCTATTTATCTGTCATTTACAACAACAACAACAAAAAAAAAAAAAAAAAACTGGATTTTTATAATTATTTAGTGTTGTTTTATTAAATTTTTCGTAGTTATTCAATTCTCATAAAATATTTTTAATTATTGTCTCTCTATATTACCTAACAGTGTTGCACTGTTAAAGTTTTAAGATTTTTAAGCTATTGCATAGATTCTATCGCGGGCTTTGAGCGCGGCGACCGAATCGAGAAATTCCGTAACGAAAAAAATTCTAACACAGTTCGGCAGACTTCGGCAGACAGTTAGTTCGGCAGACTTCGGCACTTCAAAACGTAATTTCACAAAACCCTTCATTTCTCAAACAAAAAAACAGATATCCGTAAAATTTTTGCTTTAAAATATAGCTAATAGAAATGTCTAAAAATCGGTTTCTGTAATTTTTGAAATTCGGTCCCCAAGGGGGGCGGGGGGCAAAACGTGATTTCGCATAATCCTATATATCTCAAACAAAAAAAATAGATAAATATGAAATTTTTGCTCTAAAATATAGCTAATGCAACTATCTAAAAACCAGTTTCTTGAATTTTAGAAATTCAGCCCCCAGGTGGGGCAGCAAGTGGGAGGGCTATGGAGCAAATACAGTTAGACTGTTCAAAATTGGTACAGATAGGTTTTAAAGGCCTGCAAGTCGAATGGGGATATTTTCGATTGCGTTAAGTTATTAGGAGGGGCAAGAAGGGGGGAGGGGAGGGGGGGACTAAAAAAAAAATAAAAATAGTGTCAGATCGTTCAAAATTGGTACATAGAGGTTTTCGATACTTACAAATCGATTGCGGATATTTTTGAATTTGTGAAAGTATTAGGAGGGGCGGGTAGGGGGGTGGGGCGGTAAGGAGAGCTATGGGGCAAAAACAAATAGAAATACAGTTAGGCCGTTCAAAATTGGTACAGATAGGTTTAAGAGGCCTGCAAGTCGGATGGGGATATTTTCGATTGTGTAAAGTTATTACGAGGGGCGAGAAGGGGGGAGGGGAGGGGGGGGGGCAAAAAAATAAAAATAGTGTCAGATCGTTCAAAATTGGTACATAGAGGTTTTCGATACTTACAAATCGATTGCGGATGATTTTGAATTTGTAAAATTATTGGGAGGGACGGGAAGGGGGTGAGGCGGTAAGGGGGGGCTATGGGGCAAAAACAAATAGAAATACAGTTAGGCCGTTCAAAATTGGTACAGATAGGTTTAAGAGGCCTGCAAGTCGAATGGGGATATTTTCGAAAGTGTAAAGTGCTTAGGAGGGGCAAGAAGGGGGGGAGGGAAGGGGGACAAAAAAATAAAAATAGTGTCAGATAGTTCAAAATTGGTACATAGAGGTTTTCGATGCTTACAAATCGATTGCGGATGATTTTGAATTTGTAAAATTATTAGGAGGGGCGGGTAGGGGGGTGGGGCGGTAAGGGGGTAGGAGAGGGGGCAAAAAAATAAAAATAGTGTCAGATCGTTCAAAATTGGTACATAGAGGTTTTCGATACTTACAAAACGATTGCGGATGATTTTGAATTTGTAAAATTATTAGGAAGGGCGTGTAGGGGGGTGGGGCGGTAAGGGGGGCTATGGGGCAAAAACAAATAGAAATACAGTTAGGCCGTTCAAAATTGGTACAGATAGGTTTAAGAGGCCTGCAAGTCGAATGGGGATATTTTCGATTGTGTAAAGTTATTAGGAGGGGCAAGAAGGGGATAGGGGAGGGGGGCAAAAAAATAAAAATAGTGTCCGATCGTTCAAAATTGGTACATAGAGGTTTTTGATACTTACAAATCGATTGCGGATGATTTTGAATTTGTAAAATTATTAGGAAGGGCGTGTAGGGGGGTTGGGCGGTAGGGGGGGCTATGGGGCAAAAACAAATAGAAATACAGTTACGCCGTTCAAAATTGGTACAGATAGGTTTAAGAGGCCTGCAAGTCGAATGGGGATATTTTCGATTGTGTAAAGTTATTAGGAGGGGCGAGAAGGGGTGAGGGGGGGGGCAAAAAAATAAAAATACAGTTAGATCGTTCAAAATTGGTATTTAGAGGTTTTCGATACTTACAAATCGATTGCGGATATTTTCGAATTTGTAAAATTATTAGGAGGGGCGGTAAGGGGGGGGCTATGGGCAAAAAAAAAAAATAGAAATACAGTTAGGCCATTGAAAATTGGTACAGATAGGTTTTAGAGGCCTGCAAATCGAACGGGGATATTTTTGAAAGTGTAAAGTTATTAGAAGGGCCGGGGAGGGGAGGGGCAGAGGAAATAGAGTTAGATCATTCAAATTTGGTACATCGAGGTTTTCGATACATACAAATCGATTGCGGATATTTTTGAAGTTTTAAAATTTTTGGGAGGGGCGGGAAAGGGGGGGAAGGAGCGGAAGGGTAAAAAATAAAATAAATAAATAATTATAATTGCATAAGTTGATAAAAAATGCTATGCATTAGCTTTACCGCGGCAGTGCCCGAGTGCCACACGTATTTTTTTTTTTTTATTTATTTATTTAATTTTTATTTTATTTTTTTTTTTTTTACATTCCTTCAGTCCCACAATTTTCTCTGTATTAATAAACAACTCTTATTTTGCTTTTATATATATAATTTTTTATTCTGTTTTACTAAGATAATTATAATTTTTTTCCATAGGGGATTTTTCAGGATTTTTTTTCTATAGATCAGTTTGAGAACCTCCAATATTTCAGAAAATTCTTTGTTCATGTTCTAATAACGTATATAATATTTGGTTTATATTTATATACTTATTGTAAGTTAGATAAAAGTGAATTTTAAATAAGGATTTTGAAAAAACCCAATTGGGCTTTTTCTTGGGTTTTTTTCAAAAGTGTTTTATTGAAAAAATCCCTGGTTTTTTTCGGGTTGGGCAAAATCAAGCCAACCCTGGGTTTGGTTGACTAAATGTTTTCTCTTGCATGTAAGGTTCGGTTCGGTTCTGGTTATTGATTTATTTTTCTTATGGGTCAGGATGACTGAATTTTTTCTTGGGGGCTGGGTTGACTGATTTATTTTTCTTGTGAGTCGGTTTTAGATTAGGTTAAATGATTTTTTTCCTGCTGGTTAGGTTAAGTTAAGTTTTCAACGAGTCGGGTCGATTTGAGAAATCTCTCAAAAAAATTGTATCATAATAAGCAGAAAATTTATATAATTATAAACATACTACATATTCTCGTAATTAAATATTTTTGTACACAGATTATTACATATATATCGCAGAAAGGCAATAAAAAAAGAAAAATCATACATATATATATATATATATATATATATATATATATATATATACATGTATATTATACTAAGCTTAAAGCATATTTTTGCACTCTTGAAAGTACACAACACATATAAATGGTTAAAAATTATTAATCCATTTTTGAGATTTCTAAATTTTATTTCAGTGTATAAGTAACTCCATAACTTTAAAAAGTTTTGCATGAATTTTAGATGAATATTAAATTTCATTTAGATTTTTGGTTTTGGATCAGGTTCGAGAAATCAGGTTCGAGTCGATGAAAAAAAATTTTTTTTTTTTTTTTTTTTTTTTTTTTTTGTCGGTTCGATTTTAATCTAAATTCATTGTATCAGTGTGCTGGGAGATGAACATTCCATAGGGATGATGCACACCCTATGCAAAATTAATGTTTGAACGATGATTTGACTAGTTTTTGGTGTTTTGTATAAGGAAAGGTACTGGCAGTTACGAATCAGAAAGGCTCATTTTTTAATAGTAAAAGCTTTTTGTATGTTTCTGTTAAGAAAAAATAACATGGATTGCATGTATTTTTAAATATTTAACACTTTATATTTTTAAGATAATATAACTATTAAGAAACCCTATTTTTATCTGTAAAAATTCAATTTTTCCCAATTTTTACAGAAAAAAAGCGGAAAAAACTGGGTTTTTTCCACCACCTCAAAATTTCCGGAAATTTTACATCTCTATTTTTGGCTCATAAATAATAGAATCTTTCGGTATATAGTTTTTATAATTCTAATAAATTTTTAATAGTCAAATCTATGTCACGAAGTTTGTTTACTTTCAGAAATTTATATTTCTTTTATTAAATTTTAGGCTTTTCCATTTATTTTAATATATAAAAAATTGCCATCATTATTTTAGAAACTTTTCTCTCAGTAATTTTTAAAATGTTAATATTATGAATACCTTTAAATAAATTTCTTAGTCAACTAATGACGTCATATCCTTCTAAAATCATAATAAATACACGCAAGTTAACTTTTCTTGTAATGTTTTTGAACATAATAAATAATACACTCATGTTTGTGAAAATTATAACACCAAGAAGGAATGCGAATATCAGAATGATCACATACATTATAGTAAGAAGACTAATTGATTAAAATTTCATGAAATTTGGAGCAATATGTACTGAGAAAACAGCACATAAAGCAGCGACCTCTGTGAGCAATAACAGCACTTATCTGCCGAGGCATTGACTCAAACAGCGATTGGATGACATGTACGGGTGAAGCTTCAACACAATGTCACAATTTATCGATCGTAGTTACTGGTTACTGGGGTGGTGGGGGGCCAGTTGCTTTTCAACGATTAAACAGTCATTTTCATTGGTGCAAGATCAGACGAACACGCTGGGCAAAGCAACAGTCGAAAATATTCTGCATCAAGGAAGGTCTGGACAATACGAACAACTTGCGCTCGTGCATTGTTATGCTTTTGCGCTTCGGAGGCCTTGAATATAGGGCAGAGTGATGGGCCTTAACTCGTCAGAAATGTAATGGCAGGTACTCAGAGTGGCGGGAATGAAAACAACAGTTGATCGAGACGTGTATCCAATGGTACCGCATATCATCACTCCAGGTGGTGACCCAGTATGCGACTACCAAAATTTTGATTACCCTCAAAACTGCATCACTGATATGGGCACCTTTAATGTGTGATCAACGACGAACCAGGGGCACTACGACGAACACTTTGTAACCTTTTCACTGCCGAGAATTCTGGGCTGTGACGTCATTTTACGACAACCACGGAAAAGTTCTACAACGAAGTCATCGGAAGCTTCTCACTGTCGGTATTTATCTTCATTATCTACCTCCAAAATCTCACCCAGTGTTCAGCTGTGAAAACGCGATTACGAAGTGAGAATTTCATCAGCCATTTCTAGTTAAAATAAATAAATAAATAAATAAATAAAATAAAAAATAAATAAAAAACTGATGAATTAAAAAATAAAAATTATGTACATATGTCATATTTTTTTAAAAAGAGCTTTCAAAACTATTAAATTTTTGTTCATTAGTTTTAAAGATAGCTATCTGATTAGAAAGTATACGAGTGACGAGAGATGTGCTGCTTTTATCACAAAAACCAAGAGCAATATAAACAAAAAATAGTCTAATATTAAAGACTAAAAAATAAATTTCAAAAATAATCACTCTTGTAGTCCTCAAACCTTTAAATTTAAGCTAAATCATGTGAATTCATCCTTCATAATACTAGTTTCATAACAATCCTACCTTAAAGAGGATATATAATTATGATAACTAATAAGGTGGTTCTCTCGCTATATCATGTAGCTTGCTTATTGCGTTAAATATTTTACGTTGAGAGTTCCCCGGTGCAATCCCCGGCAAGGGATAACAATTTTTATATATGGGTATATTTTATTGCGTCGAAAAATTGTTTAAATATATATATATATATATATATATATATATATATATATATATATATATATACATTTTTTATATACAATATTGCATATATTAGCAATTCCCTAATTTCATTTATTACTAATGAGGAAAATATGAATCTTTAATTTAATAATTTTTATAAAAATATGATTTTCTTCCCAATCAGTTGATTGTGTGATTTTAATATATTGTATTTCTTTCTCCCATTGTTTAATGGGGTTTTCCTTTACCTGCGGCTTATTTCTGTTGAGCTATCTATATGATAGACCTGATGTTTCTGCCTAAAGGTTGTCTGAGTGAGTAATGTCCACCGGTTGTCGGCCTGGATAGCTCAATTTGTAGAGCCTTGACCTTGTAAGTCAAAGATCTGGGATTCGACTCCCGGTCCTTGCATTATTTTCACTCAGTCGAAAAAATAAATTTCTATAAAAATATGATTTTCTTCCTAGTCAGTTGATTGTGTGATTTTAATATATTTTAATTTAATAGTTGGAAAAAATAATCTTTCTTTCTTTCTTTATTTTTTCTATTTATTTTTTCTTTCTTTCCCTTTCTCATTGAAATGAAATAATAATAAAAAAAATGCTTATGCTTCATTTTTTTTTTTTTTTTTTTTTTTAACGTTAATTATAGTTATTAATTACCAGAAGCTAAATTCGTAACTAATATACCCCCCCCCCCCCATAAATTATTAATATTATTCCATCAAATATTTTACTAGAATAAGAGTATGTAAACAAGTAATGAAATAAACAAATAAAAATGCTTAAGTTAATTTGATAATATATAATGTTTTTAATTATTAATTTATTTTAACAAAATATTTTATTTTATTTTATTTTATTATACTTATTTATTTATTTATTTATTTTTATTTTTTTCAGTTTAAATAAAATAGTTTAAAAGTAAAATGTTTGATCATTTTTCTGCTTTTGAAAAGTCATTATTAAACAGAAATTAAATTTCAACCTGAAATATTTTTTTTCTTTATAAGTAATTTATTTATTTTTTCTTTATTTAATTTCTTGTTATTGAGTATATATGTATTATTTAACTTACTAATTTTTTTCTCCTTTATTATTCATTAAATTTAACTTTTTTGTTTCAATTAAAATTAAATATATATTTATATACATATATATATTATAAAAATAAGCAATTAAATTTTAAAATGAAAATGCTTATTTTTGAATTTTTTTTTTTCTTTTTATATTTATTTGAATTTATACCGAAAAAAAAGTTAAATTCAGTTAATAATGAACTAGAAAATAATTGCTAAATTAAAACTTACAAATGGCAAATTATTTGTTTCAAACAACTTTTTTATAGATTTATACAAAAAAAAAAAAAAAAAAAAATTCCGAAAAGGACTTAACGGGGATTGAACCCGCAAATGTTGGTCTGGAATGAAATACTCTACGTCCAAGCCACTGCCTGGCGTACGAGGTTATTCTTAAGTTATTTATTACATTAGCATTTTTACAATTATTTTATTATGAACGATGAATTCGCATGATTTAATTTAGAATTTATAGTTCGTTTTAAGGTAAAAGCAACAGACCTATCGTCACTCGTAAACTTCCTAATCAAATATCTTTAAAACAAATGATTAAATGTATAATGTGTTCACACAAAAAAATAATAACTTTGAAAGTTCTTTTCAAAAATGTATAAATTATGTGCATCATTTTTGCTTTTTAAATCACTAGTTTTTATTACAAAATGGCTGACAATATTTTAGCTTTTTCACCGTAGGGGTTAATGAGCGAAGTCACTCTGCGGGTTTGGTAAGCGAAGCAAGCAGGAGGCGGAGTCCCTTAATAATATAAATAAATAATTATACTAATTTGTATAGAAAATTCCAGAAGAAAGTTTTGTGATGGCCACAATATACTAATTTTTCTAAATGTGTAAAAATATTAAATTCGATTTTTGGACCATTTAATTGGATGATGGACGTTATAAATCTTTTTATAAATCATTGTTTTAGAATTATAAATATTTGCTTACATATGCATTGAAATATTGTAAGATTAAGTATGATAAAATTTCTCCAAATCTATTAAAATGCAATAAAAATAAATTCAAAATACTAATTAATATATATATATATATATATATATATAATATATATATATATATATATTAAAATGCTTTTTTTTTTTTTTTCCTTTCATTCTAAACATGAATAGGCAATACTTTGTGAATTCATTGATAAGTTTCCTAATTTTTAAAAATGTGTTTATGTTCGAACGCTAAAAATTCGCTCAAAACTTTACCATTCAAATACAAAAATATTTTTAATAATCTGGTCTGTCACTCACACGACTTTCTCTTACTCTGCATTTCAATGCTATAAAGACACGTCCAGATTAAGGTGTCAGATCAATGAGGAAACATAATAAAGTTCAGCCTACACGAAAAGTAAACTAAAATAGGTTTAGGAACACTGTTTTTTGGCATATAATCCTGTATTGAAGGAGTAATGAAATTTTCAGACAATAATCTACACAAAACACGTTTTTATGAAAAAAAAAAAAAAAAAAAAAAAAATCCTTACATTTTATTTGAGGCAGCCTGTTATACTTTACTGATCAGAAATTTCGCCCATGGACGTAATGTATTTGAATTCTTTTTGATGGCTCTGTACACGAACCATTTTCTTGATCTCAACAAAAAGTTTAGTGTAGCATCACTGTAAAATACAAATTTGGAATACTGCGTATGAACTTCCTGCAACAATTTGTTCTTGAGATATCTGCTAATACACATACACGCATACCAACCACTAAAAACAGGATTTTCGGATTCAGAAACCTGAAAACGTGTAGATATAACAAGAACTTAATTTCGAAAATTTGATCCAAAAACAATAATTTCTCTACCATATATAATGGGTAGGAGAAAGTAAAAAAAAATAACTTTCCAATGAATAGACAAAGTAATGCCAAATATGTGTCAGATATATTGTTATGTAAAATCTACTGGAAAAAATAAAAAATGAATTTAAGAGGATTATTTTAAAAATGTCCAAAGAATTTAAAATTTTGAACTTAATTTTTAAATTTTTAAATTGCTTTCAATAAATTTTAATGTACCTAATATTTTTACATTTCAAAGCATATGGATGCAAATTTTCATATCCCAGTGACTATATAATTTACAAGAAAGTTTTATAACGTAAACTATTCCTTTAAGAGGACTGAAGCCATTATGGGACTCTTTTGTAAATTAATTTCTTAAAATTAAGAAATTTTGCGTGCATAAGCAATAAAATACAACAACATTAAGTTTATTAAAATTTCTTCAAAACTATTTAACTTAAAAAAAAGAAAGAAAGAATACACACATATATTTGTATGTCGACAATGTACCTTCACTATGATTTTTATAAGATTAATAAAAAAATTAACAATGGTGGAGCATTTAAAAAATTTCCGATTTTTTTTTTTTTTTAATTTTACATATTAAATTTACTTAGTTTTTAAGAAAATTTTAAAAACTTAATAAATGCATATATTTTTATTGTAAGACGGTAATTTACAAAAAAAAAAAAAAAAATAATAATAATAATAATAATAATAATAAATATCCACTGTTCTTTTAAAGGTGTATTCAGCGTTGCCAATCGTACGATGATTATCGTACTACAACTACATGGTTGCCAAATCTTCAATTTAGGCGGAAGACTTCATACCAGAAATTTTCTATAGTGACTTTCACTTTATTTAATTATGAAAAAAATAATATAAAATATCTCTATCAAAAACTATTGGTGTGAAACCTGATTTAAAAGTTATTAATGTTGGCAAGTATCATCCTACGGAGGGCAACACTGAATGTATTGTACCAAGAGTGCTGATGTGCGCACGTCGTCTGGAAGAAAGAGATCCTCCCTCCCCGCTCAGGGTCAAAATTGTGATTTGTCTCTGGACTATCTTTAAACGGGCTTAGAACTATCTGCCAGAATATCTGCCAGAATGTTGCCAATGGTTTATTGCGCAGCTTTAGTGTGACGTTAAATCCACTTAACACTAACCTCAAAATTTATTTAGAAAGTGGTTTTTTCCCCTTGGTTCATGTTGCTGCATTCAAGCTTTAGCCTAAAATGGTTCGCGCTTATTTATTTCAACTGCATATGATTATTGCGTATTTTTGCAATTTATGTTGTTGCTTAAAAGAAAGAAAAAAAAAAAAAAAAAAAAAGCTAGCTTATTAGTGCATTTCACTGCAACCTTGTTTAAATATCAATATTATTTGTATGAAAAATTGGCAACCACCTGATATTGTCAAAAATGTTTAAAAAGGAGCTTTACGAATTAATGAAACAACAATACGATACACCTTTTTTTTTTTTAATTACTTTTTGACACATGATAATAGCTTTTTACTTATTCTGAATATTTCAAAAAAGAAAGTGCATAACTAGATTGGTTGGTTGGGTTTTATATCGCACTAGCACTGCATTATCGGCAATAGTGAATAACTATATACTATAACATTTCAAAATACTAAATTTTTGCATTCTACAACTAACCGTTTTTGAGTTATACAAGACACACATTTACATACGCACAGACGTCACAAAACAATGTGTTATATTGTGAATATGTCTGATACAAGATATCTCAGAAAGGGAGGCATACAACCTATGTATTATAATAGTTCCAAATATAAAATTTCAACTTTTAAGATTCGTTTTTAAGTTATCCGAAGTACAAGATATGTGATTACAAACTTTCTTTACTTATAACAAGGATTAAAAAATAAACTTTAAAGCATATTATGTAAGTGACACACTTTGGATTATAGTCGATATCTGCTGTGTGGCCATCTTCTCGTGAAGGTCACACATCGACAATCGTTCCTAAACTATCTTTTGCACGGCATTCTCTGGAAAATGCCTCACTTTTATAAAAATAAATAAATAAATAAAAATTCGAAACGTTGTTCATTTTCTAAAAATTTTAGGACAAATATCCCGATGTTTTACGCATATGTGAGCGAAAAAATATGGTTACGATTTGTGAAAAATTAACATAAACGCATATTTCTATATTCTTTATGTGAAATATTTACTTTCTTGTTTCAGAGTTATTCTCACTTCTCTCCCCCCCCCTCCCCCACCATCCACATCTGCACTATTTACCTTCCAAAAAATTTTCTTTCAATTTTTTCTTGACGATTTTTGCGACATTTTATTCATTTTTGCTGTCCTGCCATTTATTAAGAAAGTTGTGGACTAAAGAAAATAAATTAATTTCGAAACAATTTATGCATATACATATATCTAAATAATTACAAATTAACAATACATAAATATACAATCAATTCCTCAATAAAATGTCAGAAACCTTTTTTCTTCTATCTTCCTCCACTAAATAAGTAAAATAAATTTTCAACAGTTGCTTAATCACCAATAAATTTTATTTTCTCTTTTGCAGATTTAAGAAAGTGCTAATCAGTGTAATTCTAGGTTTAGAAAAAAAAAAAAAAAAAAAAAAAAAAAAAGGAAAATAAATGGTGTCTTACCTACATTTGGTTTGAGTTGCAAAAACATCTGTTTTTTTCCCAGACCGGCAAACGATAACTTTCAGCTGATATTCTAATCCCGATTCGAGAGGATGCGGAAGCCAAAGCAATACACAAGGCCTGAAGGACTAAATCCAATTTAGCCACATTAAATGTGATCAATGCATAAAGCGCAAAGGTACACACACACAACGGAGTGTACATGCTGAGACACAAAACTATAACAAATTCAAATACAATTTAAATTTCTTTTTTCTTTTTCTCCGTCGAAGATTTCTTTTAATTCTCCAGCCGACAGATTTCAGCCTCATCGCGGGACACTTTTCGCATCTGACAGGAAGTTGCGAACACGAATGAAGATTTTTCGCTCCCACAAAAGTTCTTAAGGTTTATTAAATCTTAACGACGCAATGAAAAAATAATAAAAACATCCTTATTAATGATTATCAATCTTTTTTGATGCCAATCTTGGCGACGTAAAAAACACTGCCAAAGATTTTTATGAGATAAAGAGAAGCTCTTTTTCATTCATTTTGGAAGAGGGCCAATGCATTATTATTACCAAGAAATGCGGCCACGGTGTTAGTTGGATATTAAAACGCAAAATTTCTCTATTAATTTTTTAATATCAGTTTTTTTTTTTTTTTTTTTGAGGGTTTTTACCCTTTTTACTTTCTGCTTATATACATAAGACGTAATTATTGGATTCGTGAGAATTTTCGACCTCCTATTTTCGATTAATTTACTCGTTTTGAAAGGTCTTGGAAACGATTTGACTTTTTTTTTTTTTTTTTTTTGGTAATATAAAAAATATCTGTCTCTCTCTGCGTGTATATCACAAATTTTGTTGATTCTGTATCTCATATCCAATGAACGAAATAACGAAATTTAACCAAGCTTGAAATTTAATTGGACTTTGACCTGAACTGGTGCTGATTACATCTGGTGTTTAATAACTCTAAAGGTGACACTGTAAGTTGTAGATTATGTTTAATAGATTAATAAATTAGCAAAGATTTTTTTTCCATCCCCTTTTGGATTATGGATGGTCTTAAAATGTCATTTTTGTCATTTCTCTGACATTTCAGGCACCTGTAAAGGTTTAAAAACTACACGATTACAATTAAATTTTCTCATTAGTGTAATTCCAGAGATTGATTTATGTGGTATTTTATTTTGTGGTTTTGTTCCTTAGGAAAGTGATTCACTACCGAAATTGACAAAAATTTGATGTTTGATCTTGAACTTTGACCTGTTGTAATTATTCTAGTTATTAAGCTACATCAGTATAACAAAGTATGTAACATATTATAGAGAGACTTGGCTCGGGATTATTAAAACAGAGGAAAACTTCAACATTTAGAACGCCAAAGATAAAAAATTGGAAAGCAGACAACTGTTTCGGTACTATTTAGTGCACCGTCTTCAGTGCATAAAGAAGTGAGACTGGAGTGCTCTTATATATGAGATAAGGATCGAATTCTGATCAACCAATAGAATTAGGCAGAATGTGGAGGATTGACCTATAGGAATTTAAGAAATACTAGTTGGGAAAAACGCAGAAGAAATTAAGAAAATGTGGACTGAATGTAAAGTTTTAAACAATCAGGCAAATGGAGTACAACGAAATCACAATTAACAACATTTTAAAGATTTCTATAGATGCAAAAAGATTCAAAGGAATGAGTTCACGAGTGGATTTAGACCAGCAAGTTATTTTAGCTGAATCAAATTTAAAATTATGATTTTCCTCCCAACAAGGCTTAGAAATCGCTGATTTATTGATTTCTTACTTACAGACGTAATTAATATGTTCTTTTAGACAAAATTTAAGCCTGCGTTTAGTTTGATCAATGTATGATAAACCACACTGGCAGAAAATATTATATGATGCCTCAAGACTTATACATATCTATAGGATTTTTTAACTAAGAAAAGATGAGTTTATTGGTAGGCGAAAAAATTATTTTAAAATCATATTGCTTGAGAATTTTAGCTATGGCATGACTGGGTTTAGGAAAATAGGGTTTTTACCCCATTTTTCTAATATACAAAAAGTTTTGCTCCTAATATACAAAACGTTTTTCCTGGATATCAATTTTTATTATAAATAAGGATTTTTTATTTTATAATAATTTGTTAAAAATAATTCTCATTTTGCACATTTATAGCAATTTTCGCCCTGTACTGTCACATTAAAAATTTGGAGAAAACGGAATGGAATGGTCACCCGTTAGGTGATTTTATCAAAAGAGTTGATAGGTACTAATTTACGTCAAGGTGCAACTACATATAAATTTATATGAAATTCTGTGTGCAGTGAGTTCCCGAGATACGGTTGCCACAAAAAATCAAACATTATTATACATTTTAATAAAACACCTGGCTGCCGGACCACCTAATATTATTATACATTGAAATTTTATACTGTACTATCCATTTTTGGCGTCAAGTTGGTTCATATTTTCGCGAAAATGAAGTTTGAAAACATCAGTGGATTTTGCTGACACATATTTTGCTCTTCCCTTTTGGGGTAAAATTTATGAAATTGGTTTTAAAGTATTTGTGTTTGTTATGCTTTATTGCAAAAACTCTACGAGTATTCTTTTTTTTTTTTTTTTTTTTTTTTTCTTTCTGTCATTTAGGTATTCTTATTTATTTTATTTTGAAAAGAATGGTCTATTTTTATGTTTTATCTCATCATCATCATCATCATCATCATCATCATTTTATTTGTTTATTTAAATTTATTTTATTTTATTTTATTTTTTTCAGGTGGAGGATATAAATGAGTATGTAAAAAGCTCATTTTGGTCTTTTTTTTTTTTTTTTTTTTTTTTTTTTTTTTTTTTACCGTAGACCCCTTTATTTTATTGATATCTAAAAACTTTTAAAATACGAATCTATTTCAAAACTTAAATTTAATGTATAATTAAGTAAAACATTTAATGTCGAAAATATACTAATAATAAATAAATAAAGAATCTAATATTTGAAGAATTTGAAGAATAAAATCAAACTTTTTAATATTGTCCATGTAATCCAAGGACACATAAAAGTACCATTTCATAAAACAGATCGAAATCATTATGCAATTAAACATATACAAAACAAAACTTTTAGTTAAAACACTATCGAAGAAAAAATCTTGTTAAAAAAAAAAAAAAAAGATTTGAGGTAATAAATTATAATACGGGTGAAGATTGTGTGCGTGTAGCATGTAAAAAACTCTTTTCCTGAACAAGAACCCGTGGTCTCAACCAAGAACAAAAGGAAAAATTTCGTCCAGGTGCAGCCTGTAGAAGTTGTTTTTCCGCAAGTGTCCTATTGTGAGGCAGAAAGCAACTTCTTTCTGATAAGAAGTTTTATCTGCTGTTAAGTGGATTTTGAAATAATCCAAGCAGTGAACTATGTGAGAAAAAAAATCCTTAAAACGCCTCGAATCAATCAAAATAAAATATTTTGGAAGAATCCGGAAAAATATAAAATTACATTTTAAATAGCTTACTCCTGAAAGCGAGAATTTTAGACTAAATTACATAGAAGTTATAGTGAATACATTGAATAAATCCATTTCAATTTAAGTTATACTTTAAAATACAATTTGAAGTTTTAAAATTTTAAAATCTAAACAGAATAATTAAAAAAAAGTGTAAGGCTAGTGTTATAAAAACTACCGACCTTTAATTAAATTAAATGTTATTTTTTTATAAGCTCTGTAATTTTTTTATTGAAAGAACACTAGCTCACAATTTATAAAATATCAGCACATGGCTAGCCTTGAATTTAATTAAATATTATTTTTCTGTAAAATTCTTAATTTTCAACCAAATTTAAAGATTTTTGGTGTACTACTTCAGTCTAAAAACTTGTGACTTATACCTAAAATGAGTTAAATAATTATAAGAAAAAAAAAACCTTTTTATATACCATGTTTTAAATTTTCTGATGAATCATTGAGCTCTTTATCAACGTGCATAAAATTTTTAAAGTGATAATGACGTCAATTTTTGTGAGATGCATAATTTAACTTTCTATAATTTTTTAACGTCCACGTTTAATTAAATGTATTTATTTTTATGTCGAAAGAGAAGGAACTCGTAAATTTTTTTTGGCAACAATTAAATTATAGCTAATATTTTAATGGCTATTTTACCGCTATTAGAATGTTATTATTTTAATATTTTAATTAATTATAAGAAAATTAATCAAAAATTCAAAAATCGGACTTCGAAGTATTTTTTTTTCACCGGGTTCTGAGCTACTGTGAAAGTTTCAAATGTCTAGCTAGTAGGGAAGTTAGTTAAAATTCGATTGCAAGATTTGTAACGGACAAACAAACAAGAATAGAAGTTAATAAAAACATGGTAAAATTGGAAAATTGAAAGCTTTCAAATGAAAGCTGTGTCTAATGCTGTATGCCAAATTTTCTAAAAATAGCTTTGCACTGGTTATAATACCCTACATGCTATAATTAAAAGAGTGTAATTTTTTTTTTTTTTTTTTTTTCATTTTTTTAAAAATCGTTATTAGAGGTCTGCACGGGCCGGGCTTCCGGCCGAATTTTTGAATTTGCTCTCGGGCCGGGCCGGGCTCGGGCTCAGTTTTTTTGTGTATATTCGGGCCGGGCAGGGCCTGAATGAAATTTTCTCTGGGCCGAGCTGGACCTGAATGAAATTTTCTCGGGGCCGTGTCGGCCCGAATCTTTTTCTGTTTTCCTCGTTAATCAACGAAAAAGGAAAATGATAAAATATTTCTTCAGTCATTTATTTTAGGTATTTTTACAGGCTTGTATGTCACATAAAGTACTATTTTGTTAAAAATGTGTCTGTAACGTCAATTTAATTGTCTATCAGTCTGTCTGTCCAAAATCTGATTTTTCGCAAATATTTTTAGCATGCCTCGAAATTAATATATTTTATTTAAAGTAATATTAGATGGTTTCCTATTCAAAATAGTATGCCTGTCACTACCAGTTTGCGTACATGTACATAACAAAAGAAATTAGATACATTACTGTGTATAAGTGTTTGTTTCTTATGATCTGTTGAGTTCAGGTGGTATAAAGGCTATAAAAACCTTTCCGCTGTAACTTTTTCTCTAAGGCTCCTTTTCCTTTTCTCCAGTGGACGAAAGTAGCATCATTTTTATCAGTGGCAAAAGCAACTTTTCTATTGAATATGGTTGGATTAACATTAAAGTTTTGTTTACCGGAGCACATGAAAGATTCGGATACATTATGGTATGTAAGAGGAAATGGTTGAAAGTGCATTTTCAGTAGTATTAACCATTTTAAATAACTTCCTATATTGTTTGATGAATGCTAATATTTTCGATTTGACTTTCTGTTTGTCTTTGTGCCTTGTCTATAATAATGAATTTCTGTTTATATATAAATGTCTTGTAAAATTTCAGCAGTTTTGTTAAAGAACGTACTGTTGTTTGGTTATATAAAACCTCTGCAAAACACATACTAAAAATCTTTTTCATAAAAAGGCATTCTTTTTTTTTTTTTTTTTTTTTTTTTTTGTTATTTTACATATTTTTGAATCGGGCGGGGCCGGGCCTGATTTTATTGTTTTTTGTCCGGGCCGGGCCGGGCCGAGCCAAAAACCGTTAAAAAATAAACGGGTCGGGCCGGGCCCGGAGCGCATTTTTCGACTTCATAACGAGCCGGGCCGGGCCCGGGCATCGAAATTCCGGCCCGTGCAGACCTCTAATCGTTATATCTCCATGAATATATCTGTACTGATAAGTATAAAGGATTTAAGTCCATATTCTTAATTTTTCAGGAAACGAAAAATAAAATTAAACTGTCTAAAAACAAATCAGAAGAATCGATTAGGGAAAAGGAATTATGTTGATTTATACCCTTTATACCATTCAGTGATTGTCAACCTTCATTTAAAAATCGGAAAAA
Organism: Salticus scenicus; assembly: GCA_963930645.1. Lineage (NCBI taxonomy): Eukaryota > Metazoa > Arthropoda > Arachnida > Araneae > Salticidae > Salticus > Salticus scenicus. The sequence continues at coordinate 371,663,421 of OZ005650.1, forward strand.
ACTGAATTAAATATTTTATACCATACATGAATGGTAAATTTCTGATTTGAACCTTTTTTTACCAATCGATTTTCTCAGAGACTAAATGACATAGACTTAAATCCTTTATACCAATCGATTGAGAATATTTTTTTGAGTCTGACTATGTACTTAACTCAAAATCGACATTTTTGGACTTAAACCCTTTATACTTATCAGTACAGATATGTAGTAGCCTAATCAAATTTTATACAGATAATCAGAAAAATCTTCATAATTCCATGCTACAATCAAAACGCATTTAAAGCATTAGTATAGGGTGATTCAAAACATTTTAACTTTTGTTTAATTTTTTACTGGTCCCTTTTTTCTTTTCAAGACACAACTTTTGCTGAAATATATGAAATATCTTTGCACTACCAATGTTTCAAGATGTTACCTAAAAAACTTTTCTAGATATTTGATCAAATGTCTAAATTCGAAAGTGTCTAAATACTTATTGGTTGGTAATGTATATGTATAACGAAAAAAAAGTCCTATTAAAATTATATATATTTTGAACACATTTCGATACATTTCAATATGTATTTTGGAATTATACATATTTCGAACAAAAAGGTTCAGCAGAAATAAACAACTGAATAACAGTACTCTTTAACTACATTTCTTGCGACCATGGAAGCCTCTGCGCAAGTGAGAATTCAACGAGTCCACTAGTAAAACAGGGGAGATAAGCTTTTCGTTGAGAGAAAATAAGGGATAAGGGAATACCGAATGACTGTATGTTTACTAAATTCAAACCCGTTGGTCAACTTGGAAACCCTCCAAGATTTTCGACTCGTCCTCACTGCTAGGCGTACGAAACGTCGTTACACTATAGTTATAATAACAATAATATCTTAAATAAAAAATAATAATAAAAGAAAACATAATACATATATTGGTACAAAGTAGTAAAATGTATAATTATGTATATAAACCCGTCGTTTTTAGTTAATAACTTCGTTAATTGAAATGATAGAAATTTCTAAGCAGCTGTAATGCCTTCCTTGGAGTATACGGAATACACTGATAGATCTTATGACGCGAAGAACCCTGCCCTCCGCGAGAAGTTGCTGTCGCAGACAAAAAAAAAAAAAAGACGCCAGCGGCAATTTTTTTTTTTTTTATTTTAATATATAGAGACAATCTAATTTTGAAAGGGAAATATACATTTTAAAAAGACCCTTCAAAAATAAAGAAAAGTATTATCTGTGTAAGAGAACGCAGAATTTACACACAAAGCAAAACAACAACAAATAAAAATTCAAGTTTTTTGTCAAATATAGTTATTAACACGCTTTTATTAGCTTCACCTGTATGTATGTATGTATGTTTGTTTGTAACTTCTCTGGGAGCAAACAAAAAATTTATATAGCAAAAAAAAAAAAAAAAAAAACTCTCCCTACGTGAACGATGTGGCGTTGAGGTAAGACGACCCGCTACGAACCTAAAGGTCCAGCGTTCGATCCCCGTCAGGGGAGATTTTTTAAAAATGGTTTTTGTTTAATTCTAAGTTATTTTAATTAAAGATTTAAATGTGTGTAAATATTACGGTGTGTCACTCACACGATTTTCTCTTACCCTGAATTTTAATACTAAGATATCTAGATATTTTGTATTTTTTAGTTCACATTTCTATAAAAGCGTGTTCTTTAATTTTTTAAAACTATAATATTATTTTAATGTATCTAAATACCTAGATACACATTTAAATTGATTACAGAAGCATTTTTTGCTCATATCTGTAAACATAATTAAAATTTTGAAATATTTGATGGATATAATTTTAAGGTGGTTTCAGACCTATACCTCAGAGCCCAGGTGTCATTGAATTCTTTCCAGCCCTTTTCACTTGATACCTGGTCCAATAAAAAATTGTTCTATGCACCTCCATCTCTTCTATGCACAGAGAGAAAATATTCTGAATGTTCTCTGATGTCTAAAACGTAAAGATAACGCATTTTTTTTTTTTTTCCTTTCAAAGCGTTTTACTGACAAAAGACTTATGGAGCATGCGCAGGCATTTTTTTATCCATATCTCTAAATCTAACCAAAATTTTATAATGTTCGACAGATATCATTTTAAGTTGCATACAGAATTAAATCTCTGTCAAGTGTCGTCGAATTCTGTCCTGCTGTTCTCACGTGATACCCGGACAAAAATAGCGTTACAGACATACAGACACAACGATCCACACACACAGAGAGAGAGAAAATTGAAAGGTGAAGATATCGCATTTTTTTTTTTTTTTTTTTTTTTTAATCTGAGAAATTTACAGCCAAAAATCGGATTTTATTAATATAGATACAATACAGAAGAGTATCTGACTATATCAAATTCCTTGTCACCAAAGAAGAAAACCTTGTTCAAAACTGAAAAATTCAAAACTACAGTTAAACTTCCTAGTTCAAAACTACAATTTTCCAATTTTTCACGGACGTGCAATTTTCCAGACAGCATAAAAATTGCAAGATTTCGTACCATAGTAGCCATATTAAGCCAAACTCCATAATATACGTAAGATATTGTTAGGAAATTAAATTTTTTTTAAAATATAATGAAAAATCGAATGAATAATAATTAAAGGGAAATTGGCTATTCCTGTATATATATATATATGCGTGTGTGTACGTATAGATAAGCATAAAATTACTTTACTGACTATAAAAATAGTTTTTGTTTTATTTTATTAAAAAAAGTCTGTGCTGTTAAACCAAAAAGAGACATAATTTTTAATACAGCCATACGAAGCCTGTAGAACTTGTTTTTCCGCAAAAGTCGTTTTATGAGACGGAAAACAACTTCTCCTACTTTTCAATAGAAAAAAAAAATAGATTTATTTTCTTTTATTTTTTTAATTTTATTATTATTACTTAAAATATATATATATATATATATATATATTCAATCATTCCGTCGCACTCGTATAAAAATAAATTCCATTTATTTTTTCACCCTTGTTGCATTTTAAATTGGGTTATTAAGATGAAATTGCATTCAAACGAGCTTGTCAAAAAATTTCTTCAATATAATGTTATTCAACAAGTTCTTACCATTTACAAGTGTCTGGTAAAATTATACATAGCATTAACATTAAAAGCAATAATTTAAATATTTTATGTCTATGATAGTGCGCGTTAGATTAAACCAATTTAAATTAACATAATAGAAATAATCTAGTGTGTCACTCACACGACTTTCTCTTACCCTCAATTTTAATACTATAAATACAGGTTGTAAATTAAGAGGTAAGATAACGAGAGTACTGTTATGTATAAACCTATGTTAAAAAATTCAAATTAGGCTTCTGAAGAGCATTAGGATAATTAGTTCTGTGTGAGGGGGCTACCGCCCCCCTCAACCCCCCTTTTCATTAATGCACCTACGTTTATATAGAATTTAATTCTGTTATTAAAATTTAAAGTTTACTTAAAATTATTCAGACAATTTTCACACGCAACATCCCTTGAAACATATCAATCTTGATCAAACTTGTCCAGCAACAAACTTATATTAACTTCAAAATACAACATTTGGATCTCATAAAATTATTCGTTTTTAAGTTACTCTAAGAGACACAGACAAAGATCAAACGCTAAAAAACTTGACTACGGTAATCAAGAAGGCTCAAAAAGTGTAAATATACAAAAAACTAGTTGGCATAGGTGGACTCTGCTCAGTTCCCCAGCATATTTATGTTCTCATAAATTTCTAGTGCGAGACATATTATAATCAAAATCATGTTAAAAAAATGAATTTGACCAAAGCTTGATACAGTGACAGAACGAAATCCCCGCCAAATAGGCTATCCACCGTTCACTTCGATATATTTATCTTATTCTAATCTATTAATTTATTTTATCAGGGTCAATTCCGTTGTTTAGTTTTCATGCTACTATTTCCAATGGAATAATCTTCAAAATTCATATTTTTATGAAAAAATTACAATTTCGCTATGTTGATAAAATCTTAAATTACGAATAATTTACGAAATTTTCCTATTGGAATATTTGTATTCAATCATATTCAAACAAATATCATAAATGTAATTTTAAAGTTGTCTAATGTTTTATGATCCTCAAAATTGAAGTTTATGCTCAATTTTGCCTTATTCTAATATGTTAAGTACATCGTATATTCCTAATAACTTACGAATTTTTTAAATTGGAAAAATCATAGTCTATGATATTCATGCCAGTATCCTAAATAATATTTCGAAAGTGGTTTGACATCTTTACGATGAAAATATCCCTCAAGATTGACGTTTATGTGAAATTTTGCTATATTCCGCCATGTTAAGAAATTCGTAAATTTCCAACAACTTACGAAATTTTTATATTGGAAAATTCATAGTCATTAATATTCATGCCAGTGTCCTGAATAATATTTCAAAAGTAGTCTGACATCTTTATGATGAAAATATCGCTCAATATCAGTTGGCATAGGGACTCTGCTCAGTTCCCCATCATATATACACTGTTAAAAATTTCAGCAGAAAACTTTGTGTAATCTGTTATCTTAAGTATTACGTAAAATTACAGAGAAAAATAAATGGAGATGTTAATGAGATGTACATTCATGTTAATGACTAATGTTAATTTAAATAATTAATGGTGAGAATATATTTCGGATTTGGAATGCTTTTTCTAATGTAAAAACAGTCATTTTTAATTTTAATTAAATAATTAAATAACAAAATTGGGTAAAAATACAGAATAAAGATTGAGAATCTCGATTATTCACTTTTACCTAAGAATAACTGTAAATTTTCAGAGACTCTGAATAAATATTTACATTAAATTTACAAAATTTTTTTAACAGTGTATATATTCATAAATTTCTAGAGCAGGACATTCTCTTAACCATAGTTATCATGTTAAGAGGAATGAATTTGAAAAAACGCTTGGCACAGTGACAGAGTAAAATCCCTGCCTAATAGGATATCTACCGTTCACTTCGATATATTTATCTTATTCTAATCTATTAATTTGTTTTATTAGGGTAAATTTTGTAGTTTAGTTTTCATGCTACTATTTCCAATGCAACAATCCTCAAAATGCATATTTATATGGAAAATTTTCAATTTTGTTATGTTGATAAAATCTTAAATAACGAATAGTTTACGAAATTTTCCTATTGGAATATTTGTAATCAGTCATCTTCATACAAGTATCATAAATGTTATTTTAAGTTGTTTGATATATTTATGATCCTGAAAATGGCCATTTATGCTCAATTTTGTATTCTTCTGCCATTTTAAGAGGATCGTAAATTCTAAAATAACTTACGAATTTCTAAAATCAGAAAATTCATACTTTATGGTATTCATGTCAATATCTTAAATAATATTTCAAAAGTTGTCTGACACCTTTACGATGGAAATATCGCTCAAGATTGACGCTTGTGTGAAATTTTGCCCTATTCTGCCATGTTAAGAAATTCGCAAATTTCTAATAACTTACGAAATTTTTATATTGGAAAATTCATAGTCAGTGATATTCATGCCAGTATCCTAAATAATATTTCAAAAGTAGTCTGTCATCTTTACGATGAAAATATCTCTAAAAATTGACGTTTATGTGAAATTTTGCCCTATACTGCCATATTAAGAAATTCGTAAATTTCCAAAAACTTGCAAAATTTTCAAAGTAGCATATTTATAGCTACTGATGTTCATTCCGGCATCAAAACTGATATTTTAAAACTGGTCTGACATTAGTAAAGTATAATCTGTAAAAAGTTTCCATTTAATGCATATTTAAGTGAAATTTTGTCCTATACTCCCATGTTAAGAAAATCGTAAATTTCTAATAACTTACGAAGTTTTTTAATTCGAATGTTGCAATAAATAGGGTTCTTGCCAGTGTCGAAATCAATATTTTAAAACTGGTCTGACCTCTCTGCGATCATTTGTTCGTGAGATATCGTGTAAACAGACTAACAAACTAACGGACTAACACACTAACACACACCCTACAGACAGACACCATACAAATTTTGTCACTTTCGGATTCCTCACACCTGAAAACGTGTAAAAAAGCGAAAAACCGAAGTCGAAAATTTTCACGATTACCTATAGTATGATGGGGAACTGAAAATCGATAACTTTATTTTAAATTATCGCAGATCGATAGTTCAACCATTCGTTTTAAAAGTATTGACGTGCTCTTTTGAAAGATACCCATCATGAAAATTTTTTCCCCTCGACGGGGGACTTAACCCCCGGGGGGGGGGAGGCGAGGCTCCTACATACACAAAAAAAATTTCCCAGTTGACTATCTGTGTTACTAAGAATATATATTCGTTTCATTTTGTTTAGTGCAGTCTATAGATGTTAAACTCTACTTACCTGCAATTTCCCCCATAGACGTAATGTATTTGAATACTTTTGAGTGTCCCTTTATACGAACCATTTGCTTCCTCGCAACGAGAAGCTTAGCGTAACATCCCTATATGATACACACTTAGCATACCGAGTTTGGAATTTCTGCTCGTAATTGTTCTTGAGATATGCTGATAACACACACACCGACAGACACACAGACCATTCTCTAAAAACATAATTTTCGTATTCAGGGGACCTCAGAACATGTAAATATAACAAAAATTCACGTTCGAAAATTTGACCCTAAAATAGTACTTTCTCGACCCTATGAATAAGAGAAAGTAAAAAAAAAAAAAAAAAAAAAAAAAATAGGATTAAAGAGGTTCAATGATTGTTTTAGTGAAATATTAAAAATAATCTGGCGTGTCACTCACACGACTTTCTCTTACCCTGAAATTTAATACGATAAATACAGGTTGCAGATTAAAAGGTAAGATAACGAGTACTGTTATGTAAACTTGTGTTAAACAATTCATATTAGGCTTCTGAAGAGTTTCATATGATAATTAATTCTGTGTGAGGGGGGCTACCGCCCCCATCAACCCCCAATTTCATTAATGCACCTAGATTTATATAAAATTTAATTCGGTTATTAAAAAATAATTCTGTTTTTAAAAAGTAATTTATTAAAATTATTATTAAAAATATTATATTTTATGATAATGCAGACGATTTCCATATTACAGAAGTAGTATAACACCAAATATCCAAAAAAAGTCCATTTTATTCTCAATATTAAAAAAAAAAAAAAAAAAATCTAAGTTTTTTTTCGTTAAAAGTAAAAAAAATTGATAACTTTGTTTTAAATTATCGCAGATCGATGGTTAAACCATTCGTTTTAAAGGTATTGGCGAGCTCTTTTGAAAGATACCCATCATGAAAATTTAATCCTCTCGAGGGGGGACTTCCCCCCCATGGGGGGAGGCGAGGCTCCTACATACACAATTTTTTTTTTTCCAGTTAACTATCTCTATCACAAAAAATACATATTCGTTTCATTTGGTTTAGTGCAGTCTATAGACGTTAAACTCTACTTACCTGCAATATCCCCCATAGACGTAATGTATTTGAATTCTCTTGATTGTCCCTGTACACGAACCATTTGCTTGTCCTCCCTCAAGGGGTGTAAATTTTCATGATGGGTATCTTTCAAAAGAGTTTGCCAGTACCTTTAAAACGAATGGTTGAACCATCGATCTGTGCTAATTTAAAATAAAGTTATCAATTTTTTTCAATTTTAACATTTTTTTTTTTTTTTTTTTTTTTTTTTACTGTAAATGTAATATTGGAATTAAATTCAACTTTTTTTTTTGGATATTTAGTGTTATACTACTTCTATAATATGGAAATCGTCTGTATTATCATAAAAAATAATTTTTTAAAATAATAATTTTAATAAATAATTTTTTAAAAACAGAATTATTTTTTAATGACCGAATTAAGTTCTACATAAATGTAGGTGCATTAATGAAACGGGGGATTAAAGGGGGCGGTAGCCTCCCTCACACAGAACTAATTACCATATAAAACTCCTCCGAAGCCTAATTTGAATTGTTTAACATAGGTTTACATAACAGTACTCGTTATCTTACATCGTATCTCCAACCTGTATTTATAGTATTAAATTTCAGGGTAAGAGAAAGTCGTGTGAGTGGCACACCAGATTATTATTTATTTAAAAATCTGGTGGACAGGAAAATAAAATTGGCTACTTCAAAAAGTAAAGCATCTCCCAGGTGAAGCTTATAAAATAAAACCGCTGCCGTCATTTATTTTATTATTTCATCCATATTATTACTTTCTCTTACCCATAAGGTAGAGAAAGTATTGTTTTCGGGTCAAATTTCCGAACGCGAGATTTTGTTATATTTACACGTTTTGAGGTCCCCTGAATACGAAAATCATGTTTTTAGCAAATGGTCTGTGTGTCTGTGTGTGTGTCTCTGTGTGTGTCTGTTATCAGCATATCTCAAAAACAAATTATGGCAGAAAGTTCAAACTTGGTATTCTAAATGTGTATCATATAGGGATGCTACAGTAAGCTTTTCGTTAAGATCAAACAAATGGTTCGTGTACAGGGACAATCAAGAGAATTCTAATACATTACGTCTATGGTGGAAATTGCAGTTAAGTAGAGTTTAACGTCTATAGACTGCACTAAACCAAATGAAACGAATATATATTTTTTGTAATCGAGATAGTTAACTGAGAAAAATTTTTTGTGTATGTACGAGCCTCGCCTCCCCCCTGGGGGGGGGGAAGTCCCCCCTCGAGGGGAGTAAATTTTCATGATGGGTATCATTCAAAAGAGCTCACCAATACCTTTAAAACGAATTGTTGAACTATAAATCTGTGATAATTTAAAACAAAGTTATAGATTTTGTTCACTTAAAAAAAAAAAAAATCCTTAGAAAAAAAAAAAAAAATCGTATTTTTTTTTTTTTTTTTTTTAAATATTGAGAGTAAAATGGACTTTTTTTTGGATATTTAGTGTTACACTACTTCTCTAATATGAAAATCGTCTGCACTATCATAAAAGATAATTTTTTTAAATAATAATTTTAATAAATTATTTTTTAAAAACAGAATTATTTTTTAATAACCGAATTAAATTCTATATAAATGTAGGTGCATTAAGGAAACGGGGGTTTGAGGGGGGCGGTAGCCCCCCTCACACAGAACTAATTATCATATAAAACTCTTCTGAAGCCTAATTTGAATAGTTTAGCATAGGTTTACATGACAGTTTTCGTTATCTTACCTCTTAATCCTGTATTTATAGTATTAAATTTCAGGGTAAGAGAAAGTCGTGTGAGTGACACACCAGATTATTCTTCATCTATTTTGCCATTTCATCATTAATCGAATAAGTCTTCTTTAGTGTCTTTAAAATATATTTCTTCTTTAAATTTTGTGCTATGCAATAGCATTTTTTTTTTTTTTTTTTTTTTTTTTTTTTTTTTGAGGGGGAGGGTGGTGGAGCAGTTATTATTAATTTTAACTTTATTTTATTGTAGTAAAGAATAAAAACCTTTGCTTAAAAAATAAAATAAATAAATAAATAAATAAAAATTAAATAAATTTTTGCTATTTTAAAAAGAAATTTGCAACATTCAATTAAACAACCTCTGTGGTCACTATTATTACTTTCTCTTACCCATAAGGTCGAGAAAGTATTGTTTTAGGGTCAAATTTTCCAACGCGAGTTTTTGTTATATTTACATGTTCTGAGGTCCCCTGAATACGAAAATCATGTTTTTAGCGAATGGTCTGTGTGTCTGTCTGCGTGTCTGTTATCAGCATATCTCAAGAACAAATAGTAGCAGATATTTCAAACTTGGTATTCTAAATGTACATCATATAGGGGTGCTACAGTAAGCTTTTCGTTGAGATGAAGCAAATTATTCGTGTACAGAGATACTCAAAAGTATTCAAATACATTACGTCTATGGGGGAAATTCCAGGTAAGTAGAGTTTAACACCTATAGACTGCACTAAACCAAATGAAACGAATATATATTTTTTGTAATAGAGATAGTCAACTGTGAAATTTTATTTTGTGTATGTAGGACGCCCGCCTCCCCTCCCTGGAGGGAATTGCCCCCTCTAGGGGAGTAAATTTTCATTATGGGTATCTTTTAAAAATGCTCGCCAATACCTTTAAAACGAATTGCTTAACCATCGATCTGCGATAATTTAAAATAAAGTTACCGACTTTTTTCATTTTTAACAAAAAGAAAAAAAAAAAAAAATTAATGTAATATTGAGAATGATTCAACTTTTTTTTTATATGTATTTAGTGTTATACTACTTCTATAATATGGAAATCGTCTGTATTATCATAAAAAATAATTTTTTAAAATAATAATTTTAATAAATAATTTTTTAAAAACAGAATTATTTTTTAATGACCGAATTAAGTTCTACATAAATGTAGGTGCATTAATGAAACGGGGGATTAAAGGCGGCGGTAGCCTCCCTCACACAGAACTAATTACCATATAAAACTCCTCCGAAGCCTAATTTGAATTGTTTAACATAGGTTTACATAACAGTACTCGTTATCTTACATCGTATCTCCAACCTGTATTTATAGTATTAAATTTCAGGGTAAGAGAAAGTCGTGTGAGTGGCACACCAGATTATTATTTATTTAAAAATCTGGTGGACAGGAAAATAAAATTGGCTACTTCAAAAAGTAAAGCATCTCCCAGGTGAAGCTTTTAAAATAAAACCGCTGCCGTCATTTATTTTATTATTTCATCCATATTATTACTTTCTCTTACCCATAAGGTAGAGAAAGTATTGTTTTCGGGTCAAATTTCTGAACGCGAGATTTTGTTATATTTACACGTTTTGAGGTCCCCTGAATACGAAAATCATGTTTTTAGCAAATGGTCTGTGTGTCTGTGTGTGTGTCTCTGTGTGTGTCTGTTATCAGCATATCTCAAAAACAAATTATGGCAGAAAGTTCAAACTTGGTATTCTAAATGTGTATCATATAGGGATGCTACAGTAAGCTTTTCGTTAAGATCAAACAAATGGTTCGTGTACAGGGACAATCAAGAGAATTCTAATACATTACGTCTATGGTGGAAATTGCAGTTAAGTAGAGTTTAACGTCTATAGACTGCACTAAACCAAATGAAACGAATATATATTTTTTGTAATCGAGATAGTTAACTCAGAAAAATTTTTTGTGTATGTACGAGCCTCGCCTCCCCCCTGGGGGGGGGGGGAAGTCCCCCCTCGAGGGGAGTAAATTTTCATGATGGGTATCATTCAAAAGAGCTCACCAATACCTTTAAAACGAATTGTTGAACTATAAATCTGTGATAATTTAAAACAAAGTTATAGATTTTGTTTACTTAAAAAAAAAAAAAATCCTTAGAAAAAAAAAATCGTATTTTTTTTTTTTTTTTTTTTTTTTTTTTTTTTAATATTGAGAGTAAAATGGACTTTTTTTTGGATATTTAGTGTTACACTACTTCTCTAATATGAAAATCGTCTGCACTATCATAAAAGATAATTTTTTTAAATAATAATTTTAATAAATTATTTTTTAAAAACAGAATTATTTTTTAATAACCGAATTAAATTCTATATAAATGTAGGTGCATTAAGGAAACGGGGGTTTGAGGGGGGCGGTAGCCCCCCTCACACAGAACTAATTATCATATAAAACTCTTCTGAAGCCTAATTTGAATAGTTTAGCATAGGTTTACATGACAGTTTTCGTTATCTTACCTCTTAATCCTGTATTTATAGTATTAAATTTCAGGGTAAGAGAAAGTCGTGTGAGTGACACACCAGATTATTCTTCATCTATTTTGCCATTTCATCATTAATCGAATAAGTCTTCTTTAGTGCCTTTAAAATATATTTCTTCTTTAAATTTTGTGCTATGCAATAGCATTTTTTTTTTTTTTTTTTTGAGGGGGAGGGTGGTGGAGCAGTTATTATTAATTTTAACTTTATTTTATTGTAGTAAAGAATAAAAACCTTTGCTTAAAAAATAAAATAAATAAATAAATAAATAAAAATTAAATAAATTTTTGCTATTTTAAAAAGAAATTTGCAACATTCAATTAAACAACCTCTGTGGTCACTATTATTACTTTCTCTTACCCATAAGGTCGAGAAAGTATTGTTTTAGGGTCAAATTTTCCAACGCGAGTTTTTGTTATATTTACATGTTCTGAGGTCCCCTGAATACGAAAATCATGTTTTTAGCGAATGGTCTGTGTGTCTGTCTGCGTGTCTGTTATCAGCATATCTCAAGAACAAATAGTAGCAGATATTTCAAACTTGGTATTCTAAATGTATATCATATAGGGGTGCTACAGTAAGCTTTTCGTTGAGATGAAGCAAATTATTCGTGTACAGAGATACTCAAAAGTATTCAAATACATTACGTCTATGGGGGAAATTCCAGGTAAGTAGAGTTTAACACCTATAGACTGCACTAAACCAAATGAAACGAATATATATTTTTTGTAATAGAGATAGTCAACTGTGAAATTTTATTTTGTGTATGTAGGACGCCCGCCTCCCCTCCCTGGAGGGAATTGCCCCCTCTAGGGGAGTAAATTTTCATTATGGGTATCTTTTAAAAATGCTCGCCAATACCTTTAAAACGAATTGCTTAACCATCGATCTGCGATAATTTAAAATAAAGTTACCGACTTTTTTCATTTTTAACAAAAAGAAAAAAAAAAAATTAATGTAATATTGAGAATGATTCAACTTTTTTTTTATATGTATTTAGTGTTATTCTACTTCTCTAATATGGAAATCGTCTATACTTTGATAAAAGATAATTTTTTTAAATAATATGTTTAATAAAATATTTCTTAAAAACAGAATTATTTTTTAATAGCCGAATTAAATTCTATATAAATGTAGGTGTAGTAATGAAAGGGGGGGTTGAAGGGGGCGGTAGCACCTCCTCACACAGAACTAATTATCATATAAAACTCTTCCGAAGCCTAATTTGAATTGTTTAACATAGGTTTACATAACAGTACTCATTATCTTACCTCTTATCTCCAACATGTATTTACAGTATTAAATTCCAGGGTAAGAGAAAGTCGTGTGAGTGGCACACCAGATTATTACTTATTTAAAAATCTGGTGGACAGGAAAATAGAATTGGCTGCTTCAAAAAGCAAAGCATCTCCCAGGTGAAGCCTTTCAAATAAAACCGCTGCCGTCATTTATTTTATTATTTCATCCATATTATTCTTCATCTATTTTGTCATTTCATCATTAATCGAATAAGTCTTCTTTAATGCCTTTAAAATATATTTTCTTTAAAATTTGTGCTATGCAATAGCATTTTTTTTTTTTTTTTTTTTCTAAGGGGGAGGGGGTGGAGCAGTTATTATTAATTTTAACTTTATTTTATTTTAGTAAAGAATAAAAACCTTTGCTTAAAAAATAAAATAAAAAAAAAAAATAAATTTTCGCTATTTTAAAAAGAAATATGCAACATTGAATTAAACAACCTCTGTGGTTACTATTATTACTTTCTCTTACCCATAAGGTCGAGAAAGTATTGTTTTAGGGTCAAATTTATTTATGATCTAACTTCTTTCCTTTTCTTTCTTTCTTTTGTTTGTGTGTGATTTACATAAACTTTAATATGATTTTGTCTTTCTTTTTTTCTTTCTTTCTTTTTTTCTTTCTTTCTTTTTCCTTTTTTTTTTTTTTTTTTTTTTTTTTAAGGTAAAACCTATCACATTTCAATTAAATGAAATTGAATACTTAGTTTTATTATTATTACTTATATATATATATTCTACATATACTTTAGAAGAAAGTATAAGATTCGGGGAATTTTTCGATTTCAGGTTTTCTATGAATTTACACGTTTTGAAATTTCCTGAAGACGATCGGTTATTTTCATCAAATGTCTATATTTTTGAATTAGCAAAACAGCGAATATTGAACCTCATGAACCAATGGACGGAAGTCAAACATGATATTTGGTTGGACCTTAGACTGAATTGGTGCTGCTTAGCTTTTAGGATAAATCACCCAAAGCTCTGCTACGCTTCAATTTCCTCTCATTTCAGGAAAGGTTCAATATCTACAGTGTACCAAACTTATTATGAGATATATATAATGAAAACTCTGCTCATTCAGTTTGAGTGCATATCGGGCAACAGGTGGCGCTTCTATGTTACAATTTAATCTCATTATGGGGAAGAATATAACGAGATTAAATTGTTTAAATAATTAATCTTGTGGTAGTACATAAATGTATAAAACTTGACTCATGAGATGGAAATTTGTTAAAAATACTACACTGATTCACTGTGGATGTACATCGGACGACTGATAACGGACGATTCGGACGGACTGATCGGACGATTTGCAATATTTTCTGTTTACGGGAAAACTATATTTTAGCTTCTATTTTAAGTAAATTTAACGAACTTGATGTGTGAGATATATACAGTGAAACTTGAATAATTCGAACTTGTTTAATTTGAAATTCTGGATAATTCGAAATTTTTACTCGGTCCCTTGAATTTTGTATTAAAATAATGTTAAAAAGTCATGGATAATTCTAATTCTATTTTAGATAATTCGAATTTTTCATACGATTACCTTCAAAATATTACAGTAAAATTTGTTCTCGAGAGCTAAATGCATTTTTTTTTTTTTTTTTTTTAACAGTCTTTTAAAAGAAGAATAAGGAAATGCAAGAGTATTTCGATTTCCTAACTAGTGCATCAGAAGATATGATCCATGTACATGAATTTCGATGGTTTTTTTAATTGAAAGTCATGTCTGATGTAGAAGATTCTATTTTTGTATCAATTGATAGGTTGAAGTCATGTGGCATAACACAAAGATTGTACTTAAAGAAGCAATCAAAAATATTTGACTATTTTTTAAAAAGTGTTGAATAATTAAGCTCTAAAAAATATTGATTTAAGGGGGGGGGGATGTAGCAGTATTCTTAGATATAAAGTTTATGTGTTAAATCTTTGATCGTAGAGTTTTATTTATTTATTTTTTATTTATGTCTTCTTTCTGGCAAAATAGTATATGAAATTCGAATTTTTGGATATTTCGAATTTTTCTCTGGTCCCTTCAACTTCGAATTATCCAAGTTCTATTGTATTATCAAAAAATACTCTTATTGAATTTTGGTGTATATAGGCCGGAAGCCGGCGCTGCTAATACATTATGCGGTTTCTCAGATAGCCATATCTCAGCATCTACAGGTGAAAATTGTACCGAATTGCATTCGTTAAATATAATTGTGAGAAAATATATGGATTAAATTTTTGTTCCTGTTAACCGGTAGATGGCGTTGTTTAAAAAATGCTGTAGAAGAAAATATTGTATTCTTGATATTTTTCGACTTTCAGTTTCAATGTATTTACATGTTTTAGATGTCTTAAATTCGCTCATTTAAAAAGAAAAAAAAATCAGTATTTGTCTGTGTGTATGTATGATGTGTTAAAGCAAAATTTTGAAACTCATGAACTAAAAGACAGAATTTAAGCATGATTGGTAACTGGTTAGATTTTGATTTAAATTGGTACTAATTTTTACGAGAAAACAATATCTCAATTTCTTTTGTATATAAATGCAACAAACTTGGTATGTGTGATGGACAACATGTGTAATTATTCTGATTTCGGACGAATGGTGATACTGCTATGCTGCAATTTATCTCCATTTACCATTTACGGAAAGACTATATCTCAGCTTCTATATTATATGTGTAACAAAATCGCTATTTAAGATATATATTATAAAAAGCTTTGGTGATAAAACTTGGGGGTATATCGCCCGACAGGCGTTACTGCTGTAACTTTCTACAGTTTCCAAATTTCTACATCTGAGTATCTCTTTGTTAAAATCACATGAAATTTCATATACATTAAAATAGTTCATATTAAATAAATAATAATAATAAAAGAATAGCACCGTCCCCTTTGGGCCGATATATATGTAATTTCAATTTTTCAAACAGCATAATTTTTATAATATTTGTATCTCCCGTACTAAGTTTGGTGTATTTTTATAACATAAAATCTGGAATATAACATTCAGGTAAATGGGATTGAATTTCAGAATAGCATAGTCACCTGCTGGCTGATACGCAACTAAATTCAATTGAAGAGTTTTACATAATACACATCTTTCATGCTAAGTTTGGTTGCGTTTTTACATAATAGAAGCTAAGATATAGTCTTCTTTTAAATTGAAAAAAAAAAAAAAAAATCGCGGTATGACAGCACCACCTGTAGGGTGATATGTATCTCAAAAGTTAATCAACACAAGTGTTAGTTACAGGTATTATCAAATATTAAATTTATCGGGATATGCACCGTTATATAAAAAAAGATGATGATATTTACTTATATTTATTCATTTTAATTTTATTTGTTTATTCATTCATTTCATTTTTTATTATTTTGAAGAATAGTGTAATTTCTAAGAACATTTTTTATAGTTAAGTTTTGAATTTTTGCAGTTCTTATTTGAATGCTTACTTTAAAAAAGTAATAAGGATTCAACCACCGGGCGATTCTGATATTTATGAATTTATTTTAAATATATTTTTTCCCCTTTAAATCTTAGTCATTCTGATATATTTTTTTTTGTATATAAAGACTAATATTTGTATATATATATTTGTATGTATATATAAAGATTGATTTGTATATATATATATATATATATATATATATATATATATTTCCCCTTTAAATCTTAGTCATTCTGATAATTTTTTTGTATATAAAGATTGTGTGTCTGTTTTTGCTTGAGTTTTTTTTTACCATAAATTTTTCCTTTGGTCCTTTTATATTTCAAAGTTCTATAATGAATTAATGATAGTTTATCATTTTATTAAATGACATATTTCAGTTGCATTAATTGATGTATTATTATTAAATTTATTTAA
The DNA here is from genome assembly GCA_963930645.1 of Salticus scenicus. Classification (NCBI taxonomy): domain Eukaryota; kingdom Metazoa; phylum Arthropoda; class Arachnida; order Araneae; family Salticidae; genus Salticus; species Salticus scenicus. Next base: position 371,680,260 of record OZ005650.1, read on the forward strand.
AAAGTTGTAATATTTGTTCATATTTAAAGAAAATAAATGAATAAACATTTTTTCTACATTCCCATTTAATATTTTAAAATTACAATTTTAAATGCGTTAAATATTCTGCTTCTTTTCTATCTTTCAATAAATAAGCAAAAATAAATCACTTAAAATCTAATATTATTATTAAAATCTTGACTATTACACTGTATTGAATAAATACTTCATGAATATAAAATCTTATGTAAGGATTGTAAAAATATTTCTTTTCTTTCAATTTCACCCTATAGTACAAATAATTGCCCGATAACAGTTTATCTTGAATCTTGAACGAAAGAGGGTGCATGCTCGAATAAAAATGAGGAGTGCAGACTGCCATAGCTAGGCTTTATCGCTCTTTTCCCTGACAGCTTCTAACAAAAGCAGTCTCAACCCTTGAGAGGGGTCGAAACGCTTTGGGTGCTACCTGCTATTTGGGTGCTATCCACCTCAAAAGTGGTATCAGGCAACTGACAGAATATAAATTTTACAATAATAAAAATAATCTTAAATCTGATTGCATACATATATATACACACAACAAACAAAATCAGAACAATAAATCTTATATTAAGTATCATATTAATTAAAATAATTGTAAGTGCTTAAAAAACAGACAAAATTATTACACATACTTGAAAATAAGTTTATTCTATAGAAGCATTGTTTGCTGGGCAATTGATTAGCAAAATAATGTAGTTCAAGTTCATTAGGAAAATGCAGTTGCAGTGCTATTTCTTTTTCATTTTCTCCAAGTTTGAATTTGACATTTCTTGAAAGCCAATCACATAGAAATTGCTAATAATATATTGCTCAAATTCAGGCTGACCCCCCTCCTACACATGTCCAAAAAGTTTTAATGTAGATTTGCATTGATCCCAAGAATAATAATTTTCAAGCCTAAAAAGGCTGAAAAGTAACATGTCTGATAATAAGATTAAAACTCACTTTTATTTAATCATCTTCGAATGACTGAAAATCATGCAAAACAATCAAACGGAGGGTGAAAAAGAAGTAATATTATTAGACGCAGAGTTATTATTTAAAATTGTTTATTTATGTAATCCTTCCAAATTATGAATTTTTACTTTCTCTTACCCATAAGGTAGAGAAAGTATTGTTTTTGGGTCAAATTTTCGAACGCGAGATTTTGTTGTATTTACACGTTTTCAGGTCCCCTGAATACGAAAATCATGTTTTTAGCAAATGGTCTGTGTGTCTGTGTGTGTGTCTGTCTGTTATCAGCATATCTCAAGAACAAATAGTAGCAGACATTCCAAACTTGGAATTCTAAATGTGTATCATATATAGATGCTACAGTAAGCTTTTCGTTAAGATCAAGCAAATGGTTCGTGTACAGGGACAATCAAGAGAATTCTAATACATTACGTCTATGGGGGAAATTGCAGGTAAGTAGAGTTTAACGTCTATAGACTGCACTAAACCAAGTGAAACGAATATATATATTTTGTAATAGAGATAGTCAACTGAGAAAAAAAATTTGTGTATGTAGAAGCCTCGCCTCCCCCCCTGGGGGGGAAGTCCCCCCTCGAGGGAAGTAAATTTTCATGATGGGTATCTTTCAAAAGAGCTTGCCAATACCTTTAAAACGAATGGTTGAACCATCGATCTGTGATAATTTAAAACAAAGTTATCGATTTTTTTCACTTTTAACGAAAAAAAAAAAAAAAAAAAACTTCGGAGGGGGGGGGGGATCTTTTTTTTTTTTTTAATATTGAGAATAAAATGGACTTTTTTTTGGATATTTAGTGTTATACTGCTTCTCTAATATGGAAATCGTCTGCATTATCATAAAAGATAATTTTTTTTAATAATAATTTCAATAAATTATTTTTTAAAAACAGAATTATTTTTTAATAACCGAATTAAATTTTATAAAAATCTAGGTGCATTAATGAAACGGGGGGTTGATGGGGGCGGTAGCCCCCCTCACACAGAATTAATTATCATATAAAGCTCTTCCGAAGCCTAATTTGAATTGTTTAACATAGGTTTACATAACATTGTTATCTTACCTCTTAATCTCCAACCTGTATTCATAGTATTAAATTTCAGGGTAAGAGAAAGTCGTGTGAGTGACACACCAGATTATTTTGAAGGAAAACGAATCTGGAGTGATTCCACTTAAATTTAAAAACATTTAGTAATTAATAGTTGTTTGAAAAAAATTTAAATGAGAGAAGTCGTTAAATATACAACAGGGGAATTCTTAATAGATGTTTAGGTACTTCTTCTCAAATAGTACTAATGTCTTTGCCATTTAATGGATCGTAATGTATTCAACTTCTTTTGCATGTCATTGTAAAAGAACTATAAATGGTAAACTATCAATATCAAATATTAAACTTTTTTTTTTTTTACTTTCCGAACACTATAGTGAGGAAAGTATTGGAATCATGTCAAAAATCCGAATTTGAGATTTTGATGTTTCTATACGCTTCGAGGTCCCCTGAGCCCGTCCTCACTATTTTTACGGTGATGTATGTATGTGTGTGTGCATGTATGTCTGTGAGTGAACACGCTAGCGTCTAAACGCACTGCTCGAATGAGCTGAAAGTTGGTACGTATATTGTAAGTCACCGTAGCACGAACCCTATTGATTTTGGTGAATCTAGCGCTTATAGTTTCTTTACAGGGACACCAAGAAATTTTTTTTATCATTATAGCCTATCGGACCAAATTTTTAAAAGTGTGATAGCGTCTAAACGCCTTATTAAACTGAGCAAAAAAATTATACACATGTTATAGGTCACAGTTGCACGAGCTGTATAAATTTCGGTGAATTTGGCATTTACAGTTTTTTTACAGGGACACAAAGAAAAACTTCTTTATCATTATGGCCTATGGGGCCAAATTTTTAAAAGTGTGATAGCGTCTAAACGCCTTATTAATCTGAGCAAAAAAATTATACACATGTTATAGGTCACAGTTGCACGAGCTGTATAGATTTTGGTGAATTTAGCACTTACAGTTTTTTTACAGGGACACAAAGAAAAATTCTTTATCATTATGGCCTATGGGACCAAATTTTTAAAAATGCCTAAACGCCTTATTCAATATAGCTGAAAATTTACATGAATATTATAAGTCACTGTTGCACTAACTATAAGCATTTTAATGAATCTAGCATTTATATGTTTTTACAGAGACACAATGAAAAATTCTTTATCATTATAATCTATGGGCTCAAAGTTCAGTAGCGTTAAATTAAATATAGTGTACTATATGGAGAAAAGTGCTCAAACACCCTATTATAATTTTCCCTCTTTTGTTTATTTAACAACTACTCTCACTTTACTTTATCTACAAAACCGTTAATTATTCAATGTTCGGAAAGTCGAGTGGAGTTATTCCAGATTATTTTTTTCTTATGTTTTAAACAATTTAACTTTACTAAGGCGAACTTTTAATAGTTTGAGTCCAGTGTTGGGCATAATTGATTAAAAAGTAATTGAATTACAATTAAATTACAATTATTTTACTATTAATCGATTAACAAGTAATTGATTGCAAATAGATTGAATTATTACAAATAAATTGAATAAGTAATTCAATTTATTTGTAACCAACTACTTGTTAATTGGTTGACAGTAAAATAATTACAATTGTAATTTAATTGTAATTCAACTACTTTTTAATAAATTAAGCCCAACACTGGAGTTGGGTCCATAGACCGCGATGTGTAAAAAATTTATTTTGTATGCCAATAGAAGAAAAAAGTTATAAGTCCTACGTTCATGAAAATCTGTACGTTTTTTGCGATATAACTATAACATGCTTACCGATTTATATCTTATTTGGATATAGAGATCTGCAACGCTAACGAACTTCAAATAAACGAGAAAGAATTTCTTTTATGTGTCCCTGAAAAATAATTATAAGCTCTGTACTTATGAAAATCAGTACAATTCATGTGACGGTGATCTATAACATACCTACCAATTTTTAACTCAATCGGATAAGGTGTTTAGACGCTATCGCACTTCAAATATTTTAAGTCCATTAATAACAATGATACAGAATTATTTTGTGTGCACCTGTAAAAGAAATATAAGTGTTTGACTCATCCAAATCTATACAAATCTTGCAACAGTGACCTATAATATACTTACCCAATTTTAGCTCAATCTAATAAGCGTTTAGATGCTATGGCACTTAACAAAATTTGAGTTTATAAGTCATAATGATACAAAATTTTCCTTTTTGCCTTTGTAAAATAATAAATAAAAGTGCTAGACTCATAGAAATGTGTATAGTTTGTGCGACGGTGACCTATAGCATACCTACCAACTTTTAGCTCAGTCAATAAAAGCGTTTAGACTTTATTGTATTCACTCTCACACATACGCAAATACACATACATACATACCGCAAAAATAGCAAAAATGATGAGTGAAAAAGACACGATAAATAAAAAAATGGTGGTAACATTTTCTTTTATGTTTTCTTTCTTTTTTTCCCTAAGAACATAGATAGAGGAATCTGATGCATAACGATACATTTGCAAAATTCTACTAATTTCAATTGTAATAATTGCCGAAACGTCAGTGGAGGCCTTCTGCTGACACTCAAAGAGGTTTTGGGTTTTGTCTGCAGAGGTTAATCCAGAACAAATTTAGTACTGCATTGAGACACTTTCACAAAGTCAACTTTTGGCAATGAGGTACCTTCACAAAATCAATTTTCAGCAAAAAGGCAGCTTCACAATGTCAATTCTCAGCAATATAGCAATACACTAAAAATTTTTTTATCAGATTCGCTTCATCGAACACATAAAAATACCCTCAATTTGAATATTTACTGGATACAGTGGCAAATAATATTTAAGTAAACACCTTATCTCATACATAAGAAATAACGCACCTACAATATATTCATTTTACAACTGTTCCATTTTATTTTAAAAATATAATTTAAAATTAAAAAAAAAAATTCTTTGCGCATTTCGTTTAATTGTTCTGAAGCATTATTAATTTTCACAAACTTATTTGATTTTTTTCACAAATTATTTTATAAATTCACAAATGGGGTACAATTTTTAAAAAGCTGGATTAAACCTTGGTCTGTGTGTTTGTCTGTCGTGCGATAGTGGCCACAAAAATCACGCTATTGACTTGAAACTTGATACACATGTTCATGAGCCCCATTATCAGCTGTATACTTTTGGGTGTGATGCATTCCATTAGTAGTTAGTGTACAGGGACATACCAAAATTTTTCGTATCATTAAGGCCTATGGGAAGAATTTATATGTATCGCGATAGTGGTCTCAAAAATCACGCTATTGACTTGGAATTTGATACACATGTTCATGAGCCCAACGGAATTAGCTGTATCATTTTAGGTATGTATTCCATTTGCAGTTCCTGTACAGGGACACGTCAAAGTTTTTCTTATCATAACGGCCTGGGAAGAACTTGTATGTACCGCGTTAGCGACTGCAAAAATCACGCTATTGACTTGCAGTTTGGTACACATATTTATGAGCCGCACGGAATGAACTGTATAGGTTTGGGTGTGTATTCCATTTGTAGTTCGTTCATGTACAGGAATATACCAAAATTTTTCTTATCATTACGGCTTATGAGCAGAATTTGTATGTACCGCAATAGCTGCCGCAAAAATCCTCTGATTGACAGTTTCTGCAGAAATATGTGCTCTTAGGCTTCCTATTTAATGTACAGGACCTCACAAAAGTGTTTTGACAATGTCACGTAATCATCTAAATTATGTCAAATTTCAAACAATTATTCATGGAAAATGTAGAATAAACGGAATAGTTTTTACTGGTGTATACAATGTTTATGGTTCGTTTACAGAGACACAGAAAAGAATATCGTGACATTACAGCCTATGGACGATTTTTTATTTAAAAGCACTTTAATGCATTTATGTTGCATTGAACATAATGTAATTAACATACATTGTAAAGATGCTTAAAAGCATGTTTATTCTTAAAAAAGGGTATGTATTGACTAAAGAATTTATTTATGGGACCACACAAAAAAAATCCGACAACGTACTGTAATCATTCAAATAATGCCAAATTAGTTAAAAAAATTAATGAGTTATAATTAATTAGGAGTATTCTTATTATTGGCGTATATAATAACTGTGGCCCCCTTTTCCAGGATACATAAAAGAATTTCGTACTATTCCGGTCTGCAGTCGGTATTTCTTAAAAATGCATTTTAACATGGTTACACCCCATTAAAGATAATGGAATTTTATTAGAATTTTAAAAGCACGTTTTTCTGTGGTATAGTGTAGGCTTAGAATTGGTAATTGATTTACAGAGTTACAAAAAATAATTCCGATATGTTATGTAATCATTTTGCATGAAATTTGGTACAAGTATTTATGAATTACAAGGAATTAATACAAGACTATCAGGTATTAGGAACACATATATGTACATATATGCAGATAATTATAGAAAAAATATATAGCGGGGGGTTTGAGGGGGGAGGCAGCCCCCCCACTGAAACGTTTCTATTTATGAAGGAAGAATCGAACGATATATATATATATATATATATATATATATATATACAGGGTGGCTACTAAATACAAATATCGAGTTATTTTATTTCACAGATATAAAATAGAAAATGAAAATTCCACTAGTATGATAAAAAACATAAATGACAGTTTATCTGGAAATGATTTTATTTCAGTCGGCAGCCATCTTTATCGATTACTAAAGATAACCTGTTGCGCCAATGTCCGCTAGCGACACGAACCACTTCTAGAGGTAATTTGTCCCATCCTCGCAATATGGAAGCTTTAAATGAGTCTCTTTCTTCTCTTTTGTGCAAGCCGAGCGTGGACGACCAGGCCGAGGACTGTCTTTACAGCTAATAGTCTCTAATAATCGATTTATTGTCCTATATATAAGTACCCTATTAAATCCAAGACATTTTAATTGCTTAAATATTTCACCTGCAGAAAATCCACGAACAAAGAGCTGCTTAACAATTATCCTTTTAGCTTCCATCTTTAAAAAATTCCATAAACTTTTTCCTTAAAAAAAAATTATCTGAGCTAAAAGAAGGTTGCCAATTGCAGAAAAAATAGGATATGCTTCAACAAATAATTAAAATTAAATCCGAATTTTTGGAGTGTTACAGTATTTAATAGCCACCTTGTGTATGTATTATAATAAGAAATAAATAGAAAGGATCTGTTGAGTGATGTGTGATGCGTGGCAATAAAACGTTGAAGCTCCTGATCTGCAGATCCACTAGTTGCCGAAATGTCAGTGAAGACCTCCATGTGGAGACTAAAGATTTTGGGTTCTATCTGTTTGTCTGTCTCGCGATAGTGGTCGAACAAATCCCGTTATTTGACTCGAAACTATGGTACACATGTTCATGAGCCACTCAGAATTAGCTGTATAGTTTTGGGTGTGTATACTATCTGCAGTTCGTATGAAGGTACACGCAAAAGTTTTCTGATCATTACGGCCTACGCCGGACAGAATTTGTATACACTACAATAGCACCCGGAAAAATACCCTGGTTGGCTAACAAATTGGTACATATGTTTAAGCATAATACAGAAATTACTGTATAATTTTTTGTGTCTCTATTGTTTATGATTCGCATACAGGGACACACCAAAGTTTTATTTATTTATTTATTTATTTTTTATCATTACGGCCTATGGACAGAATTTCATTTAAATGAATTTCAACATGGCTACACTGCATTGAACAAAATGAAATTAACGTACGTTATTGAGATGATTACAAGCATGTTTTGTGTAGAAAAAAGTATGTATAGACTAAATAATGTATTTACAGGACCACACAAAAGAATTTCAATGGCAATTCTAAAAAGAATTTCAATGGCAATGCTTCTTCATTCCAATTCTATAATCATCTAAATGAAGTTAAATTTAGTTCAAATATTAATGAGTTACAAGAAATTAGTTACATAGTTTTATTGGCGCATATAATAACTCTACTCGTGTATAGAGACACAGAAAAGAATTTAGTGTCAATACAGTCTATAGATGGTATTTTTACTTTCTTCTATATTCAATAGAAGAGACAATTGGATTCGTAAAAACTTTTGACCTCGGGTTCTTGATGGACTTACACGTTTTGAGAGCTATAAAACATTATCTGACCCTTTTTAGAAAATGTCTGTCTGTCCATTTGTGTGTATGTGACAAAATTTTGTGGTGACTGTATCTCAGATACTACTGCACAGAATTTCATACAAATTGGTATGTAGTTACACATTGACATAAATCAGTGCCTATCAACTTTTGGTAAAAATTATCCAACAGCTTGCGTTGCCATCCCGCTTTTTTAAAATTTTTAACATGATGGTATAGGACAAAATTTTGTATAAATGTGCATAAAGAGAATTATTTTTTAATAATAATTATGAAATTTAAAAGAATTGTTTGTAATAGAGGTAGTCAACTGGAAAAAAAAATGTGTATGTAGGAGCCTCGCCACCCCACCTGGTAAGCATGGTCGTCCGGTGAGCATGGGACAGTCGCCTGAAGTCATATTGACAGTGTGTTTTGTAAGGCAAATACACTCCTTCTCATATTTATAAGGACACTTTATATTTTGAAATAAGTAATGTAAAAATAATTGTAAACAAGATTATACTAAGTGCACTTAATATAGCTAGTATTCTAAAAACCAAAACTGTTATAATTTTTTTAATATAAAACAAAATTAATAAAAAATAATGCAAAATGTGTTTTTCTCCACGTTTTAGATGTTCATAATTATAGGGACAATCCAGATTTTTTTCGTTTTATTTAACTTACTAGCGGATAAATTACAATTGACATGCGAATTTGTTAACTACTGGGCTACGTTACTTCATATATAAGCCTTCAATTTTTCTTGGACGGACATTACTGATAATTCTTCGAAAAAAAGAACGTTCAAGTAGTGAAGTATGATAAATGTGTTTTTTAAGTGAAAGGATAATTTCAATCCGCCGAATTTCTAATGAAATTCGAAGGTCTAAAATTGCTGAAGGAAATGTGATCAAACATTGAACTGCTGGTTCGATAGGAGAGAGATCTGATGCAAAATCAGAGTTGTTTTACAGAGATCGAAGGCTCATAATTCCTCCTACTGTTCTACTCATAATGACTGCTGCTGACTTTGCTCGTAATTTTTAACGAAAGGTTAGGGTCCACATTTATGCATGTTTAAAAAAATAAATAATATGTTAAAATGAATAAAAAACCTGTAATAATCAATCAGCATTTAATGGGGGAAAGAACGTCTGTGTTAAAGTTGAATAAAGACAATATTAAATGGTAAAATGTTGCATTTTCGGATGAAAAACATTTTAGTCTTGATTAACCAAATGGTTTTAACAGTTACTGGCACGATCTGAAGATAGCGAAAGACAGAGCAGACTTTTTAAAGTCAGATATGAATCGGGCATTTTAAAGATAGATCTATGGTGCTCTGGAGAGCTGCTTGTACTGAAGGCAGAATGAATTTAGTAATTTTTTCTATTATTATGAACACCAAGAGAATATCCGCAAATTTTAAACGTGGAATTATCAGATTTTTGTTAGATTTTGGGGGGTAATAATATTTTTTTCAACAAGACTTACATTTTTGCTCTACTTTTTGAGCAATAGGAAATAGTTTGAAGAAAGAAACTTCTGTATTATTGCTTTTCCCATGTCCTAAAAGTTGAAAAAAACCTTAACTTATGATATTAGAAAAGTGCATGCAAGTGAAAAGCAATTTTAAATAGTTTAAATGTATTAAGAATATCATATATGCTATATGAAATGGTATTGAAACTGAATATAAAAAAAAATGTATTTATATATACCAGAGAGAATGTCTGACTGTTTAAGCCTAAAAAGAAACCCCATAAAATATTAATTTAAAGAATAACTGAAAAAAATTATTAAAATTCAAGCTGTCCTTATAATTGTGAACGCCTGAAAAATAATCTTTTTACCATATTTAAAGTTTTTTAAGATAGAAAAATGATAAAACATTTTAAATATAGTCTATTAATGAAATTCAAATTAATTAATAATATATTTGTTTAAATAATAGTGTTCAGTGTTTAGTAAATATAGAAAAATGGGTGTCCTTATAATTATGAGAAGGAGTGTATAGTCACAAACGATGTTATCGAAGGAGCATTTAAGGCAATATACAGCGATACTGATAAGCATTGACAAGATCATTTTTTTGTGTTCTCATATGAAAATTACTCCTAAGAAAGCATATCGCCCACAGAAAAATTAACCGAAACAAAGACAGATAAGTAATTATAAGTACGTTATTCCTAATGATGATACAGATGTCGCCATATGTGCTATCACATTTCGATCCATCTTCTGTGTGGGAGCAAAAAGAATTAGAAATATTGCAAATTATTTCTTCAAGAATAAAACTGGGAGACCGAAACGTAGAGGTGGAAAACACATTAAATTTGATGTTGAAGATAAGAAGAAATTGATATGAGAGCACATACTAAGTTTTCGCTGTCGTTCTAGTCACTATCGGAGAAAAAAGACGCCTCACAGAAAATGCCCCCCTCAGAAGCTTAAAGTTAAAATATGTGAAAAATGTTCATAGAAAAATATAAAAAGGAGTGTACTTATAACCTTTATTATAATGTGTTTGCAAAAGATTTTAATCTTGGTTTTGTAAACCCGAAAAAAAGCATTTGTTCCTTCTGTATTAAGAAAAAAATACAAATGAATTCGGAAATATGTACAGAAAAAAAAGAACATGTTAACTGAACTTTTAATTCATAAGCACCGAAGCAAAAAAAATTATTTATTTTTAGTGGAAAAGCTTATAGGAGATGAAATTAGAGTGTGTTTTGACCTGATGCAAAATCAGGAATTACCACACACACCTATTTCAGAAGCCTATTATTCCCGTCAGCAATGGCAATAGTTTTTTGGTGCAATTATCTATCGGTGTAAAAAGAGTGCGCAAGCAATGATTTTTTTACACTTGGGGTGAACATGAGGCAGAATGTGGTCCCAATGAAATTGCGAGTGCTTTATATGATTTTTTGATGAAGTGTATACCTCCAGAAGTGAAAAGTGTTCGATTGTTCAGTGACTCGTGCGGAGAACAAAATAAAAATTATACCATGTTAGGAATGATTTCAGCAGTGGCTGCTCAAAAGGACCTTACTATCACATACTGCTTCCCAGTGCGTTGTCAGCAGTGTTGTGCACAAACGCGTTCATTTGAATGTGATCATGAGCTTAGTTCAAACATTTTGAGTTTTGAGTTCAACTTTGCTCGTTTTTTAAATTATGGACATGAGTTGAGCGAAATTTGTTTTTTCCACGAACTTGAGCGTGAAAAAGAAATTCAAACTCAAACTCATATTAAATATTTCTGTCTGAAATATAAAAAGGAAAGTAGAAGAAGAAAAGGACAGAAAAGCGAATAACATTGCAAAATGGATCCCGGAAGAAAAAGGGCACTTGGAAAAAAAAGCACCGGGAAAAAGGGCACTTTTGCAATTTGCAAAGACAATAAACATCAAATAATGAATTTAAAGAATGATTTTCATAATACATTTTTAGAAATTTCAATCAATTGGTACAACTTTCACTCTGTATGTATCTGGGGGAAGGGGGGGGGGACACCTTTTCTAAACACTTTGAGATTTTTCTTCCCATGGGTTATTTATGTACCCTTTGTGAATTTAACAATTATTGTTCTACACATAATGACTGCTGCTGAATTTGCTCGTAATTTTTAACGAAAGGTTGGGGTCCACATTTATGCATGTTTAAAATAATTAATAATACAGTGAAACCTCTCGAGTTGGACACCCCTTTAAGTTGGACACCCCTCTAAGTTGGACACTTTTTCTCAGAACGGAATGTATCCATAGGATTAACATTATGTCCAACCTTTATAAGTTGGACACCCCTCTAACTTGGAAGTTGGACACTTTTACTCAATGAGACAGGAAAAAATATATAAAACTTCTGTTTTCTCACTATTTTTTTTAGAAATTTTACTTATCCCTTGTAGAAATAGCTGTAAATATCTAAAAAACAATGTTTCTTGTCACAATATATTCATCTCTGTCTCATATTGTAAAAAAAATATTTATTTTCTTCAATTGAAAAGTTCACAAATAACTGAATTTTGGCGCATAATGAAAGAGTCTTTCTTTTTATTGATTTGCATGAATTGTTTTTGTTCTTTTCTCCAGGAAATATCCAATAGAGATCCTACAGGCACGTTTTGACTTAGACTGTTTTAAAATGTGCATTAGACAATACATTTCGGTTGTTAGGGTTCCTCTTCATCTGTCCCTTTTATTTTTCCTACCAAGTTTTACTTGAGTGTATAATTGCACTAAACTTAATATGTGAGAGATCTATGTATAGTGAAAAAAGATGCTGATTCAATATGGGTGCATATCAATCGACAACTGTCGCTGCTATGCTGCAGTTTTCCCTGTTCACGGAAAAATTAAATCTAATTTTTTAGAATGAATAAATTCACTAAACTTCATAAGTGAGATGGCTATTATGAAAATTAATGTTACCTTAATTTGGGTATATATCAGTATCAGTAGACAAAGTAGTGCTACTTTTAATCACATTCTTCGATTTACCATATGACTACCACAGCGTCTATTGAATAAAATTGCACCAAAACGCATATGCGAAATCTTTATTGATTAAATTTTCATTCATATTAAATGGTGGATGGCGCTAATACATAAAAAATTGTAGAAGAAAGTGTTATTATGGCCACAATATACCAGTTTAAATTTGGATTTTAAATTGGCAAATTAATAATTTTTTGTATATAAGTTATGAATACTTAATTATGTTATATTTAGATATGATTAAAAGTTAAATGCAGGGATGAGATTAGCAAAAATACAAAAAAGCTGAAACTGTACGCATAGGCAAAACGTTGAAATGAAATACCAAAATTTTGATCACAAAATCTATTATATAAGAGTAATAAATATTTATTTTATTCTTCAATGTGTATAAAAAGAACAAATGCACTTCATAAACATAAAAAAAAGCTGAAAAAATAAGAAAAAGGTGAAAAGCTAAATGTACAAAAAAGCTGAAATCAGCTGAAAAGCTGAAAAATCTCATCCCTGTAAATGGCATGCATAGATACAGTTTAATTAAATCGAAAAATGTAAGCACCCCTATAAGTTGGAAACCTCTCTAAGTTGGACACTTTTTCCTGGAACCGCAGGTGTCCAACTTAGAGAGGTTTTACTGTATGTTAAAATGAATAAAAAACCTGTAATTATCAATAACCATTTAATGGGGGGGAAAACATCTGTGTTAAAGTTGAATAAAGACAATATTAAATGGTAAAATGTTGCATTTTCGGATGAAAAACATTTTATTCTTGATTAACCAAATGGTTTTAACAGTTAGTGACACGATCTGAAGATAGCAAAAGACAGAGCATATTTTTTAAAGGCAGATATGAATCAGGCATTTTAAAGGTGGATCTATGGTGATCTGGGGAGCTGTTTCTACTGAAGACAAAATGAATTTAGTAATTTTTTCTAATATTATGAACATCAAGAGAATATCCGCAAATTTTACACTTGGAATTCTCAGATTTTTGTTAGAATTTGGGGGGGGTAATAATATTTTTTTCAACAAGACTTACATTTTTGCTCTACTTTTAGAGCAATAGGAAATAGTTTGAAGAAAGAAACTTCTGTATTATTGCCCTTCCCATGTCCTAAAAGTTGAAAAAACCTTAACTTATGATGTTAGAAATGTGCATGCAAGTGGAAAGCAATTTTAAATAGTTTAAATGTATTAAGAATATCATATATGCTATACGAAATGGTATTGAAACTGAATATTAAAAACAAATGTATATATATGTACCAGAGAGAATGTCTGACTGTTTAACCCTAAAAAGAGACCCCATAAAATATTAATTTAAAGAATAACTGAAAAAAATTACTAAAATTCGAGCTGTCCTTATAATTGTGAACACCTGAAAAATCATCTTTTTACCATATATAGCCGAAAAGTTCAATATGCTTATAAATAATACCTAATTAAAAACAGCTACATTTTTAAAGTATCACAAAACTAAGTTTAACATATACTATATAAAGCATAGTTTTTAGTAAATTTCACAGTAATATATGAAAGTATCACAGCATATTTTGAATGAACATAACAATAATTCCTAATGAAATTTTAAAAGCCTAAAGTTTGGTTTTTTATATTAATCAAAATGTTATAAGAATGTGTTTTTCAAAGAACATCAATCTATTTAGTTTTCAAAAAATCTTTATAAACTGTATTTTGTTAAAGCACAAGTTAATAATTGATTTATCTCCTAATACAGCAGAATTTTTGCAATCCACTAATCAACAAATCAGTTGTGACAATGTTTGTTTACATTGGAAATGACATGCGGATTTCAAAGAATTGCAGATTTTAGGGTCGCGGAATTTTGACAGTTGACTGTAATCAAAGCAATTACCTATTTCAAAAAATTATTTTAATGATTTGGAATCAACGAAATGAATAAATATTATTTATTTAAGTCGTTACATGAGAGCTGGCAAGAATATTTCACTGCTTTGTTCATTTCCTGTTAAAGAATAACTTTTACTCCACCAAATAATCAAGTTTCTGTCTGTGTTTTATTGGCACATTGCCAGAGATATGACTGTTACACTCTGTTTTTTTTTTTTTTTTTTTTGTGCAGAAAGAAGAAAGCATTATTTATTTAGTATGATCTTTTCAATAATATGAAGGCATTATTTCAATGTGAATAGATTCTTATGTAATAACAGTATCATTTATTATATTACGTGAAATAATGCCCATCTCTACAGCTTACCCTGCCTCGAATAGTCTGGTTGAAAAATTCAACCGAGTATTTAAGCTAATGTTTTATCATGTAACATGCACTGACATTGTAATTTGGAATAGCCGTACTCCGTATTTATTTTTTGCATATCACGAAGTCCTTAACTGTACTACAGGAGTTTCTCCATTTAGGCTTATGTATGGACATGAAGCTAGAGGTCCGTTAGCAGTATTAAAATCAACGTGGTCAGGAGACATTCATTTACCTCTCAATTTAAGTAATACCACTATAGACTATTTACAAGAATTAAAAATTAACTTACAGAAAATGGATGATTTAGCATCTTTGACTGCTACGGAAAAATAAAAAGTTTATGTTTACTATTTTAATTGTCACAAAGAAATGAAAGAATTTAAGGTTGGTGAATAAGTATATTTATTAAATCTAGATTCAACTAATAAATTATACATGAGATGGACAGGTCTTGGTGAGATTATAGAAAGAATTAAACTTCACTCATATAAAGTTAAGTTGCCTGATGGTAATATAAGATACATACATGTAAGTAAAATAAGAAAACTTCATGTTAGAGCACAAACGATAGGTGTCAATTTTGAAGATGACTGTGAATTCGGGGAAATCCACCCAACCCCTATTAAAGAAAATAAAACTGACATTGATGTAAATATTAGTCATTTAGAAGAGAAGAAACAAACAGAACTGCTCGACCTTTTGCATAAGCCTGTACCATTATTTTCGGGTAAAGTTCAAGTTGCCAATGTCGGAGAACAAAACATTCTAATGCTAGGTACTGAAAGGAAGAAACCTTATGTTTATAAAATACCAGAATCATTAAAACCTGAAGTAGACAAAACAATTGCAGAGTTAGAAAGTTTAGGTCTTATTGAGCCTAGTGAAGCTGATATAGCATACCCACTAGTGTACGTGGCTAAGAAGGATGGAAGCATATGGTTGTGTATAGATTTTCGTTTGCTTAATTCTGCGACCAAGCCTTTCGATTATCCTATGGAGATATTACAGTTTTAATTAATGAAATTGGTTGTGCTAACATTACTACTTGTTTAGATGTATTAAAAGGATACTGGGAAATTTCCTTAGAAAAACAAAGTCGTGATTTTACATCTTTTAAGACACACTGTTCTCAATACAGCTGGAAGTTCATGTCCTTTGGGTTACATAATTCGGCTGCAAGTTTTCAGAAAATAATGAATGATTTAATAATATAAGGAGATGTACATCATCATCATCACGAATATTGTAAATCTTATCTTGATGATATAGTAATTTTTTCTAATGATTGGGAAACACATCTTAAACATTTAGATGCAATTTTAGCTATTCTGATTAAACTAAGATTTACTGTAAATGTTGAAAAATGTGTACTGTGTAGATCAGAGATTAAATATCTAAGCCATGTAATAGGATTCGGACGACATCAACCTGATCTTGAAAAGTTACTTGCCATAAAAAATACTGAGTCGCCGAAAACTAAAACAGTTTTAAAAAGCTCTCTTGGTCTTTTTAACTTCCATCGAAATTACATAAAAGATTATGCTCAAATTGCCAAACCACTGACCGATCTGACTAAAAAGAAGGCTCCAAAAAATTTACCATGGACACATACTGAAGAGATAGCATTTCGACAACTTAAAGAGATGTTGTGTCAAGCTCCTAAACTTTTATACTCCAGGTCCTAATAAAACTTTTATCATTCAATGTGATGCCAGTGTATGTCTATCACAAAGAGATGACGAAGGTAATCTGAATCCGATAAGTTTTATTACTCAGAAGCTTACTAATGTACAGCGTAATTGGCGTACTATAGATTGTGAAAGCTATGCTGTGGTGTGGTCTATCAAGAAATTTAAAAACTATGTTTCAAAACTTGTATAGAGATTATTAAAAACCATAATCCTCTTGTCTATTTACAAAACACTGTACCTCTGTTAGATATGTAACCGTAACTGTATATATATATATATGTAAGATATGTAACCGTAACTGTATATATAACATGTAACCGCCACAGTGTGGCAACAGTCAGATTGACTGCAGCTGCTCTTAAATAAAGAAGCAATAGATATAACATGGCGCAGCCGAGTGTCGAACCAGAACTGTTCCAAAATTAATTTTCGAATAAATCCTGAATGGATTCTTTAAAAGTTCCAAGAGGTTTGGACCTCTCCGGTAATATCGCCGAAGCATGGCGAAAGTTTCGACAGAACTTTGAAATTTATTTAAAGGCAGGAGGCCATACAGAGAAAGATGACGATGTCAAAGTAGCAATATTATTAAATTGCATTGGTGAAGATGCCGTCGAACTCTATAATACATTTGAGCTAACAGATGAGCAGAGAAATACCTTAGCGGATGTCCTGAATGCCTTTGAGAACTATGCAAATCCACGCAGAAATGTTGTGATCGAACGCTATGTATTTAATAGCAGAAATCAAGAACAGTTTGAAAACTTTGATGAGTTTCTAACAGATTTAAGAAAACTAATAAAATTCTGTGAATACGGAAATTTATCTGACAGTATAATTTGGGACCGCATTGTCATTGGAACGAAAGAAAAACAGCTTCAAGAACGTCTATTAAGAGAATTGGATCTAACACTCCAAAAGACAATTGACATTTGCCGAGCCGCAGAAATAAGTAAA
Source organism: Salticus scenicus (assembly GCA_963930645.1). Taxonomy (NCBI): domain Eukaryota; kingdom Metazoa; phylum Arthropoda; class Arachnida; order Araneae; family Salticidae; genus Salticus; species Salticus scenicus. Next base: position 371,697,803 of record OZ005650.1, read on the forward strand.
AAACAATCAGAAGTAATACAGCGGAAATCTGAAGTAAATATTCTAAACGAAACGAGCACCGTAGCAGACTCTGTGTCTCTAATAGGGAAAAATAAACAAGCAAAAAATAAGACATCGAACAATTCGACGTCACTGACCCATACAGCTACTGGAAGTGAAAATAAAAAAGAAAAGATTTATTTATGTAAAAAGTGTAATTATAATCATGTCAGAGGAAAGTGTCCAGCGTTTGGAAAAAGATGCAAAATTTGTGATAAGTTAAATCACTTTGCTATTGGTTGTAAAAATAGGTTTAACTCCAAGAGAGTTAATAATATGGAAAAATTTATTTTTGTAGATTCAGTGCTGTGTGCTAAGGAATCAAGTTGGATACAATCGTTACAGGTAGGAAATAAAATCTTATCAGTTAAATTAGATACTGGTTCGTGTGTAAATATAATACATAATGATTTACTTAAATCGCTAAAATGTAATTATTCCTTAAGTCCTACTGAGATTATTTTAGAAGCCTATGGTGGTAATTTAATTAAACCCCTAGGTATAGTTAACTTAGAGTTTTAAATGAATAATTATACTAAATATCTAGATTTTATTGTTGTCAACTGTAATAATTATTCTAAAACATTGTTAGGATTACCTAGTTGTATTGAATTGGGTTTGATTAAAAGAGAAAAAGTAGATTCTACTGAAATAAAAAATAAGGATGAATTTATTGAGAAAAATAAAGATGTTTTTCAGGGGTTAGGAACATTTAATTTAATGTGTTCTATTAAAATTGATGGTAATGCTAAGCCAGTAGTTAAACCCCCCAGAAGGATTCCAGAATCCTTAAAACCAAAATTAAAAGAGAAATTAATTGCTCTTGAAAAAGATAAAATTATAAGTAGGGTAGAGAATCCAGATGGATGGATTAATAATTTAGTTATAGTAGAGAAACCTGATAAGTCAATTCGAATATGCTTAGATCCACAGGATCTTAATAAAGTTATTAAAAAAGAATGTCATTTAATACCAACGATTGAGGAATTAATGCCTAAGTTATGTAATAAATCTATGTATAGTGTGTTTGATTTAAAGGATGGATTTTACCAAATTAAATTAGATGAACCTTCTAGTAAATTATGTCAGTTTAGTACTACCTTTGGTTGTTTTAAATTTAACCGCCTTCCGTTTGGTTTAAATATTGCACCTGAATTGTTTCAAAAAGCTAATGAAAAAAATTTTGGTGATATACCTGGTGTGATTATTTATTTTGATGATATGTTAATTTGTGCAAATTCTGAAAAGGAGCATGATGAAATTGTTCTTAAAGTATTAGAAAGAGCAAGAAAGTTAAATGTAAAATTTAATCCTAAAAAGTTACAATATCACGTTAATGAAATTAAGTATTTGGGTCATGTATTTAATAAAAATGGAATTAAACCAGACCCTGAACAGGTAAAAGCTGTAATGAATTTACAGGCACCTAGTAATAAAAAAGAGTTGCAAAAAACTTTTAATTATCTAAGGAAATTTATTCCTAACATGTCAGAGATAACTGCTCCTTTGAGGGAATTGCTCAAAACATCCGTAGTATTTGATTGGTTACCAGTGCATACAAAAGCTCTTAATGAACTTAAAGAAAAAATAAGCACAGCCCCTGTACTTGGTGTTTTTGATTCTAATAAACAAATTGTATTGCAATGCGACAGTTCTAAAAGTGGACTAGGGTGTTGTTTGCTACAAGAGGGACAACCGATTTCCTATGCATCACGTGCTTTGTCTGAGGCTGAGCAGAACTATGCACAAATCGAAAAAGAGTACTTAAGCATAGTATTTGCTACTAAAAAGTTTCATAATTATATTTATGGTAGAAAAATAACTGTTCATACTGATCATAAACCCTTAGTATCAATTCATAATAAAAGTGTTGTAAATGTTTTAGCTAGTAGGTTACAAAGAATTAAATTAAAGTTACTTAAATATGATCTTGATGTCTCTTATGTACCAGGTAAGCAAATGTATGTTGCTGATCTATTATCTAGATCTTATCTTAATGAATATGATACTGATGAGTTTTTAAAAGAAATTGTTCATTGTGTAAAAGCTACAAGGCATATGCATGTAACTGATAAAAAATTAAATGAGTTTAAGAAATGTACCTTAAAAGATCCAGTATTAAATAAATTAGTAACTTATTGTAAAAATGGTTGGCCTAACAGTAAAAAAGATGTTACAGACAATGTAAGATTTTATTATAAATTAAGACAGGATCTTTTTGAAGAAGATGGAATAGTCTTTTATAATGGTAGAATAGTTGTTCCTGTTGATCTTAGAAAAGAAATGCTTAATAAAATTCATGATGGACATTTCGGAATAGAAAAAAGTAAATCTAGAGCTAGAGTAATTTTTTACTGGCCTAATATGGGAAATGATATTGAAAATTTAATTTCTAAATGCTCTGTTTGTGAAAAGTATAGACCAAAAAATTGTAAAGAACCACTCATATGACATTTTGTCATTACCGTTTGAAAAAATAGGGTGTGACATTTGTGAATTTAGGAAAAATAATTACTTAGTCTTAATAGATTATTTAACTAAGTGGTTAGAAATTGTTCCCTTAAATAATAAACAAGCAGATGAAATAATTGGGAAATTAAAAGTGATATTTAGTTCACATGGAATTCCTAAAATTCTTGTTGCAGATAACACGTCCTTTAATTCGTATCAATTTAGAAAGTTTTCATCAGAATGGGATTTTGAAATCGTAAATAGTAGTCCGAGATACGCGAAATCAAACGGTCAAGCCGAAAGCGGTGTAAAAATTGCTAAAAATATGTTGAAAAAATGTTATGAGTCTAATCAGGATATTAACAGTGTGCTCCTAGAATATAGAAATACGCCCATAAAAGGGTTAAATTTTTCTCCCGCTCAAGCCTTAATGAGTAGACGAACACGAACTAAATTACCAATAAATAGAGAATTATTAAAGCCAGAACTCCAAACGAACATCAGAAATAAAATTGTAAATAAGCAAAACTTAAGTAAATTCTATTATGATAGAACGTCTAGACCCTTATCGGAAATTTCAAATAATCAAAATGTTTTGATTCGTTCTGGAAATCAGTGGGAAAGAGGCATAGTTATTAAAAGAGATAAAAACCCTAGAAGCTATTGGGTAAGAAATGAGAAAAATAACATTTTAAGAAGAAATAGAATTGATTTAAAACCTTCTTATAATGAGACAATTTTTGAACAGGATTTTGAAGTGACTGGTTCTACTTCTACTAACAAAGACTCTGTAAATATTAATTTGAATGGTAATGGTTCTAATAATGATAATTCAAAAAAGAAATCGGACTCTAAACAATACATTACCAAATATGGTCGTATAATTAAGCCCCCTAACCGGTACGGGGTAGTAAATAAGTAATTGTTTGTTTTTTGTAACAAAGTAAGTGTTCTTGTGTGTTTGTTTGTTTATATTTGTATCTTTGTTCTTTCATGCATATTGTAAATATTTTAATAACAATTTTTGTGTGTCATTCTTTGTAAAAGGGGAGATGTTAGATATGTAACCGTAACTGTATATATATATATATATATATGTAAGATATGTAACCGTAACTGTATATATAACATGTAACCGCCACAGTGTGGCAACAGTCAGATTGACTGCAGCTGCTCTTAAATAAAGAAGCAATAGATATAACAACCTCAATCTGCTAGACTCCAACGATGGGTGTTATCTTTACAAAGATATAATATTTACATGTCATATTGGCCTGGTGCAAAATTGAAAAACATTGATGGATTGTCAAGACTATGCCAATAAGTTTTATTGATTACCAATAATTTTAGCTCTGTTTAGTAATTTATCTTTTTGTGTGTGTGTGTTTAATATTATAAATATTTATTCTAGTATTGTATCAAGGCATATGTGCATCTGTTGTGAATTGTTTATTTTTGCATTTATTTCTTGTATGTGTTCGTTGGTTGCTAATAATTATCAGATTTTATTATGTTTTGCATATCTCAATCTCAGCAGGCGGAGGGGGGGGGGGTGATTCTTTACTCTTTAATTATAATAATAATTAATTTAATTATAATAATTAAATATTTAATTATTTAATTATAATAATTAAATAAATTAGTCTTTAATTATAATAATAATTAAAGAGTAAAGATCATAAGAGAGAATTTCTGTTTTAAGAGTCACCACTCGTACATCACATTTGTTTAACATTATATGCAAGATCGAGATTTTTTTTTTTAATTTCAGGAGATTGTAAAATTAAGAGCTTAAGAGTTCCTTGTTTTTGTTTTAAATTTAGAATATTTATAAATTATGTACATTGTACCAGTAATAAGTGGGAATGTGATTGCAAATATAAGTCCCCACTTTAAAATTTACTGTACATTATAAGAAAATTAAATTACAAATATTTTAAGCTACTTCTTTTTACTGTTAAATTCTACTAATTTATTTTATCTACAATAATCCTGGATATCTTCAGAGTAGACTGATGTTTCTTCCGGTTCTCTCTCTTTTGCATTTTCTTTACCAAAGTTTTGACTATGTTGACAAGTGAGATAATGAACAAATCAGACTTAATTTATGACTTAGAACATGCTTATATTGACAACAGATTTTTGATGTAAAAACAAAAACCATGGAAAAGAAAACATGAAAAAGAGAAAGGCCAAAGCAACGTCAGTTTGTCCTGAAGATTTCCAAGATTACTTTAGATGAAATATATTTCTGGAATTACATAGTAAAGGTGGTGACTTATTTCAGTTTTTTTTTTCCAAGTACTAATAACAATTATCAAAATATAAAATTTGATATTAGTTATCAATTGGTATGATAATTTATTCAGGCAAACATTTGGTGTTATGATTACATACAATCTATTAATTTGTTTATATTGTTTGAAATGAAAACATACAGTGTAAAAAATGTTAAAATTTAATGACAATCAATTAACAGAAATTTCATTTTTGATTGATTAAACTGCTCTTCAATAATAATTATAAATACTATTTTAGAAATTTTGTAGTATTAATATATTTGCATTATACGTTCAGGCAGAGGTTTTCAATTATATACAACCCACAGAACACATTGAAATAAGAAATATCTCACTTGTTATTGTTAAATGTATTTACAACTTATGGTCTTTGCTTATAAAGCAAAATACATAAAATCTTAGCATTAAAATAAATTTATTTAGAAAAATTAAAATACATATTTATATATATAAATGAATTGCATAGAACTCTTAGTTGAGTACGATTGTCCATTTGGCAGGCTGCTTGCAAGTAGTTTGATTATCACCACACAATCGATTAAATGTCATATCAATTGGGAAGCCTAAAATTTCTCTTTCTTCATGAATGCGAAAAGAAAATGTTGATTCATAAGTTCCAATGAAAAACCTGAAAAATAATTAAAATTTTAAACAATGTAAATAAAAATTAGCTATTTTTGAAAATATATATATATATAAACATAAATAAAATAATAAATATAGACCAGTACCAGGGGCGGATCCAGAAAGACTTTTTGGGAGGGGCGATATAGAATTATATCTAACCAAGGGTCTAACATCCCCTTCTTTTTTTCAAGACATTTTAAAGGATGAGAAAATTCCACTTTTTTAGCCACCACTATTTTTATACGATAATCTCCATTTTATCTAACTCCGAGAAATTACTATGAAAAATACCATAAAGATACTATCTGTATAAAAATTGTAGGTAATAACAAAAAAGGCAAAAATTTCTCATCCCGGAAATTGTCCTGAAAAAAGGGTACCCTTGACATAATTATTTAACATAATACTGTGTGAAAAAATAATCATATTATCATTTATAATATACTTAAGTAACAATTTATTCATGTTTTTAGCAAATTGTCAAGCAATATTTGAACAGAATATTAATTTGTGAATTTTAAACAATTTGAACATCCTCATCAATTTCAGCCTTTATCAATCCACTGCAGGATCAAGGCCTCACCTAGGAAAACAACTCAATAGTTCACCTACCTCATCAAATACAAACGATGCTATACCAGCAATATTAAAGGAAGACGTAGCTGGTAATAAAAGTTTTGAAAAATGGAAAAGCTTCAGGAGAAGACAAAATCACTGTGGCTATTTTAAAAGAATCAGGGAAAGAAACAATTGAAGTTCTTACTGAACTATTCCACAAATTTATTTCTTTTAGGCCCTTGTTTACCCATGTCCTTCTGAACTTCACCTGATTGGAGACCCCCGAAGAATATGAGGCAACAAGTGTGCTCCCTCCTCTGATGAGACTTGTCAAAGAACCACTTTTTACCTTTTACTGATATTACTTTTTTGGTTGACAAGCTCTCACAGAGTTTCATGGGTCTCTGCACCCATAAACATAATTTTTGGAGTAAACATTTTTAGTGTCTGTATCATCATGGTAATTTGAAGGAAGTGATTATCACAAGTACTTTAGAGAAGCTATCGTGTCAAGTAACTTTTTTTTTTTTTTAATATTGCTATTTTAAAGTACTAGTATATAATTTTGAGTGTCAGTATTATTTCTAATATCCATATTATTATTTTTTCAGAATTGAGTATAGTATATTATATCATTGTTTATGTCTTAAATACGTATTATTTGCATAAATTATCATATCTTTCTGTTCCATATTTTTAATTGTTGCATTAAATAAAAAAATAAAAGTAAAAAAAGTGTGTATGGCAAAGTTTTGATTTAAGAAAAGACTATATACTTGCTACAACACTGGACATTTCATCTCAAGAATATGCCTAAATCAGAGAACGTCTACACGTATGAGGTTCTCAAACTTTGTTGTCTAAGAACATTCATGAACAATTATAAAGCAAAGGAAAACAAACTGTTGCTAATGTGGTGTTCTACAATGTCTAAATGAAAATGTTTTCATGTAAATATTGGCCAAAAACCCTTTTAAATATCTACTTTATTTTATATGCTACTTTATTGAATATGTTATATAATACTTTTTTGAATATGATTTTTTTTTTTTTTTTAAGTATCATACAGTTGTTCTATTTCATTAGTAATTTTTAATAGGAAGTATCAATGTTTCTTTACTAAATAAATATAACGAATAGTGTAATGTTTAATCAACAATTAATCTAGAAAGTTAAAATGTGCATAATATGTTTATTCATCAACAAGCTTATTGTTAATCTTGTAACCCCTCTGTATATTCCCAAGGCAATGGAGTCATGGTAGGAGTAAAATTCGTGAAAAATAATTAAACTAAAAGCAATCCTACGTAAATAAATCAAGAAATAGAAAATAAATAAATAAAATAAAATAAAACAGGGTAAAACAAAATTATTAGATCCATATCACCTGGAACATCATCTACCTCCAGGTGAGCTCCCACGGCTTTGCAGGCAAACCCGGAGGATTTGCATGGGAGGGGGGGGGATATGAAAGGGATAAAAATAAATAGTTTTAAATTATTAAAAAAACAATTTAAAAGTGTGAAAATCGCTAATTGAAATTATAATCACGAATAATTTGTAATTGCCCCTTTAAAGATTGTTTCCTAGCAGAAAACTTTATAACTCAGAAATCAGAAAAGGAACGAAATTATAAGTTGAAATTCGCTGATGCTAGTGCAATTTGCAAGTGTTGCTGCATTGAGCTGCATATTAATTAATCCCAGAAATTCCTTTTAAGAGCCCAGACAATCTACAGAACCAATCAGCAGCTCAGAAAATGAGGTATAAAAGCCCAAACATTAAACAAACGGACACCTCTTGCCACGATTTTGACTTGTTAAACAATTAAACGCTGCAATCTTCCTCTAAAATTATGTAAGTCCTACAGGCCTCCCCTACATATTCGGCGGCCCGGGGCGCCGATTGAACAGCCCATGGATCGGCAGAGTGTCGGATTCAGACTCCATTAGCCTTACCCTGTCCCGACTTTGAAATGCTGAAGCAATAAAGATGTTTCCGGAAATAATGCCTAGTCGTCATTGTGTGCTGTGTCTGTCATCTCTCTCTTGTCCAGTAATTAATCCATCACATGCATATATGTGATTTTATCGTATTTACATAGTGCTTTTTTGCATATCTAAAAATCTTATTTTTTATGGGGAAAATAATGGGAGGTCTTAGAGGCCATTTTGCCAAAATAAAGGATTACTTAGGGACCTAATATGAATTAAGGGACTTTTAGGGAACACAATAAATGCTCTGCATAAAAAGTGCACAGCCTTATGAAAATGTAATATTTTCATTTCCAAAAGATTTTATTTCACCTATATTTTGTGCATATTAAAATTTGTTTTCATTTTTTAAACTATAAACTAAGAAAAAAAAAAAAAAAGCTTCTAAAAATATAAACTTATAGAGGAAAAAAAAAAAGGTTACAAAATGTTTTACGCAACAGATTTATCAGCCATAGCTGTGATTTTTTTTTTTTTTTTTCTGATATTTGTTTATGACTTGTTGCAATGCTGGCAGAAATTTTATACATAAACTTTAATTTTTCTTAGAACTTATTATACTACGGTAAACAAAGACAGCAATTACCGTGAATGTGCACATATCCACTGATCAACAATAGCAACACCTCCATCTAGTATTTTTTTATGCATTTCTTTGTCTGGCACAAAACGAACAGCACTTGGTATAAACTGCTGGAGTTCTTTAAATTCTGTAGATAAATAAAAATATTAAGTATAAAAATATCTTAAATTAGATTTAAACTAAGGATTTCTATTCTATTTTAATATTTATCTTCACAGCTATCTACACTGGTGGACAAAATTAAAGCAACAACCTGTTTCTCATTCTATTCTTCTGCACATAATTTTTAAACAAATAAACAGATGAATATAAAATTTAGATGGCCTGTTCGTTATCATATTATTAACCAAATTTTATGCAACTTTAGCATAAGAATAATTTTTAATCTAATAAATATTCATTTTTCTCTGAAAAGTAAGCTTTAGAAAAAATGAAAAATTTCAATAATTTTAGGAAAGAACACTTAATGAAAAGTGTTGTTAAGGATGCATTAGAGATAGGTAGACGCACATGCCTTGAAATGTTAAACTAAATCCCAATTTTTCTTTCTGTATTAACTTTTCCTTTACTTTTATAATGAACTTAAAAAAATAAATAAATAATAATAATTTGTAAACTATGAGCATCACCAGAATAATAAAAATGTCGATAAATAGTTTTAGAATGAACATCTTATTCAATTTTCATGTTTGTATGTATATTTTTTAAAAAGCTATTCACATGCGAAAAAAAGAAGAAACAGAAAAGTGAACACAGGTAGAAAGATTTGGTTGTGATCTAACATATGGATGTGTGTGCATCTTCACTTATCTCTAATGCATCTTTAACAAGACTTTTCATTAAGTGTTCTTTCCTAAAATTATTGAAATTTTTCCTTTTTTCCCAAAGCTTACTTTTGAGAGAAAAATGAATATCTACTAGCTTAAAAATTATTCTTATGCTAAAGTTACATAAAATTCGGTTAATAATATGATAACGAACAGACCATCCAAATTTTATGTTCATATGGTTATTTGTTTAAAAATTATGTGCAAAAGAAGAAAACGAGAAAATAGGTTGTTGCTTTAATTTTGTTCACCAGTGTACATGGCTGCTATTAAATTCCCCATTTAAACTAAGAAAATAAATCCTCAGCTTTTGTAAACATGCATATTGTAAAGCTTTTATTATAAGTCACTCTTTCATTTGGCAAGAGAGCTCATAAAGTTTATTGTCACAAACTATTTACAAATAATAATAATCAATACTGCTATTTTCAAATAATAATATAAAAAAATATACCTGATTCAGGTGCATCAGTTGCAACAAACACCAAATACAATTTCAGTTTTTTCATCCTGTTTAAAATTTGTTCAGCAGCATGCTTTATACTTGGAACATCTTTTGATCTTGAAATGGCAAAATCTCGCCTCCTCAGATGTACACCGATGTATGGACCACCAACAGCATTGCGTCTGGTAACAGAAGTGGACCTTCCTTTATCCATTTTAATTTGTTCATCCGTCACATTTAAAAACTGTTTACGAAAAGCATTTCCTATATCAATGAGTTCCTTTGAAAATACCATACTTTTGCGAACCTGAAGGTGTTAGAAGAGAGAAAAATAAGAAATTTTATTATTATTTTCACAGGTACAATTGTTGCAAATCATTAAAAAGTAAATGAACAAATAAAAATTACAATACATATCTTGTTAAATTACAGTACTAGTGCTGAATAATGAAATACTAGTTGGTATAGGTAGACTTTGTTCAGTTTCCCATCATATATTTGTTTTCATTGATTTCTATAATAGGGCATATTTTATTCTTCTTAAAGGCAAAGAACTTAAGCCACCAGGCACAATTACACTCTGAAATCCGAAGTCACTATACTACCCCACTTCCTATTTGATACATTTACCTTATCCTAATTTACTGATAATTTTTAAGAAGATCAATTTTGAATTTTAGTTTTCATGTAATTCTATATTGTTTTCAAAGCAATAATCGTCATAATGCACATTTATAAGAAGTTTTGCTTCATTCTCCATTATGAAAATCTTAATTTTTGAATATGACTGAGGAATATGATTGAGGAAACTTTGCTCAGTTTCCTATCATATATTTGTTCTCATTGATTTCTATAATAGGGTATATTTTATTCTTCTTAAGGGCAAAGAACTTAAGCAATCGCTACGCACAATTACATACAAAAATCCGAAGCCACTATACTACACTGCTTCCTATTTGATACATTTACCTTATCCTAATTTGCTGATAAATTTTTATTAAGATCAATTTTGTATTTTAGTTTTCATGTAATTAGATACTGTTTTCAAAGCAATAATTGTCATAATACACATTTATGTGAAATTTTGCTTTATTCTCCATTATAAAAATCTTAATTTTTGAATATGTATAAGTTTTGAAAGCAAAATGTTGATGCCAGTATTATAAATATTTTAAAACTGATCTATCAACCTTATCGTGAAATATAAGGCACCCTTATAAGGCACATTTATGTGAAATTTTGCCCTATTCTCCCACGTTAAGGAAAATTTTGAATAACTTACAAAGTTTTCAAAGTAGAATGTTCATTGTCAAAGAAGTTTATATTAATATCATATATCATACTATACGCACTCATTTAAATAAATAATTATTACGTGGATGTTTGCTTTGCTTCAGTGAAGATGCAACGCAATAGATACATACTATTTAATCAACACATTAATTATACATCTTAAATATATACTATGTACACATATGAACACTATTTACATAACAAATATAAACACAGCCATATTAGCTCACAGATAACCTCGAACTGCCAAGATTCCGAACAGTTCCAAATCAAAAGAGTTTAGCCGTGGATACAGTTAATAGTTCCTACACTACATCTCCTCCCTCCTTATCAAAGGTTAAGTCTGTTTGGAGGTCTGCAGATTCTTCCGGAACGTCTAGGTAAGGTTCCTGGACTGATTGTCACTGGCGGAGTACTGGACTGGATTCCAGAGTTGCTGCCTTGAAATCGTCGCAGATTCTATGGCATTGAGTCCCTCACAGGAGAACTGGCTGATAACTCTGTTGATGGAGTTTGAGCACTGGACTCTCTATACGGAATTTGAGAGGTAGAAGTATCATTTGGGATTTTACTTGAATCCCCAGATCGAAATCCATGATACACTCTTGGAGTCTGAGCACTCTCTTGCACATGATCGTCCACTGGACGCATCTGATCAATATGTTGCCTCATCAAGGTTCCATTTATGTTAACAGTATAATGGAGAGCACCATCTTTGTTAACCACTCGTCCGAACTTCCACCTTCAATTTGCATGTCGATAATCTCTGACAGCAATACAGTCACCAATATCAAATTTCCTATCATAAAATTTGTACACACCTTTTCTTAGATCCTTGATTTTAAGTATGGCAAGAGTAAGTCAATTCTGGTTCTAACATCTCTTCAAAAATAACATAGCTGGACTATGGGAGGACATTAGGAGCTTACCCATTAGGAGCTGTAGTGACATTAGGCCTTTTGGTTGCACAGCTTATGTTGGCAAACCTCGCCAGCTGAGACGGTCTAAATTTGAGAGATGTGCCAAAAAAGGTATCATGATAGGATACGCGTCAAAAACACGGGGGTACAGGATCTTTATTCTAGAAGACAATTTATAGAGTCTATAAACTTCATGTTTAATGAACAGGAACACGGAAGTTGTAGCGCTGATAGTGGAAGCATCCTGGACCCTGATGTCTGTGATAGGAACATTCCGGTAGAACCTCCCAATCAGTATTTTGTCCCATTAAATCCTCCACCCTTATCTGATGACGAATATGAGGATACCCAAACAGATGTGGAGGACGCCGTTCAGGATGAGCCCCGTACGGTTGAGGGGTATAGAAAGTTAAAACATTGGAAGGAAGAGCCCCGGGTCGATGTGTACTATTATGAAGTAGGAAAGAAGGAGAAATTAAATTTGATTGTAAAGGTCGAAAGGTATTGTCAACGTCATAACATTAAATTTGACAAGTCACATTTTAACTTCTCTCCAAAAGAAACTTTTGAAGGTATAGTGCCCGGTTCTCTCATTCCACCTAGTACTAGTGCAGCGCAAGCATGACTAGGCCAGTCCACATGGTAATTCCAAGAACATTAAAACAGAAATTTCGCTGATGCTTTCACCAAGCCCCAGACTAAAGCTGACCTTGCTAAATTTATAAAAGCTTTATTCTTATTGGTGTAATTTGTATTCTATTTATAGTAGAGAAAAAAAAGGAAAATTTGGACTATGAACTATTAGTATGAAATGGACGTTTTAGTATATTTTTCTCTTCTGGAAGTGAGGGGGCCATTGTCAAGATACGGGACAATCAGATATTGGCAATCAGACTTCCATCGGAAAAATATAACCATCTAGTCTCTTCACTCTGACTCCATGCTACAGAATCCGTAATGATCACCAGCGGCTTCATTTCTCCTGAATTTCCTTCCTCCAACGCAAGCCGCAACTACAGTGAATCCATAAATGGTTCTTCAACAGAATTCCCCAGAGGACGCATTATGTCACAGTATTCAAATACAAGTACTTGGAAGAAGTATAAATACTTCAGGCAGACTGTGATGAGTCGCTTGCTTCCTTCGTTTCGTTGGTTTTTCCTAGCCTGTAGAAGGAGAGTATCCTGAGGCTGATATTCTTTTCCAGTTTTCGCAGAAGGAAAGAGCTAAAGCTTGCACTAAGCTGGTGCAAAAGTTGCATATGTTTTGTTAAAATGCCATAATGGCTGAACTTTTTCTTTTTCTCTGTTGTTTTATTTAAACAAATTTTTCCTTTTAGTTTTAATAAACTAAATTTTACTTTAATTTTGATTCTGTTTTATTTCCCTTACCATACGTGTGTAAATTATCTTAGTTAAAGGTCCAACTTAATTTAAATTTCTGAAAGGATTTAAAGTTTGTGAATAAGGTTGAGTTATTCAAATTATGATTTAGATATTTTTCCTTTTCAAAGCTCTTCTAGATTTAAATTAAGCATAGCTAAAAACAGTGACCACGCTCCATTGTTACTGGATCTCTGCTAATTGATTTATTTTATCAGATTATTAGTTTAATGTTACCCATAATCCAACAGATAATTTGAGTTCACTTGTTCAAGGCTTTATTACAAGTTATTATTATAAATTTAATTTATTTAAATGATTGCACAATTAATAATATTAATATCTTTTATAATTATATGCACATATTATGTGTAAATTAGAAAATATGTCAATATTGTCTTGCAGAAAAGGTTTCCATGAACAACGCTTGTCGCAGAAAGCATAAAAATATTCTGTCATAGGAAACTAGAAATGGTAGGAAAATAAAAGCATATCCTAGGATTTGTGGGAACCCTGACAAAGGACTGACTAAATATTCATTGATTCTTTTAATCATTTCAGTTATGTCCATAGTAAAACAAATTTAAAGAATATTCCTACACTAATTTCAAAAACATAATTGTTTTTGTTTATACATATTAATATAAAATGTATAGCATAGCAGATGCCAATTTAAATGCCTTTTTTTTTTGTGTGTGTGTCAAAAGACAAAATTTTTTTAATTGAATTTTATTAAAATTACCTTCCAGTATTCAGCATCACCAAAAGAATCATGTAGTATAACTTCAGCTCTGTCGATCATAACAGCTCTGTAACAAAAAAGATAGAAAAATAACAATTTAATATATCGCTTTTTTAAAATAAGAGATAGCCCCTTGCCAACTTTGTCCGAGCTGAACTCAGGCAGGTGAAATGCATCATCCTGGCTCATCCCAAGTGTAACTCGGGCAGAGGAAAAATTTACAAAAAAGAATATTTAGTGACGTCCACCATGCAGAAAGTAAACTTTAAAATAGTTTCTACTCGTATTTAAAATTGTTCTTAAATTTTTTTAGGAAATGTTGTATGTGAATGGTGTTATTATGTTTAAAAAAGTATATATCTATGAAAATAAGCATTAAAAAATTGACATTTGTTTTACCTTTTCAAACCTGGAATAACCCTTAAGCCAGCAAGGGGATAATAGATGAATGCATATGGAATTATAAATATTAGTAAAAATTAATACATAGAAAATAAAATGAACTTACAGAAATTTTAACACTTAAATTTTTATATTAACATATTACAGATATATAATTACAACCAGTCACTTAATTTCAAAATTATATTCTCATACATATTTTATTCACTGACCTACTTCTATAATATTGCAATTTAATCACATACTATCAACAAGTTCTCAAGAGATCATTTTACTACATTGTTTATAGGGATGTACCGAATATTCGGTATTCCGCCATACTACCAAATATTCGGTTTGGCCGAATCTCAAACTATTCGGCTAGGTCAAATATGAAATTATCGGCTACTATTCGACAAGTTAAAATATATAAAAATTCAATTTTTTTAAATTTTTAATTATTTGAAAAAATTTTGCTATTTTTAATTATCATTAAATTGAGATTTTTCAGAGTAATTAAGAAATAGATTATATTTAAATGAAAGCAATTGTTTTATCTAGTTTCAAGTAACATGAAAGAAAATTACTAGTTACATTAGCCATAACAATATCTAACAAAAGTTGTCTTTATCAATAACAGTATAACAACATATGTTTCTACAGTTGAGTTAAGAAAGAGCATACATAATTCACATGATGTTGCTATCTACAAAACTTCAAATCTGGCAAGAAAAAGACACAAGTAATAAAATAGCAACTTTGAACTTGTCATTGAAAAATGCATATGAAGTGCCCCAACATGCACAAAAAAATCACATCTCTATCTCAAAATATATCCACATAAGAGCAAGAGGCATTTGCATCAGTTTTAATATAGGTTAGCCAATATGTTGTTACTTTTAAATTGATTTTTCTCAAATGCTGCATTTCTGGGCTGCGTTTTTTTTTTTCTGAGTGGGCGTGACAAGAAATTGTTATTCAAGAAATTTTGTGTTTATTAAGAAGCCTAACAGTTAATAATTTTCTTTGACAGTGAATTCAGCATTACACCACTATTTATGTGTAGTAATATCTATATAATATATCTCTAACGTGGACCAGTTTCAATTATCTTTTGTCGAAATGATACGATACGCGAGGATAAAAAAAATAATATTTATACATGGACAATATTAAGCATGTGGGCTCAGCTCAATGGACTAATAAGAAAAAATGACGACATTTGTCTGATGAGATTATTTTACAAAAATATGTTTTTTTAACAGTTGTTTCTTCAGAATCTTTGCAAGCATCATTTTAAACCTAGCAATATTTTAAAGATACAAAACTTTTTTGTCATAAATTGACTAAAAAACACAATCATAAAAAATATAATCAAAATAGGAATTAGTTTATTTTATTTTATACAAAAAAAAAAAAAATAATAATAATAATAATAATAAATAAATAAATAAAAATACCAAAATTAATAAAAAGTCATCGCCAACATGACAACAAAAATTTAAAAGGCGTCGTGGGAGTCCTATACTAAAACTGTACTGCCTGTGGAAGTATGAAAATTGGGTCGTGAACCATGAATTTTATTTGGAAACCTTTCTTTGAATGAGTTTGGTTTCACCCTTGTACAATATTAATTTGGTTTTAATAATAATTTGGCTTCTGGTAAATTAAAATTTTAATTGGGTGGTGAAATTGGTATAACATTTATGAGTTTCAATTTTAAAGGTAAATAAGAAAAAAAATAAAGTGTGAATATTCCGCATGGGTTTGCTAGTTTCTTAATATTTTTCTATAAACCACTGTTTCTGAATAGTAGTTTTTTATAAATATTTTTTGCATAATTAAAAAAACAAAATACAGTACCCACCGCTTATTAAAATCACATTCGGTCTGAGCCAAAGTGATTTTATTAAACGGCTGATTTTTATATCCGGTGAACGTTCTGAACTCAAGAAAAAGGTATTATACCCCAGAATTTGGAAAGAAATTTCAAAATGTAATGAATAAAGGAAATAATAAGCAATATTAATCTATTTTTCAGAGAATTAATTAATTATTCCTTCAAAATAAGTGAATTAAACACATCCCTCATTCCGATGTGCTTTCCTTTCAGGAAGATCATATAATTACTTTGCCTGTAAAGTTCACACTTTTCTTTTAAAATTAAAATTTTTCCATTTAAACCTCTTGTTTCTTAATTATTTCAAAATAAAAACTGAAAACCGTCTTTAAAAAAAAAAAAATCTTATCACTTGTTAATTAAATCGAATTTTTACTTATCGCATTTTAAAGAATATGTTCCTTGAAATTGTTACTGAGACAAGTGATGGGGCTTGTTTAATTTGTAACTGCGCTACAAATGTAAATTTTTTGTCAAAGAAAAATAATGGAGATATTGCTGCATTTTTTTAAATAAAAAAGGGCCCACTGTAAAAAAAAAAAAAAAAAAAAATGTTTAGTGTGCCTAAATGACAATTCTGCTGCTGCAGAGATTTTTTTGAGTTTATTAACCAACAATGCCAATTTTATTAAGTGACAGTTTTAAAAGAAATTTATATTGATTCGATTCTGGTCCTTGTAATTTGATCAGATTAAGCAGCTGATTTTATTAACCAGTGAATTTATTAAGCGCTGGTTACTGTTTTATTAAATGTAAATGGCATTACTGAAACAGTTTGCAAAAAAATATGTGATTGACACTTGAATATAAGAGTAAATCAGCCAGCTGAATATTCGGTATTCAGCCGAATAGTTACTATTCGGTTTGAAGGATATTCGGTATTCAGCCAAAACTGGTATTCGGTGCATCCCTAGTTGTTTATATACTATACTGGGCTTGAAAATTAAAGCAACAACCTATTTTTTCATTTTTCTTCTTTTGTGCAAAATTTTTAAACAAATGAACATATGAACTTAAAATTTAGATGCCATCCTCATTATCAAATCAATAATCAAATTTTCTGTAATTTTAACATAAGCAATATATTTTTTAATCTGATATAACTACAATTTGTTTCAAAAGTAAGTTTTGGAAAAAAAATTAAAAAATTAAACAATCTCTCTATTTAAAAATAAAATAAATACTACTTGCATTTTTTAATTTATCATACCTTTTTCACTTTTTTGGCTTAAAATACGACTACAGTAAAAACTGTTTCACATAAAAATATGAAATTTGTCAATTTTGTACAAAAATGTTTAAAAAACATTCTGAAACAAATTGTTTATATGTTATGATATTTAATGTTTGAATAGGGCCAAACATTTCAGTTATAACAGTTTTATAGACTAAAAAAACTATTCTTGGCAACTTTATCATATTTTGCTAAAATATAACAAGAAATGATTGTGAAGTGCAGTAACTGTTATTTTTTTGTTAAATTTGTATTTATTTTTTCTTTTTTTAGCACACACATGTTGCAATTAGATTACTTCTACTTTTCAATTTTCGCATCTCAAAAAGTAAATGAAATAATTCTCGGAAAATTTCATATAATGCAGAAAGATATTTCATTTACATAATTTATATTTTATCAAATATTTCAATTAAGTAATTTTATATTATAATTGTTTTACTTTATTGAATTGCTTTTGAAATGAAGAGGAAATTTTATTTCTTTATCCACCCATCTTAATGAAGAGCAGGGAAATGAAGATTGTACATCCAAGCTGGACAGCTGTCAAAATAGACATTAATGATGTCTTTGAAAAAGGAAGATTCTTGAAGGAGTGGTGTTTTTACGGCCATAATATCATCATAGTTTAAGGAAAGATTAATTATGCATATTGCTCAGCAAAATATCATTGCTGTTCCTGACATTTTTTTTAACAGTGGTGTGATGCAGAGTTTAAGACTGAATAATAACATGGGGGTTCTAGGCCAGGGTGGAATGCCCTCTGCGGGAGGTCTTTTCCCCGTATTTATGTTCGTTTAAAGAAAACTATAGAAAACTACAAATGGTTAGGTCGATGAGTGCAAAGTGGGATCAAACCCAACAATTCTTAACTACCAGCTTCAAGAGCATCTCTTGCGCACTGTGTTCAACCAAACATAACTGCTAATCAAATATGGAAAGGTATAGGAAATTTATACATCAGTTGATTGTGGTGTGTGGCATGTAACTATTTTTTTATTTTGAAAAATTTCTTTTTTTGAATTTCTTTTTTCAAAATGAAATTGCTAGTGTATGTCCATAAGAAATTTGCTTATCACCTTTGTAATTCAATTCAGAGAATAACCTTCATTTTGCTAATTTTTATTTTATTAGATTACATTGAAAAATAATATATTTTTTTCTGTGCAATTATGCCGATTATTTAGAAATTTCTTATGCCACTAAGTGGATATATGTAATATTATACATTTTTTAATGTATATTGGCCAAACAAAACATGCCTTTAAACACCATTTGTGTGAGCACAAAAACAAAAAACATGCTATAAATTGTGACATACAATGCTCTGCTATAGCCAAACATAGTTGGCTTAATAATCATAATTTTAATATTTCCATAGGCTATATCATTAAAAATGTACTTCAATACAATATCTTCATTTCTGTGATGCTTTCTATATTTACAAAGTAAATGACCCCTCAGGCACTTAGGCACACTGAACTTCACAAAAATTTGGTTACAATTTATTTAGAAATACAACTCCCATATTCCCACTTTCTTTTGAAATGTTTGTTAGGGATTGGCATCTGTTTTAAATCAACTTTTTTTTTTTTGCTTTACAAAAAATTCAAAAATTTTATTATAATGGCCTTTCTTTGATTGAAATATCTAAATTGTTTTTACGTAAATGACATTTATTTCAATTGTAATCTTACTTCAGAGAAGGTTTTATTTATGAGTGACTTTCTGCATTAAAAGCTTATAAAAATAAACAAAAGAGAAAATTATAATAGGATGTTTCAGTATTTCTCTCCTTATAGTATGTTGTAGAATTTAACTCTACTATACTTCAAATAATTTGAGCCAATTTGGTCATAATGATAAAGAATTTTTTGTTGCATCCCTATAGAAATTTATACGTGCTAGATTCACCAAACTCAAAATCAATACAGTTCTTGTGACAGTGACCTAATAGCAATCATCTTGAGCTGATAACATGCATATGAAGTTATCAGCTCAAACGGAAAAGGCATTTAGATGCTATCACACTTTAAATAATTTCAGCCCATAAGCCACAATGATAAAGAATTTTTCTTTGTGTCCCTGTAAAAATTCATAAGTGATAGAATCACTAAAATCTACATAGTTAGTGCTATGGTGACCTATAATTAATAATAATAATGACCCTCATCTGTCATGAACGATTCCGGTTAGACCGCTTCAAAACAGAAACTTTTGGCAGCCATTTTTTCTTTCCCCATTTGTTCAATTCAACTTACTGAAACATACATATCATTTTCATACATGTTTTGTATCGCACATATTCTTATTTATTTCCTCTAAAACCTTGAAAAACTATTCAATTGTAATGTTTAAATGTCTAAATTAAATATAACGGATCACTGGCTATTATAAACATGAACCTATAAACAGAATTATGTAGCTTCATGATTATAAACAACGCAATACCAAATAAAAACAAACCAAAACTGTTGCCATTCAGAAAATACAAATTCCAAATGGACAACTCTTTAATTCCGAATGAACGACTCTTTGACTGTTTCATTAAAAAAATGCTTAAAATATTTCTAAAACATATTAAAGCCTTAAAAATCTTAAAATATTTGTAAAAACGTATTAAAGCCTTTAAATATTTTTATCAAGCTTCATTGTTTGTTCACATTGAAGGTATGATTGGCGTCCAGTTTAGTACGTAAATGCCGCCAGTTGATTTTAGTTTTGAAATTAATGTAAAGTGATAGTTGGGATAGAATGTTTGGTTGGGCAAGTAAAGGTCACCAGTTGAAATGAGTATTGAAAGTAGAGTAGTCTAAGGTGATAATGTCGAGTCAAGGTAAAATGTTCGGTTGAGAATGAGAAAGTCCCTAGCTGGATCCTAGATATTTTGGCGATGTTGTGGGTGAGATAGCTGGTTGAAGGTATCGAGTACAGGTGAATTTGGGTTAGCATGGAGTGTCTGTAGTTATTGGATAGTTAGTTAGAAAATTTGAAAACAGGATCTACGATAGTCTCAAAAAAATGTATTTTGGTAAAATAAAGTGAATCGTTTTTTCTTATTATGAGGACTTTAAATAAAAGGTGGTGACGTCACTGGCCATTCGTGGATACAAGAAAAATATTTCCTATGTTAAACGCCCATTGGATTTTTCGTAAAGAATTATTAAAAATCGAGGGAAATTATTTCCCGATTTTAATCCCCATATTTAGGTATAGATATGTATTAGTTATCGCGTTAGATTAAGTTGTTTTTGTTCTAAAATTGATAACATTTGAATTTTAAATTTCAAAACGCTAGATAAAAAAAATGGCAAACTTCCATATTCCATTGAAAACATAAACATTTCATTTCAAAGGATGATATTTACACAATAAATATCCAACTAATATACTAATTAAAAGGAAAATGATAAATATCCTATCATAATTTGAAGTGAAATTTGTTTTCAAATGTCTAAATAAAGTATCTGATATAAGATACTAATATGTTGCAGCAGAATAGATTTGATATAGGTCATCCTTGGCAGAAAAAAAAAATATATATATATATATATATATATATATATATATATATATATATCGCCAAATTATCTGGCGAATATAATTTAATTCCTTTCAAAAATCATGGTTATTTTAAAAACTTATATTAAGAGAGTAATGAATAATATGAAACAATATTTCGTACAATACATATTACGAAAATATACATCTGGCATGTATATTTTCGTAGTACGTTTTTGATCGCCAAATACAAAAATGCCAAGGACAACAGAGTTTTGAAATTTAAAATTAAAATTTTGTCAATTTGACAGCAAAATAACTCAATTTAACACATGCACATGATAACTAATACAGATATATACCCAAATATGGGGATTAATATCGGGGAAATAATTTTCCTTGAATTTTAATAATTTTTTACAAAAAATCCAATGGGCGATTAACATAGGAAATCATTTTCTTGCATCCACAGACGGTCAGTGACGTCACACTTTACTTGCGTATAGAGCACTTAATGGAACACTGGGATGTGTTGTTGCTGTTGTGTTGTCGGGCCTATATTTTTTGTTAACCAGCAGTTTTTTTATTGTCATTCATATTTATTGATCGGGTATTTTTTTAATTTCAGAACGAAAATTATAAAATATCGAAACACATTTGATTTATAAACAAAAATTGAAAATACATTTAAATGATCACATGATAACCATCATGATCTAAACATTGTTTTCAAGATTTATCGTTCACATTCCGTCATTTTTGACGAGGTTATATACTAGTATGGATATAAGTTTTCAGCTCAATAGGGTAAGGTATTTAGATGCTATTGCATTTTAAATAATTTCAGCCCATAGGCCCATAATGATAAAGAATTTTTTGTTATGTCCCTGTAAAAAAAAAAAAAACTATAATTGTTACAATATATTAAAATCGCACAATCATACTGATTGGGAAGAAAATCATATCATATTAAATAATATCAAATAATTAAATAATCATATCATATTATAATAATTGCTACATTTACTAAAATTTATCGTATGACAATGACCTGTAACATGTGTATAAATTTCCAGTTTATTTGAATAAGGCATTTAGACACTATCACATATTAAATAATTTGTAACCATAGACCATGATAAAGAATTTTTTATTATGTTCCCGTAAAAAAAAAAAAAAACTGTAATTGCTAGATTCACCAAAATCTATACAGTTCGAGTGGCGTATGTGATTTGTTTTGACACAAAGTGCTTTGTTTTGGCACTCAAACATAATTACTTTTTGAGTGCCAAAAAGTAATTATGTTTGCAAAATAAACCAAAAGACTACTGTGCAGGCAAGTACCTCAATTCATTGAAACTTTCCCACAGCCGATAAAAGTGAAAAAAAAAAAAAAAAAGGCTGGAAGTGAGATTTCTTTAATTATGTCATATTTCACAGTATAGAGGATGAATTTTAATAATAGTTTAGGAAATGACATAACTGATTCTTAATACAATTTGCTGAAAAATTAAGTTAATCAGATCATTATAAGAGAATATAATTATATTATCGCAAAACAGAGAGAAACAGTGGTTCATGGCCAGAATAAGCAAACAAACAATTACAGTGTAAATGAAATAGATTATTATTTTTTTTTTTTTTTAAGCAAACAGTTTAAATTTAATTTTTAATTTCCCCCCAAAATTTTGTTAATATCAAGTTAGCTTAATTCAATTGTTTATATAATATATATATAGGGGAGAGTAGGGAGGGATGGGATAGTTTTGACAAAAATATTTCTTACAAATTTACTTTTACTGGTACAACACTGTAAGTTTCTGAGAAATAAAGTTAATCAGATCATTATAAGAGAATATAATTATATTATCGCAAAACAGAGAGAAACAGTGGTTCATGGCCAGAATAAGCAAACAAACAATTACAGTGTAAATGAAATAGATTATATAACATATTAAATATAAAAAGACCTAGCTTTACTTCGTGGTCGTTTAAGATCTTTCGGTACCGGGCACCCGGTCCTCATCAGAAACGTTGCTTCTGTGGTGGAAAACTTGAGACTGTTGACTCCTCTGCTGATTTCTCATCAGGTGGCTCCAAGCTCTATTTGGGGCTACTGCGCTGCTATGGTTGCATACGTCGCTATTGGTTAATATTTCAATTGACTCGCGGTACATGGCATAGTTGTAATTATCGTAATCTGCTAATTTTACGGTTTTATCAAAGTTTATTTTAATATTGTTTTTACTATATGTTTTGGCTAACACGGTATTATATTTTCCGGTTTTAATGTCGTTTTCATGTTCTTTGATCCTAGTTTTTATTTTTCTTTTAGTGACACCAACATATGAGCCTTGTTTATTGTTTTCATCTATAAATGGAATTTTATAAATGCCGGCGGTTTCAAGAGGGGGGGTGGGGTTTTTATCGCTTCGGATTAGCTGAAAAATATTTTTGTTGGGTTTGATGGGGATATTAATGCCATATTTGTTAGCTGTATTTTTAATTTTGTTAGCGGCTCCGCGATCGTACGGGATGGATGGGGTAAATTTAATGGGTGCTTTTTGGTGGCTGGGTATTTGGTCGAGGTTTTTGAATCTATTTTTAATTAATTTGTTAACTATTTTATCAGGATATCCGGCTTTTCTTGTGAAATTTTTAATGATGTTAAGTTCTTCTTCGAGATCGTCTGGTTCATTACATATTAAAATGGCACGGTTGATGTATGATTGGATAGCATTTGTTTTATAGCGAAATGGTGTTTTACTTTTAAAGTGGATAATTTCGTTACTATTAGTGGGTTTTCTATACACAGTGGTTCTAAAATTATTTTTATTGTGGGTAATTTTAACATCCAGGAAATTTAATTGTGAATTGTTCTCTTCTTCGTAGGTGAATTGTATATTTTGATCATGGCTATTGATACAATTGAGAAGTTTATTAATGTCAGTGTTTTTCTCGACGATGGCGAATACGTCGTCGACGTAACGATACCAGTATTTAATTTGATTTTTTAGATTTTCTATGATTTGATTTTCTAGTTTTCTCAGTTTGAATTCAGCGACGAAGCCTGAGATAGGCGACCCCATGGGCATGCCTTTGGTCTGTTTGTAAATCTTTTCGTTGAAGGTAAAATAATTTTCTTTAAGAAGGAAATTGGTAGTAGCGTTTAAAGTTCGGGCTATTTCTGGATCAGTGTAAGTTTCGTTGATAGTTTCGTTAACTATTTCACAAGCTTCATTTATATCAATAGAGGGATAAAGATTTATAACGTCAAAACTAATTAAATGATAATTTTCTTTATTTTCGATTTCTCTAAGTTTTTTAATAAAATCTTCTGTTGATTCTAACGAGTGGGTGGAGGGGGGAATGATTTTTCGGTAAATGCTTGCCATGTATTTTTCTAAGGAGTAGGTCGGTGCTTCGTTTTTATTGACAACGGGACGGAATTTAGGGGGGGTTTTGTGATCTTTATACCATCCAAAAATTCTAGGTGTATTGGGTGCATGGTTTACTATTTTAGGGGGGATATTTTCAGGCCATTTACCTTCTTTAATAATTTTGCGGGTTTTTTCAATTAATTTATTGTTTGGTCTTTATTAACGATCTCAGCCCCTATTTCTTTGATGGTGTCTTCCATTTTGGATACATAGTCTTCACGGTTAAGGATGGCGATTCTTTTGGTTTTATCTGTTAAAGTACAAGTAATTTCATTGTTCTTTTTAAGTTTCTTTAACTCTGCTAGGTCTAATTTATTAATATTTTTATTTTCAGTGGATTTTTCAATTTCAGAAATGGCGATATTAC
The DNA here is from genome assembly GCA_963930645.1 of Salticus scenicus. Taxonomy (NCBI): domain Eukaryota; kingdom Metazoa; phylum Arthropoda; class Arachnida; order Araneae; family Salticidae; genus Salticus; species Salticus scenicus. The sequence goes on from OZ005650.1 coordinate 371,722,787, forward strand.
AAATACTGTTTTGGTTATTTTCCGGGATTTTATTAATGGCAGATTCAATTTTGGCAATGCTATGTTTAACGTTAACGGGTTGATCCAATATGAATTTATGTCCTAAGCTAAGAAGTTCGTGTTGATGGTTATTTAGTGTAGTGTTAGATAGATTTATATATGGGATTTCATTTTTAGTAACTGGTTTATAATTCCTTTTTCCAAGCCAAAATTTAATTCTTTTATTATGTTTATTGACAATAGCGTTCTTTTCTGTTTCATAGTAATGGTTAATTTTATCTTTATAAATTGTCCATATTTTTGGTTCCGTCGAATTTTCGAGTTTCTCCTTAACCATGAAGACTATGTATCCAAAATGGAAGACACCATCAAAGAAATAGGGGCTGAGATCGTTAATAAAGACCCAAACAATAAATTAATTGAAAAAACCCGCAAAATTATTAAAGAAGGTAAATGGCCTGAAAATATCTCCCCTAAAATAGTAAACCATGCACCCAATACACCTAGAATTTTTGGAAGGTATAAAGATCACAAAACCCCCCCTAAATTCCGTCCCGTTGTCAATAAAAACGAAGCACCGACCTACTCCTTAGAAAAATACATGGCAAGCATTTACCGAAAAATCATTCCCCCCTCCACCCACTCGTTAGAATCAACAGAAGATTTTATTAAAAAACTTAGAGAAATCGAAAATAAAGAAAATTATCATTTAATTAGTTTTGACGTTATAAATCTTTATCCCTCTATTGATATAAATGAAGCTTGCGAAATAGTTAACGAAACTATCAACGAAACTTACACTGATCCAGAAATAGCCCGAACTTTAAACGCTACTACCAATTTCCTTCTTAAAGAAAATTATTTTACCTTCAACGAAAAGATTTACAAACAGACCAAAGTCATGCCCATGGGGTCGCCTATCTCAGGCTTCGTCGCTGAATTCAAACTGAGAAAACTAGAAAATCAAATCATAGAAAATCTAAAAAATCAAATTAAATACTGGTATCGTTACGTCGACGACGTATTCGCCATCGTCGAGAAAAACACTGACATTAATAAACTTCTCAATTGTATCAATAGCCATGATCAAAATATACAATTCACCTACGAAGAAGAGAACAATTCACAATTAAATTTCCTGGATGTTAAAATTACCCACAATAAAAATAATTTTAGAACCACTGTGTATAGAAAACCCACTAATAGTAACGAAATTATCCACTTTAAAAGTAAAACACCATTTCGCTATAAAACAAATGCTATCCAATCATACATCAACCGTGCCATTTTAATATGTAATGAACCAGACGATCTCGAAGAAGAACTTAACATCATTAAAAATTTCACAAGAAAAGCCGGATATCCTGATAAAATAGTTAAAAAATTAATTAAAAATAGATTCAAAAACCTCGACCAAATACCCAGCCACCAAAAAGCACCCATTAAATTTACCCCATCCATCCCGTACGATCGCGGAGCCGCTAACAAAATTAAAAATACAGCTAACAAATATGGCATTAATATCCCCATCAAACCCAACAAAAATATTTTTCAGCTAATCCGAAGCGATAAAAACCCCACCCCCCCTCTTGAAACCGCCGGCATTTATAAAATTCCATTCATAGATGAAAACAATAAACAAGGCTCATATGTTGGTGTCACTAAAAGAAAAATAAAAACTAGGATCAAAGAACATGAAAACGACATTAAAACCGGAAAATATAATACCGCGTTAGCCAAAACATATAGTAAAAACAATATTAAAATAAACTTTGATAAAACCGTAAAATTAGCAGATTACGATAATTACAACTATGCCATGTACCGCGAGTCAATTGAAATATTAACCAATAGCGACGTATGCAACCATAGCAGCGCAGTAGCCCCAAATAGAGCTTGGAGCCACCTGATGAGAAATCAGCAGAGGAGTCAACAGTCTCAAGTTTTCCACCACAGAAGCAACGTTTCTGATGAGGACCGGGTGCCCGGTACCGAAAGATCTTAAACGACCACGAAGTAAAGCTAGGTCTTTTTATATTTAATATGTTATATTAATATACTTCGTTTTTTATTTTAATTAAATTGAAATAGATTATTATTATTTTTTTTTTTATTAAGCAAACAGTTTAAATTTAATTTTTAATTTCCCCCCAAAATTTTGTTAATATCAAGTTAGCTTAATTCAATTGTTTATATATTATATATATAGGGGAGAGTAGGGAGGGATGGGACAGTTTTGACAAAAATATTTCTTACAAATTTACTTTTACTGGTACAACACTGTAAGTTTCTGAGAAATAAATTGAAACATTTCAACATCTTTTAAAAATATAAATTTGATTGTAATTATTAAAATATTAATTTTATAAGCCAATTAACATAGTCATAAAACTGTCTCATCCCTCCCTTATATGAGGGAGGAATGGGACATGTTTATAAAGTTAAAATAAGTACATAATATACAGAAATACTATGAAAAATGACAAAAACAGTGGGTCACTATGTATGTAAGGTTAATTAATTACTAATAACATCTATTTTATCCAACATTAGAATATAATGTACCACTTAAATAAAAATTTTCAAATGCTTGATAAGTTCATATTTTTTTTTTTTTTTTTTTTTTTTTTTTTTACTTCAAGCAGATAAAGTATTTTATTAGTTCAAATATTCAAAATTAAGTTTTTGTTATATTTACATGTTTTGTGGTTCCTTGAATATTAATAAGGTTTATAGTGGCTACTCTGTGTGTGTTATCAGCATATTTCAAGAACAAATATTACCAAGAAATCCTAACTGTAATTGGTGAATATAATTTCTTTTGTATATTTTACCATGTCCAGGAAAACTGCTCAGGAATGAAAATTAATTCCTCATACATATATGGTAAATAAAGTATTTTTAAAAGTTAAAAGGGTAAACAAAACTCGTGTGAGGGCCACACCAGTTATTTTCCATGATTTTGAATTTGTTTCGTGTATATTCTATTCCAGCCATTCATTCATTTGCCTCTTGATATTCTCTGTTTAAGGAGTATCAGAATTGTCATTCTTCTTTCTTTTCTAACACGTCCCATCCCTCCCTGGACTGCTCTGTTCCATCCCTCCCTTTTCATTATTTAAAAAAAAAAATAACTTCTTATTAGACACATGCTACTTTTAGGCTTAATTTAGCTACTAATTCATAAAAAGTCACATTATTAGGTATATAAAATATGAAAAGTAATTATGCTAAGGTCATTGAGTGATGTTGAAAACTTGCCTTGAAAATTAAGCAATTGTTTACTTTTGGTGTTATAAAATAGTTTTTTTTGTTACATAAACTTACAGAATTCTCCAACTAAAATGATAGATAGCAACAAATATGGGGCTATAGCTACTTCACCTGGTGGAAGTGTCAGAAATTAAAAACAATGTTTATTTTAAGAATAATTTTAGGTGTCCCATCCCTCCCGACTCTCCCCTATATATATTTATTAACCGGTGAAATTATTGTCATGAATAGAATGTATTTTGATAACTAATGAAAATTCAGAAATGTTTGACTTAAGCATACTTTGCTTGCAAAGGAAAGATGAATTTCTTAATTGTGCTGCTATAGCCTTGAACAGATAAGCAATGATGTTCTTTCGCTACAACTTCTTTAAAGCCCCAAAACCACCCAAGATACTTTCCATCTCCTGTTTGTGTGTAGGGTGATGGTTCAATACAATCTCTGATATCAATTTTCTCTTCCCATCTGTTGTTCTCCCAGCCTTCTGCATAATGTTGCAAATAGTATATGACATCGATTTCAGGACCATGATCTACAAATAAATAAAATAAAAATAAATAAGTAATTATTAATGATATACAATTCAATAGCTTGAGTGTCTCATTTGTATTAATAATTACTGAGATGTTAATTTTTATTTATTCCATATTAAATATACATAACTTCTCCTTTAAAAGCTATCTCTAAATAATTTTTTTAAAGCAATTAAAATCTTCATTTCAGAAAATTATGGAGAGGAAAGCTGATTTTTTATACCAACTATGTGAAAAATACCAGAGCCGGGAATCGAACTCGGGCCTTCTGCTTTGAGAAATGTGATAACTATGTCATTAAAACATTTTTTTTTTATTATTATATATATATATTAAATTTTGAAAGTCTTTTACTTACTTTTACTTGAATGAATTTAACTTTATTAAAGTCTTTAATTATCTTTTTCCTCCTTTTAAATTTTTCATTTTCAATGCTGGTTATTCAGCGATGAGAGTTGTTTTTGATGGTGAGCTGGTCTCACATCGTTATTTTTAAAATGTTTTCTGTTATGAGGAGGTTTTTGGAATATATTTAAGTGTTTATTCAGTATATTGATACAATTAAAGTTAGTTATGATATGAAATGGAATCTTCATTTTTTTAAAGTTTGATTAAAATTAAGTTTACAGAACTTTCTTTAATTATGAGACTTAATCTTCAGATTGAATCTTCGTTTAAACTCACTGGTCAACCTGGCGACCGTGAGATGTAAATTCATAGTGTCATTTTTCCCTCACTGGTCAACAGGGCGACCGTGAGATAGAGCTTGTCGATTCATTGTTTTTTCTAAGTTTCGTTGTTATATTTCAGTGGTCATGATGACAACCCTGATGTGTGTTCGATATTAATTAATTAAATATTTAAATGCAGTTTTCTACCTTTACAAATTTCTTAATCAAGTTTTTTCGTTTTCTATGGTCATTTGGCGACCTAGAAATATTATGTTTTTTTTTTTTTTAAGTGATTTTTCATCATAATAAAATGTAAATTTAATTTAATTTAATTTTTGTTTCAAGAACTTTACAACTGAATGTTTTTCAAGAAAATTTTTTTATCAACTTTGTCATCAAGTTTTCTGTTACCAACTGATATTGTGGTAAGGTAAATATGATAAATTATGTTTCTATATTGTTGAATCTAATTGTTGTTAATTATTGCTATATACTGATGTTTGAATAAATTTTATTTATTAAATTTGAAAAATTGTTGTTTTCAATTGAGTCAACACATTTAGTTACTGGTCAAATCATTTTTATCTGAACTTAAAAACTTAAATGTTTTCACTGATTGTGTTTCTGCTTAATAAGATTTCTAAAAGTTTAGCCTTTTATCAAAAGAGTCATTTACAACTTAGAAAATAGATAAGAGTAAAGTTAAATGTCCTATCGAGGTCCAAAATGTTAAGTTTAAAAGAAAGTCTGTTGTTACTTGCTGGAGATGTGGGAAAAATGTCATGTTGTTAAAGACTGTCGGGTCAGGCTTGGTAATAGTAATGATTTAAATGCTGCAAAAGACAAACCACTTAAAAATAACTTTGTCAGGAGGAGTGGCTCTGGTTAACAGTCAAAACATGATAAAACTCCCCCCCCCCCCCCAAAGCTCAAAATTTTATAGCTGAAGCAAATCTTAGCAGTTTTGATAGAGAGGGGTGCTGGGCTTTCAACACAGCGGCCTCTCATCACTTTTGCAAAGAAAAAGCTCTCTTCAGTAATTGATGTTACAGGTGATGAATTACAGGTGGCTGTTGATGGGGTTACTCGCTTGTAGTGAACTACATCCACTAGAAGCGGGAGGCACCAAGGACACGGAGGGCCTTCCGGCGAAAAAGCTTTCTGCCATGAGTAACGAAGCAAAATAAAGGTATTAAAACCCGAATAAACTACTACGTCAGAAATGCCAAAAGAAAAATATTTGCAATGCATACAGCTGTTTCGGTAGCCTTAAGCGTACCGTCTTCAGTGCAAAAAGAAAGTTTGTTTGCACTGAAGACAGTACGCTTAAGGCTACCGAAACAGCTGTATGCACTGAAAATATTTTTCTTTTGGCGTTTCTGACGTAGTAGTTTATTCGAGTTTTAATATTCCAATGCCAAGTCTCCTGTTATTACAAAATAAAGGTATTTATTTAATTATGCATGAAATTTCATTTTGCAGCAATCAGTAAAATTAAATAAATACCTTTATTTTGCTTCGTTACTCATGTCATAAAGCTTTTGCGTCTACTACAAGCGGGAGGTACTGAGGACCCTCTGGCAAAAAAGATTTATGACTTGAGTAACGAAACAAAATAAAGGTATTTATTTAATTAAGCATGAAATTTCGTTTTGCAGCAATCAGTAATATGCACGTCTGTACGCTCCGTGTACATGAAAACGAAAGAAAACATCACTGCCCTGAAAGAACACCTTCTCCAAATGATGTCCTCCGGATGTCTTATGGATGAAAGGGTGTCATGTGGACATCTTCAGGATGTTTTATGGACTAAAGGACATCCTGTGGACATCTTTAGGATGTATTATGGACAAGTGTGTTGTTAAGAATGGATACCTCACCCGCATTCTGCATGAATCTTTAAAATGCATGAAATTTCATTTTGCAGCAACCAATAATAATATGCACATCTGTAAAACAAAAAACAAAAAAATCACTGCCCTAAAGCACACCTTCTCCAAATGATGTCCTCAGGATGGCTTATGGACAAAAGGACGCCCTGTGGACATCTTCAGGATGTATTATGGGCAAGTGTGTGTTGTTAGGGTGCATACCTCACCCACATTCTGCATGAATCTTTAAAATGCATGAAATTTCAATTTTCAGCGACCAGTAATATGCACGTCTGTATGCTCCGGGTACATGAAAACAAAAAACAAAAAAAAAACATCACTGGATACCTCACCCGCATTCTGCATTAATCTTTAAAACATACGAAATTTTGTTTTACATTGATCAGTAACGAGTATATAGAAACCAAAAAAATATCACTAAATACGTCTCACACAGACTCCATGAATCTTTAAAACATACGAAATTTGGTTTGGCAACAATAACATATGCAAAAATCATACAGTTTCAAAACATCATGGTGAGGTTACCACATTTCAAACATTAATCAATCAGCGGTGCATAAACACTGTGGTTATCAAGGTTGGCATCTTTATCCGCGATTGGAAACAAGTCGCCAAGAAGTATCGTAAAGCACATTCCACCTGGTTTTTTCTTGTATTTAACTTTCATAATAATACCATTAGATTACTTTGAAATCTGTATCATGGTAAGTCATATATAATGGCCAAAACCTTTGTATATTTCTCCATCATGAATATACTTTTCTTAAATATCTCCATTACATCAATTTCGGCCAATTCGTGGTCATTAATGGCATCATGGTTATGAACTATTTCTATTGTTTCTCTAAAAAATGCATAAGTGGGATTATTATAGTTTGCTAGTTTGATGATGTTACTGAAATCGATGTTGATATTTTTTTCATGATAATTTCTGGCTAAAGCAATTTCTGGTGTTTCTATCGTATTTTCTATTGTTTTGATGTTCTTTTAATCAAGTTTTTCTTTTTGTTACTCCTATATAACAACATTCTTCATTATTTTGATTTTTGAAAGGAATTTTATAAATACCAGCTGTTTCAGTGGGGGGAACTAAATCTTTATCACTTCTTATTATTTGGAATATGTTAGGATGTTGTTTTATTGGTATATTTATATTTAATTTACTAGCAGCATTTATTTTTTTATTTGATGCTCCTTAGTTATATGGAATAGAGTAGGTAAAACTTGGGGGGGAGGGGGGATTTTTGTCGATTTGGTACTTTATTTAGTTGTTTGATTCTTTTTTTATGAAGTTTTTCAACAAGACTTTTAGGATAGCCTGCTTCAATGGTCAGTTTGTCAATGAATTTCAATTCTTTGTTTAGATCAGATTTCTCGGAACATATGAGGATTGCTCGGTTAATATAACTGCGAATGGCATTAACTTTATAACGATAGGGGGTTCTACTTCAGTTGTTAATTATTTCATTACATGCCATAGGTTTACGATATACCATGGTTTTAATGTGGTCGTTTTCCCGTTTTATTTTTACATCTAAATAGCTTATTTCATTGTTGCTTTCACATTCAAAAGTAAATTTTATATTTTCATCCAATTTGTTTAGTTCATTAAGGGTTTCTTTAACATCTTGGTCCCGCTGGATTACGACGAAAACGTTGTCAATGTATCTGACCTAGAATTTTATTTCCCATTAAACTCATAATGTCTTTTTCCAGTAATCTTAGTTTAAATTAGGCAGCAATTGCCGAACAACACTTGATAAGTCATAAGCCGATTATGAGCCACTATGCTGACTCAATTTGAAGGATTATCAACCAATAGGTGGTGCTGCTATACTGCAAATTTCATCGATAACGGGATGGCTATATCTCGACTATGGCATATAACTCACTGTACGAAACTTGATATGTGAGATAACCATTATAAAAATGAATTTTTTAAGATGTTTTTTACAGACGATAAAACTGTCTTTCTTTGGATATTTAGTGTTTGATTTCCCTAAGATGAAAATAATTTGCATTCATCATGTTAAATATTTTTAATAAATTATTCGCACTTAGTGAATTTGTACAGGAAAATGTAGAAGTCTTATGGTGGCCACAATATACTAGTTTTATATTGCCTAATGCTTTACATTTATGTTCACACAAATGTTTTGTTAAGAGGACATTCAAAATTTTGATTAGCAATTATAGATCTCTTGTATTATATTAACCTTCCCCTTCTTAAAAAAACGTCAAAACTGGTATATATCTGATAGCTTTCTAAAAGATGACTTTTATCAAAGACATTTGTTTTTCAAACTATATCTGATATTATTGTAACTATTCTGTACTGTGACTAATAAAAGAAAAGTTTAAATATGCCATGCAAAACACTTACTAAAAAAAAAAAAAGCTTTTTTGGCTTTGAAAATGAAAATTTTTCGGAAAAACATAGTAGAAAACTTTCCACCCCACATCACTAGTTACAACAGATTATTTTTCTATAGATTTTAAATAAATGTAGTAAAACACAGTGAAAAATACCTAAATATTACCGCTTAAATAGTCTTCAAATTCCATAACAGGTACATATTCAGCAAGACTTGAAACATTAAAAAATTTTGACCACTTTATCTGTGCTTGAAAACCAAGTGTTTTGGATTTCCAGTGATATAAAGGCCCCCATGGAGGTAATACAAGAATCCATTGGCAAGAATCAGAATCTTCATTTAATTTCTTCACCAGCGTGGCAATACGCATGTAGACATCTCTTCGGAGGTTAAATCCTTCACCAGGATTTACTTCATACAACAAATACCTAAAATAAAGAACAAAAATGAAGGGTCATGTGGTTTCCTTAATTTTAAATATTAAACGTTACATAAAGTTACACCCATTAAGAAAAGGAAAATACCCTTTAAGATACTTGCACTTACATTTCATACTAGGTATATCTATTCTAAATATTTTTGTATGGCCTTCTAAAACAACTAGGAAGGCTAATTAAACCCAATTCTATATGAAACATACTTCTGTCAATCTCAACAATGTATGCTTAATTTATCACATTTTCTGCAGTATAAATAGATAAAACATATTTGTACTTCCTCATATATCACAATGTAATTAAATTCTTTTATGTCCCTGTAAATGAACAACTTGTACTATTAACACCATTTTCAATGAGAAACATGTCCAGTGAACCTGAATATATATTAAGACATTTATCGAAAAGAGAGCTTGGATAGGCAGTCAAATTGAGCTCATAAGCAATTTTCGTCTTTGTTGGAAAGTATTAAATATAGAATATAATTTTCTTCATATTTTTCTGATAACAGGAATTCAATTATAGAATTGCGTAATGAGAAGTTTAATGAAGATATTAAAATCCCTTTATTATACCTTATGGAACCCTATTGATTTTAGGAAAGCAATCATTCTGGAGATTTTATGGTATAACTCTAGTATATCCCCACAGCTGAATTTGGCAATTTTTCTTTGGCACCGTTATGAAGGAACAGCTTCAGTATATCCCCACAATAATATTTGGCGATTATGGCTAAATCATAAATGATAATGTCATAATCTAAATCATAAATCCAAAATAAACAACATATAGGCTGCCATATTATATCACAAACAGTCCAGAACGACATCGTTATTGTTCAAAACGGCACAAAAGAAAAATCGCTAAATTCAGCTGTGGGGATATACTGAAGTTATACTTTATGATTTTATCATTTATGATTTTTAGATTTATGATTTAGCCATAATCGCCAAAGGTACAACTATAGTATTTCCCCACAGCTGAATTTGGCGATTTTTCTTTGGCGCCGATTTGAACGATAACGATGTCGTTCTGGACTGTTTGCGATATAATATGGCAGCCTGCATGCTATTTATTTTGGATTTATGATTTATAATTTAGCTTATGATTTTATCATTTATAGTATATGATTTATGGTTTTTAGATTTATGATTTAGTCATAATCGCCAAATTCAGCTGTGGGAAGATACTATCGTTGTTCCGTTCGAAGTAAGTCTTTCCAATTAAATTTTGAACCAATAGTGATAAATCCCAATAAGGCTTTTTAAATATTAAAATTATCATATAATAAAATTCGGAACAACTATAGTATTTCCCCACAGTTGAATTTGGCGATTACGGCTAAATCATAAATCATAAATGATAAAATCATAAGCTAAATTATAAATCATAAATCCAAAATAAATAGCATGCAGACTACCATATTATATCGCAAACAGTCCAGAACGACATCGTTATCGTTCAAATCGGCGCCAAAGAAAAATCGCCAAATTCAGCTGTGGGGAAATACTATAGTTGTACCTAAAATTTACAAGAAAAAAACTAAAAACACATCTATATTTACCTCTTATTTGAATGTGGACTAAAATAATTATTTTCAAGGGAGGGTTTACATGATACGGAATCTATCCCAGCAGAGCAATATTCCTCTTTCAAGTGACTACAGGGTAAGAAATAAAGCAGGAAAATTAGTACAATTAATGTGTTTAAATACATTTAATCTAGAATTTTCTATTAGTTCAGAAAATCATTATCATTTAACCAACGACTAGAAAAAATACCGCAACAGGAATTTCATTTCATTCTCATACTAAAAGTTGCAATAGTAACATATTGAGTATATTCCGTCTTCCGTGAGCCGTAAACAAACCAAACAAAACTCAACTCTAACAAAACAAAATACACAGTATCGATAATCAATATCGAATAGCAAACAAGTTTATTTATAAATTCGATAAATGGGCAAAATTTTCAGATTAAAAAAAAAAAAGTTTTAGTAATTTATTCATTTGTCAAATTAATCCAAGACAATTTTAGACACTTTAAATCCCATTTTGGTAAATATTTTTTGAACTAGCCGTTCGTAAAGTCTCTCAGTGCATTTAAGGGTACATACAAATGAAACACTTCCATTTGCAAAGCCGTCTGCAGGCGTTTCAAATGTATGACTGCAGTCGGCAGCAAAAGTATCCAAGCACTAGCAAAAATTCCTATGTGAAAAAAAAAAAAAGAACACTTAACACTGTTTTGTTAAATAAATCCAGGGATTTATTTAACAAATCTGCATTAAGTATACTTTTTTACGTACGAATTTTCGCTAGTGCTCTGTTACTTTTGCTGTGAACTGTATTTGCAAAAAACTTGCAGAATTACGTCATCGAAATTGCAAGCGTTCCGTTTGTATGTAACCCTTAGTGCGTTTCAAGTGAAAGGCTTTAATTTTATGGTCGGTAGGTAGGTGGTTGATGGAAGCAGCTATCTCCCTCTCAACTTGTCTTGCTCTACTGTTTTGGTGAGGCGTATCCGCGTATGCTTTTGCATGCGTTCGTGTAATCTTCATTCTATATTCGCAGTTACTTTTTGGTTGATTTTTTTCACCGAATTCAGTCTTTCGGTAAGTTTTTAGTTCTTTTTCCCTGGTAGGGGTTTTTTATTTCTCCCAGTTCTGCCATTTTATAGTTTGTTTATTTCTGTTAAACGTTCAGTGTACCCATATTCTGTTCATGGCAGGAGGGCGGTTACCGGTTGGTTCGCCTTGCTCGCCGCATTATTATACTAACGAACATAAGCTATCCGAGTCTTTAAATATTGCTGTCAATGACGGCTATGACATTATATCTTTCATAATCTCGGCCAAAAACGGCTCTTTGCCGCAAACCCACCCAAAGGCTCTTAAAGAGGAACTGGCTAAAACCATCACCAATTGCAACGAGATAGAAAGCCTAAGGCTCACCAGGCAGAATAAGCTTTTCATTACTACCAAACATATTCAAGTAGCCCAGCAAATATTAAGTATAGAGTCATTGCTTGGCATACCAGTTGACACTTTCATCCAGAGGGAAACAATCTCTACACGCTTTTTGCTACACAATATTGACATCTCTGTAACTTGTGCTGACATAGCAGAAGAGTTGAGTTCCCAAGGCCTACACATATTGGAGGTGAGAAGATTTATTCGCAAAGCTCAGGGCACGGATCAACCTACTTTGACGGTACTGGTAACAATATTAGGTACGACCTTACCAGCAAATGTAAAACTGTGGTACCAAATTTATCGGATCTCGTTATTTTATGATAAACCACGCCCATGTAGTACTTGCCACAGGTTTAATCACACCCTTAGATCGTGCCGTAATAATAAGATATGCATCCAATGTGCGGAATCGGACATAGCAGAAGAGTTGAGTTCCCAAGGCCTACACATATTGGAGGTGAGAAGATTTATTCGCAAAGCTCAGGGCACGGATCAACCTACTTTGACGGTACTGGTAACAATATTAGGTACGACCTTACCAGCAAATGTAAAACTGTGGTACCAAATTTATCGGATCTCGTTATTTTATGATAAACCACGCCCATGTAGTACTTGCCACAGGTTTAATCACACCCTTAGATCGTGCCGTAATAATAAGATATGCATCCAATGTGCGGAATCGCACACCGAACCTTGCACTAGTCCCACACCTAAATGCATTAATTGCAAAGGCAGTTGTTAGAATGGTAATTCTAACACTTTTAAAATTAATTAAATTTTATTAAAATTCCCCGGAAAATATTTTCGTTTCTTTTATTTAATTAATTATTCCAATTTATTCCTTTAAAATTCCTCGATTTGCAATTATAGAAAAGTTCAAAATTTCATGTGAAACGTTTTGTTTGTAAACAAACCAGAATTGTTACCGGGACCGATTTCTGCGAAACGTAAACAAACGTTTTCACCTATAAAAAAATCAATTTGGATAAAACGCTCAGATCGTTTTAAAATTATTTTATATCGGCCTCAATTAATTCATAACCAATTTTAATAATTTTCCTAACTTTCAGATTCCCTTAATTAGGGCTGGGATTGCGGTGCCTCGTTCTTAAGTCTTATCTTAAATGTTACGAGCTTACGTAGATGGGCGTGGTTAAGAACGATCTTAACTTGGCATTGCGGTGCCTCAAGCGTAAGTCCTCCGCGTGTCCTCGTAAGAGAAAGCCAGCCAGCCAATGGGAGACGCAGAGCGAGCTATGTTGTGATTGCGTGCGCATCCAGTTACGATTTGACTTAAGATAGCTCTCAGGTTGTCGTAAGATAGTGAAGCACTGCAATACGACTTGCGTTTTGTTTACATCTTAAGACAGAGTTTGTGCGTAAGATAGTGTTGAGCGAGGCACCGCAATCCCAGCCTAAAATCAGTGACGTCATTTCCATTTACGATTTTCAAATTCTTCTTCTAGAATGTTCGATTCGGTCCGCAGCGAATATATCGCTACGCCGATTCATAGTGTGGCGTCACTACAGTAAAATGTGTTTTTTAAATATTTAACATTCATTCCAAAAAATGAGCCGATATAAAATATTCCTCTCTTAAAATAAAATTCATTTACTCTCATCTTATTTTTATTTATTCAACAGACGATCCAAATAAAATATTTGTTTTTGTGAACTATTTACCACGCGCCCGTATACTCCGGTAAATAGTCTCAAGCTCGCGGGAAAATTGGATTTTCGTCAGATTTTTCTCTCTCTCTGGTAAGCTCTGGTGGAAGAGGTTGTGCGTTCTCGCCGCTCGGCGGCATCGGCTTATAGCCGATGCGCGCGAGTAGTTTTACGGATAAGCATACTTAAAATGATTTATAAACCAAGCTTTCGAGCTAAATATATTTTGTTCCAATCGACATTTAAGCAAACATCAAATGATGGAAGATACCAATAAAGTGTATATCTGCAAGACTCATCGACGTTCCGGGCACCCTACTAGGCCTAACTCGAGGCTTGGGTAAGGATCATGCGCTGCTGATTGCCTTAAATAGGAAATCATCTCTATCGGGGATCTACTTCGCTTTTCTATTATTCAAAGCATCTTGTGGTGCGAGGAAGGAGCAAAAAGACTTATTTTAGCTCCAATTACCTAATTTTTTCAATCAACAATCATTTTACAGTGGTGTCACAAAGCAGAATAATGAAAATAGTTAAGATGCACCGAACGTAACAACTTCAACTTTGTGCTATCAAGCCGATACTAATTTACTTCATGAGAGATACCTTAGATATGTAGAGGATAAAAGGAATTTTGAGTGGAGAAATATTTGGAGGAACGATCTTTAAGTCGTATATATTGTGTTTGAAATATGATAGGCCATGAACTTCATTGACTTGAGATACTAACTTTCTTTAAAACACTCATACTCAGGCCTATGATAGTATCCTCCTTCCAAATATATAATATGAAATATTCTGTTAATATATCCTATAATTTGATGATAACAATCCTCTCTCAGATTCTGCAAAATAATGTAATAGCAATTTAAAATGATGCACGTACCGGTACGTCTACGTCAACAATATATTTTTGTATGTGGTTTACAAGGAATTAGAAGTGCTTATAATAAAGAGTGTGCGTAATTACGAGATAAGTGTCATAGTGAATTAATTTTATGTGCATTTTGAACCAGTTAACCTTTATTTTCAGGTATGTGTTATTTCTTCATGAGGTAAGTTAATTATAATTTATAATTTTTCTATGATTGTTTTATTTATTTAATTTAAATGATTATATTTTAGGATATAAAAGTTTTGGCAATTCGGCAGTTTGATAAATACATATACACGGCACAACTAAATTAAGGTACTACCACTACCACTATTTAATTACTTCCGGCCTTTAATCGATCTATTAATTTTCATTATTTACTAACTTTATAATTTTCCAAAATTCAAAAATCAAGTTTTATCGTTTAACTAGAATTTATTGTTTAACAGCAGTCATGCTGCCAATGATAAAAACTGTCCTGTGTATCAACGTGAGATCCGAATCCAAAAGTACCGTGCCACCCACCACCTCACGATTGCTAATGCGAGACGACGCTTCGCAGAAAATGAAACCACCTCCACGAAATCATATGCCGCCAGTGGCGTAGCGTAGGTTTGGAGCGCCCGGGGCAGTCCAAAATTATGCGCCTCTCTCCTTCCGGTGATGGTGTAGTGTTAAAGCAAACTGACTGTGTAAGAATCCTAGGCCTGCATAGATTTTGTCAAGGGGCTGTCTTTCTAAGAGATCCTATCCCGCATTCTCGCAAGTTTCAGTGAAAACCACGAAAAAATTAGAACTGCTAAGTTGGCGAGTACGACCCGAGTTCGAATCGGGCACTTCCTTTCTCTTAGCTTCGACAGAAGACCTTCTCGGATATTAGTGGCTTTCGTCCGAGATTATGGAGTTAAATATGTACAGAGAAAAAACTATATATATAAATGATTCAAAAGCTATTTATAATATTCGCAATTTGTTCATAAAATACAATTACTTCCTTTCCAGTCGTCAATACTTTCCTTTTTCATAATTATAAAAAATTACATCTTTGTTATCTATGAATAAAAAGGTTTCCAAATAGTAAGAAAAGAAAAAAAAAGTACCTTATAAAACAAATAAGTTATTTCCATACAGTTAGAATTATAGCTGAATCATTACATAAATTACACTGTCAAAATATGTAAATCTTTTTCAATTGGATATATTGATACTGTCAGTTAGTCTTTCTTTGATCATCGTTGAGCGTATGTATTTTATTAATTTAATTTTTAAAAGCTTCTATCATCTTGCATTGTTAATAGTAATTCTTAAGGGAATTGATAATAAAACAATAACATAACGTTAATTTAACTTTTTTGAAGCTTTTATTCAAATTCAGCTATTCAGTGTAATAAATTTAAAAGTATCGTCGTAGAAATACTCAATTCTGAATAGACTTCTTTAAATAAAGTGATAAGTCGTCTAACAAAATGTCATAAGTATGACGTTTAAGTGAAAATATTTGAAACATAAATGCTGGATATATCGAGCAATTTTGTACATCTAACGAAGTTTGAACTTACAGAAAACCTAATGACTCATAAAATGTATTAATTTCTGTTGACTTTATTTTTTAGTTGCTTGGTTACTAAACGTTTTAAGTTTTTCCCGAATAAAATATACTATTCACAAAGTAAGGATAATACTATGAAGAACTGACATAGAGGCTATAACAGTATAGAAACTCTTTGCGTGTAAAATGCATTAAAAAAGGCTATTATTTACACATTGTCTTTTAAATATCTTAGTTTCTTGAGATCGAAGCTCGTTTAATTTTTTTTTTCGTTTGTGAGGGCAATCTCTATGCAGCATTCAACAATAATCTAATAATCTGCTAATATATTAACATTCCATCGACTCTGATGCCCTATTTACATTTCTCGATGACTTAAGGAAATGCCTCTCTTCCTTCACTCACATCGTCTAGATTTTTAGGGAAATAAGTGAGATGGGAGTTGAAAAAGTAGAGTTTTAAACTCATTTCTGTCAAAAAAAAAAAAAAAAATCTGTCCAAAACCGTATGTGATGGAAATTTTTGAATATTCTTTTCTTCATCAGCATCTAGAAACACATCACATCTCATCGCAAACCTGTATTATCGATATCAGTATTTTTTTTCTGATTAATACTATGTTACAGAATACTTAATAGTTCAGACTCGAAAATTACGCAGAACCTTCTCAGCCTTTTCCATTATTTCTACAGCAGAAGGAGGCCCCACCAGTAGCTGAGTGGTTCTACTCTCAAAACTGGTAGACAGGAAGTAACGGATTTGATTTCAAGTCGCGGTCGTCGACCTAACTATTCGGAGTTTTCCGTGGTTTTCTCTGACACTTGCATATATAAAGACTAAGTTCCCTTAGAAACACCTTCATAGAGGGCCTCTAATCCAGGTCATTGTCAATCGGCCTTGCTTTCAAAAATCAAAGATCATCTACGATAAAGTGTGAATAATTTAAAGACCTTGTATTTGCAGCTTGTTCTGAAGTTCCTGGAACCTTATACACTAAGATAAACTCTGCCTTTTTTCTTTACGATTTTTATTATAGTCGTATCTATTGTTTAGAATCATGACAAAATTTATCTGTACAATATTTATTATTAAAAAAAAAAAATAATAATATGAAATTTATTTGCAATCGCTCAAAAGGTGGTGCTGTTGTACCGTGCCCTTCTGGATTTTGTGATAGTTATATAATTTAGCACCTATGGAATGAAACTGTATTAAATTTTATATATAAGGTTTTTAGTATTTTTTTTTTCTTTGGTCAATTTTTAGTAGAAATGTTTATTTATATTAATAAATAAAAATGATAAAGAATGTCGCTATCAAAATCTGATTGTAAAAAACTACCCATTTATGGATTTAGAAATTTCAGCGCCTCTTTTAAGCAATCATCTTGTTAACAACCGGCAGATGATGAACCTTTTATATGAATTTCTGAACTAACAAATTACAGACGCAAAGGGTCCAGTATTTGACTATAAGGTAGGCTTTTGTTATATTGATCAGTATATTAGCGCTTTATGGACGCGAAATAAGAAGGGCCGCTTACAGTCATTGCCATACTATGAATGTATAGAGGCGTAGAGCTCAACGTCCAGTAGAAACTTTGACAACAGTGCTCGGCCAATTTATTAATATAAGATGTAAAAATGAGAGGAGAGTTCATTTAAAGTACGCGCCCACATTATAATAATCACAGGGGGAATAATTTAAAGCTATGATGCGCATAAATTTTTTTCATTTTCATCAAGAAACCTATGGTTAGCCAGAGATAATTTTAGAAGGGTCTAATAAAATTGTAAAAATTCAGAAATTTATCACAATGATAATTTTTAGTTTTTAGAAAAGCAGTATTTGGCGCCCCCTAAAATTTTGCGCCCGGGGCAAGCGCACCCCTTGCCCCCCGCACGCTACGCCACTGGCCGCATTCATACTTGGTGTTCTGCAAACAAACTCTTAATCGGCCCTGATAAATGCTCGGCAATTAATTTCTCCCGTTCCAGAGATCCCGGCCCTTCTATCACCCTTATGGGTTTCAATATTCCATGGAGCTCCCACGTTAAAATCCTTGGCATCTGGTTCTCCCACTCTCTTTCTTTCGCCCACCATTTTTCCACCTTGAAAGTGAAGGCTTTTCGGAAAATTAACTATATCAAAGCGGTTGCTAATCGTTCTCGGGGGCTAAATAGCAATCATGCGTTGAAAATTATTGACTCCCTGATTCGAAGTAGTCTAGAATATGGTGCTCCCCTTTTCTATGATGCCCCTCCCTCTTCGCTCAATACTCTTGAGATTTGCTATAACGCTGCGATTAGAGTTGCTACTGGCCTTCCCCGCTGGACCCCTCTCCCTGTTCTCCGCCGTGAGGCTGGTGTCGCTAGCATGACTCTTCGGCTCTCCCTCCTCACTAAGCAGTTTCTCCTTCGTCTTTTTGCCTCCTCTCCAGGCCTTCGCCTTTGCGACTTAATCAGGTCCCAATTACTTTGCCCCTCTGTGAACTGGAAGTGGGGAATTCCGCTTCAAGAAATCTGTTGTTCTTTAAATTGCTCTCTTTTGCAGGTCCTCCGTTTCGTCTGGCCCCCGCCCCCTAATTGCCTTCAGTTTAAGGTGGTTGTTGACGAATTCCCCTTTCAAGACCCCTCCATTCCTGACGAATTCATTGCTAAAGCATGGAACAACTGGCGCACCTCCATCCCCCTGTGTACTCTCTTGGCCACTGATGCCTCGAAAGACGACCACAAAACGGCTGTTGCTGTGGTGGATGCAAACTCCACCTTCTCTCTGGCTTCTTTGGTATCCCATCACAACTCTGTTTTCACTGCCGAAACCCTGGCTCTTGTTCTTGCCATCTCCGAAGCTCCAACTTCTCACTCCCAGATCATAATCCTGTCGGACAGCCTCTCTGCTCTACTTGCCCTGAACTCCTGGTCGTTTCATTCTCCCAAAGTTATTCTCCACCTTCTTACGCGAATTTACGCATTGTACTCGAATGGACCAAATCAAGCCAAATGTTGGCGAGAATGATTTCGCCTGAGCGGGAGCAGGGTTGCACAAGACCTTGGAGCCTCAGAGATCGAGAAATCTTCTTGACATTTGGTTCTGCGCATCTCGTCAGTGGTTTGCGTACGTCATGGAATGTTTACACCACGGAACCAATCAGCTTTGCTGACAAATACGAATTCCGCTTAACTAAACGTATTTGGAAGGATAGTTTGTTTTGTTTGTGTGAGCGATTTGAGAGAAAAAATTTTTATTATTCATTTAAAATATATTTATATTTTTTCAAGTTATTCCTTTTCTTTTGATTTGGATACTTTGAAATTTAATAGATTTTGTTTGATGAATATCTCGCGGGTGTATTGTTTATTTGCTGCAACTCCATTATTGTATCTTTAAGACTACTTTTATTCGCAATATATATATTAATCGTCTTATTATAAAATACTCACCAAAATTTATTGTAAACATATATTAAACTTATAAATTTTAAAATGAAAAATCTACATAGAAGTATTTTTTGAATAAGTTGAATGCGTTGAATGTATATCTTTTTCTTTCATATATAATCTTATCAGTGTGCCTGACATTAATTTAATTTTATTATATAGCTGTTGATTCGTAGTAAGGCAATTCCACGGAAATGTCAACCTGAACGTCAATATTTCAAATTTAACAAAATTTTGAGTGTGATACTTGCATATTTTTAAAGCTTCTAATATATATTTTAGTAGCGTGAAGTTTGAATTATATAAATTGTTTTGTAAAAATGGGTTCGTCCATGTGTTTTCAGATTAGGATATTTAAGAAACGGACTTGCATAAAATGCTTAAGTATGTTGCTTGTTACTTGTACATGTATAATTTTAAATATTTAACTGTTTAATTATGTATATATCTTTTGTTAATTAAAAAGGAAAGAAAGACAGATTAGTTTTGTATTTGATTTAATTAAGGCTTTTTTATTTTGGAAAAGGAAAAAAAAAAAAGAATGATGATGTAACAATTTTGTCAAAAGTTTACTCTTTAATAAATCCTCTTGTAAATATTAATTTTACATATTTACTTAACGTATTTGAAGCTGGATGCTGTTAAATTAAATTAAAAAAGAAGCAGATTACGTTTAGATTATGAATTATCGTTGTTTTATTGAAATACAGTGTAAACAGATAAAAGTAAGCTTAATCGCAAATTTATCATCTACCACTTGTATTTAAATTAATTTTTAATGCAGTATCTATAAATAAAGGTTAATTTGCAGAAAATTATGCATTAAAAAGTTTAAAAGTACTGTGCAAAGCCCTGTTTAAAATATAATCTCTAATATTTATTGAATTAGTTAAAGGCAGGCTATTTTGTGCTACATACATGCTTTACAAATTTTTTTGTTTGTAAAATCAACCCATGCCAAGTGTGTTTTAGTTTTAAACATCCAGGAATCATTCCTCTTTTTGAAAGAAATGATAAAATGCTCTTAAAAATATTTTATATCTTTTGATTTTGAAAATTGGGCATTTTTTAGCTTAAATAAACACATTATGTTTTATAAGAGATAGAGAAATTTCGGACTCCTCATTTTAAAGAGAATTTCATAAGATTTAATTTGATGTCTACTTTGATTATGTTAGTTAAAAAAATATTTTTATTTATTTATAAAGATAGTGTTTTGTAAACTTTTTGAAAAAAAAAAAAAAAAATACTAACAAAAATAACTTAAACTTTTTAATAAGGAATTATGACAAGTTACTGTACATGTAAGAATATAATTATAAATTTTACTTACATGGTAAAAGACCTCATTTTTAAAATTAGCAATCTATAAAAGATGAATACACGTATGGAATTTACTATAGATGAAGTCGAAGAATCCATAGCCTAGTGTAGGGAAGGGGCCGGCACCTGGAAAACAACTAAACCCCTACACAATGCAGCTATGGACAAGACTCCAGGTGTCAGGTTGAAAATCAACCGTCAAAGGCCTATTTTTTTCTTTACAATCTTTTGTTATTATTGTTCTTAAACTTTAAAGAAATTTGTCTGTTAGGTTTAAAACAAACAATAACTGCTAAGCTTACATTGTAAAATACAGAAAAATAACTTTAAAGTAAGCTTTAAATATCAATTTATTCTTTTTAAGATATTTTGTATTTTCTTTTTTCCCTCTCTGTTAATAAACACAAGGTCATAGTAAATTTCTACATCATTTGTCATATGTTTTTAAACAGTACATGAAAGAAATTAGGTAGTTAGATAATTTAAGTACTTAAGTTAAACTCTTAATAGAAAGTATTGTTAGAGTATAACACATAATTTATTTTAACATTTTTACAGTATATGTTTCATGTATAGAATTATGCAATATACTTAAGTTGTATGAAAAGTATTTTGAACATGGAGGACATTCTATACTAGATATTATTAAAAATCATTGCAAATTCAGTGTAATCATTATAGTAGATATGTATTGATTATCATACTAGTTATTTTTCAATTAAAATATTCTAATATCTAAAATAATTAATAAGATAAGATCATTTTTAAGTCTTTATATACATTGTTTTTTTTCTTTCACCTTATTTACTAAGCCTAACTGTGAGTATTTTTTCCTGTGATTATTCTTATTTAAATGTTTATAGAATACTAATTCTTTTTTAATTTGTTAAAGCAATACTGTATATTTTTTTCTCTTACATGTAACATTTAGTATATAAAATAATACAAAACTTACCCGTGGTTTATCTTTCAATCCTGATTTTTACTCATGTCATTATTGAAAGATTCAAAATGGCTGCTGACCATTATGAATGATGAAATAGCAGTAAGATCTGTTTATTTCATTAGACCTGTTTTTAACAGTGCCAATATTTAATGTAATTGATTATTTGAGTTTGAAAGGGAGTGCGAGCTATGAGATAAAATTTGTATCCATCACTGTATTTTTTTTTTTTTTTTAAGAGTATTTTAGAGCCCAATGCTTCTAATTTTTAATGTCAATTTTTCATCAAAGGTAAAAACTGTGTGTCAATTAATGAATGCAAGAGCAGAAGAGTAAAAAAAAAAAAAAAAAAAAATCTGGATTAATGTGAAGAAAAGTACTATATGAAGAAAAGTACTGATACACCATATTATAATTTTTTCTTTTGTGTATGTAATGATTTTTCTTACTTTATTTTATTTATACAACCGTTAAGTGCTTAATGTTCGGAAAGCCTAGTGGAATCACTGTAGATTTTTTTTTAATTTGATAGTCTAAGGGAATGTCCCTCACACACACACAATTTTCGCCTAAGTTACACCTATGCGTAAACATGTACAAAGGTCATTGTGTTCAGGTATTTTACCTGATTTTTTTTTTTTTTTTTTTTTTTTCTAGTACTATATTTTCTGTTTTTTTCGTAGTTAAATTTATATAATAAGACTAAAATATAAATTTCAAATGGCTGCTAAACCTAATTAAAATTCTTATTTTTTATAATGAGGGGATTGGAGCTCTCTGTAATGAATTATATATGTTTTCTACCTATACGAAAAATTTTTCTCGCCGAAATTTTAGGTATTTTTTTCATGAATTCACTATCATCCCTGCATATAATAAAGACTTACTTACAAGTAGCAGACTTCAGAAGCACATGCTTCTGCAATTTCTTAGGGAGGAAGAGGCATTGTACTTTCCAAAATTTTCTTCCTCACTTTATATAAACAAAAATTAAAAGTTTTTTTTTTTTTTTATGTTTATATGCTTTTATGGTGTATTGAATGAAAGCATTTTTTTTTTTTTTTTTCTTCTAACACAGATGAAAAATGTGTTAGAAGCGAGTTAGTTTAGTTGATCTACTAGGGGATGGGAGGAGGGGGTGACTTACATTTATTAGTAACTAGCAGGCTACGCCTGCTTCGCTGGTCACTATTTTTAAATGAATCATTATAATTAATGAATTCTCAAAATTGCATTTTTTCACATGAAAAAAAACTCTGATTGGGAAAAATGTCGCACCGGGTCCCCACTGTCTTTGGCAGCGTAGACCCGTGCACAATGCGCATGCACAAATGCATATGCATGAGTGCTGTGCATGCGTATTCCTTCACCACCCTTATGATTTTTCTAAATTCCATGTTATTACTCATAAACCTTAAGAAAAGGAATAAAAAAAAAAGTCATTTCTTATTGGGTAAAAACTTATACCGGGTCTCCTCTGCCTTCGTCAGCGTAGACCTGTGTGTGCGTAGTGCTCACGAATTCATATATACGCTTGCTGCGTGCGCGTATTTCTTCACCACCCTTCCTGTCCCTCCTTAATTTTACACTTTTGAAAATATCCTCATTTGACTCGTAGGCACCCAAAACCTATATATACCAATTTTGAATGGTCTAACTCAATTTCTAATTTTTTGCCCCCTTTGAGAACATCTTAAAACATATAAATCAGGTGAAATCTCAAATAATTGTGATTAGCGCCCTCTATTGGATAAATTTAATGTAGGTTATTCGATAATTTTAAAGTACTTTAAAATAACTTTCGAATGATGTATTAAAAATAATTTAATCATATTTAGAATTCGAAATATTGAAATTTTAAACTATTGCAGCGCCATCTAGAGGTAGAAATTTCTGTAATCTACTGTTCAATTCCAAATCAACAAAACTTTCAAATAATGTATTACTTATAAAATTATTTTAATCAGTAGCTGAGATACAAAAGAAAAACCTAATCAGGACACCTTAAAACGTGTAAATCATATGAAATCTCGAATTCCATTACCTATGGTAGTTGGTTAATGGAAGGTGACAGAAATTTATGGCGTCTACTCTTGAAATTCATTTCAAATAAGTTTCAAAATGACATATTACTTTTGAAATTATGTTAATTAGAAGCTGAGATACAAAAATGATAAACACTATTATAAAACGATTTATGTCTGACTTTTTCGTGGTTTTCTCCGAAACTTGCATAATTCTGGGCTAAATACTGTTAAAAATCAATAGTATGAAATGTGAAAGGAGTATCAGAATTTGAAACTCTGCAAAATATAAAAGAATAAAGGCGTTCTGGGTTTTCCGTTGTTTTCTCCAAAACAACCATTCCTTTTCTAAGTTTTTGTCCCTTCCCCCTCCCCTTTCCGTCCCTTCTAATAATTTTACACTTGAAAATATCCGCAATCGATTTATCTTTCCTTAAAACCTAATGATACCAATTTCAAACGCTGTATTTGGCCCCTTCGCCCTCCCCCTCCCCCTTCCTATTAATTCTACACTTTCAAAAATATTCAGAATCGAATTATCGGGCGTTAAAACCAAATATTACGAAATTTCAACAGCATACCTCAATTTAAAATACTGCAAAATATAAAACAAAATTTAATCTAATATTTTTGTTTATCCACATATTTTCATGAAAATTGAACAGTAGCTTTATAATATGCTGTTTAGGCCATATATTAATTCAAATGTAATGTGAATGAAAATTTGAAAAGTGCAATTTCTCCCCCCACTATAAAACACGTGACATCTTGATTGGTTACAATCCCCGTGGCAGAAACACGGCGACATTGTCGCAGAACGGCACTGAGTCCTTGCAGAAAGGTTTTTCGTTCAGGATTTTTTTTTTTTTTTTTTTTTGAAAGATAAAAATTTCAATGCATTAATTTGGCTTAAACTGTTTTTGCAGTATAAGTTTCGTTTTTTTAAGAAGCTGCTCTTTTCTGCAGAAAGGTATCAAAGGGTTACATTACTACAGCGATGCAACAACGGCAGAAAAACATCTAACTACCGTGCTCTGTGCGTACGGGACAGCAGCAATATTCCCTCTACGCACATAATCTGTGACCGCGCTCTGTCTTGCTCGCTTTCTCTTTTGTTGTCTGATGCGATTTCTCTTCTGTTTCTGTTTCTGACTATCCGCGGGGTCTTTGATGGAAGCTATCTTTCCTTTATAAATAAATTTCTAATATTCATTCCTGTAATTCACCCTCCCCCTCCCCTTTTATTTTTCTTGTTTCACAGAATTAAAAGGATATCGCGGTTCGATCATTATGAACTTTCAATTTTATCTTTCTTACAGATGCTGCAAAAAACATATTCCTGGATTTTTTTTTTATTTTTCTTATCTATAAAATTGCCTCAACGTCTCTTGAAAATAGGAAAAATAACAAATCAATTAATTACTTTTATAATCTAACTGAAACCACACAGAATATTTTGATTTTCATTTAAAATATTTTTAAAGGTTCAGTTATATAGCTGAAGAATCTTTAAAAAATAAAACTTAAAATAACTGTCTTTTAAATATTTAGAAATAAATAATATATTCAAAGCAATTGAATTTTAACGGGGATGGTAAGGTGTACACGTTAAGGCCAATGATTCTATGACTAGGAGCAGTGTCCTGTGTGGGAGACTTTCTAAGGTGTCTTAGTCCGTATTTACATGAGTTTCGGTATTTACTATTGGAGTAAGAAAAAGAATATTTTCTGTAACATTTGTTGAGATAATTGAAAACGTGATAACTCAGTTTTTATAATGCAGGGGAAGAAAATTTCAGATCTGAAAACTAGTTTTTCACAAAAATCGGCGGCCTTAAAATAATTCTTCACGAGAATAGCACGCTAAAATTTCATATTTTGAAGCCATCCGCAGACATATGATATATTTCAGAAATCAAATACAAAAAAAAAAAAAAAAAAAAAGAGGATATTGCTGAATTATGAGGTCTAAATAATATCATGTTTTTAACAAAATAATACCTATTTTAGCAATTAATTTCAATTACGCAATTTTTTATAATTAGCAATAAAATAATTCGTTACTTCAATAGATGGCCACAAAATTGTTCCGTATACCGCAGATCATCTTTGAAAAAAAAAAAAAATAAGAATAAAAATAAGAATTTCACCGATTAACATCAAAACAAAGCCTATTTCAACAATTAATTCTTATTAAATATAAATTTTGTTAATTAGCAGAGAATTGATTGCATATTTCCATTTCCACTATCGGCTACAAAAATATCGCAATTTACGAAAATCAGCTTTTAAAAAATTGCAATCATTATCGACAAGCAACTAAATAATAGCACATTAAACGTAAATGTTTTACTATTAGTGGTGAAACGATCCCGTATTTCCGAAATATATACTGTAAAATCATTCTGCATTTCGAGATTCAGTTTTGAAAACAAAAGTGCAAATTTTGTTGCTTAGCGGAAAAATAATTGAGTATTCGGGATTCAGCTTTCAAAAGAATGCGAATTTCATTGATTAGTAGCTAAATATTAGCGTGTTTCTGCAATCGCCGTATAGTAAAAACGCGAATTTCGAGAATCAGCTTTGAAAAAAGCGTTATTATTATCGATTAGCTGGAAAATAGATTAGTTGTGATTTTACATAATTTTTTGACGATTAGCGATGAAATGGTCCGATATTTTTGATTTCAATTAAAAAAGTATTGCATAATTTGGGACTATTCAGCTTTGAAAAAAAGTGCGAATTTCATCGATTTTCAGTATTTAGGAATTCAGCTTTGAAAAGGGCACAGATTTCATTGATTAGTAGCCAAATAATTGCATACCTTGGTAATTGACTGCAAAAATATCGCGAATTTCAGGAATAAACTTTTGGAGAGAGAGAGAAAAAAAAAAAGAGAGAATTAATATAAATTACGTGCGAAATTATGGTGTATATTATCAATTATTCGCGATTAAATGTAGATTTTGTAAATTTGTAGCAAAATAATTACGTATTTCAGTAACTGTCCGTAAAAATTTTGCGAATTTCCATAATCAGTTTATTGATTAGTCAGCGGCAAAAATAACATATTTACGTACAGTCGGTAACAAAAGTGTCCGAACACTAGCAAAAATTCCCATGTAAAAAAAGCACACTTCATACTGCTTTTTTAAATAAATCCTTGTCGAAGCCTGTTCTTAGTCAGTCTACGAACGTGATTCGATAAGGATTTATTTAACAAAACCGTATGAAGTGTACTTTTTTTACATAGGAATTTTTGCTAGTGTTCGGACACTTTTGTTACCGACTGTAGTTAGTTGTAATTAAGAGTAAAACCTATATCCATATTTCAGCAGTTGGCTGTAAATTTAACGCACATTTCATTAACCAACACCAAAAAAGTACAAGACTGCGTAGATTGGCAGCTAAATAATAGTCTTTTACAGCAGTTAATTGCATTGAATATAAATTTTGTCAGTTAGTGAAATTGTAGCTCTCAGGATCTATATTTTGTTTGGGCTTATTTATATATTTTTTCATATATTTAAAAA
Source organism: Salticus scenicus (assembly GCA_963930645.1). Classification (NCBI taxonomy): domain Eukaryota; kingdom Metazoa; phylum Arthropoda; class Arachnida; order Araneae; family Salticidae; genus Salticus; species Salticus scenicus. The sequence goes on from OZ005650.1 coordinate 371,750,299, forward strand.
AAAAAAAAAATCTTTTTTTTTTTTTTTTTGGTCAGTGTGTTTTATTAACTTTGTAAGCCAGTACATTAAAATATGATTTATTTTTTCAAATTATTGTTTTATCTAGTTAAAATATTACAAACTGTAACAAAATTAAATAGAGCAAATAGCTCTTCACTGTTTTTTCAGAAATTCTAGCAGCAGGTAAAGTATTATTTTCATGTGTTAATGTTTTAATATTTGTCTTCCTATGAATCATTTAATTTATTCGGTTAATTTTAATTTTCTTACAGTTGTTTCGTAAAGGTTATAATCCCCCCTTTTTTCATTGTTCTTAATTAAATATATATATATATATATATATATATATATATATAATAAAGATGATCTATTAAGCATAGTAGAAGCCAAGCAACAGATACAAGATCACTGAAACACCAATGACCAACAAGACAAAAAAAAAAAAAAAAAAAAAATATATTGTACCCTAGTTGTAAAGGACACCATGTTAATTCTGTGAAAAGAGCTTCGTGTCCTTTATGGGGACTTTTAGATTTATATAGAGGTATTAAGCACTAATATTACAGTTACTATAAAGGAAAAAAAAAAGACAGTGGGGAAAAACAAAATGTTAATTTTATTTATTTATGACAAATATCTGTCATTGCATCACATCAAAGACATGGAGGTAATTATTTTCACAAAATGTGTTCTTTACCTCCGCAGTACAGAATTATTCTTTCCAGAAATTAATATGAGGTTATAAAGTTATATATATATCTATATATATATAAACCTCATAGATTTGGTATTAATATAAACATTTTTAGAAACGGAAAAGTTAGTCTTATTGGTAGTTAGTACGCAAACATTTATTATTGAATAATATCGTCTTGCAGAAAGAAATTAGCTCAACTGAGGTTTGTCGCAGAAAGCAAGAAAAATTTCTGCCACAGGGGTTACAATCATTTCCTTTTTCATGGCAGATGGTCGTCTGGCATTTGAAATGATGTTGCCACAAAAAATTCATACTTTAGTTAATTTTTAAAAATCTAATTGTTGTACCGATAAGTCGCTTGCACACATAGATTCAGAAAAAATTCCCCTTTCATTTGGTACCGAAATCGCAACGATCGGACAAATATTTTTAATTTATCTTCCACTTTTTCTGCTTTTAACTCCGTTAAAATATCTTTTTTTAAGCAATGGCAGTGAATTCTTGGTCAATGAGATTGCTTTTAGATTAGACATGAGTGAACATTTTAATTAATATCTCCACAACTAATTAAAAATTTTAAATTCTGTTGTCAGGAGGACCTCGGAAAGGCTCCAGAGCATCTGTATGTCAACTCTTGTACTTCTGCGTTTAATAGGGGCTGAACGTATAAAAGAACAGACAGACAAACCTTTCCATTTATTATTATAGATGTAGCTTGTAACTAATTAAACCACATTAAATAAAAAAAAAAAAAATTGGAAAACTTGTTTTTTGCATTTAAATTTAAAAGGCCCTACTAGTAACATGTGTTCAAGTATTGATTTTTGTGCCATTTTACTTAGCTTAAGTAAAAAAAAAAAAAAATAATAATAATAATTTTTGTTTAATTTTTCCATTGTTGAGATTATACGAGGTGTGGCTATTAAATAACGAGACTATTGATATAAAACATTTTATTTTAAATTTATACATATTTAGTTATTATCACCTTCAATATACACCCCTCCTCTATCCCTACAACGCTCCATGCGAATTTTCCATTGTTCGAAACAGTGCTGGAAGTCTTTTCCTGTGAGCTCCTGCATGAAGCGTGCCGCTTTTTCTTTCACAGCTTTAATTGACTCAAATCTTGTTCCTTTTAATGCAGATTTAACTTTGGGAAACAGATAAAAGTCATATGAGGCCAGGTCAGGCGAATAAGGCGGATGGTCTAAAACTGGGATTTTGTATTTGGCTAGAAACGTCAATGACATGTGAGCCGGCGCGTTTTCTTCATGGAGAACCCATGACTTGTTCTTCCACAATTCGGGTCGTTTTTTCTTACCCCTTCACGGAGTTGAGCAAGCACCTCAAGATAGTAATGTTGATTAATAGTTTGACATTCAGGAACCCAGTGAAGGTACACAATGCCAAGAATGTCGAAAAAAAAGGATCATCATCGCTTTGAATTTCGGTCATCATCTCCAAAGTCTTCTCAGCCATCTTGGAAACGGTTGAACCACTCATAAACTCGCACACATGATAAACATTCATCGCCATAAACTTGTTTTAATAAAAGATAAGTTTCACTAGCGATTTTACCAAGTTTCACGTGAAATTTCACGACAATTCGTTGCTCTACTTATCACGTTTTCGGCAAAACGAAACAAACACCTCTTACACAAACGAAGGTTACGGCCAGACTGATTTCTCTACAAACTCGGGAAGAGCTGCAATCGAAAGAGAAGGCTTTATGCTGCACAGCTGTCGGTCGTTCGGATTTAGCACATATGTAGTTCATCTGTAGCAGCAATAGTCTCGTTATTTAATAGCCACACCTCGTATATATATACATGCGCAAGTTGCCATCAGATTTTCATACTTTAGATAATTTTAAAAAAATCTAATTGTCCATTAATTAATCAGACGGATTCAGAAAAATGCCCCTTTCATTTGGTACCGTATTTGTAACGAAATTTTGATTAGATTTTTTGAAATTGATTAAAATATGAAAATAATAACCTGGTAAAAGCTTTAAAAAGGGACATTTAAATTTTTAATTGTTGAAAAAAAAAAAGATATTGTTTGTTTTGATACTGATTATTATTAATTTTCTTTTCTTTAAAAAAAAAAAAAAAAAAAAAAAAAAAGATTTTGACGAAATTCTGGCAAAAGCAGAATTTAATTCTGTGGATTCGAAAGGAAGTATCTGTCATGGAAAAAACTCACACAACAGTTCATATTATATACAAAACAATAATATTGTGAGTGACTTAAATAAACTATTCATGCATTAATCATGTAATACACAAGTTTTTTATTTTAATCCTTTCTTTCGTCCTAGTTTAAATAATTTGTTTCCTTCCCGTTCAAAGGAAGTAGTTTTCGTTATGCAGTATCCAAAAGAATTGAAATTTAAGTAGTTAATTTCTGAAAGTTTTTAAAAGACCTAATACCATAGGGAGAAAATGGTCCAGATGCTGTCTATTAAATTTTGCGGTTTCTGTGACGCCAACACTCAATAATGTCCAATTTAAAATTTGGACTGTAACTGAGAAGTCACAGAGGGGGATCAGCACCTCCCCTTTCCAACAGTACACTCTTTGTCATACTAACATTTAACCAACTTAAAATTTAAAATTTCATAAAGTTAGGACTGTAACTGATAAAGCACAATTGGGGGAAGAGGAACAGAACCTGTCTCCTTCCAATTGCACAGTCTTTGGAAGACTACCACCCACTCAACTCCTAATTAAAAATTTTGTGAAGTTTAGAGTTTTCAAGATAAGGCTTCAAGGGGGGGGGGGGGATGCTCCCTATTTTAATGATTCAGTCTTTGTCATATTAACACCCATTTAACTCCAAACTTAAAATTTTGTAAAGTTCAGAAAATGATTTTTTTTAGATAAAGCACCGTAGATGGTAAGATGTGTTAAGATCCTCCCCCTTAAACTCATTCAACTACAAATTCAAATTTTTGTGAAGTTCGGGCCATGATTTTTTATGATAAGGCATGGGGGGGAGGTTAGAGCCTCCCTCCCTTTAACGATGCAGTTTGTACCATTCAACTCCAAATTTAAAATTTCAAAATTCCATGTAAGTGGAATGGGTGTTGTATCATACGGTACGGTAACACCCATTTAACTCCAAATTTAAAATTTCATTTAAGTGGGGAGGAGGTCCTCCCCCTCTTTCTACGATCCAGTCCGTATCATACTAACACCTATTCAACTACAAATAAAAAAAAATTTAAAGTTTAATCCATGATTTTTCATGATAACTCCCATTCAACTCCAAATTTAAAATTTTATAGTTCAGTTTGAGATAAAGCACTGTGTGTGTGTGGGGGGGGGATGGGGGGGGGGTAAGTGGAGTTAAGACCCTCCCTCCTTTTAATGATGCAGTCTTTGTCATACTAGCACTCATTCAATTCCAAACTTCAAATTTTGTAGTTTCAGACCATGATTTTTTTAGATAAAGCACGTGGGGGGTAAGAGGAGTTAAGACCCTGCAGTCTTTGTCATATTAGCATCCATTTAACTCCAAATTTAAAGTTTTTTAGTTCAGACTATGATTTTCTGAGATAAAGCATCATGGGGGGTAAGAGGGATAAGACCGTCCCCCTCTTTTAGTGATGCAGATTGATGCTTCACATTAACTAAGATGTCATACATCGGTAGCACATTGTCGCAGGCGAAAAATGTCCGTAAATTGCAGACAAAGACTGTCCGAAAGTTGTGGGCAATTTTTTTTTATTAGAGCAGACAAAGACTGTCCAAAAGTTGTAGACAAATTTTTTTATTAGTGCAGACAAAAACTGTCTGCAAGCCATTTTTCTGTTTCCGCGACTATGTTGCAGTGTTTCTACCACTGGAACATGTCTATGGATATTATATGGGAAATACCGATTGATAATCAGCCAGTATAGCTAAATGGTGGTAGAGCATCTGCATAAAAAGATATTTATAGTTCATATAATTGCTTATCAAAATATCTTTTACTTGTTAAAAACCTCAGTTTTCTGCTAGAAAGGCCTCCATAAATGACACTCCACTGAGGGCTACAACTCTCATTTGTTAATCAGTCAAAGCACCAATATATCCGCTTTTTTATCTACTGTCTAGAGCTCCTTATGCATGAACAACACCTGACCTTCCCAGAAGCCAAACTCGTATTATTCTATAGGGAAATTTGTTTCAACAATTTCCCAATTTTTAATGTGTATTTTACTTTCAATAGAAGAAAGTATTGGATTCGTAAAAATTTTCGACCTTGGGTTTTTGATGGATTTACACGTTTTGAGAGCTGTAGAACACGATTTGACCATTTTTACTTTCTTCTATATTCAATAGAAGAAAGTATTGGATTCCTTAAAATTTTTTACCTCGGGTTTCTGATGGATTTACACGTTTTGAGAGCTGTAGAACACGATTTGACCATTTTTAGAAAATGTCTGTCTGTCTGTGTGTGTGTGTGTGAGAGACAAAATTTTGTGGCAATTGTATCTCAGGCACTACTGCACAGAATTTCATACAAGTTGGTATGTAGTTGCACTTTGACATAAATTAGTGCCTGTCAACCTTTTGGTAAAAATTGTCTTACAGGTTGCGTTGCCATCCCGCTTTTTCTAAATTTTTAACATGGTGATATAGGACAAAATTTTGTATAAATGTGCATAAAAAGAATTAATTTTTAATAATCATTATTAAATTTAAAATAATTATTTGTAATAGAGATAGTCAACTGGAGGAAAAAATTGTGTATGTAGGAGCCTCGCCTCCCCCCTGGGTGGAAGTCCCCCCTCGAGGGGAGTAAATTTTCATAATGGGTATCTTTTAAAAGAGCTTGCCAGTACCTTTAAAATGAGTGGTTGAACCTTCCATTATAACTTAATCAAAATAACTTAATGAATTATAACTTGATCAAAAGATTTTAGAAAATCTTAATTTTCATTTACTTTTATACATTTTAATTTATAGCTTGTATTCAAAATAGACTAAACATACATACAGTATATATGTGTATTTCTGATAGATTGGAGTGGAAGGGGAAAACCTGTGGGAAAAATAACAGACCCGTTAAACGAACCTGGGCCTTCTGCTTAACGTGCAGATGCTCTAACCATTGACCTACCCTGGCTGATAACCAGCTCAGCATTTTTCACATAATATACGTTGGCAAGGTCACCGAGTCTGCAAACACGCAGCTATTTCAAGTGACAAATTGATCATGGCACAACTCCAATAGGCCACAAAATTTTAATTTAGTTATTTTATACATCAACCTTGAAAATTCATTTCTAATGATTGGAGTAAAAGGCTGATTATTTATACTATCTGAGTGAGAAATACCAGAGCCGGAAACTGAACCCAGGCCTTCTGCTTTTTTGGTGATATACATTAGTTTATTTAAGCAGAAGGCTAGGTTCTATTACCGGCTCTGGTATTTTTCACATAATTCGTATTAAAAATCAGCCTTTCATTCTGATCTGCTAGAAATTAATTTTCAAGGTTGATGTATAAAATTTCTAAATAAAAATGTATGTATGAAATAGCTTCAAAACATTTTAAGGCATAGTTCATAAAATTTTGTTTTATTCAGAATCACTCTTATGCTATTGTGCATAAATAGCAAATAATGAGGAATTAAGAAGATATCAAAAGGTATTGATACAGCAAAATCTAACTTCAGTTTTTTTCATGATTACAATGCTAATGTATATTCTAGAAGCAAAAAGTGGCTCATTAAAGGACCACTTCACTCACCGTCGCCATATAAGCTGAAGCTAATATTATTCTATGGTAAATTTTCTTTATTTATTACTAATTAGCTAATACATATTTTTAAATTCTGTTTTCACATTCAGAAAATTCCGAACTGTTAAATTGATGCTCCTTTTCTGAAAACATATTTTTTTCATTTTTACTATTTTATTTCGAAGCTGTAAAATACAAATTTTTAATATGTGAAATTTTTCATTTTTCATTTTGCAATTTCAAAATAAAAAATTAAAAATGAAAAAAATTCGTTTTTAAAAAAGGAGTGTCAATTTAACAGTTGGGAATTTTCTGAATGTAAAAACAGAACTTAAAAATATATATTAGTTAATTAGTTATAAGTAAAGAAAATTTCCCATAGAATAACATTGCCTCGGGCTTCCGACGAGGGTAAGTGAAGAGGGCTGTTAAGGTTGCAAATCAAATTCCCTGTTTCTTCCTTCCTATGTTATCCTATGGGATTTTGTTGCTTAGTTGTATAACAATCTGTCATTGAAATATGAAGTTTTTTGAAAGTTATTCATTGAACTTTTTTTTTTTTAGGTTAATGAGCTAAAAAAAATTAAATCAATTGATTAAAAAAAATGCTCATTGATTATGTTCAAAGAGTAATATTTGTTAGTTATAGAATATTACTCAATTCAATAATTATTGAATATTAAACAGAATACGAAAAGCTTCATTTTTGAATGAGAGATCATCAAACTAAGCAACAAAAGTTCCATTGAATAATATGTAGAAGAATAGTTGAAACTGACTGCAGGGTTGGCAAGTTTCTTCCAAGGCGGAAAAAACCGGCCGGAAGAAATAGGTTTCTTTCAAGTGGAAGAAACTGTTTTTCTTAAAAATTTATCTTATAAATTGCAGATTTGTAAGATACAATGGATGCATTGATCTTATAAACAACTTTAAGTAACTTTAAATATACCTATATAAATTTAATAACATATTTAGTTAATAATTGTGAGTTTTTTTTATCAAAATGAGCTAATGAGCCTCGGTATCTGATGATCACGTTCCAAAATACTCAAAATCCAGTAAAAAAATAAATTTCAATTAAAACAGTATAAAGTTTTATAATTTAGACAATTTTATTCCTTTAACTGGTAATAAATAATAATTTGGATCACTTGCTTATATTTTCTAATAAAACAGCTCTTAACATAATCCAGTTAATTAAAAGAACCAGTATGCAATAATTACTGTATTACAAAATGTCATAAAAACTTTATTTTCCTTATAGTCACATACAGTACAGTCAACTCCCTCTAATCTGCAATCTGCATATTTATAATCTGCAAATCCTTTTAATCCGTAATTGATTTTTTAATCTAAAAGAAATTTACATCTCATATTTCAAAAAAATTCACATTTTTACTTTTTATTACCATGTTTTTATTAACTTTGATTCTTGTTTGTTGTTTGTTTGTCCGGTACAAATCTTGCAATCTATTTTTAACTAATTTCCCTACTAGCTAGACATTTGAAACTTTCACAGTAACTCAGAACCCGGTGACAGCACAATACTTCAAAGTCAGATTTTCAGATTTTCGAATAGTTTTTTTTTAATTAATCAAAATATGAAAATAATAAGCTCTTAATAGCAAGAAAAAATTAGCTATAATTTAATTGTTGCCAAAAAAAAAAAAAAAAAATTATGAGTTCATTTTCTTTTGACATGAAAATAAATACATTTAATTCAATGTGAATGTGAAAAAATTATAAAAAGTTAAATTATTCATTTCACAAAAATTGACGTCATTATCAATTTTAAAATTTTATACACACTGATAAGTGCTAATAATATATGTTGTTCTAAAAGGAGTAATATTTTATTTTTAAAACCAACTTTTTTTTTCACAATCATTATTATTTCACTAAACTGATTCCGCATGCTTAAATATTATTTTTTAGCCTCACGTATTTTATTAATGACTCATCAGAAAATTTAAAAACATGGTATATAAAAAGTTTTTTTTTTTAATATAATTATTTTTTATCAAACTTTTATCATAAATCCTTACTACTTCGAAACACAAATGGAGAAGGGGAGGGGGGGGGAGGTAACATTCTTATATTTATTATCCTGCAATTCATACGACTAGCACTGAAAATGAACCCTATTATACATGAATGCTTAACAAAATCAATCAGCGATGAATATTGTTTCCAGACTTTCAAAAATATTTTGTTTCATATTTTTTAAATATGTTTGTTTACATTTTATAGGTACCTATTATTTGAATATGCTTAAATTATTATTTACCATCATATATGAATGTGATAGATTAGTTTTATTAATATTGAAGAAATATTTATTCTAAAATTTATTAAAAATCCTCTTTCCGTTCGTATGTCTATTTAATTAATAATAACTGACTTTGTATTTGCAAAAGAAAACTGTACAAAGGCAATGATCTCTAATTTGCAAATTCCTATTATATTTATACTTTGAGTTTATATAGTTCATAAATTTTAATTTTGAACATCTGTTTTGTCTTTTGGTTGGTTTCTTCCGGTTTTTTCCAGTTTCTTCCACTGTCCTGGAAGAAACTAGTTTCTTCCGGAAGAAACCCAACCCTGACTGACTGACATACTGCCATTAAGTCTGATGTTCTGAAATGTTAGAAAAAAAAAATCAAAAATCCTTTCTCTGAATATATATTCAGATTCCCCAATATTGATATACTTTTTTTGGTGATATACAGTCGGCAGCAAAAGTTTCCGAGCATTAGCCAATAATTCTGATATTGAAAAAGTACAATTAATACTGTTTTGTTAAGTAAATCCTTGTCGGGTCATGTTCTTTGACTGACTAAGAACGTAACTCGACATTGGTTTATTTAACAAGGCAGTATGAATTGTACTTCTTTTGTACAGGGATTATTGCTAGTGCTCGGATAATTTTGCTGCCGACTTTTTATCACCAAAAAATATATATAAATACTGGGAAACAATATTCACGAATCTAAGAAATTGATATTGAAAAGTATCAAAAAATGTTATTCAGAAATATTTGAAAAAAATATTTTAGAATATCATGAAGTAACATTAAAAGACCTCAAAAATAGATATAGCTGAATATCTAAAAATATTATTCAGAAATATTAGAAAAAAATATTTCTAAATATCCAGAAGCAATATTGGAAAATCTCAAAAATTAATATAGCCAAAATATTAAAAATGTTATTCAGAAATATTAGAAAAAGATATTGGGAAATATCTTGAAACAATATTCAAAAATCTATAAAATAGATATTGCTAAATATTTAAAAATATTATTCAGGAATAACAAAATATAATATCAAGCAATATCTGAAAATGTTATTTAATAATGTCAAAATACAATATTTACAGATGTCTGTAAATATTGGCCAACATTAATAAATGTCAAAAAATAATATTCCTGGATATCTTTGGGGGGGGGGGGGTTTCACATCAAGGTCACTACTTCAATGGTCACCCCTTCCCCATATGGTTGACCCCTCTTGTCCTTGAGTATGAACTAGAGATGGGCGTTATTTCATGTAATATAATAAATAATACTGTTATTGCATAAGAAGCCATTCACATCGAAATATATTATTGAAAAGTTCATATTAACTAGGGATGGACCGGATATGGATTTTACCGGATATGGATATCCGGCATTCCGGATATTTTTTTACTTTGCCGGATCCGGATATATCATCGGATATCCGGCAGTCCCCTTCCCCAGTTCACTTGAAATTTTCAGTTTTTTAAGAGCACACAATAATTAAACTAGTATATTGTGGCCACCACAATACTTTCTTCTATATTTTCCTATACAAATTTACTAAGGGCAAATAATTTATTAAAACTATTATTCATTAAAATTATCTAACATGAAGAATGCAAATGATTTTTATCTTGGAGAAAACTAAAACCAAATATCCAAATAAGGACAGTTTTATTGCCTATAAATAAATATTTAAAAATGCATATTTATAATGGTTATCTCATATCTCATACAAGTTTAGATATAGTCTTCCCGTTATCGAGGAAATTTTCAGTATAGAAGCGCCATCTATTGGTCTATAAGCATCCAACTTGAATCAGCGTAATGTCTCATAATGTCCTTCTCACATATCAAGTTTTGTTTGATTATACGACATAGAACCTGAGATATAGTCTTTTCTTAAATTACAGAAATCTCTGTGTGGCAGCGGCAGCTGACATCAAAAATTGATAGAAACTAATTTATGTGAAGATTCAACTACAGAAAAATTTTTATGCAATTCTGTGCATTAGTTCCTGAGATATAGCCTTCCGTTAAATTGCGGAAATCGCAGCAGAGCCACCTGTTGGCCGATAAGCATTATCTATTAAAATTTCCCACCACGATAAATGCAGGCGATTTTCATCTTACAGCAATCTAAAAAACCGCACTATAGCAGCATAACCTATTGGTAGATATACATCCAAATTGAATCGGCATAATGTCTCATAATGGTCTTCTCACATATCAAGTTTTGTTTAATTATACCCAATAAAACCTGAGATATAGCCTTTTCTTAAATTGCAGAAATCGCTGCGTGTGCATCACCTGTTGAGAGGTTGACACCAAAAGTTGACAGATACTAATATATGTCAATGTCAATGTACATATAAATTTATATTCAAATCTGTACAGTAATTCCTCAGATATAGCCTTCCTTATATTGCAGTATAGCAGCGCCATCTGTTGGACGATAAGCATTTAACTTGAATCAGCATAATGTATCATAATGACCTTCTTACATATGAAGTTTTGTTTGAACATACGCAATAAAACCTGTGATATAGCCTCCCCTTAAATTGAGGAAATCACTGTATTGCAGCGCCACCTGTTGAGCAGTGACACCAAAAGTTGATAGGCCCTAATTTAGGTCAAGGTGCATCTATATACGAATTTATATACAATTGTAAGTAGTGGTTTCGGAGATAAAGTTGCCACAAATTTTTTGTCTCTCTCTCTCTCTCACACACACACATTTTCTAAAAATTGTAAATTCATGTTCTTAGACATCCCAAAACGTATAAATCCTTCGAAAACTGGAAGTCGAAAATTTTTACGAATCCCATACTTTCTTCTATTGCATGTAGAAGAAAGTAAAAAAGGTATTTGCATTTTGTTTTTATACAACTGAATTCCATTCGCATACATAACTAGTACCTATGATGTGGCCACCACATGAATATAATTTACACAACATTCATTGAACATAATTTTTTTATTAAATTATTTTTTATTATAAATGCAGATGATTTTTATCTGAAAGAATTATATCACTACATGCCGAAAGAAAGTAAATTTTTTTGCCAATATCAAAAGAAATAAGATTTTTTTCTAATTTTTTTTCGTTAAAAGATAAAAAAAATCTATAACTTTGTTTTAATTTATCACAGATCTATACTTAAACCATTTATTTTAAAGGTAATGACGAAGTCTTTCGAAACAAAACACTCATATTGAAAATTTACTCCCCCCCCGGGGGGGGGGGGGGGGGGGTAACTCCCCTTCCAGAGGGTGAAGCTATGCTGCAACATGCACAATTTTTTTTTTCATGTTAACTATTACTATTATAAATAATTCATATTAATTTTACAATCACACATTTAAAATAACTCTCATTAAGTACATTTATACAAGATTTTGTCCCATACTGGCATGTTAAAAATTTAGAAAAAATGCGATCACAGCACCACCTATTGAGCAATTGTTCCACAAATCTAATCAGTACCAGTTTATGTCAGCGTTCAACTTAATACCAAGTTTGGTTAAATTTCGTTTATTGGCTCGTGAGTTACAGCGTCCACAAAATTTGTGATGCACACACACACAAACTGACAGACAGACAGACATTTTCTAAAAACAGTCAAATCGTGTTCAGGACATCCCAAAACGTGTAAATCCATTGAAAACTGGAGTACGAAAATTTTCACGAATCCAATACTTTTTCTATATATACATACAGAATAAAGTAAAATTGTAAATATCATTGGGATAATAAAGCCATAACAGAGTTATTTTATTTTATTACGTTATTCTCTATTCAATAGAAGAAAGTATTGGATCCGTAAAAATTTTTTACTTTCGTTTTCGATGGATTTACACGTTTTGAAAGGCCTAGAATACGATTTGATCATTTTTAGAAAATGTTTGTCCGTCTGTGTGTGTGAGAGAGAGAGAACAAAAATTTTGTGGCAACTGTATCTCCGGAACTACTGCTTAAAATCACATATAAATTTATATGCAGATGCAACTTGGCCTAATTTAGTGCCAATAAATATTTGGTGTCAACTGCTCAAAAGGTGGCACTGCTATACCACGATTTCCTCAATTTAAGGGGAGGCTATATATCTCAGGATCTATTTCGTATAAACAAACAAAACTAATATGTAAGAAGGCCATTGTAAGTCATTATGCTGGTGCAATTTGAATCCTTATCAGCTAACAGGTAGCGCTGCTATACAGTGATATCTGCAATTTAAAGGAAGGTTATATCTCAGGAACTACTGCACATAAATGCAGACAGTTTCATACGCAGATGCAACTTGACCTAAATTAGTGCCTGCCAACTTTTGTTGTCAACCGTTCAACAGGTGGCGCTGCTATACAGTGATTTCTGCAATTTAAGGGGAAGGCTATATCTCAGGTTCTATTGCGTACAATCAAATAAAATTTAATATGTAAGAAGGCCATTATGAGACCTAATACCAGTTCAATTAGAATACTTATCGTCCAACAGGTGGTGCTGCTGTACAGCGATTTCCGTAATTTAAGGGAAGGCTGTAGCTAAGGATTTACTGCACAGAATTGCATATAAATTTACATGTAGATGCACCTTGACGAAAATTAGCACATACTTAATTTCCCCCATAGACGCAATGTACTTGAATTCTCTTGGGTGTCCCTGTATACGAATCATTTGTTTGATCTTCATGAAAGATTTAGTGTGGAATCCCTATGTCATAAAATTTTATAATACCATGTTTGAACTTTCTGCTATTATTTGTTCTTGAGATATGCTGATGATAGACACACGCACAGACACACAGACCAACCGTTAAAAATAGGAATTTTGGATTCAGGGGACCTTAAATCATGTAAATAAAAAAAATTAAAAAAAACTCGACTTAAAAAATTTGACCCCAAAACATTACTTCTCTACCATTTACATGGGTAAGAGAAAGTAAAACTAGTATGTTGTGACCACCACAAAACTTTCTTCTATATTTTCCTATATAAATTCACTCAGTTAAAATAAACTACAAAGATTATTATTTATTAAAATTATCTACCATGATGAATGCAAGCGATTTTTTATCTTGGAGAAAACTAATACTAAATAATCAAAGAAACACAGTTTAACTAACACCTTAAAAAATACGTTTTCATACTGGTTATCTCATGTATGAAGTTTCGTACAGCTAAATGCCATAGAAGATGAAGCATGCATTCCCGTTCTCTGGAAAAAACTGCACTATAGCAGCGCAAAATATTGGTAGATATACATCCAGATTGAATCGGTGTAATGTCTCATAAAGGCTTTCTCACATGTCAAGTATTGTTTGATTATACACATTAGAACCTGAAATTTAATCTTCCCTTTAGCTGAGGAAATCGCTGTATAGGAGCGCTGCCTACTGAGCAACTAGTTCCAAAAGTTGATCCGCTGTAACTTATGTCAAGGTGCATCCACATGTAAATTTTTATGTAATTTTGCACAGTAGTTCCTGAGATATTGCCTTTTTTCAAACTGTGGAAGTTGCTGCATAGCAGCGCCACCTGCTGATTGGTTGACACCAACTGTTGATAGGCACTAATTTATGTCAACCTGGCATCGGGAACACAAGAAGAGCTTTTGAGCGATTTCAGTATTTTTTAATTCTTTTTTTAATAAAGCAATATAGAAAAGAGTTTCCTTAAATATATAATGACCAGCGAACCGGGCAAAGACTGCTAGTACACAATAAAACTGTCGTTCTTTGAATATTTAATGTCAGTTTTTTCTAAAATGAAAATTATTTGTATTTATCATGTTAGATAATTTTAATAAATAATAATTTTAATAAATTATTTGCCCTTAGTGAATTTATATAGGAAAATATAGAAGAAAGTCTTATGATTTCCACAACATACTTGTTTTTAATGAAAAGAAATGAATTGCAGGAATCTACATCTATAAAGGCAGATCTCCTGACTGACGTGCTTGCTCGCTCAGCAATGCCGAGTCAAACTAACGGAGACACAAATGTGTAATTTTATGATATTATTGATTAGTGACATGATTTAAGAAGCTATTTTTTGAAGTTTCCCCGCAAACGGAGGGAGAAAAGTTGCTTCTCGCATTTCTCACCATATCTTAATGAAAGAAAACAAGAAAAAAAGCAAATATTAAAAAACCGGATATCCGGTGATTTTGATCCGGATATCCGATATTTCGGATATTGAAAAATCAGCCGGATATGCCGGATACCAGATATTTTCCGGATATCCGGTCCATCCCTAATATTAACACTTTAATTTTATCTCTCTGCATGCAAAAAATGAGAGAGAGAGAGTGATATCTTTGGCAATCTGCCAATAAAACACAGACAGAAATCAGATTATTCGTTGGAACGAAGCAGTGAAATATTTTCACCAGCTTTCATGTAACGAGTTAAATAATAATCAATTATTTCGTTGGTTCCATATCAGTCAAATAATTTTTTGAAATAAGTAATTGCTTTGATTATTTTACATCTTTCTAATATTTTGTTGTAAGTATTATTCTAAACCGATTGTTATGGTTTTTTTATCGCCACTTTTTCAAATTAATTCGCCACGTGGCAAGTGGCGACCGTGAGTCTTGACCTCTATTAGCAGGCATTATCAGTTGTTTATTATATTTTAGTGTAATATATCTGTTTAATTTAACATAAGTGATTTATTATATTTTAATTAACCAATTTGATTTGTTGTTTATTTTCATTAACATAAAATTACAGTTTGTATGTTATTATACTATCACAAAAAATTAGTTTTCAATAAATCTCTAAAATCTGGTCCCGCCAAATCTGGATTTTCGAGATTCAACTGTAATTATAATACAATTTAACATGTAGAATAACTAAGTTTTTTGTAATAACTTCTGATCCCATTCTTTAAGTTTCAGGTTATATAGCTTTCAGTATAACCAAAAACATATTTTTAAAATTTTTCAAAAAACACTATCTTAAAATTTTTTTTAATTTAATAATTTTTAAAATTTTTGCCTAACATAATGATGTTGCATATCAAATTAAACCTTGGAAAATACTCTTTAAAATGATGGGTCATAAACTTCTCTATCCCTTATAGAACTTGAGAAATTTGAGATTGAAAATGCTTACACAAGCTAAAAAATGCTGATTTTTCGAAATTTAAAAAATTAATTTAAAAAAAATTGAAAGAGAAAAAATTTCTAAAAATATATTCTCATTTATATCATCAAGGAGAATGATTCCTGCAAGTTTCATAGATATCTTAGGTGGTCAGGTTAAAAATTGAAATTTTTTGGTTGATTTCGCATGGGATCGCTTCACCCTATGTGAGAAATGCCTAGCTGGTAATCAGCCCGGGTTCGATTACCGGCTCTGGTATTTTTCACTTAATTGGTATAAAAAATCAGCCTTCCACTCCAAAATTTTCTGAAGTGAACTTTAGTTACATATTTGTGCAAATAAAAGTAAGACACTTTTAAAAGTGCAAGAAAAGATTAATACACTAAAATGTTTTTAAAAGTATATTTTAATAATCAAATTTGTTGTTTTGCAAATTATGGCCCAAAACCACCTATAATTTTTACTCTTATATAATTGGAAGATTAATGAAGTCTATCATGCTTAAAATGAAAAATATTTATTTTAATGTTCTCATTTCATATGTAAATTTCATGCATCTTAAATTAAGCCTGAGTGTATAGGAACTTTTATTATCTAAGAATTATCTTAGACTGATTTGCATCTGAGAATATATATAGATGCAGAGAGAAGAGAAGATATACTGAGAAGATATAATAAAGAATGAAGTTATCAGTTATTATAGCTTTGAGAATCCACTAAATAGGAAGTATCAAATATAACAATGAACCTAATTGTGTATATATACACTACTAAAGTTCTGAAACATTTCATGAAAACAAGCTGTTTGCCATTTAACTTAATTTTGTGTTCAAAAGGCCTTTTTTTAATTTCAAGATGTGCAAAATTCTTCATTTGTACATCAATTATTCTTTCTTACAACTACTCGGTACTCGGGCGAGTAGAAAATGGCCGAGTATTCGGTACTTGGCCAAAGTGCTACTCGGTGCAGCACTAATCACAAATATTGTTACCATCTCATTAAGAAATATTGATTCTTTCGATAATTTATATAAATTCCGTCTTTCTTTTAATCACTCCTAACATTCTTTTGGCCATATTTAGAATAAAATTAGGAAAACATTAGGATTTTGTTTTTATTAAGCGGAGTATGCTTAGATTTTGTATATTTAAATTTCAAATTTCATAAAATTATCCCTCCTCCCTCCAACCAAAAGATAATTGATTAAAACAGAGTGTTTTAAACTGGTTAAGAGTAATGCGAAATATTAAAGCAAGGGTATTTTAAACTTTATACTGTGAAAAAATCTCAGTTGAACACCATCCGTCATATTTTGACGGGTATTAACTAGTATTATTTTAAAAATCACAAGAATTATAGCATGTTTTTTTTTCTTTGCAACCTTGTTAAAAAAAAAAAAAATTCTAAAGTAACATTAACAAAAAAAAAAAAAAAAAATATATCCAGAAGAAAAAAAATTGGGTCTATATTTAAATGTTTATGTTGTAAATTTTACAATCATATGTTTGTAAATAAAGGTATTATTTACACATTCCTAGATATTTTTTTTTTTTTTTTAATAACAGATGATAAAAGTACTCATTATTTAAAATAATAATTTCATAACTTTAGAAAAGCAAAAAGATTAAATTACTTTATGGACAACATATGCAACAAACATGCTTAAATTATACAGTATATAGTTTAAATGGATACAAGATAAATGATTAAAAAAAATACCTGTATTAAATTCTTTAAAATTTAAATTGGTAATCTGAACTTTACTTGCATGAAGTGAAAAATCAAACTGCTAGCAAGCATACATTTTCAAGACACAAAAAGCACCATTATTATTTAGTGCCTTGAAAAATGCAGCCAGCTGGCCAAAAGAATAGTATTTACACACAACTCTGACCTAAAAAAAAAAAAAGCATATATTCAGTATTGCATAAAAATAAAAAAATCAATAAAATAAGAACGAAAATAATACACATATACATTTTTAGAAAATATTACCTTTATTTAAATTAAATAAGAAATGGTTATCGGAACTGTCGCATGCCGACTATATATATCTTTTTAATTCAAATCCTACAAATTGGTGTAAGAACACCTAGATATAGTACAGAACATTTGGAGAAAAACCTCAAATCCTTAAATGTAGACAACATTTTTGAATGTAAACAAATATATTTTAAAGAAAAATTCGATGACAAAGTTAATGACCAAAAGAAAAAAGAAATCCTAGCAGTGGCGGATCCAGAACTTGACTTTTGGGGGGGGGGGGCTAAGATTTTTCAAAGTGTTATGCTAGACCAATACAAAATTTACAATTGCAATATTCAATTGTGAATGTCAGTCAGTCAGGGGGGGGGGGCTTCAGCCCCCTAGCCCCCCCCCCTCCTTAAATCCGCCACTGAATCCTAGAAACTGCCATATGAAATAGAGTTAGTATTTGATATGAGGTTGTTATTGAAGACAACCGAAAATTTCACTAGTGAACAAATGATCACAGGTAATGAAATAACAAATGTACTGAAATTGTAACTATGCCCTAGTTCCCAGAAACAAGCGATCCAGATACATAGGGCTGATTGTGACTCTACTTTAAAATTCCTGAAGTTAAATAAATAAAGTATTAAGAGATTCAATAGCATATAAATTATTTTACGATTATATATTACATAATTTATAAAAAATTATATATTTCCATCTGAAGTAAATCTAAAATACCAGTAAATTACAAAAGATATTTCTGAATTTATAATTTACAAGGTTTTTCCTAACAGTTACTGAAATAGTAATTGCAAAAAAATCCTAAGATCATTAAAGAAAATTTACACACCATCACTGCCAGTTACAGAATCAGATTGCAAAGGGGTCATTCCATGTCAAATCAACCAAAAAAAAGATGATTTGACACCCATAGTCTCAGATTTTGACGAAACTTGGTGTATTTGTTCCTTTCAAGGATTTAAATGAGGAATAAAAATATTTTTGCTCTATCTTAAATAGTTTAGGTTTTACAGCTAGTTAAAGATTTGTCAATTTCATGTTTTTTTTCGATCAGGCAGAGGAAACACAATTTGTTCTTTCATAAAGAATAATTTTTATCTCCCTTATTTACCAACTAATGTTGATGAAATTTTTTATGAGTATGCTTTAATATATAAGAAATACAGGAAAAAATAAATTAAACTAGCAAGTATTTGCACATGGCCAGGAAAAAATCCTGAAATATTATTTTGAAATTTTTTTTAATGAAATACAGAGTTCCACTCTAAATGGATTATCATCATGAGGGAAAAGGATAATCAAACAATTTTTTTTGTATTCTTGTTCTAAAGGATGTATTCTACAACATGAAAAAATAAAATAAGTGGCTTTTTGCATCCTTCATTATTTTTTCGGACTTCAAATTTAAAATTTCCAATTCCTGCATTTTCTTGAAATCGCTAAATTAGATGTTCCAATTTTAGTAAAATTTTACAAAAATTTGAACCAAAATGTTATTTTATAAGTACAAATTTTGAATAAACATCATAAAATACAAGAATTTTCAGCAACTGTTTTGAGTTTTAACAAAAAACACGATTCTTCGTCAGGAAAACAAAGTACGCACAAGTACTGCAACGAAAGCAGCAATGCAGAAAATGTTATTTGTCAACTAATTTCAGTTTAAAAGATCTTAATATATATATATATAGATATATAGATAGATAGATACATAATTTATTGGTTTTGCTATGTTTTATACTTTTTCAAAAACAAACTTTGGTGATGAAGACAAATAGTTTTTAATTCACAACTTAATTTTGTCCTCAATTTTAAGAGAGTTAAATCAGTTTCAAATAGTTTATCAAGAGTTTGCAAGGTTTTTTTTCCTAACATGGTATAACAAATGACAATCAATTTGAGATCATTTCCCCCACAGTGCACTTCTCCATTTTTCTAATACACTATAACACTCAAAAAATAATTAACAATAATTTTTTTCAAATAGTATAGCCTCAATAATGCATGTTACACATGCAATAGCTTGTGACTGACTAATTACAAGATGCCAAGTTTTGTCTCTGCTACTGAGCAAGCTCACTTGTTTAAACATGTCAAACAAGATTTCACTTACTCAGACATCTAAACATGTACCTACACAGTAGACAGAACATCACTTAATTGTCTTGTTGTAACTTGAATGGTTTGATTGTTTACAACAAGATTAAAATTTGAAATAGCAGCGAGTAGTAAAATGATTAGAATTTAGATCTTGTTTGTTTTGAAATTTCAATTTAGATATAATTTTGTTGATTCAATTTAACAGCACTTATGTATGTCTCTTTCTGTACATGTTGAATTAACATTCTTAAAAACTACTCCGTTGTTTTAATCATACACCACCTAATTGTGTAATTCAATTTTTCATTTTATTTCATAAACCTTTAAACTGAAATTAGTTGATAAATAACATTTTAGTTCAAATTTTTGTATAATTTTACTAAAATTGGAACTTATAAATCATAGCAAAACCAACAAATTATGTATCTATCTATCTATATATATATATATATATTAAGATCTTTTAAACTGAAATTAGTTGACAAATAACATTTTCTGCATTGCTGCTTTCGTTGCAGTACTTGTGCGTACTTTGTTTTCCTGACGAAGAGTCGTGTTTTTTTTCTAAAACTCAAAACAGTTGCTGAAAATTCTTGTATTTTATTATGTTTATTCAAAATTTGTACTTATTAAATAACATTTTGGTTCAAATTTTTGTATAATTTTACTAAAATTGGAACATCTAATTTAGCGATTTCCAGAAAATGCGGGAATACGAAATTTAAAATTTGTAGTCCAGAAAAAATAATGAAGGGTGCAAAAAGCCATTTATTTTATTTTATCATGTTGTAGAATACATCCTTTAGAACAAGAATAAAAAAAAAATTTTTGGATTATCCTTTTCCCTCATGATGCTATTCCATTTGGAGTGGAACTCTGTATTTCATTAAAAAAAATTTCAAAATAATATTTCACAATTTTTTTCTGGCCATGTGCAAATACTTGCTGGTTTAATTTATTTTTTTCTGTATTCTTTATATATTAAAGCATACTCATAAAAAATTTCATCAACATTGGTTGATAAATAAAGGAGAAAAAAATTGTTCTTTATAAAAAAACAAATTGCGATTCTTCCGCCTGATCGAAAAAAAACATGAAATTGACAAATCTTTAACTAGCTGTAAAACCTAAACTATTTAAGATAGAGCAAAAATATTTTGTTTCCTTATTTAAACCCATAAAAGGAACAAATACACCAAGTTTCATCAAAATCTGAGACTATGGGTGTCATGGTGTGGTTGAACTGACGTGGAATGACCCAAAGAAGAAATATTCAGGGTTCCCACTCAATTTCAAGAATAAAATTACCTGACTTTTCCAGATGTATTTTTAGAAAATTCCGGTCACAAAATTTGATTTGTGACCAAAAAAAAAAAAAAAAAACTCACAACATAAGACATAACATAGCTTGTGACATAAAAGACAAAATAGTGTAATGAAACTCATGACCCATGGGAACTCTATATTCACTTTCAGCCAAGGAATAGTTAGAAAATCAGTAAGTATTTGAAATTTCAGAAAAACAAAGTTGTGTTACACAACAAGAAATTAGCACTATTATACAAACAGCAATAAAAAATAAACGAAATTTTAAGGTCTCGAAACTATCTACTATTGTGAACTTGTGTATACAATACAACTATTTGAAAAATTGTAAGAGAATGTGTAAAATGAAATACATTAAATTCTTACGAAGACTATTACTACAGTATATCCGTTTTTTTTTTTTTTTTTTTTTTTTTTTTTTTTTTGAGTATCACTTATATCGGTATAAGGATTTATTATAAATATTTTTAACAAAATCACTAAAATATGTAAAATTCTAAAATTCGCAAACATATCCGGCCTCAATTAGTCAGGTCACATATACTGTATTACAATGCAAATAAAGAAATGATCAATGAAACAATTCTTACTCTAATATTTTGATAAAACTGCAAAAAAAGAATTAAATATTTTTTTGTTTGCAAACAGTCGTAGTACAGTCACATTTCGTTCCACATGATTTTGTTTTCATTCCTAATAAATATGTAACAAATACTTTACATTACTTTAAATTTCTGTAAAAGATAAAAAACAGTTTACATTATTTATATAATTTATGCTTATCGAATAATACTCAAAACCTAGCTTTGAACTTAAAGAAATTTACAGCCTCAAGACAATATAGTAATATAGAAAATGCAATATCATTGCACATGCTCAATTTCAGAATGCAAAACAAATCTGTACCACAGACTAATAATCAATAATATATCATTATACTTAACTTATACAGTATATATATATATATATACAATACAAATATATTTTAAAAACACTTACTTACTGATATAAATATGATTAATTATAATTATTATTAGTTTTTTACTCGCAGAAGCCAATTCCTTTTCTATCCCATTAATGCGGTAAATAAAAATGAGTAAAGACATTCGCTGCGGACGCGCACGCGCTCCGATTCCCAATATTAAACGTTGCCATATTTTGTAATTCATCAACCTTACGCCAAGGCGTTTTTCGCCAAAATTTGGCTTGATTTGGTCCATTCGAGTACAATGCGTAAATTCGCGGTCCGCGAACCTGCCACTCCATTCCTGGGATCTCTCCCGAAGACCTTCGCTCCGGTTTAAAGAAATCTTGGCTCATCGAATGTGAATATAGTTGGTTGCAGAGCGAGTATGCCTCTCTCTTTGATTATCTCTCTCCGGATAGACCCTTTTCCAGGTGGGCCCCCTCCCGCAGGGCGGATGTACTTCTGGCCCGTTGGCGATCTAAAACCATCATAACCCACCAGCGGCTTTTTCGTATGAACCTCTCCTTCTCTCCTCTTTGTCGCCACTGCTGGGATCAAGAGACTCCTGAACACATTCTGCTGTATTGTCCGTTCTATCGGAATCCTCGGCGCCGGCTTCTCTCCGCTCTTAAAGAGAGTCTAATCCGTGCCTTCAAGTGAAATGATCGAATGAAATTTATGAATGATTTTTATATAATCGAATGATTACAAGTAATCGAGTTTAATCGATTATTGGACTCGAATGACGGCACATCACATATCACATCTCTCTGGCATGGAGGCGGCAAACATAAACATAGACAGAAATTTTTATTGACCTTTATTTATATCGCAGCTGTGATTTATATAAATTAAGGAGTACGGACATATAGAGTAGTATGAACATTTACATTCTTGTTTTAATAATTAAGATAAATGGTATATATTTCTTATAATTTAATAATCAACTGTATATTTGTTTAATACATCTATTGAAAATGTATACCAACAAGATTCCCTTTTGGAGTCTTGATGCGTACGTAGTTACATTAAGTTGAATTCAACTGTTGGAATAAAAAAACTTACAAAAAAAAAAGCAACATAGCATATATTTATCTCATTTTGGTTGTTATTGCTTTCTTATGCTTTGAATGTTTTCTTTGATGATTTGTCTTTTATGCATATTTTCCCTTGTTTCGTTCAACTATTTATTTTAGTTATATTGATCAAATTCTAATGCCTCCTATTAGTGTTTCCTACGATCACGAAATATTAAAAACAAATTTTAAATGTAATTATTTAAGCATACTTATTTTACTATGTATACTTTGTCCTTTTAAATTGTAAACAAGAAGCAAGAAAAATAATCTTACTTCAATCATGTTATTTTATCCATATTTACCAAAAAACTTTTTCCTTTTTTAACTAAAATCAAACACATCAACACTTTTTATCCCTAAAAACTAATTTGCACGTCTCTTGCTTATCCAACTTTTGTTTATAAACCATTCAAGCACAATTTCCTTTAGAAATATTGAAATCATAATTAACAAACATCATTAAAACACAAATCCTGCAAAAAATAATGAAAACTTTCAAAAAATAGGGAGGTTAAAAAGTATTACTAAATCCAGAAACCATATTCAAACCTTCAAATGACGTCATAACGAGCACATTTTCAAAAAATGGCAGTTTTCCAATTGAGATTACCACAACTAAACGGCCATTTGGCGAAATCATAGGTCAACAGATTTGGTGCTATTCGCCTCAGTTGGCAATAAAAAGTCAACCTTACCCTGTTCTTCAGTCACCCCTGCTATTCCATTGTAGGGTGCCTGGTATTTTTGGCAATTTTTCTATATGCAGTCTACGTTATTTTGCAAAATTTCGTATAAACGTGCAACTATTTTCATAGTTAAAAAAATATATATTATGGTATTAAAATATTTTTGATATTGGCATAAACTTTTTTAATTTCAACATTCTATTTTAAAAATTTTGTAAATTAATCGAAATTAAGGATTATTTATGATTTGGAAGAACAGGGGTATAGCTTTGATGTGTCGTCCTTGGCAGTTTTTGGATTTCATGATGAAAAATGCTATACAATAACACACACCAGATATGTATATCTGGTGTGTGTTATTGTATAACATTTTTCATCATTACATATTTGTGAAATATTATTTTGTATTCCTCTTTCCTCTCTTAATATACCTTATTAAAATAACCATGATTTTTGCAAGAAATGAAATATGATCAACAGATAATTTGGTGATTTTTTTTTTTTTCCCCCCACTAAAAATGACAGATATCAAATCAGGCTCTGAACAGAGCATTTCACACTAGGTAGATGAAACACTGTAAAATCACTGAAATAAGAAAATTTAGTTGAATGTGCTTCTTAGAGCATTTTTAAAAAATTGCCATCAGAGCATTGTTTCACGATGTGTCAGAAGTTGCAGTCCTTCATTGGCTACATAAAAGAATGTGTTTTTCAATGAATAATACAAGACCTTAAATACACATGCAAGCAAAAAATTTAAAAGCTAGTATAAATTCATAACAAAATTGTTTAAAAAATAATCTATAATGATGTTATTCTAGAATCTTTGGCAGCCAGCTTTGCTTCCCAGTATTTTAGAGAAATGAAGTATATTCAATATTAATAAACCAGGTTTTTTTTTTTTTTTTCCATCCTTATGCAAAGCATAAGGAAGTATAGTAAAACAACAAAACTGTACTCTCTTGTCGTTGCGATAGCAATTCGGACAGTACAACAAGAACCCACTGATTCAATAAGCTAGCATCCACTCAGTTTCCTCTTACTTAAACTACAGTACTTAGTAAGCCTCAATTCTTAATTACGAACAATAATCTACCAACAACCTTCAAATATTAAATAACTACTTTATTTGTTTATTTACTTACTTTATTTAATTTTTTTTTTTTTTTTATGAGGGTGTGACGGTGTCTAGTCCTTGTTAATCAGTGCTGCACCATCAAGTGCTCGATCGGCTCGTTTAACAGTCATCGGGCTACCATCCCCCTGTGGTGGATCAAAATTGCGATGGTCCCTCATTTTCCTCTCCATTCGGCCTCCCTGCACATAGTAATTTCCCTCCCAATTAGGCGTATTTAGGCCTTGCCACTTCAAAATCTTCTAAATTTTTGCTATGCACCCAAAAACTATCTTTCATCCCCCAGTGGCTTCACATATTCATTTTTTTTTTTTTAAATTTTATTTATTTATTATAATCTTATTTTTCCTATCTCGTTCAGCTTCTCTTTCTTAAATCTTAAATGTTGTCCCCTTCCCCTTTTCAAATGGCCTCCACTTTTGGTTTTAATTACTGTGTGCACTACTACCTTTAGCGGCTCCCTTAACAGTTTTCTTTCTCCCTCCTTGCCTAAATTCAAAATTGTTTTAATTTTTGTTTAATTCCAGTTATTTCGACTCTCAGCTAGTAAGTGCACTTATTCCAAATTCCATAACATCCAGGAGCGTGTTTGTGCATTTCCACCGTGGCTATCTTGAAGGGTGTGGTGTGCAAGAAGCAGAAGTCGCTACCCTGCAATTCCTGAGCTCTGGTGTTCTAGTCACATTGCTGCCCAGAAGTGACGTAGCATTTCCATCTAGTTCCTGAAGATGATGGATAAAGTCTCAATGAAGAATCATCGGACACAACTCGTTCTATTTAGTGACTAGATTACTGTCTGGTGTTGGCAGCTTCCATGCGGTGATCTGGTGATTTATTTGCTCCGTCGGACGGCATCCAATTCGTTAAGCTTGGCCGAGCCCAGGCAGGCAGGGGCCGTCCAAAGGTTTCTAAGGAAGTATAGTAATCCCGATTTGCAAAATGGATTTTTTATTTCACATTGTTCGAAAACGAATTATCGCTGAATGTTACCAATTTATACATGTGACTGTCATGATGTCTAGTTGTACACCTACAAGTGTCGTCTTAACACAAGCTCTCGTTTTAGAGATATAAGCGACTTTACATGATTTTTCGTGACATCTGTGTGTATGTTGCATAGCTCAAAAATGGTTGGACATAGCAAATTGGTACATAGGTTTGTTATAACATCTAGTTCTGTACTTCCCTTTTTGGACTTTGTATGATTTTCTGTTTTGGAGATATTTAGGAAAATTAGGTTCAATAATGACCAAAAATACAAATAATTTGGCCATAATGTATCAAAAAACGGTAATAACTCAAAAATGGTTTGGATAAATCTTGCAATAAATTTTTAACTGACTTCCCGATAGAGCTCAAGATTCATGGTCGCCACATGGCGAGTGGCGACCTAATTTGAAAAATTTACAAGTGCCTCCCAATTCCCAATCTTTCTCCATCCACAACATAAACATTAACCCTCCGTCGGGCGCAGCCTGCCTGAGAGGCCCGTTCTGGTTTTTATTCTCTAAATATCCTACACACGATTTTTAATTCAAAAACACCCATATGGTGACCTTATGAGGAGTGAATAGAAAGTAGTAAACGAAAATGTGATGCATAAGTACGAATTTATTGATTGTACTACAAGTATTTTAACAATAAAGTATTTACCTGTGGCCTCTCAGGCAGGGTGCGCCCGATTTTGTTCGTCCTACGGGTGCGCCTGACGTAGGGTTAATATTCATTTTAAATTTGCTTAATGCGATTCTAGAACCTATAAAGAAATGGAATTGTTAAATATTTCTTGCTCATGTAATTATTTTTTGCCCCTCCCTCCATTTTCTTATCTCCAAGTAGTGATCGGCAGTCAAATGTTCTGCAAATTAAATATTATTAAGTAAAATGGGCATACATTCAAGTAATTATACTTACTGTTTGGAGAATAATTTTATTAGTATTTTTTTTTCCTACTTTTTGAAACCATTTTTTGCTTTTCCTTAAAAAAAAATATATATATATATATATATATATATATATATATATATATATATATACACACACATGCTATTTTATTCTATTTTAAAAGGACTGGTCTGAGAGAAATTTATTGCAGATTTAAGATGATAATTTAGCATTCTCCCCCACCCCCTTTTTGAATAGTTAAAACTAAAAGTGATTAGTATTTTTCTTTTATGGCAGGCACTAGCATCCCTCACATTTTAGTGCCCAATAAGACTGCCATTCTGTTTTGTTTCAATCTTTTTTGTTTATACTTTATTGATTGTGGAACATGTTTTTTGAGAGTAACAAGAAAACACCTTAAGATTTAACAAGTTTCTATAGTTCAATAAAGAACATATCGCTCTTTTACTGCATTCTACTAAGTTGGAAAAGTCTTCAGTTTCTATCTGTCCTTAAGCTCATTTCTCTAAATATATTTAGGAGGCTTGAAACTGATATATGGACAGTTTATTATAAAAGTGGTAACTTCAAATTTTTAAATATGTATATTTTTAATTTAGAAATTTATTCATCAACCATGCAAGTTCATTTCAGAAAATTTATTCAGAAAAAAAAAAAAAAAAAAAAAAATCAGCCTTCTACTCCAAAATTTTCTGAAATGTATATTTTTGTTTAATTGTTTAGTTACTTCTTTCATTATAAATCTGAAGAAACTCCAATAATTGCATTAAAAGCCCATAAATGGCATTACCTGTTATTTTCAGAAAACTATAATTTCTATATATTCATTATAAAAATGAAATTTTTAAGTTACTTTAAATTATATTTAATATAAGTTATAAATTCCTATAATTCTGAATTGTATTAAACACAAAAAATCGACAACATTTACTGAAATTTGCCTTTTTTCTATACGCATAAATTTACAAAAAGCTCGTTATTTCAATATAGATTTACAAGGAGATAATTCACTTTTACAGTGAACGACCCATATGTTATTTAGATTCACTAGAGTATGTTTCTGTTCATGTTCCTTAATTTAGATCAGAACAGACGAAAAATATAACAGGTTTCCTGTAGAATAGTGAATAATTAACAATAATAATATTAATAGTTATTAAATTTCAGCATTTATTCACATATGAGTTTGTAATAAAAGAAATGACTTGCTAAAATCTCTTTCTTTAGCAGGAAAGTATCCAACAACTGGTTTTACCCATAGTAATGGATTTTTTGCATAGTTTTGGATCTGGACGGAAGAAATTCCATTTAAGTACGCAAGGAAAGTTAAAAGGTGAGGTAAAAAAAAGAAAAAGGTATATATATATATTCTCTTTTCGAGTATTCTCTTTTGAATATTTAATAATTTATATAAATATTTCTCTAATGTGAAGCAGTTAAGAATAAAGTTTGTCTAACTAAATGATATGATAATGATGTCATTGGAGAACAAATTTCTTAGATTCATAATGTAAACTAAATAAATAAATAAAAATAATAAACTATGCAGCAAATGCCAATTAAATGTAAATAAATGAAAAATAGATTTTATAAATAGAATCAAGTATTTATACATGTAAAATTTATGGATCAAGAACATTTTTAACATAATGAATGATTATGCTGAATGTAAAATGCCCCCTCTCTCCCCCCCCCCCCCAAAAAAAAAAAAAAAAAAAAAAAAAACTATTTAGAAATTTTTATTCATGAATTCAGCAACCGTGAATATTCATTAAGTAAATTGGAGTGTAAAGGTTGATATTTTTATTTTACCAACTATGTGAAAAATACCACATCCGGGAATCGAACCCGGGCACCTCCACTTAACGCACGGATGCTCTACCACTGAGCTACCCTGGCTGACAACCAGCTAGGCATTTCTCACATAATATGATAACTATCAATGTCCTCACATATAAAAATATTGTTAAATTTTTTATAGATAAACGTTTATTTTTCAAGAAATAACTTTTAACTTACCTTTTCTTTTCAAACTTATTTAATATCTACTTGTTTTCTTTATTTAAAATCCAGTTAGCAGTTTTTCATGCATCACGCATTAACGATCGATGTTTGTTTACATCTTTGCCGTTGCCATTTTGGATCTGCTTAATTTTTCTATTTCTTGCTGTTGCCACTACTGTTAAAATAATTATTATAAATTATATTTTGGCTTTGACTGTTGAGTGGCAATAGCAATGTTTTGTTTATATGCAGATTTGACATTTTGGTCAGTATCACGGATAAAAAGAGAAGGATGTATTACTAATGTTACGGAAAGGTAGTAATTTTCATCTTACAGATAGAGGGCGACCAAATCTCGAAAATACACCAATCAGCACGTTTTTACATTTCTGGCTGTTCCTTCATTGGATGACTGAAGCCGAAGGGGCGGGCTTTCCCTTTCTTCCGATGAGTTTCAAAGATACTACACCAGGCGGCGATCGGATCGCTTACTCTGTTCGGCTGAATTAATGCGAAAAATAAAGCTCCGTTCCCCACGCTGACCGCACTATCTAGTTTATCATCCTGTATCCTAATCCGTGGTCAGTATAAAAAGCTCGCGGCGAATGTGTTAGATTGCAGTTGTCAGTCAGCCTTCTATTAGCTATGAAGTGTTAATAGCTTTAAGTAATTGTGCAGTTTTAAGCTGTTGGTAAGCTAAGCACTTGCAGGTGTGCTTTTAGCCATTTACAGCTAAGCATGTTATGTTTTTTATGGCTGTTGCGTTTTATATCTTGATAGCTGCCATTGTTATAAATTTTTACAAACGTTAAAGTTTTTCTTGTTAAGTTTGTTTCTTTTAAAAGGATAAGTTTAACTTTGTAGATTTTCGTCATTCGCGGATGTTCGAGATCTAGAAATTAAAAATGATAATTGATAGTTGAATCGAAATTGTTCAAGTTTGTTTTTCATTAATGTTAATAGTGTTTAATGGCTTTTTAAGTCATAATTGTTAAGTTTGAAATTTTGAATCAAAATCTTTTTCGAATTAAATCATAAAATTCATAGTGCATCGATAGTAGTCTTCAATAATCAACAATATATCTTGTTTTTTCCATTGGTCAACATGGCGATCACGGAAGCAAAGTATTTCCTCTTTTTTCAGTTGGTCAACATGGCGATCACGGATGTTTTGTCTTCATAGAACAAAATATGTAATTGTGTCTCAAGTTTGTTATAACATGATTTAGATTATACCTACCGCCTTGTTTTGTTCATCAACTAAAAAGGTAACATTATTTTTGTCATATTCTGAAAATGTTTTATTAATATATATATTTATGTTTTACTGAATAAAAACTGTTCTTGTTTAAACGTTTGTATTCAATGAGTTATAACTTTTAAACACTGGTCAAGTCACTATTATTGAAACCCTTGAAATTAATTAGTTTTCCACTGTATGCTATCTGCATAATAAGATTAATTGAAAGATTGACCTTTTGGTCTATGTCATAATATTCGTTGGCGAAGTCACCGAGTCTGCAAACGCAGATGTAACAGGTGAGACTATAATAATCGTAGCACAACTCCATAGACCACGAAATTTCAATTTAGAAATTTTTATTCATGAATTCATCAACCGTGAATATAATTAAGTAAATTGGAGTGTAAAGGTTGATATTTTTATTTACTAGGTGACTTCGCCAACGAATATTATGTGAGAAATGCCTAGCTGGTTGTCAGCCAGGGTAGCTCAGTGGTAGAGCATCTGTGCGTTAAGTGGAGGTGCCCGGGTTTGATTCCCGGCTCTGGTATTTTTCACATAGTTGGTAAAATAAAAGTATCAACCTTTACACTCCAGTTTACTTAATGAATATTCACAGTTGATGAATTCATGAATAAAAATTTCTAAATTGAAATTTCGTGGTCTATGGAGTTCTGCTATGATTATTATTGTCTCACCTGTTACATTTGCGTTTGCAGACTCGGTGACTTCGCCAATGAAGATTATGTGAGAAATGCCTAGCTGGTTGTCAGCCAGGGTAGCTCAGTGGTAGAGCCTCCGTGCGTTAAGCGGAGGTGCCCGGGTTTGATTCCCAGCTCTCGTATTTTTCACATAGTTGGTAAAATAAAAATATCAACCTTTACACTCCAATTTACTTAATGAAAAAAAAAACTATTTTTTGTGTTAAATTTCAGCCAAAATATAGCTGTTAGCATTCATTGCCAATTTTCCAAAAATGTGAGTATAAAAAATATTTATACATGGGCAATATTTAAAGCATGTGGAGTTAGAAGATGACATTTTTAAAGAGTGGATTGTGGAATTTGAAAAGCTTCGTTTTTGAACAAGATATCCTTATAATATGAATCAACAAAAATCTCCCTTGTTTACATAGAAAGGGAGAAAGAGAAAATCTGACTACCATGCAACCTTAAGGAAATGCATAGCATCACAGTGTGTCAGGGTTAGCCAAACAGGATGTTAACATGTAAGAAAATAATCCCCATTATTTATTACATAATGCATATATTTAAATTCACTTTTTATATTCAGGAAAATTATGGCTGTTAAATAAGTCCTTGTTTCCCAAAAATTACTTTTTAAATATTTTATTTTGAAGCTTTAAAATGTGAAAGTTCACATTTTTATCCAACAGAAATTGTAATTTTTACTTTCCGAACACTATAGTGAGGAAAGTATTGTAATCATGTCAAAAATCCGAATTCGAGATTTTGATGTTTCTATACGTTTCGAGGTCCCCTGAGTCCGTTTTAACTATTTTTACGATGATGTATGTATGTGTGTGTGTATGTCTGTTAGTGAACACGCTAGCGTCTAAACGCTTTGTTCGAATAAGCTGAAAGTTGGTGCGTATATTCTAAGTCACCATAGTACGAACCCTATAGATTTTGGTGAATCTACCACTTATAGTTTTTTTACAGGGACACAAAGAAAAATTCTTTATCATTATGGTCTATGCAGGGGTCGATCCAGGTTTTAATTTTTGGGTCCCTTTTTTGTGAAATACAAAATATTTTTGTGAAATTTTTATTTATTTTTGTGAAATATAAAATATTTTTGTGAAAAAGTAAAAAATTGTGTAAAATTTTTCATTTTTACAATCACTTTAAGTAATGTTTAATTATCAAGTTAATAGTTTTGTTGAGCCAAATTAAGGCATTAATTAAAAATAATACTGAAAACATTTAATAAAAGGATAATTTTTATAAAAAAAATCTTGTGAAGAAACTCATTTTATGAATTTGAATTTTGTGAAGGGTCCCTTTTCATGGATTTGAATTTTGTGAAGGGTCCCTTTTTATGAATTTGAGTTTTGTGAAGGGTCCCTTTTTACTATGGGGAATTTTGTGAAGGGGCCGCAAAAGGGACCCAAATTTTGCCTGGATCGACCCCTGCTATGGGACCAAAATCTGAAAAGTGCGATAGCATCTCAATGCCTACTTCAATTGAGCAAACAATTTATACACATTATATAGGTCACAGCTACTCAACCTGTATAGTGTTTGGAGAATCTCGCACTTACAGTTTTTTTACAGAGGCACAAAGAAAAATTCTTTATCATTATGGCCTATGGGGCCAAATTTTTAAAAGTGCGATAGAGTCTAAACGCTTATTTAATCCGAACAAAAAATTCTTACACATGTTATAGGTCACAGTTGCACGAACTGTATAGATTTTGGTGAATTTAGCACTTACAGTGTTTTTACAGGGACACAAAGAAAAAGTATTTATCATTATGTCCTGTGGGACCAACTTTTTACTTTCTTCTATATTCAATAGAAGATATTGGATTCCTAAAAATTTTCGACCTGTGGTTTTTGATGGATTTACACGTTTTGAGAGCTGTAGAACACGATTTGACCATTTTTAGAAAATGTCTGTCTGTTTGTCAGTCAGTCTCTGCGTGGGTGTGACAAACTTTTGTGGCAACTGTATCTCAGGAACTACTTCACAGAATTTCATAGAAATTGGTATGCAGTTGCACCTTGACATAAATTAGTGCCTATCAACTTTTGGTAAAAATTGTCTTACAGGTTGCGTTGCCATCCCGCTTTTTCTAAATTTTTAACATGGTGGTATAGTACAAAATTTTGTATAAATGTGCATAAAGAAAATTATTTTTTGATAATCATTATGAAATTTACCAGAATTATTTATAATAGTGATAGTCAAGTGGGAAAATTTTTTTTGTATGTGTAGGAGCCTCGCCTCCCCCCCACCCCTGGGGGGGAAATTCCCCCCTCGAGGGGAGTAAATTTTCATGATGTGTACCTTTCAAAAGAGCTCGCCAGTACCTTTAAAACGAATGGTTGAACCATAGATCTGCAATAATTTAAAATGAAGTTATCGATTTTTTTTTAATGTAATATTGACAATAAAATTGACTTTTTTTGGATAGTTAGTGTTATACTACTTCTCTAATATGGTAATCATAAGCATTATCATGGAAGACAATTTTTTTAAATAATAATTTTAATAAATTATTTTTACTGAGTGAATTTGTATAGGAAAATATAGAAGAAAGTCATGTGGTGGCCACAACATACTAGTTTAAAGTGCGATAGCATCTAAACGCCTTATTCAATTGAACTGAAAATTTATATGAATATTATAAATCACTGTTGCACTAACTATAAGCATTTTGGTTAATCTAGCATTTATAGGTTTTTTGCAGGGACAAAACGAAAATTCTTTATCATTATGATCTATGGGCTCAAAATTCAGTAGCGTAAAAAAAAAAAACGTCCTTTAATATAAAGAGAAAAATATTCAAACACTTTATTATGGTTTTATCTCTTTTGTTTTTTAACAACTCCTCTTTCTTTACTTTATCTACAAAACTGTTAATTACTCAATGTTCGGAAAGTCGAGTGGAGTCACTCCAGATTTTTTTTTTATGCAATGAACAACAGGGGAATTTTAACCTTGTAGAGACATGCTCTTTCAAAATTCTAGAGTGTAGCGTGACAACTTCTGTCAGAACCCTTCTCTGGAGGTTAAAATTGCTCAAAACTGCTGCATAGAGGTGAGCGCCCACCTTCTGTTTTTGAATTTAAATTTTACATTTTATAACTTCAAAGTAATTTTGAAAAATAAAAAATAAACCAGTTTTTGAAAAATAAGGACTCATTTTAACAGAAGCGAGTTTTCTGAATATGAAAACAGGATTTAAAAATATGTATTACAATGAGAATAATGAGGATTATTTTCCATAGATTAACATATGGTTTAACTGATCTTGACATACTATGATACATCCCTTTAAAATATTGATGCTTATAAATATTGTTTTCAAAACTTTTTAAAATGTGCATTAGCATGAATTTTTTATTTTGTATTTAAAAGATCTGATGACTCTTGATTCATAGGTTGCAATTTACTCCTTCAATTTGGTGAAAGAAACATTAATTCAGTACAACTTGAGATATCTATATTTTTTCCTTTGATAATATTAAGTTTGATGCAGTTACACACTATTAAAGCTACATTAATAGCGTTTCATTAAAATGGGAAATTAAGAGTATAGTTATGTGATCTATGTGCCCATATGCACTCAAATTGAATCAGTTTAGTTTTTCCTAAAAGCTAACTTAGATATCGATTTTAGTAAATTTATGTACTAAAGTAGCTCTGTAATGGCAAAAAACAGCATAGTAGTGTCACCTGTCTACTAATTTGCACCAAAATTGAATTGGCATATTTTTTCACAATAGCAATCTCACAATTTAAGTTTGATGCATTTATTTACAATAGAAGCTGAATATAAATTTCCCGTGAAAACAAGAATTGTTACTTAACCTCTTAACTGCCCTGAGCACATATATTTATCTTACTAAGCCAATGCGTTAATTGCCTCAGGATTATATATACACTTTTCGGAAGTACAATTCATTGTGTTGCACTGCTACCAGTGATACTAGTCCCATGTTTCTGGAATGCAATAAAGTGATCTTAAACGTGTCCTTGATAGTGTTTGCAATAGATTTACTTATATTTATTTCAGAGAAGAGGGGAGTGGAAGGAATTGGAAACAGTGAACGCACGCCTGTGTGAAAAACGATGGCACAAGGAAATGAATCTCGTAAATTTTCCTTGGCAAATAAAGGGTTAACAGTGCAATCTGCTGGACGATATACACTAAAAATCTAATTAACACCAATTTATATCGAAATCCAACCAAATGTAAAATTTTGTGGAATTTTTTTGCATTCTTTTCATGATATTCAATCATTTACAAAATTTTGGTTTTACACCCTTTAGACACGAACATTGGCACATAGAGGCAAGGTTTGGCACTTGCCTTGCCCCCTCCCGAAAATTTCTAATCTGTAAAAAATTATTTTTTAAAACTTTTTTCAAATTTGGAATTGTTTGGTACAAGCTGTATAATTTTTCTAATTAAAATGTCTTAACTCCATACTTGCCAACTTTTCCGGTTTTCCCAGAAGATTTCCGGTTTTTTAACGTATCTTCCGGACAGATGATGAAATCTTCCGTTTTTAAAAAAGTCGCGGATATCGTTCGTTTTAAAAAGAAAACCCAAATGTTCTACGAAAACTCCTGATTCTCAATCTTTCTCCATCCATAACATAAATGTCAATATTCATTTCAAACTTGCTTTATTAGATTCTTGAACATGTAAAGAAATAGAATTGTTAAATATTTCTTGCTGATGTAATTATTTTTTGCCCCCCCCCCACATAAATGATAATATTAATATTAATCACTTTTTTTACGTGAAGGACGATAAATTCATTAAATATATAAAAAACTACCTTACATAATGTCCTTAATTTCTTTTATCTGCACAATACGTATTTCGAGTGCGTCGCACTCATCATCAGGTGCTAAGTGATCTCCTCATCTGTCTCCATTGTTGATTCTCGTCGGTTCGTTTGTCCTCTTCGCTTCACTTCAGTTATATTTAGGATTGGTTGCCATTCTTTTGGTTTTGCTGAGTGTTCTCTTTCATTAATTGCGTAGGGGTTAGTCAAAATTTCGAGGGCCTCCCCTTTTAGGGCATAACTGTGATTATTATATGGAGCAAGTTTATTAGTTGTAATTGAGTTAATTCATTAAAATAAAAAATCATTATATCAATAATAATTATAAATACCTAGGTAAACAATTTGAACTATCTATTATAAAGAAAATAATAAAACAAAAATCCATCGATAATAAATTAAAATGTAACTATAACAAATTAAAATCAGAACTTAAATCCACTACCTCTAATGATGACTTGATCCAAAAAATGGAAAAGATTAAACGCTTTAATGATTTAGAACAAGAAACTTTAAATAATCAACATAATAAAAAAACTGCAATACTGGCTAAAAAACAAAAAATCAAAAATCGTAAATTATTCCACCCCCACTTCATTACCATATCTTAATCTTTCCAATTACACTCCTAATATTCATGAAGATTCTCTACTAAAACTGGGCTCTAAATACATCTTAAACGAAACTAATAACCTAAAAGATTCCATAGCACACATTGAAACCGCCATCGAAACTATCCCCCAGATAAACAGCAAATTATTCACAATATAGCTATAAAAACCATCTCTAATCAAAATAATAAATTCTCCGACTCCGCTGATATTAAATGTCTCAAAAATTTGAAAAACAACCGTGATATTACGCTCCTAAAATCTGATAAAACTAACCTCATTACTATTTTAGATCACACCTAATACAATAAACTAATGCAAGATACTATAAATAAACTAAAAGCTGAAAAACTTAATCAATCCCCCTTAAACAAACTTACAGGAAAAATCAAAGATCTGATAAAAACAGGCCAATGGCCTAATAACTCTCCTCCTTCTATTAGTAACTGCGCCCCAATTATTCCCCGTTTATTTGCTAAATACAAAGATCATAAAAATCCCCCCACCTTACGTCCCATAGTAAATAAATCCGAGGGCCCCACATATTTTTTAGAAAAATATATGAAAAACATTTATCAACACCCCCCCCCTTTTTTTGCAACGGCGCAAGCATAAAAATAAAAAATGAAGCAAAAAAACTTAATATAAACATCCCCATCAAACCCAATAGAAATATTTTCCAACTTATTAGAAACGAAAAGGATAAAATAGACAATAATTCCACCCCAGGTATTTACAAAATTGAATTTAATTATATTAACGAAAAAAGAGCCTGTTATATAGGTGTTACAAAAAGGAAAATTTACGATCGCGAAAAAGAACACAAATCAGACTTAAAACATCATAGACTGTCTACCGCGCTCTCCTCTACCCACCATATTAACCCTATCAACTTTAACTCAATTACAACTAATAAACTTGCCCCATATAATAATCACAGTTATGCCCTAAAACGGGAGGCCCTCGAAATTTTGACTAACCCCTACGCAATTCATGAAAGAGAACACTCGGCAATACCGAAAGAATGGCAACCAATCCTAAATATAACTGAAGTGAAGTGAAGAGGACAAACGAACCGACGAGAATCAACAATGGAGACAGATGAGGAGATCACTTAGCACCTGATGATGAGTGTGACGCACTCGAAATACGTATTAGATTCTAAAGATAGATTCATTAGATTCATTAGATTCTAAAAGTTCAGTTGAACGAGTTTAATATTTTTTACTCTGTAATTATTTTTGTATCTCTCTTCTCCCCCCCCCCCCTTTCCCCGGATTTTGATCAATTCTAAAAACAATAAAGCAATGGAAGTGCTCACTATTTCTCACGTATGTAATTATTTTAGATCTTTATTGCTGAATTTAATGAATCTGTGTATTTTATCTCAATTAAATTAAATATTTGTATGTCATATTTATACCAAATGTGTAAACATGGGGGAAAAAATGAAAAATAATTTTTTCAGGTAGGAAATTTTTTTCCAAATCAATTTAAGAAAATTAATACTCAGTTGGCTTTATGAACATCTGAAACTGATAATTAGCTACTGCTACTTTTTTTTATATGTATGTTTAATGTACATTCACAAAAATTATATTCTATTTATTTAATAAATTAGTTATACTTTAACTTAACTAAGTTTTTTGTCTATTGTTAAATAAATTTCTTACAGATTCTGTTTTGTAGATATTTATATGTTGAAGAGGAATAACTTCATTTAAAACTCTTATATATTTAATATAATCAATCTATAGAAAACGTTTTTATAGATTGCTTCTAAATATTAAAATTGTAAAACTGTAGTGTTTATTACATCAAAGAGAAAAAAAAAAAATCTTCCCTTTTTTTATGAAATCCTCTGGTTCTTCAACAAAAATCTTCCCTTTTTTTTATTAAAATTGGTTGGCAAGTATGTAACTCAAATTACATGCATAAAAATTTATTATGTAGAAAATGTTTTACACAGGCTTACTTAATTATCTCAATCAACCATTTAAGTCTAACTAATTTTCTAAATTAAACCAAAATTTAGGTTTGGCCCCTCTTGGAAAAAAATTGTGGCAACATCACAAACACATATTTTCTAAAAATAGTTGAATTATATTCAGGAAACCTCAAAATGTGTAAATCCATCAAAAAGTGGGTTAAAAATTTTGACAAGTCCAATGCTAACTTTTTTATGTTTGCAGAGAGATGTACAAATATACAGGGTGCATAGAAAAGTCCCTTTAACCTGAAAATACTTGCGAACAGAGAGTGCTACAGCCACGCAAGTGAGGTAACTGTATAGGAAAGTGACTATGCCCGACCTAATGCAAATGACAGCAGCGCCCCTAGTGGCAAAATTTGGAAGTTAGCCATTGCAAATCGAAAACGAAAAGAGATAGAGCAAAATTTCCAATTAGAAAGTTTTAGAGCATCAATTAATTAGTACGAAACGATATTTGGTTCACACGGATAACATAAATTGGCACCTGTATACCCAAAAATATCCGTAATCTATGTGCGATTGTTCTACTCTACATATTCACATTTTGGAAATGTAGCAGTTTGAAAATGCAGTTTGTGACTTTGTACTGTACTGTAATGTCTGAAAACTTTAATTTCCAATGCATTTAAAATTTTAGTTTAAAAGGTGTTGGCGCTCGCTTGATACAAACAACATAATCTCATAGCATAAAATTATTGATGGCAGACGATAATTTTATTCCTAATGTGCGAGCGCTTTCATTTTAAAAATTTTATTTTCTGTGTTGTGGCAATTTCAATCGTTGCCTAGCGACAGGTAGAAAATATGTGTTCTTTTTTGAAAGTGACAAAACAAATGGAATTTTGAATGATCCTAAATGAATGAGATCCTACAAAAGATACATTTCTTAAAAATAAACGTTTGGATTTAGAATTTTGGAGCTGTGTGAGAATGTCAAGCTTCAGTAACTTTCAATATTGCGAGATGGTGCTTATTTATGGCGAATGTCAATGCAACGAATGCTGCACGGGAGTATGCCGTTCGTTTTCCAGGTGGGCCACATCCAAGTGCAGTTACCATCGCAAATGTAGTGTGACGGCTCATGGAGACAGGAAGCACTAAAAGTCGTCCGCGTTCTGGCAGACCAGTGAGTGCAGGTATGCGTATACCACCCGAGAGTATTTTGGCATATGCACTAGCCCATCCACACAGCAGTACAAGAGAAATCAGCATGGCTTGCAGCTTAACACAGGCCCGAGTATGGCAAATACTGCATAGTCAACATGCACATCCCTATCATGTCACTCTGCAGCAAGAACTGTTACCACGGGATAATGAGTGTCGATTTGATTGGTGCAACTGGGCATTAAATAATGTTGAAGATAAATCAGATTTTTTGTCCAACATTGTTTGGTCGCACGAGGCACTGTTTCAGCGTACCGGAGTACTAAACCAACATAATGCCCACTACTGGGAGCTGGAAAATCTCTCGTGGGGACTATCCACAAAACACCAAGTGCCCTGGTCCATTAATGTGTGGGGCGGTATCTGGAAGGATCGCTTACTGCGACCTGTGTTCTACGAAGGCACATTAAACGGACAAAGGTACCTCCAACTATTACAGGATATCATACCCGACTTTTTGGATGATATTCCCCTGTCTGCATTACGGGACATGTGGTTCCGAAGTGACGGTGCTCCTGCATACCAGCCAGCTGGAGTGTGAAGCTTTCTAAAAGATTGCTTTGGACAACAAATTATTGGGTATGGTAGTAGTATTGAATTTCCTCCACAATTGCCGGACCTGACTCCGATGGATTTCTTCCTGTGGGGTTACATAAAAGATCAGGTTTATGCAACTCCACATACAAGTCTGCTGGATCTACATCATCGTATTACAGATGCTTTCAATAGTGTAACACCTTCCATGCTGAGAAATGTGCATGCAGAATTACTCACACGAATACAAACGTGTATTGTGAGCAATGGCGAACTTTTCGAACATTCTCAACATTAACTTTTTATCACTATGAGCCTTAGAGTTTAGTTTACCTATTTTGTTTTTGTGTGTGATGTTATCAAAATGTATTGATGTAAGTACATAGTATTTATTCATTAAATTGTGCATATTTCTTCTTTCCTCTGGCTATTCCTTTCAAATATTTACACAAAATGGAGTGCATCGATTTTGGATATTTTTTGGGTATACAGGCGCCAATTTATCTTATCCATGTAAACCAAATATCGTTTCGTACTAATTAATTGATGCTCTAAAACTTTCTAATTGGAAATTT
This sequence comes from Salticus scenicus, assembly GCA_963930645.1. Taxonomy (NCBI): domain Eukaryota; kingdom Metazoa; phylum Arthropoda; class Arachnida; order Araneae; family Salticidae; genus Salticus; species Salticus scenicus. Next base: position 371,790,985 of record OZ005650.1, read on the forward strand.
TGCTCTATCTCTTTTCGTTTTCGATTTGCAATGGCTAACTTCCAAATTTCGCCACTAGGGGTGCAGCTGTCGTTTGCATTAGGTCGGGCATAGTCACTTTACTATACCATTACCTCACTTGCGTGGCTATAGCACTCTCTGTTCGCAAGTATTTTCTGGTAAAAGGGACTTTCCTATGCACCCTGTATAGGCGAGACCAGTGTACCCAGGGCTGCTTTATTTCAATACCCGAAAACAGAGCCCTTGACCTGTTTAAAATTATGAAACTGATATATACATATCTTTAGGATTAATTACTTCCAATTAGGGTTAATATAAATACATAAAATAATAAATCCCGACAAATAGAAAGTTTTTAAATAAACTTCACACATGGTCCTAGGTACAACACTCTCATTGTACCTAGGGCCAGACCTCATTTTACCTAGGGCCGCTTTTTTTCAGTGCCCAAAAACAGAGCCTCTGACCTGTTAAAACTCATGAAAGTGATATGTACATATCTTTAGGACTAATTACTTTTGATTGTGATTAATATAAACGCTTAAAATAATAAATTCCAACAAATAGAATTTTAAATAAACTTCACACATGGTCACACAAACAAAATGCCTGATGAGCGCCAGCCTGTATTGGAGGAACTCTGGTATCACTTTTTACTTTGATGACATCAGACGTCTTCCAATGCTTTTATTAGAATTTGTTCCCTGTTCGAGGTACGCAATGACGATATATCTTCAGATGTCTTTTATACTTTTCTTTTCATAATTTGTTAAATTGAACAGAATATATATATATTTACAATAGCCATGTCAATAACTGTTATAAAGATTGAGCAGTGCTATTTTTTGCCATAATTGTATGTTTTTGTAAGAGCCAGTCATGTGGATCAACACCACTTATATTTTTGTTATACTGGGATAAAGTACTAGGTTTCAAAACTTTGGATTTTTCTTTGAAACCTTTTTTGATACCTTGAAACTTACTTGTTTAAAGGCTCTATGTCACGAAAGTTTATTGCTGTTGTTACACACTTGTTGTCTTTTGATTTAACTGTAGTTATTTTGTTCTTTTCAACGAAATAGTAATCATAAGTATCACAATTTTTATTTGTTAATATCTTATCCAGCGTTATAGGACAAGAAGCATATCTATTGATTTTAATTTTGACCAGGCTCTGAATCATTGTGTTTTTAATTTGACCAGCAGATCATAAGAATTAAAAAATTGAAAAAAAAAAATATGCGGCTATTTGGATCAGTTACTGGTTTCAAGCAATTCTTTTGAAGTTTCAAGAGTATTGTCAAATCTCTTCTTACCACAATATAAGTCAAATTATTATGGTAGCCTTTTACTCCACAAATAGCCCAAAATTTATAAGCAAATTGTACGAGTTTATCTTTAAGAAATTATTTGAAATAAATGATGGCCGTAATATTTTATTTATCAACACACACAAATTTATCCAAAATTTTTGAATTTTCAAAAACTAATTCATGTGTATGATTAATTTTCTTATTTTGAAAGCCAAGCCTGATTTTTTATTGCTCCATCATTTTTGTTGGTAAAAGGGATTACAGATTTCATTTCTAAATATTTATTTCATGACTATGCATTTTTTGTTATTAGTTACCATGAGATCTTCTTTCTTTAACCAGTAATCACATTCACTTGATAACACTGAGCTCCATTGTAACAGGAGAGCTGACTTCGCGGTCAGTCGTCTGCTAGACGAATTACGTCTTGATGAATGCATAGGGGGCAAAAAGAAGAAAAGTAGTCCGTTTTACTATGCGTCTGACAGTATGAATTCTAGATTGTTATTGTTTATTATTTCATTATTCTCCAATATATTGTTAATAAATAAAGTGAATTTGCGACTTTAAGTAGCAGATTATTTTATATGCATTTAGTTTAATGGTTACCGGAGATATATTTTATATAACTTGCTTGTAAATGGAATTGCTTATATTTCACTGAGCCCCATTGTAACAATTTGTAGCTCAGTGTTGTAATCGAAGAATCTTTTTAAATTCAAGCTAACATTTTGAGTTCCAAACTACTCTATCAACCCAATTACTTTTAGTTTTATTCAACCGTATTTTTCTTTCTTTCTATCCCCCCCCCCCATTTTGATATATCACAAAAATTATTTAATATCGAACATTCACTGCTAAAATAAAAGGGGTTATTTTATTAATTATTTTGAGGGAGGTGGTCATTTAAATGATTGGTTATTTACTTTTATAACATTATAATAAATAATAAAAAATTTCATTAAACGTTAAATTTTTAAGATCATAATCTTTGAATAACAGAACATTTTAATATGCATTTAGTTTGATATTTACTTGAGATATTTTTATATAACTTGCTTATAGATGGAACTGCTTATATTCCACTGAATACCATTGTTACAATCTGTAGCTCAGTGCTGTACTAGCAGAACCTTTTTAAATTCAAGTTATCATTTTAAGTTCCAAACTACTTTGTCAATTCAATTATTATTTTCTCTTACCTGTAAAGCAGAGAAAGTATTGTTTTGGGTCAAATTTCAAAAGTGAGTTTTTGTTATATTTACACGTTTTGGTGTCCCCTGAATCCAAAAATATCACATTTTTCGCAATTACAATACTTCCCTTACATAATGTATGCTTGGAAAGTAAAAAATAACAATAAAATCATTTTAGAGAGGTAGAGATTTGAACTTATAAAAACTATAAAATGTAAAAGCATAAATTTAAAAGAGCAATGCAATCCAGATGACTAATATTTTTTGCTAGGATTTAAGTTGCAAAAAAATCCGATTGAAAATAAGTTTACTTTTTTTTTTTTTTTTCCCTCAAAGTTTTAATTGCTGTATGCGATAGTGAGAAAAAACAGAAATTTCATAGTGCAAATTCATCATTACTATAAAATCATATTTAAATTAAAATTAAAAAAAAAATATGTATTTTGCTTCAAATAAATAAAATAAGACATGTTTTCTCCCTAAATTTATTAAAAATCTCACAACGGTAAATATTATAGCAAATTCTACTCCTCTCATTTTCCCCAAAACTATGTAAATGACTTCTTTAACCTTACAATATTTTTTCAGACATACAAAGATGATTTTGTGTAAAATTTTATCACTTTTTCACACTTAGATAAATATGTATTTTATCTACAATGAAAGAGATTTTCATTGTGTCCCTGTAAAAGCTACGAATGCTGGACAAACTAAAATCTATACAGTTTGTGCAACAGTGAATTATAACAATTATATAAATTTTCAGCTCAATTGGATGATACTTTTGTACCCTATCGCACTTTAAATAATTTGAGCCCCTGTAAAAACACTATAAGTGGTAGATTCTCTAAAATTCATACAGTTCGTGTGAAAGTGATCTGTAACATGCATATAAATTTTCAGCTCAATCATATAAGGCATTTAGACGCTATCACACTTTAAAAAATTTGGGCCCATAGACCATAATATTAAAGAATTTTTTGTGTTAAAAAAAAAAAAAAAAAAAAAAAAAAAAAGTGCTAGATTGGTCAAAATCAATAGGCTTCATGCTATGGTGACAGACTTATAACATATGTACCAACTTTCAGCTCATTCGAACAAAGCATTTACACGCTATCGTGTTCACTCACATACATCATCGTAAGAATATTAAATATGAGTTCAGAGGACCTGGAAACATGTTGAAACACCAAAATATCAAATTTCGATTTTTGGTATAATTACCGTACTTTAGTGCGGAAAGTATTGTAATCATGTCAAAAATTATAGTGTTCAGAAAGTAAAAGTTAAATTAATAGATGAAAAAAAAACTTGGCGTTTACAGTCATCTCATTTAAATATAAAAAAAGAGTAGGCTTTATTTATTTATAAATTGAATGTTAAATTAATTAGAATACCATATTGAATTTCTACATTGTTCATTAATTGTAATGAACAATAAAAATATGGGTTAAATAAATGAACACAGACACTTGAGTATTTGAAAGATATTTTATATCATTAAAAAGTTTTATATTTACAGACAGATGATTAAATCAGGATATATTTTAAATTATCTGTCTCCCACCTCTCTTATTATTTTTCTCAAATTTACAATTTTAAACGACCAATGGATTTTTACTTGCACTAATTCTAATGAAAGTAATTCAAAATAAAATTTTCAAACTACTGTAAAAGTTTTAATAATATATAATTAATATTTATGTAAATTATAAGATAAAAGAAATAAAAGCTTAAATGCAAGTTGAAAAATATTTATAATTAAATTATAATTAAACTAAGAAAGCATTTGCTTAATTAAAAAAAAAAAAAAAAAAAAACTATACACACTTTTTCACTTTACACACTTTTCCTATACACACTTTTTAACTTTATATGTGTGTATATATATATTCACAAATTGTGTTAAAATGGTTGCCATTTAATACTAAGTTCCGACTCCCTCATTTCAACTATAGTGATCAAATACATTAAACTATATATATATATAGCGGTTTATACAGCCGTAGGCTGAGCAGCTTTTAACCATACTTAATAATTCATAAATCTATCTCATTAAGAAAAAGAAGAAAAAACTGCATGATAAGCAAAGGAGTCTATACAGAAAATTGTTTCTTTTGCCCCGAATGCGAACTAAATCTATCGGCACTGTATTCATATGCGCTGACCGCGCTAGATAATGTTAGGGAATAGGAAGTCAGCTCTCCTGTTACAATGGAGCTCAGTGCTTGATAAAGCAAAGTAGCCAGAGAAAATAAAAAAAACAATAACACTCTTCAACTCATCAATTGTAACTAAAAATTCTGGCTCTTTTTAAAATTCTTTTGCATATTTTTATTTTATTTTTTGTTTTATTTATTATAAATTCACAAAATTAAGGTATTAAAAATTCTTCAAAATTTTCACTGGACAAATTACCTACTTCTTAAAAATAAAAATAGGTTATTTTTAGTCCAATTTGCTTTCGGCTATTTATTTATTTTATTTATTTTTTTTCCAACATATTTTTTTTTTATAATTTCGAATCAACCCATCTTTTATTTATATTATTGGCATTAGAGGGCAGCTACTCTACAATATTAGGGCCAAAATCATTTGTGTTTTTTGATTTATATTGTTTTTCTACCTCTGTTTCTTCCATGGGTAAATGAATTTCTATATTACCTGATATCTTTTACCAGTGGAGTAGTCATTTCATCATCATGAAAACACTCTTCATCAGTTAACTCATCTGCATCAGGCAGTAAAGTACATCTTAATTAATTTTCTTAGAAAACATATTCTAATGCCTCTTCGGCACTTGTGAAACATTTTATGCCCAGACATTCTAGAAGAAATGAAAAGGAAAAAGATGATAACACTCAGTGTTGTATTTTTAAATCAGCATGTTTGAACTTAAGTTTTTAACAATAAAAACAGTAATTTTTGTAATCTAAATAAGGCAGAATAATTAAAAAGGTATTAAAAATGTAGAACACGTACGAAAAGTATAACTTACTTTTAGTTTTTTTTTCTGTTGGATGCAAAATCGAAAGCTGCACAATGAAGCTTCAAAATGTCAAACTTCAGACTTAATATGTTGGACTGATCTGAAAAAAAAAATTTTCAAAATTCTTTTAGGGGTGTGGCTACATATCTAAGGGAACCAGCCAATGACAATAAGAAGCGATTAAAAGATATTGTTTTTAGTGGTGGGTGTTCTTTACAGTATGTGATCTATAAATAGATCACTAGGCAGTAATGAGTTAAGTTTGATGGACAAATCAATGTAATATTTTTGTAGACAATGCTTAAATGATCATTTTACTCCAAATTGAGAAAATTAACATTTAATTTCAAATAATTGCTAACATAAGCAATTATTTTGTTACTAATCAATAAAACTTGTTCTATCTGTTTGTTGCAAAAAGTAGGCTATAAATTAGAAAAACAATCAAATTAATAGTAAATTTCAAATAAGAGACTTATGGTTTTAAAACCAAAATTTTTGCTATATCAGTATATTTTTAAATGCATTGATACTTATGGTTTTATGTTGCTGTATATTGATTTTGTTTTTCTCTAGTTTTGCTAGCTTTAAACTCTAAGTCCCAGAAGTATAACAATATGGATTCTGATTGCAGTCAACAAAATAAATATGACTATGGAAAAGATTTTATGGCTTTTCTACAATGTGAACAGCTCCACATTTATCGACTAAAAGAACTTATCAAGGTATGGGGTAACATGTAACATTATAAATAATGTCTTATTATCTATATGATTTTTCAGTTTTTTGTAGATTTAGCTTTTCAGCTTTCTTTCTTTTTTTTTTTCTTTCCCTCAGTTTTCTCTCTTTCTGACTTGTTACATCAGCTAAAATTTCAATCACATCAAATAAACCTTTTACCTACTCCATGTCAGTGATTAAATCATAATCTTTTTTTTTTTTTTTTTTTATTGGAAATTAAAAAGTATTACTCTAATACAGTCGAACCTCGTGAACATGAATCTCAAGGGGGATAAAAAGAATTGCAGGGCTGAAACTAAGGGGGTGCGAGTGGGGCATGTGCCCCGGGCACCAGAAGGAGAAGGGTGTCGAAAAAAGGCTGGAAAAATTAAAAAAAAAACAAATCCTTTAGTCAAGGCAATTTGAACAAAGAAAAAAAAAGGTTGAAAGAAGATTAATAGATAAAAAAATTCATTTATAATGAAAAGTATGGAGGATGGAGTGTTCTCCAAGACAAACAGTATACTTTCAAGACCAGTGGGGTAAAATATTGTCACAATCAAAGAGGAGTAATTTACAAATGATCCCTGACTTCCAGCCAAAGTTTCTAAAAAGTAAATGGTTGGAAAAATACTAAGTATATTTGATTAATTTGATTAAACTTCAGAAAGCTCATTAGAAATCATGATTCATAAGGAAGCAGAAAATGTTTCGCTGAGGGTGCCGCCATGACTAATGAATATGTCAAAATAAGGCCATTAAGTCATGAAAATGTCCAATGCACCAAAAATAAAGGGGCAAAAAGAATGCAAATTTACTAGTTAATAATTCATTTAAAAGCTATCATTTTCAGGGCTCAGCAAGTCTCTATCAAAGTACTATTACAACTAAAGCCACCACTATCCCCTAGTGTGTATAATTATAAATATTACAATGAAATAAAATGTCCTTTTACTACACTTTTTACTTCCTTATTCAAAGTATAAGGAAGTATTGTGAAACCAATTTGTGAAATGGATTTTGCATATATCACAAAGTTCATTTACGAATAGTCATAGAAAGTTTCAAATTTATATTTGTAATTGTTATTACCAATTGTGGTCTTGACATGAGTCGCCGTTTTTATGATATACTCAAAAATGGTTTGACATAGAACATTTAGTTTCATTTATCTAAGTTTCTTAAACAGTTGTTGTGCATCTCTCATTTTGGTTTTTCTGTGCGCCTTTCCGTTTTGGAATATCCAAGAATATTATATCCATGACCAAAAACAAAATTTTTGCCATTATATAATAACTTCCTGTCATACAGATTTTAACAGAATTTAATGATAGCCCTAATATTGATAGTTACAAAAGTTGTTGACATTCTTGCCTGTAGAAAGTAATTCTTAAAGACTTGTAAGTTCTAGTAGGCGGACGTGTTTTTAATTTAATGAATATTCTGGAAACAGTCGAATAAAAGCCAATAATTAATGAATATTCTTGAAATAATTGAATAAACCAGTTATTCATCTCATACACAGCCTACACCACAGAACAGAATTTTTTATGCAATTCTGCTTTAGAAACCAATGGATTAAACCAGTGGATGAAAATTTTACAACTCTGTTCCTATTGAAGTTAGATATTCTAAACTTTGACAACCCTACACTACAACTTTTCACCAAATTGCCACATTTTTCGCCAAGTCGCAAAATTTGCTGCTATTGCACTTTAGTGGAGGAGGAGAATCTGCCATCTATTTTCACTTTAACTGTAATACCATGTACAAAGTAATACGTAAAAAAATAGACAGGCTCTAGTCAAAAATAATTAGTAATAACTCTTTACTCTTTATATTCTCGTTAGTGATTTATAGAACTTTTGATGAAGTTAGTTCTGTGCAAAAAAACAATAGATCACTCGAAAATTCCAGAACTCGGTTCCTATTAAAGTTAGAACATCCAAACTTGGACAAAATTAAACCATCATTTTTCGCCAAATTTTTCATGAGATTGCCAATTTTTCACCAAAGCATTCACTTTGTGACAAGTTATCTGCACTGGTGATGAATTTATTAACATCGCAAGATTAGCAACCAAATTTAGCAAAAAATAGTTCAGAATTGCCAAAATCAGTAAGCCTTTTCTCAATTTTATTAGAGTTAATTTTGTCTATATATATATATTGTATCTTTTCTCGCTCTAATTTTTGTCAAAGAGTACAAGGGTAGGATATCTACACGCAAATGAATTCTGTTAACCCTAAGCTGTGTATTTGCCAATGAGAAATTCTGAAAGTCGAAAAAGAAGTAGAAAACACGTATATACGTTTACTTACAAGTAGATGCTTGGGTAAGTGATTTAATAAACAGTCAACGTCTTTACTTCATAAAGTTCAATAATTGAGCTTTTCATCTTAAATATCAGATTTGGCCATATGCTGCACACATCCTTCCTCTATCTTAGCAAAACATCTTCTGCCCACTTTCCTTGTCTTACTAAATTTCAGTCGCTTTTTGTCAGACTTAGCAGGTGCCATTTTCTTTACTAACGGCAGCAAATAGCAGAGTTAAAAAGCAGTTAGCGTTACTGATTAAATTTTTTTTCTTTTGCTTTAAATAAATAAGTCTATCAATATATAAGAAAAATATGTTCAAAATAAAAAGATGAAATAATGACGAAAGTTTAAGATAAAAACAACAAACTTTTATTCAAAATCTTCTAAACAATTTGAAAAGTTATTAACATGGAAATATATACATATGTAAATGGATAAAACAAACATTAATGGCCAGTATTTAATTAATATATAGAACTGTTTTAAATTTCTTAAACATAATCAATTTAAATTTGGAATTTTTTTTTTTTAATTCATGAATTCATCAATCGTGACTATTCATTTTTTTAAAGTAAATTGGAGTGTAAAAGTTGATACTTTTATATACCAACTATGAGAAAAATACCAGAACCGAGAATCGAACCCGGGCCCTCCACTTAACACATGGATGCTCTACCACTGAGCTACTTTGGCTGATAACCAGCTTGGCATTTCTCATGTAATATTCGTTGGCAAAGTCACAGAGTCTGCAAATGCAGCAGTGTTTCCGTTACAGTAGCATTTTTAGCAAAATGCTAAAAGACTTATCCAGAATGCGAAAATGAGATAACATGTTTTTGCTTTTTTGCTAAAGCATCTTACTAAATACAAATTGAAAAAATAATAATCATCGGCGAAAATATATTATAACGTATCTTTCATGTGGAGAAAGAGAAAAAAAAATTGCAACACTGATCAAGAAAAATCCATTGTTTTATGCATGTAAGGAAAATCAAACGCTGAACAACGCATAAGAATCGCATACAGGAAATCAATTTTTAAATAAACATGAGACATTTGTAAAGTGGTGTAATATGAAAGAAAGAAAAATTATGAATTGTAAGCCAAAAAGCTTTGAATAATGATAAACAAATTTCACTTTTTTTTTTTTTACGTTATGTTTTTATTTTCAGATACAGTATAAGCTTAATGTAGTTTTACATGCTATAGTGATAATTATATCTCCAGAAAAAGAATATAAGTCATATCTATAAGATGTTCATATTGCTTTAAAAAAGTTTACAGTACAAAGTAATAATCTAAAAAGTTTAATATTTTTCATGTCTGCCAATAAATGTGTTAAAATATATGCTTGTACTATATTCGAATCAACCTGGTTACAGTGGTATTAATTACCTTTTTGTTTTTTATTTCAAATTAAAAAAAAATTACCTTCTGAGTATAACTCTTTAAAGACCTGATTAAAAACTTCTAATTTGCAAATGAAAATCAAACATATGGAGGCGTTTTTAATAATGTGTAAACTGATATTCATCTTTTTCTACTGTTTCTGGCATTTTAGCATTTTGCTAAAGCTTTTTTTTATGATTTTAGCTTTTTTGCTAAAGAAAATTTTTACTCAGCTTAAACCCTGAAATGCAGATATAACAGGTGAGACAATATTAATCGTAGCACAACTCCATAGACCACGAAATTTCAATTTAGATTTTTTTTTTTTTTTTTTACTCATGAATTCATCAACCGTGAATATTCATTTTTTTAAAAGTAAATTGGAGTGTAAAGGTTGATACTTTTATGTACCAACTATGTGAAAAATACCAGAACCGGGAATTGAACCCAGGTTCTCCGCTTAATGCACGGATGCTCTACCACTTTTTTATTCATGAATTCATCAACTGTGAATATTCATTTTTTAAAGTAAATTGGAGTGTAAAGGTTGATACTTTTATATACCAACTATGTGAAAAATACTAGTGATAGAGCATCCGTGCATTAAGCAGAGGGCCTGGATTTGATTCCCCGTTCTGGTATTTTTCACATAGTTGGTATATAAAAGTATCAACCTTTACACTCCAATTTACTTAAAATTCTAAATTGAAATGTGGTCTATGGAGTTGTACTATGATTAATATTGTCTCACCTGTTATATCTGCATTTGCAGACTCGGTGACTTTGCCAACAAATATTACATGAGAAATACTGTGCTCTGGTTATCAGCCAAGATAGTTCAGTGGTAGAGCATCCGTGCGTTAAGCAGAGGGCACGGGTTCGATTCCTGGTTCTGGTATTTTTCACATAGATGGTAAATAAAAAAAAAAAAAATATCAACCTTTACACTCCAATTTACTTAAAAAAATTAATATTCACGATTGATAATTTCATGAATAAATGAAAAAAAGAAAATTCTAAATTGAAATTTCATGGTCTATGGAGTTGTGCTATGATTAATATTGTCTCACCTGTTATGTCTGCGTTTGCAGACTCGGTGACTTTGCCAACGAATATTACGAGAGAAATGCCGAGCTGGTTATCAGCCACGGTAGCTCAGTGGTAGAGCATCCGTGCTTTAAGCGGGGGGCCTGGGTTCGATCCCCGTTTCTGGTATTTTTCACATAGTTGGTATATAAAAGTATCAACCCTTACACTCCAATTTACCTATCAAAAAATAATCAATGGCATCTTTAGCCATGGTGAAATAAATTTAATAAAATATAATATCTTAATTAAAAAATATCACTTTTGACTAGAATAAAATTAGTTTCCGAAAATTCTTCAGATTACTTAAATAGAAAATAAATTGAAATATAAAATCATCAAAAATTTACTTGATATCTTCAAATTAATTAAATAAAACTGAAATTAAAATATATTATCTACTTATAATATGAAATCACAACAATTTTCAAAAACACTTTTAAAATAGAATAACACATATGACTTGTTTTTTAAAAGAGAAGGGGAAAAAAATTATTTACGATTTCGGATTTTTTTTTTAATTATTATTTTTTTTTATTGTATAACCCTTAGCATAGTATTGGAAAAGAAAAAGAAATTTTTAATTGTTATTACGATCCGTAATTGCGCGAAATTCAAATCAATTTCTGTTAATAGTAAACCTATAGTTTGCCGTTTTTTTCTTATCGTTATGCTAATTAAATATATTAAAAATTAATCACTCTTAAAATAAAGCTTAAAGAAAAAAAACGTTAGTTGAAAAAAAATTAAACATTTATTAAAAATCCTAATTTCCTTTTAATATATTTTCTACTTACCAGGAAAATAAATATATCGTTCAATGAAATGCTATATTAAAGAGCTTTCAAATTTAAATCATCCATTTGAATTTTTCAAACGCGAAACGTAAACAATAGCTAACCTTCCGGAAGTTCCGACTGAGCCAAGTTTCAAAAATTTGCATAAAACATCTCTAAGAACGATAGCCGAAGACTACGCACGCGCCGCGTCGCGCCGGCACATGCCCCAACGTACATCCGGAAGATCACTTCGTTTCTCCCGCGAAACTATAAATAGCGAACGGCGATGGTAGTGGGTGTTCGCGGTTGCCTTTGCGGTTGCTTTTACCTTTGCTCTTGCCCCTGCAATTGTTCATTTTTTCGCCGATGCCGACTTCATAAGATGTCGCCGTAATATGTGGCGTTTATTTCTTATATTCAAATAAAATCTTTTCATTTTTAGTTAGTTATAACTCACGTTAATCCTTTTTTTGTGAGTTCGAAATTTAAATGAAATTTATAGGTGTTCATATCGCGACAATAACAAGTGGAAACAAGAACGTCACGTCTTCTACATAAGTGTCACCAGCTTCTTTCTAATGGCACGTAGTAGTTTCTTCTGCAACCTATATGGGAAATAAAAAGATGTTAAATATTGTCTTCGTACTCACCTTGTTTGTCATCCAGCATCTGCTTTGGTATGTTTGTTATATATAAAAAGTATTTGTCTACTTCAATTATCTTATTGTTATTCATATAAACTTATTGTTATATTTATATAAACTTTTTGTTGAATTTATTGTTTCAATTAAAACACAAATTAAATTAAAATTTGTTATGGTCATTTATTTAACAATTTCTACATATTTATCTTTCAGCATATTTACTTACTCTAGCTTCCATTTTATCAAATTCATTTAATTAACTTTAAATGTTGTTAAGCTGGTGTTTATGTCTAGAGTAGCTCCTCTGCTAATTCACTTAGCCTTGGATCTACTTCACACCAGCTAACAAGAGAAATAAAAAAGTGGTTATGGGCCTTTCCTTTTTCAGCATGTAAATATGCTGGCCCTTTCATAAATTAATGTTTTTCTGTTTTGTTTGAAAAATAAATTGAAAGTTAAATTTTTTTTTGCATTTATAGTAAATTTTTGAAACAAGAAATTGTTTGAATTTAGATTAAAAGTTGTTTAATGTTAATAAATGAAAATCTTGAATGTTTTGTTTAATTTAAGTAATGATGACCATTTTTTGCATATTGTTGAGGGAATATTGTAAAATTTTTTTCCAGTAAAGTAGAAAAAAAAACTTTTTGAAATTTCATATATATATATATTTGAATAAATTTTCAAGTAATAAATGAATTTACCGAATGTTTAATTCGGGGGGGCAAAAGTTTTTATAAGAAAAATTGTGATATTTTTGATATATTATATTTTTAAATTGTTTGAACCATAATTATACAATTTTTTTTACTCAAAAATGGCTGTCAACAATTTACATTCTATTCCCAAACTGAATGCGATTAATTTCGAGGAATGGAGGAGTGACATTAAATTTGTTCTTCTTGACCGGGGACTCTGGGACATAGTTGTTGGTACGGAAACAGCCCCAGTTTTGGCTGATGACAGAAGCAATGCTTCTGCTGTTAATAAATTTAAGTCTAGAGCTAATGCTGCTTTGGCTGTCTTATACTTAAATATAGAAACTGAGTATAGGAAAATTGTAGAAAACGAGGATGACCCCGTAAAGGCATGGAATTTAATTAACAAAAGTTTTGTTCCAGATACTCGTGCACAGCACATGAGTTTATTTTCTGAGCTGTGTGATTGCAAAATATTGCCTGGTGAGGGTGTAAATGTCTTTGCGTCCCGGGTCATGAGGATATTTAAACAAATAGAAAATTCTAAGGGGGGACTGACGGAAATTTTTGCATCTTATCAATTGTTACGTTATCTCCCATCATATTTCGACGGTATCGTTCAAAACATACTGAGATGGGAAGATGATAAATTTACATTCAATGAAATTGTAACTTGCTTAGTAGCCGAGGAAACTAGGCTAAATTTAAGAAATAAAGATAATGAGTTAAGTAAAGCTAAAATTTCTGCTCAGTTTTCTCATCTAAATGATACAGGTAAAAATAAGCTTCTAAAACAAAAATTAATTTGTACATTTTGTCATAAGAATGGCCATGCTAGACAAAATTGTTTTTCTCTCAATAGAAGTAAAAATGTTGACTTTAAACCCTCTTTTCAAAACCAAAACTTACCTTCTCAGAATTTCAATCCTAAGAAATCCTTCCAATCAAGAGGTAGACAGGGTCGAAAAAAATCTTCATATCAATCTAGATCAAATTCTAAGACCCGTAATAGTAGTAGGGATTCAAATTCATCTTACTACATTACTGAGGCCAGTTTAGCTCAGCAAACAAATGAATCAGATTGGGTATTCGATTCTGCCGCGTCTCATCATTTTAGTAAAGACCGTGAACTTTTCACATCATTTAAACCTCAACAAAATGAAGAAATGGCTGTAGCCATGGAAGGCATCACTTTGCCAATCGAAGGAAAAGGAGACATTAAATTGCGTTTTGGCCAAAGAAACTTTACTTTAAAGGGAGTGATGTATTCATCAAAGCTTAGGAGAAACCTTATATCAGGGCCACAACTTGACAAAGAAGGTCTACAGTTTATTGGGGGAAGAGGCGAAGTCAAAATTACGTCCAATGATAATATAATGTTCAGAGCAAAATTAAAAAGTGGTGTTTATCGTGTCCAAGCAAAAATCCCAAAATCTATAAAACAACATGTAACTTTCGAAGCCTCCACAACATCTTCAAAAGAACAGGAAGTTCTAAACCTGTGGCATAAGAGATGCGCTCATGTAAATCCTCAAACTTTGACGCATACAAGTAATAAGAGGGGTGCAAAGGGATTACCATTCTTAAAGGGACATACAGAATTTTTTTGTGAAGATTGCAGGTTGAATAAATTTAAACGCACTTCATTTAAATACAGAAACTTTGTTCGATCCAAGAGACCCTTAGAACTGTTATATACAGATGTTTGGGGACCATGTCAAGTAAGAGGCAAACATGGAGAACGATATTTTCTATCAATCATGGACGATTATTCCCGTAAAGTATTCATTTATCCTATAGTCCAAAAATCTGAAGTAGCTGAAACCTTAATTAATCACATCAAAAGGGCAGAAAGATTTATAGGTAAACCTTTAATAGCTATCCGCTCAGATAATGGAACAGAGTTTGTCAACAAAGAATTTTCAACATTTTGTCAGGAAAAAGGCATCAAACATGAACTAACAAATACGTTCACTCCAGAACAAAATGGTGCTATTGAACGTTATAACCAAACTGTTATTAATGGAGCCCGTACATCATTATATGAAAGTGGTTTAGACTTTTGTTTTTGGCCAGAAGCCGTTTCACATTTCAATTATGCCTGGAACAGACTATGCCATAAAGATTTTGAAAAATCACCATTCGAATTGTACGGTGGAAGAAAACCATCAATCAGACATCTTAAACCATTTGGATGTGTAGCTTATGTAGGACTGGCAAAACAAAGGAGACAGAAACTGGATCCAAAAGCTGTGAAAGGTTATCTAGTTGGATATGCACACCATACAAGAGGATACCGTATTTGGATCCCAGAGCAAAATAAAATAGTAGAATCTTTAAATGTGACATTTAAAGAAGATCGTTTGTTCAAAACAGAAGCAAGTGGAGCAGTGCTGGGCACCATCAACCAGCATTACACAATTCAAGATGTATTTCCAAAGGATAGTGACGATGATTCTGATGAAGAGGCTGTTGACGAAACTCCTGAAATAGAGTCCAGCGTACCGTCTGAATTATCTGACACTGAGGAATCCTCAGATGATGAAAAACCTGTTCAATCATTAAAGAACATAAAGTTTGAAAGAAAACAAGTTTTAAGAGGAGATAAATCCAGAACAGACGTATACTACTATCCCGAAAATACAAGAACAAGACTAAGATCCCATAGAGACATTAGAAAATATTGCCAAGAAAACAAAATCAAGTATGACCCCACTAAATTTTCATTCACTCCAATAGAAGAATCTGACTCAGACACAAGTGCCAATTTTTGTCATAATTCCTCTTGACTAGAATTAATTATACCAAGAACTTTCAAGCAAGCCCAAAAATCAGACCAGTTTCAAGAATGGCTAGAAGCAATGAAAACCGAAATAAAAACCATCCAAGAACGAAAGGTTTGGCATCTTGTAAAACCTCCTCAAAATAAGCAAATAATTGGATGTCGCTGGGTATATGCTATAAAACGAGATGAAGAAGGTCGAATTGCTAAATTCAAGGCAAGGCTTGTAGCTCAAGGTTACGCTCAAGTAAAAGGCGAGAGTTACGAAGAAACTTTTAGTCCTGTTATAAACTTCGATCTAATTCGTTTTTTCTTTTCACTTTTGGTAGTGCAGCACAAGTGGAATCACGTACAATGTGATGTCACTGGCGCATACCTATATGCTCCGCTAGAAGATGAAATATACATGCAGCAACCACCTGGTTTTATTAAACAAGGAGAAGAGAAGTTAGTTTGCAAGCTCGACAAAGCTCTCTATGGCCTTCACCAAAGTGGACGAGCATGGTTTTACGAAATTGACAGAGTTTTATCAAATATCGGTTTTATTAAATTTACTTCTTGCAACTGTGTTTATACATTCAAATTTCAAGTTATCCTATTATTATATGTTGATGACATGGTTTTATTTGGTAAAAGTAAAATGTTTTTAGAGGAAGCCATTAATGTTTTAAAACAAAAGTTCAAATTAAAAATTTTGGGAAGGACAAAGAAACTACTTGGAGTAGAATTTGTTGAAATTGACTCAAAGCTATTCATTCATCAAGAAAGCTATATTCAAGAAATATGCAGTCGTTTTAATAGTTTTAACCCTCCAATTTCATCCTTACCAATCCTTACCATCAATAGCAAAGGCTGTATTTACTCAAAATCAAGCTGTCCTCAAACCGAAGAAGAAACCAAAGAAATGACAAAGTATCCATATCGCAATATTCTAGGGTGTTTATCATATTTATCTAACAGAACAAGACCTGATATAGCATATGCCGTCAATATCTATAGCCAATTCCAATCGAATCCAGGAATTCATCACTGGAATGGGTTGATCAAACTACTGGGATATGTAAAGAAAACCAGCCAATTAAAATTAAAACTTTCATGTGCTGATTCACAGATCATAGCCTACACAGACGCCGACTTTGCTTCAAATCGTGATGATCGGACATCCATAGGTGGACAAATAGTATTTCTAGATAGTAGCCCCATCAGTTGGAGGACCTTTAAAGAGAAGGCTGTTAGTTTATCCACTATGGAATCTGAGTTCATTGCCGCTACAGAAGCAGCAAAAGAAATTGTCTGGCTAGATCGAATTCTAGAAGAATGCCAAAACATGAAGATTATAAAAAATAAGAAAATTTCAAAATTACTAATTGACAATATGGCTGCCATAGACTTTATTAAATCTCCTATAGAGAATAATAGAAGCAAACATATAGAGGTCAAATTATATTTTATTAGAGATCTTGTTATCAAAAATATTTTTGAATTAGTTTTCATTCGTAGCAAATTAAATTTGGCTGACATATTTACTAAGCCGCAAACTAAATTTGAATTACAGAAATTTGTGAAAAATCTTTTCTACGACAATGTTTCAAAAGTTAATCTTAAATTTTCAATTTCAAATTTTTCTATGAATTTATAAAATTTAAAAATGTAAATTTTCTAAAAATTTTTTTTTTATGAATTCAAATCCTTAATGAATTCAAACTTTTTTTTAAGAATTCAAAATTTATGAATTCAAAAATTTAAACTTTTCTATGAATTCAAATGTTTTCTTGAATTCGAAAAAAAAAAAAAAAAAAAAATTCAAATTTTGCAAGTTAAGCAAAATCTTTCCAGGTTTAGGCTGGAAGTTTTTTTTTTGAGAATTTCAATTCTCATTCTTTCTTTGACAGTAAGTCAATTTTTTTTATTTATTCAATTGCTCACAGCAATTTTTCTATCTCTCTCTCTCCTCTCCATTCCCGAAATAATCCATTCTGTTCTTTTTGTTAAATATTTGTATGTAATTTATACTTTTATATTGTAAGAAAGAATTGTGTTTATACATATATTTATAATATTGAATGTGATTATACTCATGTTATATTTGTTGTTAAACTTATTATACAAATAATTCATTGTATGAATTTCTTTTCTACAGTTTTTTTTAAAAGAGCATGTTAAAAATCTTTTCAAAACTGGAGGAGAGGTTTGAGTAAACAGGTATATGTTATTTGTGTTTCAAAAACAAATTGTTTTGTAGATCACCTCTATCCAGATATTGATCTCTGTTGCTGTGCAGCTGAAGATTAAACCTAATTGTTTTTTTAGTTCTGAAGAAACTGTTAAACTGATTAGTCACAGTCGTATGATTATGTAATTTGTGCAAAGTTTGGCTGGATGTTTTTTTTATTAACTTTTTTAAACGTAAAAGTGCAAACGATAAGAGGGGGGGCCTTGTTAATAGTAAACCTATAGTTTGCCGTTTTTTTCTTATCGTTATGCTAATTAAATATATTAAAAATTAATCACTCTTAAAATAAAGCTTAAAGAAAAAAAACGTTAGTTGAAAAAAAATTAAACATTTATTAAAAATCCTAATTTCCTTTTAATATATTTTCTACTTACCAGGAAAATAAATATATCGTTCAATGAAATGCTATATTAAAGAGCTTTCAAATTTAAATCATCCATTTGAATTTTTCAAACGCGAAACGTAAACAATAGCTAACCTTCCGGAAGTTCCGACTGAGCCAAGTTTCAAAAATTTGCATAAAACATCTCTAAGAACGATAGCCGAAGACTACGCACGCGCCGCGTCGCGCCGGCACATGCCCCAACGTACATCCGGAAGATCACTTCGTTTCTCCCGCGAAACTATAAATAGCGAACGGCGATGGTAGTGGGTGTTCGCGGTTGCCTTTGCGGTTGCTTTTACCTTTGCTCTTGCCCCTGCAATTGTTCATTTTTTCGCCGATGCCGACTTCATAAGATGTCGCCGTAATATGTGGCGTTTATTTCTTATATTCAAATAAAATCTTTTCATTTTTAGTTAGTTATAACTCACGTTAATCCTTTTTTTGTGAGTTCGAAATTTAAATGAAATTTATAGGTGTTCATATCGCGACAATAACAAGTGGAAACAAGAACGTCACGTCTTCTACATAAGTGTCACCAGCTTCTTTCTAATGGCACGTAGTAGTTTCTTCTGCAACCTATATGGGAAATAAAAAGATGTTAAATATTGTCTTCGTACTCACCTTGTTTGTCATCCAGCATCTGCTTTGGTATGTTTGTTATATATAAAAAGTATTTGTCTACTTCAATTATCTTATTGTTATTCATATAAACTTATTGTTATATTTATATAAACTTTTTGTTGAATTTATTGTTTCAATTAAAACACAAATTAAATTAAAATTTGTTATGGTCATTTATTTAACAATTTCTACATATTTATCTTTCAGCATATTTACTTACTCTAGCTTCCATTTTATCAAATTCATTTAATTAACTTTAAATGTTGTTAAGCTGGTGTTTATGTCTAGAGTAGCTCCTCTGCTAATTCACTTAGCCTTGGATCTACTTCACACCAGCTAACAATTTCACTAAAAATCTAAGACTTTCTATAAATTTATAAATAATATTTCATCACGTTATGCTCAACAATCTTTTTTTTTTTTTTTTTTTTCTCTTTTCCAAAACTAATTATTATTCATAATAAAACATAAAATATAAATCCTCCATCTCAAAAAAAAAAAAAAAAATCCCTTGAACTAATGAAAAAAAAAAAAAAAAAATAGATACAAATGTTCCCTTTACTTGAAAGTCCAAGAGTCTATTGAAATAGTAAAAAAAAAAAAAAATAGTCTTGGAAATATTTAAAGTCATTAAAATGAAGTTTTTGGTTTTCTGTCCTTTTTTTTTTTTTTAAAGAGTTTCTCCTTTTAATAACAATTAAAGAGGCGTACTTACCGTTTGGCTCCTCTAACCACAACAAAAAAATAACTCACAATCGCTACTCCATTAAGATGACATCACTTCACCAACCGCGCAATTGAAAACTGTTTTAGGACCGGCTCCTTCACGGCGATTTTTGGCATTCACTGGGAAATCTCCATAACTGCATGCCGTTCCTTCCCATCACACCTTCGGCATTTGAAGTTTCTCCTTTCCCGGTAGAAAACCATCGGCACTACAATGGGCGTGTCCTTGCACAGAGGAGAATTTCCATCTGAAGGCTCTGAGCTGATAGTCATCAATCAATAGGCTAGATTCTACCGTCTTTCTGATGTAACGTATTTAATTGTTTGCTGAAAAAGAGAGGACAGGTGCCGCACACAATGAAGACAAGGCGTTCGTTCAGGCAAACATCTTTATTGCTTCATCATTTCAGAGTCGGGACGAGGCAAGATGAATGGAGATAATCCGGCGCGCTGCCGAATTTGCGCCGGCCGCACCCGGGCTTGGGCTGCCATTGGGGCAAGCTTTGCGTTAATTTCGGAGGGACTGGCCACATGGAAAGGTTTAACAAGTCAAAATCGCTCCGTTTGTTTACTGTTTGGGCTTTTATACCCGTAATTTTTGGTGTAATTTGGCGTAGTTCTAATTCCAGCCCATTTTATTTAATTGGTTATTTTATTCAAAACCAATGCCTCTTCCTGCCTTTTCATTGTTTTTTATTGGTTATATTTTTGTATTCTGCAGACCTCGCGATTCTGATCAGTGCCCTATTTTGCCAAACTCGCCAAGTCATTAAAACATTATTTATTGCTTTGTATCTGACATGAAATAATCAAACCGCAATTTAGACTTATTAAAATCATTATTTATTACTTTGTATGCCCATTGCTTATTAAATTTCTTTCTAGGCCAATTATAAAGCTATTTCCAGACATCAAAATACTTAAATGATTAACTTGTTTATTTCGCATGATCGCGACTGCAATTTTCATTCATTATTTTTTATACTTTTAATCTTACAGCTTAATATGAAATCTCCTTTAATTTATTTTGCAATATTACTTTGAAATATAACCAGAATACCCTAAACTATGAAAATGTTAATTTAATTATTACTTCTTTTTATCTCTTATATTTCATATATATATATATATATAAAAGCAAGTTTTCTGCAGAAAAAGTTGTGGTTAGTATGTATGATTGTTAAACAAGGCTGCACAAGATTATTCAGATACATTATGAGGGTATAAGTAAGTGGAAATGCCTCATAGTGCATTTTCAGTTGTGTTACACGGTGCCTTTTTAACACTTGTCAAGAAACTTCTAAATGTTTTACAAAACATAGTGTATTTTAACCCCTTGGGTATGGATTTATTTGAGAAAATATTTGCATGTGGAACGGATATAATTTTTGGTTGCTTGGAGTAGTATGTAAAAGCAGTACATTTTACGCAAGAATTTATTTATTTCTAAAATGTTGGTGACATATCTGTACTGATAAGTATAAAGGATTTAAGTCCAAAAATGTCGATTTTGAGTTAAGTACATAGTCAGACTCAGAAAAAAATTCTCTATCGATTGGTATAAAGGATTTAATTCTATGTCATTTAGTCTTTGAGAAAATCCATTGGTAAAAAAAGGACCAATTCAGAAATTTACCATTCATGTATGGTATAAAATATTTAATTCAATTTTTCCCGTTATTAAATGAAGGTTCACAATCACTGAATGGTACAAAGGGTATAAATCAACGAAATACCTTTTTCCTAATCGATTCTTCTGATTTGTTTTTAGCTAATTAAACTTTATTTTTCGTCTCCTGAAAAATCAAGAATATGGACTTAAATCCTTTATACTTATCAGTACAGATATGCAGTATTAAGATGTCTTCAAGTAATTAGAATTGCAAAACAAAAATAAAAAACAAAAAAAGTGAATGACGTGTCTCAGACGTCAAATGTACCCAAGGGGTTAAGGTATCATTATAAAGTTAAAATACATTGGAGGTTGAATGATGTAACAAGTAATAATGATTGGAAAGTATTTTACTGTCTGTGGAAACTGCATAATTTTTCTTTCTTGTTTATTTAACATATTTCTTTTGATCTGCAGGTTTTAACACATCCGATTTTAAGTGAAAATGTTGAGTCTGTGAATGACATGATTGGACTTGTGGATGAAATGATTTCCACTCATTGTGTAATATGCACATGCCTCTTCTCTGATATAAAAGGCTCTTTAGAACAGTTGTGTTGGTGTTTAGATGCTTACGTTTTTTACTCATTGCTGGTCAACTTAGAAAAGAATAGCTTTCAGGTATTCGATTAAATAAAAAATTTTCTTCAACAGAAATAGTTTTTGTAGTTTTTTTTTTTTCTTTCCCATTTATCTTTAATTAAATTTTTGTAGACACTAGAGATATGCTATGCAAAAGAAGTATTGTAATCTTGAAAATTTACTATGAAATTTTAGCATATATATTCATTAAATTAAATTATCGAAAAACAAGAAGCAAAGTTATAACTCAAAATTAAA
Organism: Salticus scenicus; assembly: GCA_963930645.1. Taxonomy (NCBI): domain Eukaryota; kingdom Metazoa; phylum Arthropoda; class Arachnida; order Araneae; family Salticidae; genus Salticus; species Salticus scenicus. The sequence continues at coordinate 371,813,379 of OZ005650.1, forward strand.
GAAAACCTTACATACATCTTGGAATAAGCCTTAGTACTTGCGGGAAGGGGCCTCTCCCATCGTCAGAGGCAGCACAGTGGCGGCTTGCTTTGTTGTGTTGACTGGATCTTTTGCAGTCTTCATGATTCTACACCAGTTACGGTTAATTTCTTGTGCTTGGTCGCATACCGAAAAAGAATTAAAAAACTTAATATTATAGAAAATTTTCAAAATCCAAAACAAAAATTCACTCCAGCCATCATGTACGACCACGGAATTTTCCAAAAAATCAAAAATGCCGCCAACAATATTAATATAAAAATCCCCATTAAACCAAATAAAAATATTTATCAAACAATTAGAAATGAAAAAGACAAAATAGATCCCCTTGAAACCTCCGGTATTTATCGTATTCCATTCTCCAAAGCAAACAATAACACTGGCTACTGCATAGGTATGACTAAACACAAAATCAAAAACCGTATTAAAGAACATTCTGCAGATATCAAATTTGGTAAAATAACCACCGCACTTACCAAGGTAAATGCTACGGAACCTATCAATATAAGTTTTAGTGATACTCGCAAACTTGCCGAATACAATATCGCAACATACGCCGCAAATCACGAAACAGTCAATCTTATTCAATCTTCTTACCTGTAATGGCAACGACCCAGCTCAAGAAATTAACCGTAACTGGTGTAGAATCATGAAGACTGCAAAAGATCCAGTCAACACAACAAAGCAAGCCGCCACCGTGCTGCCTCTGACGATGGGAGGGGCCCCTTCCCGCAAGTACTAAGGCTTAGTCCAAGAAGTATGTAAGGTTTTCTTTAATTTTGAGATATATATTCGTTTTTAGATCTCCTTAATTCATCTTTTCTATTTTTGCCCTGATGAATATATGTGTGTATCAAATTTCTTATCTGATTAAGCTAAAAGTTGGTATTTATATTATAGGTCACCATCGCACAAACTGTGTAGATTTTGATGAGTGTAAGATTTAGTTTATTTTTTTATAGGACACACATAAAAAAAAAAAAATCATTATTTTGGCCTCAAATTATTTGAAGAATGATAGTGTCTAAACAGGGGTCGACACAGGCAAAAATTAAGTCCCTTTTGTTTCCCTTATAGAAAATTCCACATCATAAAAAAGCACTCTTCACAAAATTTCACATTATAAAAAGGGGCTCATTACGAAATTCCACATCATAAAAAGGAACCCTTTACAAAACTCAAATTCATAAAAAGGGAACCTTTACAAAATTCAGGTTTACAATTCAGATTTTTGTTTTAGAAAAGAGGTTCTTTTATAAAAATTTTCCATGTTTTCACTTTCAGTATTATTGTTAATTAATTATTGGTTCAATGAAACTCTCTTAACTTGATAATAAACATCTAAATAGAATGATTGTTAAAATAGAAGGTTTTACACAGTGGCGGATCCAGAACTTCACTTTTGTGGGGAGGGGGGGGGGCCAAGATTTTTCAAAGTGTTATTCTAGACCAATAAAAAATTTGCAATTGCAATATTCAATAGCGAATGTCAGTGTTTTGGGGGGGGGGGGGCTTCAGCCCCCTGGCCCCCCCCCCCCCCCTAAATCAGCCACTGGTTTTACACTTCTTTTTTCCCTCCTTAGAAAAAAAAAAAAAAAAAATGATCCAAAAATTAAAACCTGGGTCGATCCCTGCTAAATGCTGTATCCAGATGAGCAAAAATATAGGCATGTTTTTAGTTATCATATAATCTGTGTATAGTTTGATGATTGTAGGGCATGCATAGTTCTTTTACAGGGCACGAAGAAAATTTCTTTATAGCCTGTGTACTGCATTTATTTGAAGTGTGGTAACACTAAATGCTAAAGTATAGAATCAGTGATGTATTATGAATGATTAGACTATTTTAATATTGGTGGATAGAACAGACAGACATTTTCTAAAAATGGTCAAATCATGTTCTACAGCTTTCAAAATGTGTAAATCAATCAAAAACCCAAGGTCAAAATTTTTTTACGAATCCAATACTATTGAATATAGAAGAAAGTAAAAAAAAAAATTATGAGATTCTAGAACCAATAAATGATAAGAATGCTCATTATTTCTCACACATGTACTTATTTCTAGACTTAATATTGAACTTCAATCTATTTGCTTTCCTCAATAAGTTTAAAATACATTCTGTATCACCAAACATGGGTCTTATGCAAAATACATAATATCAGTAGTTTTTTAAATTTCCTATTACAGAGTAGAAATCTTCCTTTTTCTTCCTATTTTCAAGTAGAAATCTTCCTATTTTTAAAGCTGCAAAGTTGGCAGCTATGGTAACCCGATTAAGAAATTATTTCACTTGACCCGACTGATGCATTGGGTCAAATAATTTTTTTTTTTCTTGTAGTTCAGGTTGATAAATAGACAATAAGACTTCTTCACACACCATAAATTTAAATCCAGCACAACTGGTTTCGAAAGGACGTAGCCTTCCTTCATCAGGTGCTAGAAACACGTGCTACTGCCTTGGAGGCAAAAGCAAGACAGAAAGCAGGGCAAAATCCAGACAGGGAGGAGCAACACAAACAACCAATAGGAAGCATCATGCAGGGCCAATCAGAGAGGAACACACATGCACACACAAAAAACAAAAGGAGGGAGGGAAGGAATAAACAATTTTTATATTTTTTTTAATGATTTATTTATTTATTAATTTATTTTTATTATTTATTTATTTTTTAAATTAATATTATACTAATAAGTAAATTTAATAAAATTAATTAATGTATTATTATTATTATTTTTTATTTATTTATTTAGAATTATTTAATTATAACTATTATGTTATAAACATAATGAAGGAAATTATTTAATTGAATTAAACAAATTTTTCCAGGCTGTAGACAGCAAAGTGGAATCAGATTTTTCATTCACAATTTTATCACGATTAAGGTAAATAGCTAAATTTTCCAAAAAATCCAGTTTGGAAATGCGTTTGGCATGAAAGATAATTTTGGCGCTCTTAAAATTAAAACTATGATCAAATTCCCAACAGTGCTTAGCAATAGAAGATTTAGAAATTTCTTGATTAACAACATATCGAGAATGTTCACGTAAACGGCATTCAAGATTTCTTTTTGTTTGATCAATAATTACAAGGGACACAATTATTACAAGGGACATTATAGATACCCCACTTATGAAGCTCAGGAACAGGGGATTTAGTTGAAGGGAATTGGAATTTATTGACAGGTTTAAAAATAATGTGAAAATTGAAACGCTTCAAAACTTCAGCTAATTTAAAACATAAGTGGGGATAAAAAGGCAAGACAACAAGATTATCAGGTTTAATTTTATCATCAATGGAAAGAGTAGAATTACAAGTTAGCCTACTGAACTTACAGTAGCCCCCTCACACAGAACTCAACCCCCCGTTTCATTAATGCACCTACATTTATATAGAATTTTATTCTGTTATTAAAATTAAAAGTTTACTTAAAATTATACAGGCAATTTTCACACACAGCATTCCTTGAAACTTATCAATCTTGATTTCAATCAAAATTGATTCTTATTAATAAAAAATTTTCCAGCAACAAACTTATATTAACTTCAAAATACAACATTTGGATCTCCTAACATTATTTGTTTATAAGTCACTCTAAGAGACATAGACAAAGATCAAACATTAAAAAACTGGACTACAGTAATCAGGAAGCCTCAAAACATGTAAAAATACAAAAAACAAGCAATGAATATGACTTTCTTCTATATTTTCCTATACAAATACACTCAGTAAAAAAAATTTATTAAAATTATTATTTAAAAAAATTATCTTCGACAATAATGCAGACGATTTCCATATTAGAGAAGTAGTATAACACTAAATATCCAAAAAAAAGTTGAATTTATTCTCAATATTACATTAAATTTTTTTTGTTGTTGTTGTTAAAAATGAAAAAAAATGATAACTTTATTTTAAAATATCGCAGATCGATGGTTCAACCATTCGTTTTAAAGGTATAGGCAAGCTCTTTTGAAAGATACCCATTATGAAAATTTACCCAACAAAATGCTTAGTGTAGCATCCCTATATGATACACATTTAGAATACCGAGTTTGGAATTTCTGGCTACTATTTGTTCTTGAGATATGCTGATGACAGACAGACACACACAGAGACCATTCGCTAAAAACATGATTTTCGTATTCAGGGGACCTCAGAACATGCAAATATAACAAAAACTCACTTTCGAAAATTTGACCCTAAAACAATACTTTCTCTACTTTGTGGGTAAGAGAAAGTAAAAAATAAAATGGAACATACTTAAAATTTTTAGTTTAAACTTTTTGTTCTCGATTCACGCTTCCGCCCCATTATGGTTGCTTCTTCCAGATTAATGGCGGGAAATCAGAGCAGCAGCTGTCTTTTTTTTTTTTTTTGGCTGAAGTTGTGTTCTTGTTTGTCGGTTGTGGAATGATTTTTTTTTCTTTGCCTTCATCTGGATGTGTGCAGGATCGTGAAATATATGCATGATTCAAGGAATTTTTGGTTATCCAGTCATGTGGATGGAGAATGGTAGTTAAGAATATATATCTTATGGAATCCAAAAGTCAAGTTGTTCTTTTCTTAATAGAAATAGAATAAAGAACTAAAATTTGGTAAGATTTTATTAGTACTTTTTTTGTTATTTCTTGTTATACTTTTTTTATATTCTCAAGAATGCCTTCTGATCTCGGCCATTCATGATAATTTAATACGCAAAAGAACCAAAAAGATGATTGAGCTAAATTGGCACTTTGAATGCCCTTTTTAAGAATATAATTCAACGTGATCGTACCTAACATATTACGTAGATTATTTAATAAATGCTTTATTACTGATCTCTCTCTCTATAATATTAGTATTCTGTTTCATGGCCATTATATCGAAACTAAGAACAATTTATAGCACAATACATATATTATTTTTATTATCAAACAATTCGACTGGCTGCGCAATGCAAATAAATTATATTGCAAAGAGAACTATCAGATTCATAACAAATCTGTTATGTCAGTGGGAAGTAACCCACCACCAACAAATCCAAAACAAACCAAGTAACAAATATGAATATTTAATCTTGAAAGGAGTAACTTCACATACTTTTGCCATATAATGAGAGTGTAGTACAATATGTGGAAAGTGTTCAGTGATTTGCAGGCTTTGACAGTGAAACTATTAAATTGGCATATTTTAAAATAATTCAATTGTAAGTCTGACAAAAAAGTAAAAACACTATTTTGAAATAAAATATTTTACTTTCTTATTACAAAAAAAAAAAAAAAAAAAAAATATTGGAGTACATTTAATACAAATAAAAGTAGTTATTGTTACAAGCTTTTATTGTAACTTGGTATGTTGTTTATTTATTATGGGTCAAATCTAAGAACTAAATTCACCCCCACTTCCTATCATCCAATTGAGCTGAAATTTTGCATTCATGTATAACTACGATGACACTTGGACAATGCTCAAGTAGTAACAGATTCAGGGGTGGAGCATTTTGCTCCAAACTCCAGTTCAAGTTTTTTTTTTTTTTTTTTTTTTCAAATTTTAACCTACTTCCTATCATCCTAAACCTTTTGAAAGGGACTCTTATGAAATCCTATGGTGAAGTGTGACAGCTGCTGTCACAGCCCCTTTCAAAAGGAGCTGAAATTTTACGTATATACATAACTACAATTGACAACACATGCTTAACTAGTAATAGACTTAAGAGTGAAAAGGTGTAGGTTCCCAGACCCAGTTCAAAATTTTTGTATTTTAATCCACTCCCCATTGTCTGATTAAGCTGAAATTTTGCGTGCATGTATACGTTTGACATCAATACATGCTTAAGGGGACTCTCTACTTATTGTCTCCGAAAGCCAAAGCCAATGTAATTCTATGGAGAAATTTGCCCCTTCATAACTCATTAGCTAATACATATTTTTAAATTCCGTTTTTACATTTAGAAAATTCACAATTGATAAAAATTTTATCGTTTTCAAAAAACTGATTTTTTTTTTATTTTTAAGATTTCATTTTTAAGCTCAAAAATGCAAAATTTCACATTATGAAAATTCGCATTTTAGAACCTCAAAATAAAATATTAAAAATTTTAAAGAATCAGTTTTTACAAAGCGATAAAATTTTTAGCAATTGTGAATTTTCTGAATGTGAAAACAGAATTTAAAAATGTGTATTAGCTAATGAGTTATGAGGGGGCAAAATTCTCCATAGAATAACATTGGCTTTGACTTTTGGGAACGATAAGTAGAGAGTCCTCTTAAGCAGTAACAAACTTAGGGGGAGACCTAACTCCTGTTCAAAATTTCTCTTTGAAATTTAAACCACTTCCTATCATTCTTGTAAGCAGAAATTTTGAATACGTGCATATTATCCACATCTGCTGAATTGAGATTTTTAGTATATTTTGAAATAAAAGCTTGTCTTTATTTATTTATTTTTTATTTATTTATTTATTTATTTATTTTTATTTTTTTTTTTTTATCTAGTATTGTTATGTACTTTGATTTATTTCAGCTACTGAAATTTTAGATTTTATTATTATTATTTTTTTTTATCTTTTAGAAAATCTTTGACAAGCACAAAGATGCCTTCTTTGATGAAGAATTGATTCAGGAACCCGTATTTTACATTTCTAAGTAACTTTTCAGTTTATTATAATTACTGTCCCATATTCAACTTCTTTTATATGCATCTCGGGAAGTTTTGTATTAATGAATTTTATAACATTATAGTTTACATATCAAATATTTTTTAGTTAACTCCAATATACTGAGTTGCAATATCTCATGTACATTTTAAATGAATAAATATATAATGGTAAAATTTGAAATGAAAACATTATATTATGCATCAGTACACTTTTGTACGTAAAGAGTCAAAAAAAAAAAAAAAAAAAGGAAAAAAAAAAAATCTTAGTTACTTGCACACATTAGACATAATAAAATTTGAAATTTAAAGCAGACCAATTTTGATAATTTTCAAAAACACAGTCAGCATTTTAGGTGTAGAAATGAAATATCATTTATTTTTTTATTTTAAATAAACATGAACAAATCATTGTACCAATGTTATAGATAATGATGTCTGTAAATAATACTATTAAATATTCTTAATCAATCAAAAAGTCAACAATTTATGTATTGTAATAGTTCAAAATGTCTAAAAGATTGATATATTTAAATTTCATTCAATGTACCATTAAACAATGTTTTAAAATTTAGTTTTAATCCATTTTTGAGAAACATATAGCATACATCAAGATAACCAAATGAAAATTTTAGTGTAAAAGTGTAACTGAAACTTAGAAACTTTAATTAATCAATATAGTAAAAAAAGAAAAGTGAACTTAATTTCATTTTTTATTGATATATTAGAAATTGAAGCTTGACAGAAAGTACACATTTTAAAGAACATATAGTATAACTTTAAAAGATGAGTGAAGGATACAATGTGTCTGGCATTTTTTATGGAACGAACTTTTAAATGTACTTAGATAGCCATAAAAATGTTGTAAGTAACCAGAGTTCAAATAACTTGAGTGCACTACAATACTCGTTGTTAACAATATTTTTACTTGTATCTATATACAATAAAGAGAAGTGTCTCTCTCTGTGTGTGTCTGTCTGTCTGCACTCTGGTGCTCACACTATTGATCGTAGAGCTTCCAAATTTGGCATATAGGTACCTTTGACCCTGCAGGTGTGCAGTGCACCTCATCGATATTTTTTCGAATTTGAATTTTTTAAACTAATGTTTTTTCGATTTTAAATATTGGCTTTAATGCTTCATGTTTCATAAATTTAATTCTTTGATTGTAATCGTCTGCGTATCTTAGCAACGGTTATTTCACTATTTATTTTTTATTTAATACATTCATTTGAAGGGAATTTTTTTATTTTTATTATTTATTATATTTATTGAAAATCAAATTGTAATGCAATATAAATAAATTGTTATGTTTATGTATAATTTTTATTGTATAACAACTTTTTATTTTTCATTTTAAATTAAAATATTTTTTTTTTTTTTTTTTTTTTAATATAATATTTATTGGGGGGGAAAATGGTAGTATATAGTGGAAAAGAATTAGACTGATTAAAATTTATTTGTTTTTCATGTATTTAATTCCTTTTAAAATAAAATCAACTTTTTATTTTATTTTGTTATACTGGTCAGAATCAAATCGTAATACAGTGTAAATAACGGGGGCTATAAAACACATGGTTCAAAAATAAAAACATATAATAGATGCTGAGATACAGTCATCTTTAAAATCATAGTTCTTAAATAACAAAATATCCACATGTCGTCGATAAATACCCAGATTGAAGTGCCCGGGAAAGACTTTTTTGCAGACAGTGGGTGACCTCGACCGCCAGATCCAGCACGGCCAGAAAAAAGAGCTGCTGTAGGCAGGGGAAACTCGAAGCAAGATCTAGAGCAATTTCAATTTTTATTTATGTATTTATAATTTTTTTTTTTTTTTTTTTTTTTATGTGATGTAAGAAATAAATACTGATGCAATTCTTTTGAAAATTCATTTAAATATAGTGACCAGCGAAGCGGGCGTAGCCAGCTAGTATAAACATAAAACTATCCCAGCACCATCAGTGCAAGGAAATAAGAGAAAAATTTTAGATTAAAAGAAAAATAGTAATGAAGTATTACTATATATATATATATACTTGTAACAAAAAATGTCTCCATAATCAATTAAAGCAGATATTCTCAAATCTTCCGTTTCATTTAATGCAGTAATGTCTGTCATGATGCATGACATCTTCTAATTTACTATTTTGGCAAAACAATATAATATTCACTCAAACTAATCAAAATTATATAATGCTTTAAGCTCCTTCCCGTTATTTCGCCATAGGTTGACTTTACAGCGACACTCCATGGATTTTCCCATACGGTTTTCATTTGCAGTTCCCCCTTTCTCTCCGGTTCTCTTGTGCGGTGGCTGTGACGTCGTTCTTTCATCATCCCACTCTCTCCGTGGAGGATCGTTCCTGATTTGTAGCTCTGTACAGTGACGTTTTGAGCACTCGTCTATTCCGCGGTGTGCGGTTTTCCATCATCACTTCGGCTCCAAATTTTTCCAACATGTAGTCCGAGGGATCTCGCGCTCTTGCGGCTCCCAATCGCACAGGCCGTGTGATGGATGCGCTTTTACCCTTTGGCTTTCTTATCAATTTACTGATAAATAATTATTTTTTAAAAATTAATAGCAAAATAGTTTACATCAATAGTTTGTGTTTCATACAGAAGTTAATTCCCTATTTCAACATTTGCAATTTATCAACCCGATGGAGTTAAATTACAATTCCCAGCGATCCCAAGATTTGTGGATGCCCATGCTGTCTTCCCACTTATGATGAACCTATTAAAGAATAATTTTTTTCATTGAATCTATGGCCTCTGTCTTCCTTCAAAATGGGTGAGATCTTCTCCAATTGCTTATATTTTAGTATCACAATGATTAAAATGTCTCCAGCAAGTCCATCTTTACTGTTCCTGGTGTTTATTGCAAAGTGACCAATTCATCTAAATGCAATGTCGTTCTTTAGCAGAATAAAATTTTTAATAATAAATTGGAATTTGAGATTCATTAAGTATCTAATGAATATTTTCAACGAAATGATTTACTTGGTGCATAACATCATTTTCTAGTTATAGTTTTATTTACCACTTTACTTTCATGGCTCTTTCATACTAAAAAATTATAGCAACCGTCACTATAAATGTCTCTTTTACTTTGCTTTTCATTTCTCTTTCTTAAGCTTTTTCATTTGAAATCATATTCACACAACATAAATTGTTGATTGAATATAAAAATTTATCAATTAATTCTTGCTATGAGGAAATCATTTTTTTTAATTATATATACAACCATAGGTAAACTAGTTCCCTGAGAAGGACTGCTCAGTTTCCCATTATATATTTGTCTTCATAAATTTCTTCTATAAACCATACAATATTCATGATATCAGCAATGAACATGGCTGATGTCCATGGCCGATCGTCTCCTGAAATGTGCCATCCTCTAGGCTATCCTTCCCGTGCTGCAATATATTTTAGTTTTGGGAACCTAGAAAATAGTCCATTAGCACATGGAAAATAGTCCATGCTCTTTCTCATGTGCTAATCACTAGAATGCAAGTTTATGCGAATTATTGCCTTACAAACGGGCACTACATTGATCGTATGATTTTAAGATTCCTCTCATACCTAAGAATGTGTAAAAAAATATATAAAATAGAGTTGAAAGTTTTTACAAATAAAGTTTTCCCATATACTTTGAATATAAATAATTGAAAGATATATTGACGATAATGAACGAAATAACCAACAGTACATTATACGTTCTTAATATATTTTTATTAAAAAGGAATAAAAATTTAGTACTTAGCAAAATACTAGTATCCTGGACAAATTTCATGCATATAATAATTTGTACAGAAATTGTTGACGAATAATGATAAATATTGCATTAGTAACTATTAACTACGCAATTAAAGAAACTTGAATTTTACTTGCTAAATGTTGCATGCAATATCTTTAAAATTACATTAAGGATAGTGTTAATAAAATTTTGTCTTACTAGACATGCAATATAAAATTTGCCAATCATCAATGCAGCAAGATGTTCTTAATCTATCATTTACATGGAAAAGTAGCATTTACAAGCAACTCTTTGTAATTTTAATTTAAATTGTTGGATATTTTGGTTTATTCTCTTTTATTTACAAGCGTTAAAAGTAATGTTTAAAATATTGCATAGTTTGATTTTTTAAGACACGGGCATTTATTTTTTATGCATTCCTTAACTACAAGACTCTAAAAAAAAAAAAACATTAGTATCGATTGGTTATGTTTAAGACCATTAATGTGTTATAAAGTACTATGTTAGAAAAGTTAACTTACATAGGAGAATTTTAGGAATAATTTTTGAGTTACAAATTTTGAATAGGATATTCTTATAATTATTATAAACTATCAACACTTTTTTTATCTTTTCGTGTTAATATATTTTAAATTATTCATAAAAAAAAAAATTCCTTACTTATTTTTTTTTCGTATATTGGTTTAAACGTTTCAATTTAACAAATTTGATGAAATTCCTTTTTATGTTTTTTTTTTTTTTTTTTTTTTTTTTTAACTTTTGTATCATTTAGCTTCAATGCATCAACTTTGTATTTTTTGTTTTTCATCTAGATGTAAAGTTTTGTTAGAAAATCTCTGTGTTGCTGAACCTCAGGAAATCTATTATAGTAAGTGCTTGTCTTAAATTAAAATGTGGACTGCATTAGTGGTGAATTTTTGTAATTCTTTCTTGATGTATATATGTAATGATAAAAATGAGTCTGGATTACGGATGTGTATGATCATCTTATGAAGGAAAGTATAGGCATCTTATAAAGGAAACGCAGGAGTCTATTTGAGAAAAAAATATCCTTTATTAAGTTCTTAAAGGTGCAGTCACAATAGAGATGATGCATTCCTGGGCTGAGTGTAAATGCATCCGGAGCAGTATATGCGCTCTTAGTTCCGGCAACCGAGAAGCTACAGTGCCAATGGCGGCGTACTAACACTTTGCCGTAGTGGCGAACCCCGAAGGGCGCCGTGAGTTTAGCTAGTAAGATTTTATATGATGGAGTCTTAATTAAACGTAAGTTTACTTAGCAAGTGATTATCATAAAAAGCCACGATTTCTCGTGTGTTCCAGCTTAAATACTGCATATTTCGGCAGGAACCGAAACTATTCTTATGAATTCTTATTGGGTAATTAACTAATCTAAAACCTGCCTACCTTTTATTATTGGTTGACTCAGACATCTGGGATTACGTATTTTGCAATGTTTTGCCGCTTACTTTAGACAATTGCATAATTTCTATTCTAAAACTTATTCTTATATTAGATTCCCGCACTATGAAGTTCTGTTGGGAAACTAACTTTACCTGGGCACTCAAATAGAATTCTCATAAAGTTGTTAAGATTTATTCTGAGATACTAATATTAAGTTATTACTTAATGTTACTTTAGATAATTTAGAATCTTGATTATTTTATCCTTTCATATCCCCCCCCCCCCCCTCCAAGCCAACACTCCCCCAGATTTGCCTGCAAATTTGTGGGAAGTCACTCAGAAGTAGCAGATACTCCAGGAGAAAGTTTAACTTAAAATGGAATTTTGACAAATTATAAAATTTAACTATTTGGAAAATTTATTTTAAAATGGTGGTTTTAAAATGAATTGGGTCTTTTTCGTTACATATGCGTTGATATATATTTTTGTTTGGTTTTATCGGAATATTAATGTTATGTTTTTTGGCTTCATTTTTAATTTTTACGGAGGCACCTTTACAATAGGAGATCGCGGGAGTGAAAGATTGTTTTATTTTTTGAGCATTTGGAATACGATTGAGTGATTTAATACATTTTTTATAGAAATTATCTACTATGGTGGGGTTATAATTAGACTTTTTAACAATGCTTTTTATAAATTTTAATTCAGAATTCAAATATTTTTTATTGGAGCAAATGAGAATAGCGCGGTTGACATATGAACAAAGAGCGGCGTATTTGTAAGGGAGGGGGGTGTGACCAGTGGCGTAGCGTGACATTTGAATCTGGGCATGCTCTGAAGTCAACTATGGAAAGAACACTACTCATCAAGGTGATATCATTTCATCAAATTTAAGCTCGGATTTTTCCATTTTCTTGGTTGGTTGATTGTAGGATTCAAGTCCGATTGACTGTACTTGGATCCCAGGCCTATGGGTGGAATGCCGTCTGTGGGAGTCTTTGTAAGAGGTTCTAGCCAGTTTTAGGCGAGTTTCATAGAAAACCACGGAAATCTCTGAACGGCTCGGTTGATGAGTGCGACCTTGGATCGAACCCGACACTTCCCATCTACCAACTTTGAGCGCAAACCCGCTAAGTCGCTGGTGGGCTTCAATTTCTCGGAATCTTATACAAAATTTTACATACAAATTTTGTCACTTTAACTTTAAATCATACATCTAAAGGACTCTTATATTAACTAATTGAAGGCCGCTTCACTAATAGCTGTATTTAAATGAATTTTCAAAAAAATTTAATCACAATTTTTTATATCACTTTAGAAATAAAAAATTAAAAGAAAAGAAAGACAAAAGGAATAGTGGGAACCGGAAAGAAAAAATCCATTAAAATCGCTGAAAACTTGGCTTTAGGCTCTCGCTGCGTTCTGCTGTGTCTTCCACAACCGAACAATGTCGGACTGAAGACCCCACTGCTATTAGCTTTGAGGGAGCGCTTGAATGTAGGTGCTTATCTGACCTCTGATAGTTCTTATACAAGAAGTTAATTGTTACAATTTTTAATAAAGTTAAATATTTTATAAGTTTAATTCTTTCTATCATATTATCATTTGATTTCGAGAAAAACAATGCATTAAAATTAATAAACGTTTCTCTTCAAAGGGAGGTATTACGCCTTTACATAAACAATTATTTTTGAAAACGCAACTATTATGTGTATTTTTTTTTTTTTTTTTTTTTTTTTATTAAGAAAGAAAGAAAGAAAAAAGAAAGTTTCGCTCAGGAAAAGATATAACCAAATTAAGAAAGTCTTTCTTGTTCAAAACTAACGTTAAAAAAAAAAAAGAAGCAGTATTAAAATTTTATTATATAAAAACTATTTAATTGCATGGCTTAATGTGAAAGAATGAAAAATAAATAGAATAGCGATCTTTACTAAGGAATGCAGGATGAAAAGAAAAACACACAAATTAGATAAAATTTAATAAAATAAAGCAGAAAAATTAACGGAACATTATAAAATAAATAAATAAACAAATAAATAATTAATTTATTAAGAAATTCAGATTCGAAAATTAAGAAAAGAAAAGAAGCAAAAAAAGAAAAGGAAAAAAAAAAAAAAAAAATCCATGCACACCTGCAAGATCAAAGCTACGCATCTGCCAATTTTTTATAGATCTGCGATCAGTGACCATCATAGCACAAACAGGCATACATAAAAAAGACATTAGGAAAAAAAAAAAAAAAAAAAAAAACTTTTTCTGGCACATAAAACAATTTTTGGAAATTTATCAAAATTTTATTTTGCAATTTAATCATCATTTTCAAATCAACTTTTTTTTTTTTTTTTTTTTTTTTTTTTTTTTTTGAAGTTTTTTTATTACATCATTGTAAAATGAAGTATAAGTTTTAATTTATCAATCAGTTGGAGAAACCAACTCTCTATCCGAACATCTCTACCGAAGGTAACAAAATCCCTAACGCTGTAAAAATACCTAAAACTGCAGAATATGCTCTCCAAGGATCGCATGCCTTGAATCGTTTACACAGCGGAACTCCCCTTGTACTTAGTACGAGAGAAAATTAGAGGGACGTTGAATATTCCCTCAAATAGCAAAAAATCCCTATATCAGGGCATGCTTTACAAAGGCAGCATGACCTAAGCAATAACCGGTCAGCAGGAGAAGAGGGTGACGGTATCTCTGGGATGATAATGGTCAGCAGATGACGCCTAAACAAAGCCCGGGGGGGGGGGGGGGGGGGGTACTAACGACAATAGTAAGAAAGAAAAAAAAAAGCACTCGGATTTATCCAGGAATAATTTAACAAAAGAAATTTCCTTTCACTATAGTTTTTCAAAACTGAATGACAGATAATGTATAAATGGAAGCGAGTATTTAACAAAATTAGTTGAAATAATTTATTTTTAAATAAATTCTGTTTAAAGTTTAGATAGTTTTTAGTGGGTATGCGGCGCATGCCTAGCATACCCAGAGAATACGCCACTGGGTGTGACATTTATTGTTGATAATTTCGTTATTGCTAGTGAGTTTTCTAAAAACAGTAGTGTCAATGAAGTGATCTTCATTTTTGATAATGGTGACGTCGAGAAAATTTAAACTATTGTTGGTTTCATGTGCTAATTTAAGGGGGTCAATAAGGGGGTCAATTTTATTAAGGTCTGCAAGGAGATTTTCAGGTTTAATATTTTGGGGGTGTTGCGCCTGCGCACTCTGTAAAGTTCGCTCCTTCATTACGGAGCTCAGTTAGTTTGTAACTCCGCTCAAGGGAGGCTGGCATCTTTCTTTACTCCCATTTTTAAAGTTTTAAATAAATGTAGTAGTGATGTTTAAATCACCTCTAGTTTGTCAAGTTTTTATTACAGTCCACTATTTAAGTATTCAGAATGTTCTTATATAGTTTTAATTCTCTGATCTAACATTTTTGGTCCGTGCGACCACAGCGTAACCAGCATATTTCGTTTTCATAAAGAAAACAAAAATGGCTTTAACCGCATTAAATAGAAAAAAAGGGAATATCAAATCCCAATTCACAAAGTTACTCAACATTCCTAATGACGAATTAACCACAAAAGGTGAAATAACTTCGAGAATATCAATTTTAGAAAAACTTCAAAATAGATTTGAAGATTTAAAAGTGGAATACTATCAAGTGGCAAAGGATGATGAGTTTCCTACAATAGAAGAAGAGTTAAGTGAGCTAGATTCTCAATTTCAAGAATTAGAGGTAAGATTCAATACCTTACTAATTAACTGTAGTGACAATATGAATAATATAAACTCAAATAATAGCTCGTTAGGAGCGGAAAGAAACATTGTTCCAAATCATACTATGCATTTACCCCAAATACCGTTACCTGTATTTTCAGGAAAATTTGATGAATGGAACACATTTAAAACGCAGTTTCTAAATTTAATGAATGATAATCCTTTATTAACTGCAAATCAAAAACTTTTTTATTTACGCGCTGCGTTGAAAGGTGAAGCAAAAACAGTAGAAACCACTGATGATACTTACGATTCTCTGTTAAAAACATTAGAACAACGGTTTGAAAATAAAAGAGCTATAATAGATGCTCATATTAAAACAATTATTAATTATGAAAAAATAACTCATGAATCTGGTAAAGAATTACGAAAATTATTGGATTGTATTTTAAAGAATTTAAGAGCGTTAAAAGTATTGAAATATGAACGCGATAATCTTTCTAATATTATGTTATTAAACATTGTTTTGCAAAAGTTGGATCGGGAAACTCGCAAAAATTACGAACTTACATTAAAGAACAACGACGTTCCTGACTTTGATCAGTTTCTAGAATTCCTAGAAAAACAGTGTTCAGTTTTAGACAGTGTACATCGAAATTTACCTCTTAAGTACTCAAAATATACTACTGATAAGTCTGGTTATCCCAGAAGTTTAGTTGTAAAAACCCAAGGAAATAATTCTAACTTGTGTATACTGTGTAAAAATAATTCTCACACGCTATATAAATGCGATATATTTCTTAATTTTACAACAGAAAAACGATATGAATTTATTCGAAAAAATAATCTTTGCTTAAATTGCTTCGGATTCCACAAAATAGCAAAATGTAATTCTAAGTATGCATGCAGTAAATGTGGCTCCAGACACCACTCATTACTTCATAAAGACAAAGATTTATTACTTCCGTTATCAAAAGAGAGTGCAACCCCCCCATCAAGCTATGATAATAGCGATCGTCTGCTTGAAAAGGCAGGTGCATCGACTGAAAGCAATGAGTCGGCGCCGATTACATGTTTTGTTTCTGAAAATAAAAGAGTTATATTAGCGACTGCCACAGTATTTGTGTTAGATCAATACGGGTTTTATCACCCAGCTACTGCAATTCTTGATAGCGCTTCACAGTCTAATATTGCAACAGCAAAATTTGTAAATAAGTTAGGACTGAAAAAAGAAAAAATAAACATTCCTCTTTCGGCGTTGTCAGGAATTCCGATAAATATAAAAACAAAAACACAAGCACTGATAAAAAATGAGAATAATTCGTTTTCAGCTAATCTGGAATTTTTGATTGTTCCAAAAATTATTGATGCGTTACCAATAAACTATTCTAATACATTAAAATTAAATATTCCAAAGGGAATAAAACTGGCCGATCAAACACTTTTCAAAAATAACAACAATGTTGATTTACTGATTGGGGCCGAAATATTTTTTGAATTAATGTTAACCAATAAAATCAAAATTCCTGAAACGGGTGCAATTTTACAGGATACTGTGTTTGGATATGTGCTTAGTGGAGCTGTTCAAGGCACTCCACATCCATTGTATTGTGCTATGATTTCCCAGTCAGATAACTCCAATTTAGAAAATATTATGAAAAGATTTTGGGAGATTGAAAATATACTAGATTCACCTAGTTTGAGAAATAAGGAAGAGATAGAGTGTGAAAAGCAGTTCGTGAAAACATATCGCAGAGATGATAACGGGAAGTACATAGTGAACTTACCAATGAAAAATAATTCTGAATTGGGAGATTCTTTCCATTCGTCCAAGCAAAAGTTAAATAATTTATACAGACAATTAAATAGAAATCCCAATATTTCTGAATTGTATGTAAATTTTTTGAATGAATATGAACAGTTAGGCCACATGCGAGAATTAAATGATAATGAAATAAACACTGTTAAATATTTTCTTCCACATCACGCTGTACTTAAACCTGATAGCAGTACTACAAAATTAAGGGTTGTATTCAACGCCAGTTCACCCACTACTAATGGGTTATCATTAAATGATTGTTTATTAAATGGAGGTGTAGTACAAGAAGATTTGTGTGCCATTTTATTACGTTTTCGTACGCACAAAATAGTTTTCACTGCGGATGTTAAAAAAATGTATAGACAGATATGGGTTAATCCTGAACAATGTAATTGGCAATGTATTCTTTGGAATAAAACCCCTAAGGAAAAGCCTAAAATTTATAAATTATTAACTGTAACATACGGCACAAAATGTGCTCCTTACTTGGCCACTCGTGTACTAAAACAAATCGCTAGTGATGAAGGGGCTAATTATCCGTTAGCTTCTGCCGCCACACTTAAGGATTTTTACGTTGACGACATTCTAACGGGAACTGATGAAGTGTCGTCTGCTCTGGAACTCCAGAAACAGTTGGTGTTAATGTTATCGGCTGGTGGACTAGAGTTGCATAAATGGGTTTCAAATGCCAGAGAATTATTAGAACAAGTCCCTTACAGTGAGCAAGACTATCACTTCGAAAAAAATGATAAAACTTCGGTGAAAACACTAGGACTAAAATGGAATCCCAAAGATGATAATTTCAGCTTCACGGTATCATCAGATTATTGCAATACAATCACCAAACGTGGTGTTCTGAAAGAGATCGCGAGACTCTTTGACCCATTGGGTCTAGTAGGACCAGTGATAGTACAGGCTAAAATTTTCCTACAGAGGTTATGGCTTTTGAAAATTGATTGGGATCAGGAACTTCCAACACAAGAGAAAAACAAATGGATAAAATTCCGAAATGCTCTAAACGAGCTTAAAGATATTACGATCCCACGTTTCGTGTTCTCAAACTCTAATTGTCATGAACTGCAGCTCCACGGCTTTTCGGACGCGTCACAAGAGGCATATGGCGCAGTGGTTTATTTACGTGTGATAACTAGTTCAAACGATGTACATGTGAGCTTATTGTGTAGTAAGTCCCGAGTTTCTCCTCTTAAAGTATTGACTATACCTCGCCTTGAACTTTGTGCAGCTGAATTATTATCTAAACTAATATCAAAGGTAATCACATCATTAAATATACAATTAAGCTCGGTATATCTGTACACCGATTCAAAAATCGTTTTGTCATGGATCAACTCATCACCCCATGTGCTCAAGGTTTTTGTGTCTAATCGAATATCTCGAATCCAGGAACTCACGAAGAATTTTTGTTGGAGGCATGTTAAGTCATCCGAAAATCCAGCTGATCTTGTTTCACGAGGAAGCCCTCCTCATCAACTTTCTGAGTTCTGGTTCAATGGACCAGATTTTCTTCATCATGAGCCTATACAACTTTCGAATAATGACATTACGGATTCTAGTGATGACTGTTTAGCTGAAGTAAAACCAACGCAACTGTCGTTGGTGACAGTGAAAGAAACATTTTTAGTTAATCTTCTTTCCATTACTAATGATTTTTGTAAATTAATTCGTATTTTGAGTTTCATTTTTAGGTTTTTTAACAATGCCAAGAGTCCATCTTCGAAGACACGCGGACCCATCACTCTTCAGGAACTGAGTAAAAGTAAGTTAATTTTAGCTAAATTTGTTCAAGAAGAAGAATTTAAAGAAGACGTTCAAAATTTGAAAAAAGGAATTCCTGCAACAGGTAAAATTCGAAATTTAAATCCATTTTTAGATGAATTTAATGTCATTAGAGTGGGAGGTCGATTGAGTAATTCTAATGTTAGTCACAATCGAAAATTTCCTATTGTACTGCCGGCGAAACATAAATTTACGGATATGATACTTGTACACTTTCATAAAAAGTACTTACATATTGGTCCGCAGAATTTACTTTATACTGTTCGTGGGGAGTTTTGGCCCTTAAGAGGGAGATCAAATTGCCGTAAAATTGTGCATAATTGTGTAATTTGTTTTAAGGCCAAACCTGTAACTGCTGAACAAATCATGGGCAATCTGCCCAAGGAAAGGGTTAATTTTAATTTCCCGTTTAATTGTACAGGGGTGGATTTCTGCGGCCCATTTTTTATAAAATATCGGGGTCAGCGAAAGGGAATTTTTCATAAGGTCTATGTTTGCATTTTTGTTTGTATGGTCACAAAGGCTGTTCATTTAGAGCTTGTTTGTGATCTTACTTCTGAAGCATTCATCGCCAGCCTCAAACGTTTTTTCGCTAGACGAGGAAAATCACAAAAATTGTTTAGTGATAATGCAAGGAATTTCTTGGGTGCAAATTTGGAATTACGCCGCTTGCATAATTTGCTCAATAAACCTGATAGTGAACTCACAAATTTTCTTTCTTCTGAATCCATTGAATGGAATTTTCTCCCACCTAGAGCACCCAACTTTGGTGGCCTGTGGGAGGCTGCGGTCAAGTCTTTTAAATATCACTTTAAACGTGTTGCAGGTAACTATAAATTAACTTACGAACAGTTGTTAACCATAATTTGTCAAATAGAAAGTATTTTAAATTCACGCCCATTGACTCCTTTATCGGAGGATACTGATGACTTGCAGGTGTTAACTCCTGCACACTTTCTAGTTGGTCGACCTCTCACGGCGATTCCAGAACCTAGTATGACCCACATTTTCGATAACAGATTAACTCTTTGGCAAAAAACTACAAAACTATCACAGCGTATTTGGAAGGGTTGGCAAAATAATTATTTGAGTACTCTCCAGCAGAGACACAAATGGATGATAGCAAAAAATAATATTAAAGTCGGTGATATGGTTGTTATTAAGGAAGATAATCTTCCTGTTGGAAAATGGATTCTTGGCAGAATAGTTAATGTTTTTTATGGAGGAGACTCGAAAGTCCGTGTCCTTAATGTTAAAACTAAACACGGAACCTTTAAAAGATCCATTGGCAAAATAGCAGTATTGCCTATTGAAAATTAAAATATGCATTGTTGAATTATTATAGTGTTTTACTATTTTCTTGCTTTATTTTCTTATAAAGGATAAATTTTAATTTAAACTAAATCATCAAAATATTAACTTCATTTTACTGTTTATATTCTGTTGAAAAAAAATGACAATTTATATTATGGACATTTGTTTTATTCTTATTTAGATATGCAAAATGGTATATTATAATATATTAAATAAGTATATACATAAAAAAAAAAAAAAAAAAAAAAAACTATTAAAAATTGAGAAAGAAATAATACAGAATTTTCTTAATATTGCTATATAAGTTTTCCTCTGGTTTTATTTACTTATCTTGCATATATAGATTGTTTCATGTATAAGTTAAAATTGTGTTAATTATTGTTTTATTTTCAATGTGATTAATCTATAATTCAGTTTGTATTTCCAACATATGTTTCTATGGTTATGTATAATTTGTGTAACTCTTTGAAATTTGCATTTCAACGCCGGGCGGTATGTTGCGCCTGCGCACTCTGTAAAGTTCGCTCCTTCATTACGGAGCTCAGTTAGTTTGTAACTCCGCTCAAGGGAGGCTGGCATCTTTCTTTACTCCCATTTTTAAAGTTTTAAATAAATGTAGTAGTGATGTTTAAATCACCTCTAGTTTGTCAAGTTTTTATTACAGTCCACTATTTAAGTATTCAGAATGTTCTTATATAGTTTTAATTCTCTGATCTAACAGGGGGGTACCAGTAAAAACATCATCTACATAACGAACCCAGAGTTTACAATTGTTGATAATATTATTGATGTTGTTTTCAAAGATCCTCATTTTTAATTCGGCGACGATCCCCGAAATAGGAGAGCTCATGGGGACGCCTTGAGTTTGTTGGTAGTAACTTCCATCAGTGGCGGCTCGTGCACCGAAAATTGCTGAAGAGGTACACTGTATTTTACACTGTATTCATATATAGAATATAAATTTACATTTAAATAAGTATTTTTAGTTAATTTTAGTTAAGACCATGCTTAATAAAAATTATGATTAAAAGTACTTCAATATTATTTTTGATCTCTTCACCTATTTTCGGTTCACGGGCCGCCACTGACTTCCATCAAAAAAGAAGTATGAATTATTAAGTAAAAGGTTGTTGGTACGTATTAAGGTTTCACTGATTTTGTTGTCGCCATATTGATTAATAATTTAAGATTGAATTATATCGTTAATTTCTGAAATGTTGATGGAGGGATATAAATCTTTGACGTTAAAACTGTTAAGGGTGTCATGATAAAATATTTTAGTGTTGCGAAGTTTTTGCATAAAGGACTCAGTGGAATTAATAGAATAATTAGAGGGAGGAAGGAGAGATTTATAAATATCTTTCATAAAAAGTTCAAGGCAATATGTGGGACCTTCAGATTTATTAACAATGGGACGGAGAGATGGTGGGTTTTTATGATCTTTGTACTTTCCAAAAAGACGTGGAATAATTGGAGCATGGTTATTATAAATGGGAGGGGCATTATTGGGCCAAGTTGAATGAATCAAATATGAATATTCAAAGAAATATCTCTATATTTATGATTTATCACTATTAGATCACTATTTACTCTACAATTAATGCTTTATACTTAGTCTCAGATCCTGAATCAGTCATCCAAGTGCTATATTTTAACCCTTTCATTCCAATTTTTTCCCTCCATAAAACAATAAATCTTATATTTAGTCATCAATTTATTTCAAAGGTAATATATATAAATATATTTTTATAAAAATAGGAGTAATAGCAGAGTACGAATTAATATAGCTAACAAAACAACTGAGAAGTGTTTATTTTTGTTTAATATAACCACTGATGCCATTAAAAATCATAACTTTTCAATAAATAAAAATATCAAAATTTTGGAAGAAATAAATATTGTAATGGTAATTAAAATACAAATTATAAACATTAAAAAATAAAATAAAAAATATTTCAAACAGTTAATTTACTTAACTCTTTATATCATAAATTACCTTATTTTTGGAAAAATAGTTTGAAACTTTTTTATTATATTTCTTTGCTGCATGAGAAACATCTCATATTAAATTTAGCTTAAACTATAGCTTAACTATAGGGAAAGCTTAAACTATAGGGACTTTGAAGTTCCAATGAAATCCTGTAGTAAATTTAGGAATTTTTTTGGGGGGACTTTAAAGTCCCGGTGGGATACAAAGGGTTAATGGAATTTTGTAAAATGATGTAAAATAAATTCGTTTTACCCTTTTATCAACCCTTGTTTTTTAGTTTTGATTATTTCATTTATTATAGTTTAAGTTAGATAAAAAAAAAAAATAAATAACTTTTTTCTCTACGGGCTTTATATGTTTTAGTGTTTAAATACAACATATTATGTATTTAAGTATAATACCCTAAATTATTTTACTCTTTAGATGCCTTAAGAAATGTTGAAATGACTTGTAATGATGTACAAAGCAAATTGTTTGTTCGTGAAAATACAGTAAAGCTCCTTCAGATTCAAAGAGCCCTTTTTAAACGTGAACCGAAACTTCTTAGTCCTGGAAGAATAGTTTTGAAAGAAGGTATTTTATACAAGGTTTGCAGTTGTATTATCATTTTTACTTATTTGTCCCCCCCCCCCCACCACTTTGTATTACAAGTTAAATTTTGTAGTTACATATGTACTGTCGGTCAAAAAAAAAAAAAAAAAATGAAACACCCCCACCTATCTCATCAGTAAATTGTTGCAGAAAGACACCGAAGGTGCCATTCGTCAGGGAATTTTGTCCCCTTTTTAGCTAATTGGGGAAAAAAAAAAAAAAAAAAAAAAAAAGCTTAAGGGGCTGTCTCCATATTGAAATTTGGGTCAAACTTTAATTTTTTTCAATGGTAACATATAATTTTGATTTCGGATATCGATTCTACAGTCAATTTTATCCCCAGATATAAATTTGGAAGTCATGGTGTATAAGTTTAGGAGTTATACACATCTAAACTTTCGAGCTTCTAATGTTAAAGTCTAATTACACATTTATATTCATATCTCCTGCATTTTTATTTTTTTTTGCCTGTTTTTTTTTTTATGGTGTTAATAACAGGTTTTCCAAACATATTTATGAGTTTTATTAAGATTTTAATATTTTTTATCGATAGATTAAAAATTATTAAATTAATATTTAAAAAAATTATGTATTGTGACCTATAATTTTTTTAACATAAATTTATTTCTAGCACCATAAAATATGCATATACAAATTTGCAGCTCATTGGGCCAAATAGTTCTCGAGATATGTCCCAAAAACGATCGAAAACAAGTTTGGGGGCCATATAATGATTATAAACTGTATTTACAAGTAGCATCTACAACAATCAATTTTTAATTTTTTTTCAGACGATATTAAGAAAAACAATTTTAATTCACTTTAATATTTTTTTAATTATTTCAACAATATTTTTTTTTCAGCTGAAATAAATGTGTAAGTGCTAAGCTTTTTCAGGGAGAGGTATGATTAAGATTGTTTATTTCTTTGTAAGATTGCATAAAATAATTGAAATGGTTTACTGAATAAAGTGGTTAACACCATGAAGTGTATTTTCAGCATTTTCTGTTTCTTAAAACTGCATTTTAATGAACTATAGTGATCTGTATTATTAACAGATTAAATATAGCACTATAAAAAAAAGATGGGATAAATTAGGAATTATAAGTGTACTCTATGACATTTTCGCTTTTGGTCTTGCTTTGAGCTTTAATTTATTTCTTTACTACTTCCTACTATTCCTATATATATATATATTGTATTTGGAAAAAAAATTAGACTTCTGGTTTTCTATAAATTTATACATTTTACAAGTTTAAAAAAAAAAAAAAAAAAAACAAGATTTTAGAAAATATCGTTCTGTCTGATTGGGATTAAAACAAAAATTTCTTGACAATTCTTTTTCAGGAAATGTACTGTACGGAATTCGATATGAATTTCTATGTAATTGCATTGTAACATATGTCAGAGCCTAACAAAATTTTTGCAAATGTCGCTGTCATAGTGCGATGATTTACCTTTAGGAAAAGTCCATATTTCAGATGCTGTAGTGTATTTTCGAACAAAATTTGATATGCGAGAGTGTCATTCTGAAATATTTGATTCGATTTCAGTGCATATCGGCCAATACTACACTGGAAAATTTCCCTCATGAATGGAAAAATTATAGTTCAGATTCTAATGGCCAAAAATTTGTATAGGATAAGGTCATTATGAATCACTATACTGATTCAGTTTGAATGCATATCGGTCATCATGCGACATAATCAGATTGCAATTTATTCCATAGACTGCAAAGCTAAATCTCAACTTTTACTATTTGCTTATATTAAACTAATAAACACATGACATGTTATATACATATAAATTTATATGACTTGTGTTTCTCGGAAACAGCTCAAACGATTTTGATAAAAGTGTGAGATTATGGGTTTTTAGGTGTGAAAAATTGGGCTTACTCATCTTCAAGAAAATTTGAAAGTTTCTCTGTTAACAATTCATTCCTCATTGAAACATATGACATATCAATGAGTTTACTCGCAGATATTTTTAAACAATGTTTATAACAGTTTAAGGTTTAAAAAAAAAAAAAATCAATTGGGCTTCTCCTCATCTTCAGGCAAAATTGTGTTCGCTGTTAACTTTCCATCAGCCGTTTGCAATAAACGAGAGAAATTGGATTTGCTTATAAATATATGTATAAAATTTTTCTTTATTTTTTTTGTCTTCAAGATAATTAGCTTTTGTTATTATCCCTTCATTTACCGTTTTCAGTATATCGCAGAAATTGCGTTTACTTAGAAATATGTGAAACAATTTTGATAAAATATACGTTAAGGATTTTTTGAGATCCAAAATCGATTATCCATATTTTCAAGAAAATTCGCATTTGCTGTTACCCTTTGTTAATGCGACAAATATAATACTCTTAAATCAAACAATGGACTGTATAATTAATTAAAGAAACTAATTTTAAATCATATCAAACTTTATTCTTGGCAATGACACTTCGTCGTTCCGAGCTTTCATGCTTCTGTTGACAAACTGAAAACTAAAAACAAACTACCGGTACATGGAAAAGGGGGCAATCGCAGCGCCACTTCACAACTCAATGTATTAGGGGATAAACATACTCCCCAGGATTGAAATTACATTAATTTCAATTTGAGTGTTTTTAGAAAATACCTGTCTGAGTGTAACTAATATTTTGTGGCAGCTCTAGCTGAAGAAATATGGCACAAAATTTCATAAAAATTTACATATAGTTACACCTAGATGTAAATAATTGCCAATCAGTTATTGAATTATGTTTTCTAATTCAGGGAAATAAATAATGGAAAAAGTTCCAAAATTCTGAAATCCAGAATACTTTTGGTCTAGAGGGTTCTGGATAATGGGTCCTATTATAAGAAAGCACCACAGAGCTGGCATTTAAAAATAAATACAAAACATTGAATAAACACCATAAAATGTAAGAACTCGCAACAGTTGTTTCGGGTCAAAAGAAAACATGACCTTTTGTCAGGGGATGAAGTAAGTACAACAGAGTGGCTACAGAAATGCAGAAATCCCCTGATTTTTCCATGATTTCTGTCACCTATTACATACGTACATTCCATAATTTTGTGTATTGCATCCTTCTGTAACATACTTTACCCTGCTGCTGTGTTCAGGTCCATTTCGACCAAACATCGACATACATGAAAATTTGTATTTTATGTAGACACACTCCGTAAAAACATTATATAAGTTGTTATATAAATTTAATTCAAAAATAGGAAAAGAAAGTACGATTATATATTGAAATTAAAAACGTTTGGTCTTGTTTGGACTCCATTTCGTACATTTAAAAATTAATGTATATTTTGTTCATTCGTAATGAACACAGCAGCAGGGTAAACATGCTCACAACCATTACAATTCAAAAAAACTATACTGGTAATGGACAAAAATATCTCAATCTTTTTTCTTTTTTTTTTTTTTTTTTGACATGCATTGCACAGAAAGAAAAATGTAGTGAAAACTAAAAGTTCAAAATGTGCACAATATATTAACATCAGAACATAAAATTATTCCTCATGTTGTTGCATTCAGAATATTTAATGGGGGGAAAAAAGGGGGGGTTCTTCTTTTATTTTAATGTTGACTTTTTGAGATTCAACTAAAATAAAAAAGCAGCCCTCAATGTGCTAAGATATCGCTCATTTGGTGACCCTTCAGTCATGTTTGTAAGGCAAAAATGAAAAGTTCCATGATTTTTGAGCATTTTCTGTGAAATTCCCTGATGTTTCCAGATTGATAAAGTTCCCGATTTTTCCAAGATTTCCTTGTTTTCCTGATTGTTGACACCCTGCACAAGTGCTGCAATGCAAACAAAGCAGTTTTGTTTGCATTGCAGTACTTGCACCTACTTTGTTCACCTGGCGAAGGGTCATGTTTTCTTCCGATCCAAAACAATTGTTGAGAATTCTTGCATTTTATGGTGTTTATTTAAAGTTTTGTACTTATTAATGGGTCCTATACTGTATAATCAAAACATTAATATTGGGTAAAAAAAGGGGGAGGGAGGGCGAGGATTAGAAAAAAACAAAAAACAAAACTATTTTCTGCTTCAGGAGACTTATTTAGGAGACTATTTTTCATATGTAATGCAACTAAAGTGACCATTTTTGGAGTATTTATTGAGTGGCAGCCCTGTGTTGGAATCTTTGTGCAAATTTGTATCTAGGCTATTTTGATGCTCTAGAATCGTTTTCTGTTGTCAAATTAGTGGGTTAACATTCGAATTTTTAAAGTTTGACCCATTTTTAAAATGTAGAGGACCCCCAATATCATTTTTTCCTACATACAATAAAAGTAGACAGAAATTCCTGACGATTGGTGCCTACTGCATGTTTCTGTGGTAATTAAGTAATGAGATAGGTGGGGGTGTTTCGTTTTTTTTTTTTTTTTTTTGATCGACTGTACATCTATATTCACTTTATATTTTAGAAACAAACAGAAGAATTGTGAAAATGTAAAGCTTTTTTTATCGAACTTTTATAAAATCCTTTAATAAACATAACATTAAAATATTTGTTTCTTAAATATTTCTAGAATAAACTAGATATTGAAAATGTTTCTTCTACAGAAACTTCCCCTCTCAAATATATGTTAACTATGTTATTCCAAAAAAGATGTTATTAGTATAAAAACAATATAAAATAGTTTTATGTGCATTTATTAAGTCCTTAGCATTATTTGTTGGTAAAAAAGAAAAAAAAAAAAAAACTATATTTTGATATTTGATGGGAATTATTCAATTATCTTTAATATGATTAAGATAATTGTTTTTGTTACAGGTTTTCAGAATTTTCCCCCAAGTTTAATAAAGGGTAGGATACTTTTAATAAAAATGAGGTGGAAGAGTACATTTAACATTTAAAATAACTCATTTTAAGATTTATTTTGTTGTATACCCCAAAATGAATTTTACAAAATAAGTATATGTACTCATACAAAAGAAATTTTTTTTATTACGAGCTTGAATAAGTTCTCACTGGTTTTTTCTATGACACCCAATATCTTTGCTTCTGGATTATTCCTAATGCTTTCAAATGTTTTGAAACTGTTGTGTAATGTACTTGTAGGGATTTTTCAAGTTCAACTGGCATCTGACATGGGTCTTCATTAAGTAATTCTTCCAATTCTTTGTCTTCAAACTTTTTCTGTGTGTCAGAACATTCTTTATCTCAAAGATCAAATCATTATTTTCTAAGCGTCGAAACCAGTCTCTGCATGTTGTTTCCGACAGAGCATGCTCACTGTAAGTCTCAACAAGAATTCTGTGTGCTTCAACTGCAGATTTCTTTTGAATAAAATAGTGCAATTAAAATTCCCTGCAAATACTCTTTGCTTGGAACAAAACTCAACATTTTTAGAACTAAGAAGGAGTGAATGAAAGAAAAAAAAAATTACACTGTGGCGAACAAACATGCACTGAAGTTTAAGTTTACAGGCAGTACTTTCTTGTAAATGTGTCACCCTGTCACCATCCGAAATTATATCCAGGTAATGCCATCTATTATGAAACCGCAAAAACTCGTTAAAGTTTTTAATAATTTTAACTTTTTTTACTTTTGCTTGTTATTAATGTACAAATGAAAGTTGTTGGTTATACACAAGCTGTTTTATTATCATTATTCTTCAGCCCAGGAGCAGAAAGTGCTTAAAACTGCAACGCACGTCGCAGAACAATTGAGGCTTTTGCAGAACATTTCATCTATCCCCTAACTGGATGATGTTGATTGATACAGCTAACATTTTAAAATTAATAAAACCTAGATATGCTCAACTGACCTGTAAACCTGTTAGCATACTAGAAAATTGCTGGAAACAGTCATTGTTTCAATGTATAGACAAAATTTATAAACATTTTGTAAGTAGTATATCCACATTAATGTGACAATATTAATGCCAAAAGCCATTGAAAAAATTGCAAATTCTGAGTGTATGCCTCATTTTTAGATTATAAAAATTTTAAACCATGTTTTATTATAAATGTGTAATAAATATTTTATTAATAAGTATTATTTTTATGCTTATTTTGCATTTTACTGTGCTTTGACAAATTTGGACAAAATACCTGCAGAACATTTGTAAATTTTAATGTCTTGTTGCAGAACATCGGATATAATTCTGCTCCTGGGTTCTTCAGTTAGTATACTGTTTTCTCTCTTAAATTTCTATAAATATGAAATTTAGGATCCCTTTGAAATATTTAGCAAAGCGTAGAGAGAAATACTTCGTCTTTGACCCATATCCCTCAAATAAATTGGTCATAACAAACGATACTAACACCATTATTATTGGCGTTTTAGGAATTACATTAAAAAATTCTCATAAAGAAATGATTGATTTGATGATAATAAAAGGTAGTTTTCCCATGTAACATGAGACATAAATAATAAAGGCTTGTTTATTAAGAGTGTAAAACAGAAGAATATATTGGAAAGTCAAAAGATTGCTTAAAAAATTATTTAAATTTGTCCCCCCCCCCTTTTTTTTTTTCATTATTATTTGACAATTACCACCAGGAATGCACTTAAGCATTTGATTGTTCTATAATACAAAATGCAATAAGAGCATCCCCCCTCCCCCCTCCTGGTATATAAAGTAAGAAGTGTGCCTTTAACCCTTTGCGGCGCAGGGTGATTCGGGTCATTTAAATTACACTGCCACCGGAATTTATGAACAAAATTAAAATAAAAGAAATTTAAAATTTTCAGGTTAAAAAAAAGGGCCTTTTTTGCTATGTTATAAATGTAAATTTTTGCTAAAAAATTTCCTGGATGAGTTTTTGCACTTGAGAATTACAATTAGGTGTTCCATCAGTGGGAACATTGTGACTGAAAGGGTTAAGGAAAAAAAAAAAAAAAATAGCAGGTAGGATTTAGCTCCTTCCTGAAACTTTCTAGGTAAAATGAGCAGGCTCTTGTAAAGTTCAGTTAAGCAACTTTTTTTTTTTTTTTTTTGTCCCTTTCCTGGACATTTTAGATCTTTCATTTGAAAGTTAGAGATAATTATTTATATTTGGATTTATGTAGCTCATATGAAAATTTCTGACTTTCATATGAGTGGCTACTGGATAGTGCATCTCATGTATCAAAATGGTAGAACATTAGGCCATTAACCATCTATAATAATAAAGGAAGATATCTGTCTCTCTGTCTGTCTAAGCATCTATACGTTACAAAATTTGTACAAAATTTGACATGCAGGTGCTCAGAAGCTTTTCTGAGGGGATAGTGAAAAATGAATTTAAAATTTTTAATTAGTTCCGGAGATATTCATTAAAATGTCTACCTATTAATAAACCAGTCAATTTTGAGCTTAAGATGCGTTTAAGAAACGTTAAATGGCTAAATAAATTAGAAATATCAATCCAATCGCTACAAATTCGGTACCAAATGAAAGGGGCGATTTTTCTGAATCCATGAGTGCAAACAGAATTTCAACACGACAATTAGATTTTTTAAAATTAACTAAAGTATGAATTTTAGGTAGCAACAAATAACTTGAATCTAAATGAAAGCAGATGATAGTCTCCACCGTCTGGAGCTAAGAAAACATCTATAAACTATTTAAGGTCACATGTTTTTGAAGTGGGATTAAAAATTACAATTTTCTAAATTCTTCAAATTTTCTCTCACGAACAGAAAACTTAATATACAGCCTATACAACACAAGACCAACTTGCAGTTCAAATTTCATGAAATTTGGTTAATAAGCAAAAAATTTACATTTTTTTTTTTTTTTTGCAAATTAATTTTGTTCTAACACACGTCTCTCCATTGAAAGTTCGTAGTATTTGGTTTTAATGCCCGATAATTTGACTGTGAATATTTTTGAAAGTATAGAATTATTAGGAAGGGCTTGAGGGGGAGGGGAAGAGGCAAAGAAAAAGTTACTGCGCTTCAAATTGCTATTATTAGGTTTTAAGGCAAGATAAATCGATTGCGGATATTTTGGAGTGTAAAATTATTAGGAGAGGCGAGAAAGAATACGGGACGAAGGGGCAAAAATATAGAAAAGGAACAGGAGTTTCGGAGAAAACAACGGAAAACCAAAACGTCTTTATTCTTTTATATTTTGCAGAATTTGAAATTCCAATTTCCACTCACATTTCATACTAAGAATTTTTTTTATGTTATATAGCCCGGAATTACGTAAGTTTTGGAGAAAACAATTGATAAGTCAGACACAAATCTTTTTATAAAAATATTTGTATTATCTTTGTATCTCAGCTTCTAATTAACATAATTTCATAAGTAATATATCATTATAAAAGTTATCTGAATTGGAACGGAAGAGTATATAATTAATTAAATGAGAAAAACCTTTAAATGTACCTCATGTTTCGTGAATATTTTCATCTGGGCGCCCAGACCTTGTCAAATGATCATCTGTGCTGGATCTCTTCAAGTTACGGTCTTTTATTGATTCTATCAGCTGATTCCACATCCGGTCTGGTGCCATTGCGTCACTATCATTACATACTTCCGGTGTGGTTGCGATTTCTATTGCTTCTCTAAACATCGCATAATTATGGTTATTGTAGTTAGCTATCTGTCTGGTTTTTCCAAAATTTATTGTAATTTCTTCATTCTCGAAAGTTTTGGCTAAAGCTGTGTTTGTTTTTCCTGTTTTGATGTCATTTTTGTGTTCCTTGAGTCTAGTTTTAATCTTTCTTTTCGTTACACCGATGTATGAACCTGGTTTATTTTCTTGTTTATTTATGTACGGTATTTGATAAATTCCGGCAGTTTCCAAAGGGGGGATGAGGTCTTTATCATTGCGTATTAATTGAAAAATATTTGGGTTAGGTTTTATAGGGATATTAACGCCTAATTTATTTGCTGTACTTTTAATTTTATTTGATGCACCGCGATCGTATGGTATGGAAGAGGTGAATTTCAAAGGGGGTTTTTGAAAACTGGGTATGCGATTACTGGCTTTTAATCTGGTTTTAATTAGTTTTGTGATGATTTCACCGGGGTAACCTGCTTTTCTAGTTAGATCTTTAATTAAATCAAATTCATTGTTTAGATCGGTAGGGTCATTACATATTAATATTGCACGATTTATATATGAAGTAACGGCGTTGATTTTGTAACGGAAAGGGGATTTAGATTTATAATGTATAATTTTATTGCTGTTGGTTTCTTTACGGTATACAGTGGTTTTAATTTGTTTTTCGGTTCTATTAATTTTAAC
Source organism: Salticus scenicus (assembly GCA_963930645.1). Taxonomy (NCBI): domain Eukaryota; kingdom Metazoa; phylum Arthropoda; class Arachnida; order Araneae; family Salticidae; genus Salticus; species Salticus scenicus. The sequence goes on from OZ005650.1 coordinate 371,845,645, forward strand.
ATCTAAAAAGTTTATTTGTTGTTCTTTTTCTTCTTCATAGGTGAATTTTATGTTGTTATCTAGGCTATTAATTTCATTTAATATATGTTTGACATCGTAATTTTTATTGGTAACGGCAAAAACGTCGTCCACATATCTTAACCAAAAAAATATTTTATCATTACATTTATTTAAAATTTCTTTTTCTAGTGCTCTTAATTTAAACTCTGCAATAAAGCCCGATATAGGCGATCCCATCGGGACTCCTTTCTTTTGTTGATAAATGTTATCATTAAGGGGTTAGGGGTAGTCAGAGACACGAAAAAATGATAATTTTCAGTAATTTTTTTTCGCTATTAAATCATTTTATTTTACAAAAGTAATAATATGGCATTATTATACAATGTTTTGACTTGAAGTCACGAAAATTTGAAAAAAAAAAATTTATAATTTCCAAAGTTATAGCTGTTTCTGTTGACCCAGTCCAAAAAAAAGGTCCTTGCGGTGACAATGATAAGTCCTTGGAGATTCATCTAAAATCAATCGGATAAGAAAAATTAGTTTTATAAATAGATAATCCTGGGCCTGATCGAAGCTTTTTTTTTTTTCAAAAATTAAAAAAATGGCGGACTCAGGAAATTTTTTTCTAAATTTTTGGGAAAAAGTCAACAGTTAATTGGTCTTAAAAAATCGAAATTTTTGAAAAAAAAAAAAAAATCTTTCGATCAGGCCCGAGTTTATTATGTATTCTAAAAGCTGTATAAATTTCATTAAAATCTACTGAGCGGTTTTCAAGTTACAGTTGTCACCAGTTCAAAAAACATAGTTTTGAGAAAAACGCATTTAAAGTTTCGCACTAGATTTACGTACAGAAATACGAATTATTTAATCACTTACACTGAGTCATCTATTCCTGGGCCATATAATAGTTCTTCAGCCATTGTGGAAGTTTCCAAAACATCAATTTGCCGTTGCCTACGAAGCATTCTGCCTTCCCGAGTGTTGTCGTTGGCGCGCTGATCTGCCACTTTCACACGTGCAGCATCCTTTTTTTTTGCATACTGATGGGAATTAGACCCACAATTAAGTCCTAGGGCATTCATAATCATTAATAATGAATTTGTACCTTCATTAAATATACATGTAGCTATGTATGCAGCAATTTGTACGATAGTAAAACTAGTATTCATGGTTTTTGGGCATATTTTCCACACTAGTTGGTTGAAGCTCTCATTATTATTTTGATTGAATCCACCTACACATCTTGAAAGTAAATTATCATTACTGAGATCGTCGTAAATCGGTTTAATAGCTTTTAAAACATCAGGAGGTAAGGGAGAATAATCTTGAGTATAAGTATCAAGCTCTCCACTTGCTTCAGCGCGCTGGTAAGAGCACCAAGAATCTTCGCCTTTTGGACACATACCATGATTCGGATTTTCATCAGTCGAACCGTAGTGGTAAAAAGTTGCCATAATAGCAGATTTCATATCTTCGATAGAATCGCAATGACGACGTATTGATAAACCATAATACACAGTTAATTTGTCTATTACTTTTCCTGTAAGCTTACCTCTACCACCAAGACCTTTTTGTTGAAGTTTCAGTTTACGCAGTCGAGTCCCCATCCGCTTTTGAACATGGCCTATACATTCCTTTTTATTTACGGTTGTATTTTTGTAAGGATCTGCTTTTATAATTCCCGAATAGGTCTTCGAATCACCATCGCCAATGTAGTTTGCATATTTAACTCCATGTTTTGTTTCAGACTGCTGAAACATTTCAATCGAAAAGTAATTATCGGATCAACTTCAAATTTTCAGAGAATATTTATAAGATATTACACTTTAAGAAAATGCAAAAAAAAAAAAATTTGATTTTTTGAAAATCCTGACTACCCCTAACCCCTTAAACTTAAAATAATTTTCATGAAGTAAGAGATTTGTAGTTGCAATTAAGGTTTGTGCTATTTTAGGGTTTGTATATTTTTCTTTGATAACATTATTGACAATCTGACTAGTTTCTTCAATGTCTATGAATGGATAACGATTAATAACGTCGAAACTGACGAAATGGTATTCTTTTTTATTTTCAATATTTCTAAGTTTTTTAATAAAATCTTCGGTGGATTCCAATGAGTGTTGAGAGGGGGGAATAATTTTACGATATATATCGGCCATATATTTCTCGAGATAATAGGTCGGGGCTTCATTTTTATTTACGACTGGTCTGAATTTTGGAGGGGTTTTGTGATCCTTAAATCTGCCAAACATACGAGGTGTATTAGGTGCATGGTTTATAAATTTAGAAGGGTTATTATCCGGCCATTTTCCATCTTTAATGATATTTTTTGTTTTCTCAATTAATTTATTGTTAGGGTCTTTATCAATATTATTAACGCCGATATCTTTTGTTGTTGTTTCCATTTTTTCCACATATTTGCTCCTGTCAAAAATAGCTATTCTATGGGTTTTGTCTGTAAGTGTGCAGGTTATGTCGTTATTTCTTTTTAGTTTACTCAGTTCTTGAATGTCCTCCCTATTGATGTTTCTATTTTGAGCTGATTTTGTGATTTCGGTAATAGCCGTGCTTCTGACTTTATCTTTATTATCTTCTGGGATTTTATTAATAGCGGATTCGATTTTTGCGATACTTTCTTTAATATTTACCGGTTGATCTAAAATGTATTTGGGTCCTAATTTTAAAAGTCAGTCTTGATGGCTGTTTATATGGGTTGCAGATAAATTAATATATGGATATTCAGTTTTTTCATTAAGCTGATAGTTGTTTTTCTTAATCCAAAATTTTATTTTTTTATTGTGCTTATTCATTATAGTATTTTTTTCTGTTTCATAATATTGATTGATTTTATCCCTATATAATTTCAATTCTTCCTGATCGACAATTTTCTCAAAATTTTTAGCGGTTTTGTTAAACTTTAAGTTTATGGATACTGTTAACTTAAAAAAAAAAAATTATGAGTGAAAGAATAAATAGTATATAAAGTGGAATACTTAGAAAATATTGTTGCTTCTATAATACACATTTAGTCATTACTTGAAATCTTCATCTACCTATTAGTAATATAAGTTCAATATTTAAAATACCTTATTTTTGCTGGAAGAATTTTAAGTAAGTACTCCTTAAAAAATGTAAGATAAGTAAATAAACTTTCACTCATCTAAGCAGCCTGAAGCAAATGAAATCTTGGTGTAAAATTGATCATAAGAAAAATCTTGAAATGAAAACTAAGAATTTACTATAAATGGATTTATTGAGAATTCTACTTGATCCTTATTGTTACAAAAAATATTGTCTTGACAGACATAAAAACTTGAAAGTAATTTTCAAACATTAATTTAAATAGTATAAACTCATACCCAATGCCTTTGCAAAGATAAACAAACATTTGGAAATTTCTAACGATACACCTGCATCCATTCTCTAGTAGCTGACATCTCTTCGGATGAGTCTGGTAAGAAAAAAGCGAATTGATAGCAGACGAAGTCTTGTTTTATATCCTGCTGATTGGCAGTTAACAGCGAATTTCGCCATTGTGCTGGTTGCGTTATCTATGCAAATGCATTGGTATGAAAAATTTAAATAAAGTAAAAAAAAAGAACAAAACATCCAAAGTAAAATAATTAATAAAATGAATTTTTATAAACGAATATTTATTAAATGTCTAGAGAAAAATTAAGTTTTAGTAGCTTTACTAGTAGCTAGTTATTATAATACAGTTGCGATCGCAACTGTTATTGCTGAATACCAAAACTGGGAGTTTTCTAATAGAGTGGCAACAGCTTATTAAAGTAAGTTTTGTAAACAAAACAACGTCTAGTTAGATCATTCTCAATAGGAAACTATAAAAATTAAGAAATAAAATTTAAACTTTGGATGTTAAGAAAAAATAAAAAGGTAATTAAATATATTTACTAATTAATTTCAACCATTTATAGCAAAAAAAAAAAAAATAATAATTATATTGAATATGCATGGGGAAACAACGAATGTAGTATGCACTGCATCTACAAATGCCTCCCTTTCCCCATACATATTCCATGAAAACTAGAAATCAAAATATATAGAATTTTACAGATGACCTGAACATGTTCAGGGTAAACTTGAATTGAAACTACTATAAATGCAAGTCTAGTAAGAAAAAGAAGTTTTTTTTTTTAAGTTCACTTTGTAGTCTAGTCCCTTTTTTTTTTTTTTTTAAAGAGTTACTCTAGAATTTTAGCTGGCACTATATATGCGCTTCTTAATTTTAAGAAAATAGTTTTGTTCAGTGCCTTAGTTAGGAGGTCAGCCAAATTTTCTTGTGATCTTACTTGCTGTATATCGAACTCTCGATTTTCATAGAGTTTTCTGACAAACATATATTTGATATCAATGTAGCGATTTCTGATATTTTCAGATCTAAATTTGATGTACTGAATAGCAGCTGAATTATCACAGAACAATATAGGTACTTGAAATTTTATATTAATGTTCATAGTCAGTATTACAGTTTTTATGTTGGTTTTAATATATTTTAAGTCTTTTGCCGCTTCTGATGCAGAAATAAACTCTGCCTCCATGGGCGACAGGGCAACAGATGTTTGTTTCTTGACTCTCCAAGTTATGAGCATTCCATTCATAAAGATAGAGTACCCAGAAAAGGATCTTCGATCTGAAGGATCACTGGCCCAACTTGCATCGGCAAATGATGAAATCTGGAGGGTAGAATCTTGGGAATCATACCTTAATCCCAAAGTCTTTGTAGAGGCAAGGTACTTCAGAATCTGCTTGAGACGGTTCCAATGGACTTTAGCTGGGTTTTCCGCAACTTGGGCAAGGGTAGCGACAGCATATGAGATATCAGGGTGGCAACGTCCAGATATATATAGAAGGCAACCAAGGAGGTTTCGGTAAGGCATCTTCCCCATTGCGGCTTTTGACTGGTTGTCTCTAGGAGATTCCTGTTTGGAGGAAACTGTACCTGGTTGTATAGGAAGAGATACGTTAGTTATCGTAGAAATATCAAATCGTTCAATACAGGAATCTATATATTTACTACAATTTATGTTGACTGTACCGTCTTTAATGTCGAATTGTATGCCTAATAGTTGAGTGATTGGGCCTAAATTTTCGAGCTGATATAACCCTTCTAATAACTGAATAACTTCTATTAGAGTTGACTTGTCTTTAGCAAAAATCGGGAGGTCATCTACATATACTATAATGACTGCTTTAGTGTCATATCTATAAATACATGTTAGTCCCGGAATTTCTGTAAACCCGTTTGCAATGAGTTTATGATGCAATTCTTCAAACCAGCATTTTCCAGATTGGTGTAAGCCATAGAGGGCTTTATTTAATTTTAAAACGTAATTTTCTTGGCCTGGTATTATATAATCATTAGGTTGGTTAATATATATATCCTTATCAATATTACCATATAAATATGCACATTTTACATCTAAAAGACTATGTTCCCACTGGAGAATACATATAAAAAGTGCAATGAACAATCTTATTAACATGAAATTAACTACTGGACTGTATGTTTCATTATAATCTAAACCCTCTCTTTGGTTATTACCTAAAGCAACTAATCTTGCTTTAAACTTTCTAGATTAAATTTTATTTTTAAGGGTATAGACCCAACGGGTTCCTATTACTTTAGTATTAGCTGGTCTGGGAACAACTGTCCAAACATTTCTGTCTATCATAGTTTTTATTTCACTGTCCATGGCCCTTTTCCATTCTGCAGCCTCTGGTAACCTTTTTGCCTCCCTAGCTGTTTTTGGAATAATTATTTCTACACAATTTGCTTCATCTTCGACTAATGGTATTTCTTCAGATTCTTTGTCTGAACTTTCTTCGGCTTTGTTTAGATTCTCATCTATGTCATTAATGGGGGATTTTCTTTCTAGTTTAAATTTGCCAAGAATTTTGCAGTTTTTAGAAAAAATATTTAATGAATCGTCATATATGAAATTATTTTCCTCGCAATAATCTTTTAATTCTCTAGAACTCCTTAATACCTTCCCCTCTGGTGTTTTTACATAAATGTCTTCTTTACCTCGACTTTCTCCTGTCTTTCTAATTGCTATATATCTCTCAAACATTAATTGTGGGTCATCTACTGGTTGGTAGGGATTTTCGGATATGTCTAATTCATCATCCGATTCTTCTGCTAATATATGACCTTGTTTTTCTATACCTAATTTTGTTTCATCAAATCTGACATGTTTTGTCTCTATTATTTTGTCTTCAGTGGGTAGCCATATTCGATAACCTCTAGTACTATAACTATAACCTACTAAAATTCCTTTTTGAGCACGAACTTGAAATTTGTTACGCTTTTGGGATGGAATGTGAGCATAAGCTACACATCCATATCTTTTTAAATGACGGAGAGAAGGTTTTCTGCCGAACCAGCGCTTGAACGGTATTTCCCCGGTTGAACTATGCAAAAGTCTGTTTCGTATATAGTTTGTTGTTTGCATGGCCTCAAGCCAAAGTTCTTCTGGAAGATTAGCAGAATTAAGCAAAGTTCTCATTCCATCAAACAACATTCGATTAAGACGTTCTGCTGCACCATTTGATTGAGGTGAATATATGTTTGATCTCTCATGTTTTATACCCAATGATTCTAATAATTTTTGTACGGGAGTACAACAATATTCTAATCCATTATCGCTTTTACTTTTTTATTGGCTTGATGTTCAACAAATTGGATAAAATTTCTAAGTTTTTCACAAACTTCATTTTTACTTCGCATTGGATAGCAAAAGGCTCTTCTACTATAGTCATCAAGAAAGGTTAAAATATAGCGATAACCATGCTTTGAAAGATAAGGGGCAGGGCCCCAAATATCTGTGTGAATTAATTCTAAAATGTCTTTTGAACGAATACTTTTAAGTTTTGGGTAGGGCTGTCTTGTATTTTTCCCCATTATGCAAGCTTCACAGCAGACCACTTCCCCTTTTAATCTCACTTGTGGTTCTACTAGGTCGTTATTAAACATTTTCTTAATAGTTTGTATATTACAATGAGCAAGTCTTTCATGCCATATCATAATTTCGTTAGTATCTACAGCAAAAGCTTGATTAAATGTTTGCTTTGTAGGCTTTGGTATTAGCTTTTTAGATGAGCTTTCAGTTTGTGTACATTGATTATTAGTTACTTCTTTATGATGGCTATTTTCCAAAGTATCTTTTATTTTTAAAACATTAGGTTGGTTATGAATAGGTAAACCCTGTATAACATAAAAGTTATTTTTCATTTTTGCAGACCATAAATAGTTCCAATCGGGATCAAAAATTTTAAATCCTTTATCAAGTTTAGCATGAAAACCTGCTTTATCCATTCGACTCATACTAATTAAATTTCTATGAATTGTTGGGACATAAAGGCAATCATTAAGTGTAATTCCTCTTATGTTTGGACCATCTTTAATTTTAAACTGCACAATTCCTATACCTTTAACTGGATGAGATGTAGTTCCCATTTTTATCATTGAACCTTCTGAAGAAGGTTTTAGGTATGTGAAAAACTCTTGATTTTGACAAATATGTGCAGTCGATGCACTATCTAATGTCCATTCTCTAGTTGGTAATAAATTTTCGCTTTCAAAGCATTCTGAAATAAACTCAGTTACAAAAGAGGATTCTTTTAAATTAGTTTGATTTTTACTATTACCCTTATTTTTAAACCTACAAATATTTTCTGTGTGGTTTGGTTTTCCACAAAAAGTACATGTAACTAATCTTGCTGACTCTTGTTTTAATGAACTAAATGAGTCGGGATGTTTGTGTTTTTCAACAGAAAAGCATTCAGTTGTTTTACTAAGCTCATGCAAGTTACGACGATTATATTCTTTAATTATTTCTGCTTTTAGTTTTGCAAAATTAAAATCTGTATCCTTACAATTTTCAAATTCTCGAGCAAGATAATCGTAATCTTCTGGCAAATTTTGCAAAAGCATGTAACATCGATGTTCCTCACTTACAGTTTCCCCTGCATCAGTTACTTTTCTATACTGATGTTCAAATCTATCAATAAAAGTTGGGAGTTCCTCATCCGGATTTGGTTTTAAAGTTCTGAATTCAGCTAAACATAGAGATTTATAAGAACGACTGGCCGTCAATAGATTAGTTTTTAATGTATTCCAGATAATTTCTGGTTCTTCCAAATTATCAATCATTAAAACTATTTCTTGACTACAATAGGTTTTAATTAAACCTGCTGCTTTTGCTTTAGATTGATTTAATTTAAATTGTTCTAGTGGGGATAATTTATCTATTTCTTGAGGATGCTTGTCTGCATCAATCCAAGCAATTAACCCTTCTGTTTGCAAAATTCGCTTCATACTATTTGACCAAGATTGGTAATTATGTCTAGTAAGCAACATTTGTGGATTTATATTGGTTGCCATTTTTTTAAATTCAATTTTAGTGTAACTCTAGCAATTACTTTTGATCAATAAAGACAACAATAAAAAAAAAAATTACAATACTTCATTCTTCAGGTTAGGGCTGGGCCCATAACCACTGTTAAACTTTAAGTTTATGGATACTGTTAACTTTTTAAAAAAAATTATGAGTGAAAGAATAAATAGTATATAAAGCGGAATACTTAGAAAATATTGTTGCTTCTATAATACACATTTAGTCATTACTTGAAATCTTCATCTACCTATTAGTAATATAAGTTCAATTTTTAAAATACCTTATTTTTGCTGGAAGAATTTTAAGTAAGTACTCCTTAAAAAATGTAAGATAAGTAAATAAACTTTCACTCATCTAAGCAGCCTGAAGCAAATGAAATCTTGGTGTAAAATTGATCATAAGAAAAATCTTGAAATGAAAACTAAGAATTTACTATAAATGGATTTATTGAGAATTCTACTTGATCCTTATTGTTACAAAAAATATGGTCTTGACAGACATAAAAACCCCCTTTGAAATTCACCTCTTCCATACCATACGATCGCGGTGCATCAAATAAAATTAAAAGTACAGCAAATAAATTAGGCGTTAATATCCCTATAAAACCTAACCCAAATATTTTTCAAATTATACGCAATGATAAAGACCCCATCCCCCCTTTGGAAACTGCCGGAATTTATCAAATACCGTACATAAATAAACAAGAAAATAAACCAGGTTCATACATCGGTGTAACGAAAAGAAAGATTAAAACTAGACTCAAGGAACACAAAAATGACATCAAAACAGGAAAAACAAACACAGCTTTAGCCAAAACTTTCGAAAATGAAGAAATTACAATAAATTTTGGAAAAACCAGAAAGATAGCTAACTACAATAACCATAATTACGCGATGTTTAGAGAAGCAATAGAAATCGCAACCACACCGGAAGTATGTAATGATAGTGACGCAATGGCACCAAACCGGATGTGGAATCAGCTGATAGAATCCATAAAAGACCGTAACTTGAAGAGATCCAGCACAGATGATCATTTGAGAAGGTCTGGGCGCCCAGATGAAAATATTCACGAAACATGAGGTACATTTAAAGGTTTTTCTCATTTAATTAATTATGTGTAAAGTACTTCGTTTTAATTTAAATTTAATTTATTGAAGAGTATATGTTGCAAATCTCTGTCACCAGAGGGCGCTTTGATATTTTAATAATTCAATATCTGGAATTCTAATTCTGATTAAATTACTTATAACACATCATTTGAAATAATGCAGACTTTTAAACTGATTAAGCAGTTAAATTTCATACGGGAGTTTCAGAGAAAACCACAGAAAAGTCAAACTATCTTTATTACATCTCCAATTCTGATTATGATCCAGTCTTTCGAATTCCTAAGCTCTGCTCACATTTCATATTAAGGATTTTTAATACTATTTAGCCTGCAGTTACGCAAGTTTCAGAGAAAAAATATAAAATCAGACACAATTTTTTTTATAACAATGCTTATGTTACCTTTGTATCTCAGTTTCTAATTAACATAATTTCATAGATAAAATATCATTTTAAAAGTCATTGAAATTGAAGAGTACATATTGCAAATCTCTGTCACCAGAGAACGCCCTGACAATAATAATTCAATACCTCCAATTCTGATTATGAGTAAATTACTTATAAGGAGAAGATTGGGAGACCGTATGCCCTACTGGGTTGCAGATTTGCCACGATCAGAATTTTCAAAGATCCTTTACATGGTGAGCGAACAGGCTATTTCAAATCATGAAACGTAAAGCGGCACCTTAGTCGCCACAGAGCGGAAATTTGCTGCAGTTAAAATTTTCAAAGCTATTTGCGGTATGAGCGAGAATGCTGTTGTAAGTTCTAAAACAGGATAAGGCGCCGCAGGCGCCACCGAGTAGGACTTTGCTAAAGGTCAGAATTTTGAAAGACCATAACACTGCGAGCGAACAGGATGTTTCAGATATTGATACGGGAAAAGGGCACCACAGGCGCTACCGAGTGGGAATTTACTGCGGTTAAATTTTTCAACAAAGCTATTTTCACTATATGTCAATAATCTGTTGTAGGGCCTGAAATGGGAAAAAGTTACCATCGAGCGGGAGTTTCGTAAAGTCGGATTTTTCAAGGAACGTGAACCAGCTGGTCGCCTAAGGCAGCTAGTAATAATAATAAAGCACCACAGAACTGGCGTTTTAAAGTAATAATTACAGAACTTTGGATAAACAGCATAAAATGCAAAAAACTCGCAACAGTTGTTTCAGGTCAAAACAGCACACGACCCTTCGCCAGGCGAACAAAGTAGACTCGAGTGCTGCAGTGAGTTGCTGCTGTAACTGCAACACTTGTGCCTACTTTGTTTACCTGACGAAGGGTCGTGTGTTGTTTCAATAGGAAACAATTTTTGCAAGTGTTTCGCATTTTATGGTGTTTATCCAAAGTTCTGTAATTATTTCATTAACCATAATGGCTGAGGTTTAAGCTCTCGTGGCCTTGCTTGAGCAATTTTAATGATTGTAAAAGTTAGTTTGCCCAATCTATCATACAGATGGTAGACAAAATAATGGAAACACTTTTTAATTATTTTCAAAAATGCATGGCACATTGTCCTCAAACTTCAGAGATGCAAAGAACATGTCTCATTATTCACGGTTGATGAATTCATGAATAAATATTTTCGTGGTCTATGGAGTTGTGCTGCGATTAATATTGTCACTTGATACAGCTGCGTTTGCAGACTCGGTGACTTGGCCAACGAATATTATGTGAGAAATGCCTTGCTGGTTGTCAGCCAGGGTAGCTCAGTGGTAGAGCATCCGTGCGTTAAGCGGAGGTGCCCGGGTTCGATTCCCGGCTCTGGTATTTTTCACATAGTTGGTAAATAAAAATATCAACCTTTACACTCCAATTTACTTAAAAATGTCTTATATGTTTCAAGGAATGTTTTGTTCCAAATGCAAAAGGAATTTAGTAACAAATTAAAAAAAATAAAAATAAAAGTTTAAGGTCACTTTATAAAAAAATGTTTTAAAATTCACTTTAACTATGGCATATGATTATAATGCTTGTTTCAGTTATCTATAAAGAACTATAAATCTTACATTCAGCAAAGTCTATACAATTTATGCAACAGATACCCATAAGATATGTATACCCACTAATTTTGAACTTGATTAAATGAAGTATTTAAGATGTTATGTTCACTCACATGCACACACACATCATTGTAAAAATAGCAAAAATGAATTCAAGAGACCTCAAAAGAAAATGCCCCAAAATCTCATAGTTGAATTTTTTCATAATTGCACTATTTTCTTTAAATAGTGTATATTTGGTAAGTAAACTGAGCTGGAAATGACTCTCCAGTGTGCATTTTGTAAGGTTTATTTGTTTATTTTAATATTTCTTGGAATTTAAAATATTGATAAGTTTTTATTACTGGCATATTTTATTACATTTTATATGTCAGAAATGAATTTGATAATAAAATAATAAAAAGCTGTAAGCTAACACAATAAATTGTGAAAACCTGCAACAATTGTTTTGGGTTGAAATAATTGTTATCCTTTATCGGGTGGAAAACAAAGTAGATATATGCAACATGAAATCAGTAGTACAACAAATTTCATATATTTCTACTACTACTACTACTTAAAAAAAAAAAAAAAAAAAAAAAAAAATGTATATATCCTCCTCACACACACATATTTTCACATAAAAAACAGGGACTTAGATCCACTAAAATTTGTATACAAGTGTGTATATCTTAAGATCTAATCTTGTACAAAGCCCAAAATGAAATTGATTTTCAATTTCATTTGTGATTTCTAAAATCTGTGGAAAATGACATCCTGGTGAAGAGACAATGTATATTTCCATGGGAAAAAATGAATATAAGAAACATTTTGTAAAAAAAGTTTGAATTTGTATATTTTTAAATGATCTATAGAACAAACTTTAGTGATAATTTATTTTTATTAATATTTTTATTAGAAGTTATAAGTACAGATAGTAAGCAAGCCTAGTGTTTAATGTAGCATATCAGGTTGAGAATGTCAGCAAGTGGGAATTTGCATAATGAAATTTTACACGGGACAGAAACAATATAGTAGTGTCTACCAAGGGTGAGACCATCGCATGCATCTGTAAGCGGAAGTTTGCCATAGTCAGGATTTTCATGGCACAAGAATAGCCTGGTAGTGTTTGTCACAGAATTCTTTAAAGCAATGCATTAGATTAAGATGGTAGAATAAAATAAAAGTAAAAGAGTCAAAAAAAAAAAAAAAAAAGTGTGAAGTGGTAAGTGAAGAATCATGAAGATAATAAAACAAAAAACTAAATACAGCAAATAAATGGATTAGAAAGAGAAAAGGTGTTTTAAATCAGTACCGCGTATAAAAGATTTTCATGTTCCATCTTCAATTATTATACCTGATGATGGTCTATGCTTTATCATTTTGTTTTAAAACAATGTTTGCTTTTGCAGATTACGTCTTTTTCTTAAATTTATTCATCATTCAACATATATATATTTGATACATTTTACTGCAGTTTCAGAGTATGCTGTAGTTAAAAATTACTTTTAGCGCTTTAAAATGTGTCAAACCTCTGCGATAGGTTTCAGTTTAAAGAGTTTTGGTTATTTTGCATCAGAATAAATAAATGTTGTCAAGTGAATGATAAGTAAATATTTTTAAAATGAAAATTAGAAGCAAGGTGAAATCTAGTTAATTTTTGATGAAACATTATTTCTAAATAATAGGTTTTAGTTAACTTTAACAGGTTTAGATTTTTTTAAATTCAGATTTCTTGTTATAGTTTCATATTTGGTTTACTTGTTTTTACTTATTTTTAGATTAATAAAAAAGGAACAAGCATGAAACCAAGAATGTTTCTTCTTTTCAATGATGCACTTCTTTGTTGCAAAATTCTGCTAAAGACATTTCTTGGATATGAAAAAAATTCTTTACTCTTTTGTGCATTGCTTCCTTTGAAGATGTGCTCCACAGTTTTAATTATGGGATCTTCTGACCAAGGTGGTTTGTTTAAGGTACTGAAAATACTTTCGTGCCAATTATTTATTTTATTATTTTGACATGTTATCAAGTGATATTTTACAGATTTTAGAGCATTAGAAAAAATTTACAGTAAACGAAAATATTTCCAGATTTCTGTTTAATTGACACAAATAAAATTTTATTGTGTATTTCATGTAATTGCCATGCTATACTGTTTAAATATTTTATTAATTATTTTTGGGGGGAAAAGAAAAAAAAAAAAAAAAAAAAGCAGTTTTATCAGTTCAGCTAGTCTGTTAGTAGATTTATGTGATACTTTAAATTAGTATTACCAGAATGTTTTTTTGAAGCTTGACTTATTTTCAAATCCAAACTTATTTCTTTGTAACATATATGCAAAGAAGTATATATATATATATAATAAAGATGATCTATTAAGCATAGTAGAAGCCAAGCAACAGATACAAGATCACTGAAACACCAATGACTAATAAGATTTAAAAAAAAAAAAATTATCAGTGGATGATCAAATCTATATATATATATATATGGATTTGATTTATTTATTTTTTTTTTTTTTTTTAACTATAGATAAGTGGAATATTCCTTGTAATCTGGATTTTTCGGCATAGGAAGCGAAGAAAAAAACCAACATATGTTTTTTTTTTTTTTCTTCCCCAATTTTGGGAAAATCTGACAAATATATAATTATTTTTGAGAATCTCAAACAAGTTATTTTTAATCAACAAATTATTGTTAAAAGACCTAACTTTCAAAGGTTCAAATTAGAAAAATCTAGAAGTTCTTTGTTTGCATTCACAAAAGAATTACTAGCACAATCACTGATACAAATAATTCCCAGTTTTAAATGTCAAAGTATAGAAAATTCCCTGATAAGTTAGAAAAGTTTGTATTTTGTTTTACAAATGATCTAGAAAATTAATTTTTCGCTTTTAAAATGCTGCGAAAAATTTGTAGTAAAATTTTGGTGCTAAAAATTGGCGTCAATGCAAATGTGAGATAGTGTCAATTTATAATTGCAATCTCCTGAAAGCCAATCATTGTGGTAATGTGATACATTACCACAATATAATTACCACAATACAAGTTATATAATTTCAGGATTTTTTTAAGCGAATCTTTTTTCCCCTTGTTGTGTTTAATCTATAATTTGTCTATATACCTATATACAGTACAGTGGGTGATCAAATTATTAGAATTTTTTTTTTGACATTTTTTCGATTATCTAAAAAAATTCTAGACAAAAGGGCCTAAAACTTCATACATGCATAAAAGAACATTTAAAAACTCATATTTTCCACTATTGATTTTCAGTCGAGAGTGCAATTAGAGGACCAACGATAAATTGAAGAAGAGCGAAAATACTTTGAATCACCCTGTATAACAAAAGCTACAAATGACTTGTAACTTTAATACATTACTATGTCCAATATTTATTTGTATGTTTTGGTGCGGGAATTCCACGATTATTTAGGCAGATATAATTTTTTTTTTTTTTTTTTCAAAAATTACTATTTTTTTAACATAGTTTTTCGCTTGTAACTAGAACGGATTTCCATAAAATTTTACAAAACTTGCTGAAAAATTGACAAAACTTTAAAGAAATATTATTCTGAAACTTAAAATTCACACATGTAATATTCCTTGAGATATGAGCATTTTTAGTGAATATTATTTTACTACACACACATCAAAGGTAGAAATTTTTTTATAGCATAGGTTGAAAGCTAGATGTATTGGACAACTTTTGTCAAAAGTTCATTTGAATAGAATAAAAATCAAGCTAATTGTCAGCAAAACAACAACCTAGATTTTAGGTATTTTCCAGAGTTGAAATTTCATATGATATTTCACACATGCTGCATATTTAATTTGAAGATCCAATTATTTCTGGTTGCAAAAGTTCTTTTTTGTGAAAAACCGCTAATGAACTCACAAATCTTATTAAATAAATAAAAAAATTATAAACCTATAAGAGGTTTTTCACAAAAAAGAACTTTTGCAATGTAGTTAAAAATAATTGGATCTTTAAATTAAATACGCAGCATGTGAAAAACCCCTTATGAAATTTCAACTCTGGAAAATACCTAAAATCCAGCTCATTTTTTTGCCGACAATTCGCTTAATTTTTACTCTATTCAAATGAGCGTTTGACAAAAGTTGCTCAATATGTCTAATTTTCAAACACAGTAAAATAATATTTACTGAAAATGCTCATGTCTCAATGAATATTACATGTGTGAATTTCATTTTTCAGAATAATGTTTCTCTAATATTTTGTCAATTTTTCAGCAAGTTTTGTAAAATTTTATAGAAAATCTGTTCTAGTTATAAGCAAAAAACTTGTCAAAAAAAATTAGTAACTTAAAATATATATATATGCCTAAATAATCATGCAGTTCCTGTATTAACACATACAAATATTGTACGTAGAATGTGCAACAATGTATTAAAGTTATAAGTCATTTGTAGCTTGTGATACAAGGTGATCCAAAGTATTTTTGCTCTTCTTCAATTTGTGGTTGATCTCCTAATTGCACTCTAGACAAAATCAATAGTGGGAAATGTGAGTTTTTAAATTTTCTCTGCATGTATGAAGTTTTAAGCCATTTCGTTGTTTTTAGATAACACTGCTCGGCATAAAAATTGCCTCTGACACCATTTCAGCATATTCTTATTTAAAATGACCTCCTGAATCTGAATATGGCCCCTTATTTTTATCATTTTTCGGTGATTTTATGGCTATAAATTTGATTTTTAGGAGGAGGGAGGATTATTTTAACCGTTAAATATCTTCTGAGGTGCTACAGAGTTGGAAAATTCTAGAACATGGACATTTGCGACAAGGGAAAAATTTTGAGGGGGATTTGCCACTGAAATTATGCATTACATATCTTATATTTTTATAATCTGTTATTAATGTTATTTTTTAAACTTTATATATTTTTGTTTTTAGGTGTTAAATTAATTATTTTTCATTCTTCAAATCAAATTCATGGCCATAAAATTATCGAACAGGGAAAGAAAGTGAGGGAGGGGGTGGTGTATCTAGAAAACGGTGGGTGACTGGGCAAAATGGGTGTCATATTTGGATTCAGGAGGTCATTTTACATAAGAATCAGTAAGAATGGCATCAGATTTAGTTTTTTTTTTTTTTTTTTTTTTTTTTCCCCCAAGAGCAGTGTAATCGAAAAAATGTCAAAATAAAGAAAATTTCTAATAATTTGATCACCCACTATATTATTGATATCTGTATGCTTAAATGCTCATATAACTGCTGTTTAGACAAATGAGGTTTTTTTTTTTTTTTTTTTTTTTTTTTTTTAAATCAAGTTTTAACTTTAACTAATCCAAAGAATGTGAAACTTGTGTTATAGTAATGTAAATATTCATTAAAATATTAATGAAAGTCACTTTTATTGTGCAAAAAGATTGTAATCAATAAAATATATAACCATTAGCAATTGATTTGATTACAGAATATTAACAATTTTGAGACTTCAATAAAGTTAAATATTTAAGGTATTTAAAAAAAAGGGGGGGGGGTATATTTATTTTATAATAAGTGACCCACTGATGAGAGAAGAATGTTTTTGTATTTTATATTTGTTTTTCCCCTTACAAATAATATACTGATTCATTAAGAGTGTCAAACATAAATATGTGCTCGCAGCACGCATTGGCAGCGGGGACCCGTTACAACATTTTTCCCGATCAGAAATAATTATTTTTCTTCTTTTTTCACATGATGAAAATTAATGCAGTTTTGAGAATTCATTAATTATAGTGATTCATTTAAAGGCAAAGCTCACTAGCCATAAATATTTAAGCTTTCTTTTTTTTTTTTTTTTTTTTAAACATTGAATCAAATTTTAGTACATATCAAATATTAATAAATCATTTAAAATTGATTTTTTTTTTTTTTTTTTTGTAATTGTTATTTGAATATACAAAACTCAAAGACATTCTGAAATTTCTGGGGAAAAAAAGATGTCCTTAACTTTAACATTTTATCCTGAAATTTGGGGAAATATTGTTTTAGTTTAAAAGTGTGTTTTCCTTTTTAGTAATGTAGAATTTCCTTTTTAGTAATGAATAAATAAAGTTTAAATTTTTCTTAGCATATTAGTTTTCATTTCTCAAACTAAATACATTGATTGCTATTTACTGTTCAATTCTGCCACGTTCTTTGCTCGTGTGTGCTTTTTTTTTTTTTTTTTTTTCATTTTAACTTAATGGATTTAGATCCTAAAAATGGAAAAAGTTTGATGGTTTTTTGACATAATTTGCAAAACAACAAATAAACTTTCAAAAGTTTTTTACAATTCTTTTTAATTCAAAATTCTTCTTTTCTTACAGTTTTAAAAGTAGTTTACTTTCATTGGTATGAATGTGTAATTAAAATTTTGCTTGTGTTAATTTTACTTACAGGGTTTTTTCTAAAATATTTTTGCATATATCAATACAATTTTATGTACCAAGTTTTTATTTATTATTGCATATATTACATACCTACAGGATGGCTATAATTAAATTTATGCTATAAACAACACCTATAACTAAAATGAACCAGCATATCGAATGAATTTTCTCTATACCAAATTTGGGTGATAATCTATTTGCCCATTTCAATTTTAAAAAGCTTTTTATAGCAAAAGTTTAAGTATAATGTCTCTCTATATTTTTATAACGTTTGAGTTTAGTTATTAATAAGCATCTGTTATTAATACATTTGTCTACAGTGATGCATAAAAGTAATGAAATACTTTACAGGTACTTGGTATTGGCCGAGTACTGAGTTCTCGGCAAATTTGCCAAGTACGTTGTTTCGCATTTCTCCAACCTAATTCATATTAAATTGCTTTTTTCTTTTTTGTGAATTTTATTGTCTGCAACCTACTATTAAAATAAAAAATACATATAATACTTATTGATATATTTTTTATCCCTCCTGTTTCATATTTTAGGTGACTTGTGGTACAATATCCTATCTTCTTTTGTCGAAAATTCCTGGTGAAGCTTTTGACTGGTTCACTAAATTACACAATGCAATAAGGTTTGTTTTTATATAAAATTTGTTACTGTGACCCTTTTTTCCCCTCCTATTTAATGTAAGGTGTATTTTTAATGACATTTTATTCATTAGTATTTTTTTACTCCCAAATTTGCTGCAATGAATTTTTAATTTTGTTTATGCATGTTTGATTGATTCTGTTCTAATTCCAGTATTAATCTAAGTCCTTCCTATGTCAATAGGCTCTTCCCACATGACATCAGAGGTCACATGATAGAGGAAAAACAAATAGCAGACGTAGTCTTGTTTATCTATAGCGATTGCTGAAATAACATATTTTCTATTCTTATTTTTAATCAATCATATTTAATCTGTGTTATTTTTTTTATTCATCATCATTTTAAATCCATTTTATATCATTATTCATCATCTTTTATTTGCTGTATACATTTACAATCATCATTTAGTTTATATTTGTTATTGATGTTCATGAAGAACATGTTAAATACTCTGATTTTTGGTACTTAAATCAGTGACAGTGCAATATCGTACTGTGTAAATCCATTTAGAGCAGTAACTAAGTTAATTAACTTATTGTAACACCTTTATGCAATTAAATTAAATGAAAACATTTTAAAATTTCAAATTATAATCCATAAACATTCCACAAGAACAAGCTATATTTATTGCTAGATCGGTTAATGTAACAGTTACACTAGAACATACAAAAATCGATTCTTACAGTTTAAAATAAATCTGTAATGATAAGTATAAAGGATTTAAGTCCAAAATTATCGATTTTGAGTTAAGTACATAGTCAGACTCAGAAAAAATTTCTCTATCGATTGGTATAAAGGATTTAAGTCCATGTCATTTAGTCTTTGAGTAAATCCATTGGTAAAAAAAGATTCAAGTCAGAAATTTAGCATTAATCTATGGTATAAAATATTTAATTCAATTTTTTCCCTTTATTAAATGAAGATTGAGAATCACTGAATGGTATAAAGCGTATAAACCAACATAATCCCTTTTTCCTAATCGATTCTACTGATTAGTTTTTAGTTAGTTTAACTTTATTTTTCGTCTCCTGAAAAATCAAGAATATGGACTTAAATCCTTTATACTTATCAGTACAGAAATAAACATATAAAGTGTTTTTAAAAAATTATTAAATTTATAAATACAACTATTCTACTGTTTACAAATGCACAATATTACTTTTATTTTATTTTTTATTAAATATTAACATTTTTGTTCTTAAGAACAATATTTAATTGAATTCGATTATTCGTTTTCCTCTATCACATGATTGAGCAGACGAAACTGGGAAGAGTCCATTACTAATTTCAAATTGACTATTTTAATTAATCTTAAAAAGTTTGAAAGTCTAAGAGGGATAAATCACAGAGCATTCAAAGTGTAGTTCTTCCACTTTCCTTAAAAAATAAACTCATAAAAAAAAAGGTTATATACTGAAGCTCTCTTACAATTTTGAGAAGTCAAATGCAACAGCAGTACACAACGCTAAAAACATAGTCGAGGTATAAAAGTTAACTGTAAGCATAATAATAATAATGTGCGACATTGACTATTTTTTTTTAATTACGTACAGATCAGATATTGATCTTTTATATCTAAACAGATAAGCTTTGAAAAAAAAAAACATGATCAGTAAGGAAGTTTTATGTGTTTTGTTAGAAGATATTGCTCTTATGTAATTTGGGAAATGAAACTTTATATTGTACTTCAGATTGATCTAGTCACTGGCGTATCCGGGAGGGTAATGGGGAGGGAGAATTCCCATATTCCCATTCAGCCCATGGCCCATAATTAGAATATTTCTTTATGTCTCCGGGAAAAAAAAAGAAAAAAAGCTAGAAATATGCTAAAAAAATACTAGAATCACCAAATTCCAAAGGTTCCTGCCACGGTGATCTATAACATACCTATCAACTTTCAGCTCATTCGAACAATGTGTTTAGACAGTATCGCGCTCACTCACATATATCGACTCTCATTACAAAGACGCTATCGCACTTTAAAAGTTTGAGCCCATAGGCCAAACTATAACTTCATATTGATAAAGAATTTTTTTTTGTGTCACTTTTGTAAAATTACAAGTGCTAGATTCAACAAAATTTATACCGTTTCTGTGTCGGTGACCTATAACTTTTGTGTAAATTTTCAGCTCAATCAAATAAGGCATTTAGATGCTATCGCACATTAAAAAATTTGGGCCCATAGGCTATAATGATAAGGAATCTTTATGCCCTTGTAAAAAAACTGGATCCGCTGGATCCCCCATTCGCTGCACCACTGGTCATTCCAGATTATTTTCCTTACTATAATTATTCATTCCTTTTCCTCTAAAATGAAAATGGGTTTTCTCACTTGTTTGTTACTTAATCATTGTATACCTATGTATATATACACAGGTCATCACAAAAACTGCATGGAGAATTGAAGCTAAAATTGAACCGTAAGAAGAAGATTTTAAAGCAACCAATTTCTCCTTTTCTAAATCAGCATTCCTAGAATTATCCCATCATAAGTAAGTATTTGAATAAATAACTCATAATGATTTATATTTTTATTTTAAGCATAATTTTTCTGTGACTTAATTTAAATATATTTTTTATTTGGGGGGGGGGGGGGGGGTTAGGAACTGAAGTGCATATGAATGGAAGGAATTGTGCTTTCATTTTCACTATTTAGCAGTACAAAATTTTTTGACATATTTAGAAATGAATTTTCATTCTTAAATGCATTACACTTTGAAAAAATGTACATATTTCATTTTATGCACTTTATATCTTTAAAGTCTATTTCAATATCTTTATACTGCATGATATCATCCAGTTACATAAAATTGTGTTTCCTATAGAAATAAGTATAACTGAAAGAATATAATACAAGCTAAGATAAAGCTTCCCCGTAAATAAAGTAAATTGCAGCATTGCCTGTTAAGCGATTTGTACTAAAAGTTGATGAATACCAGTTTATGTCAAGGTGCAACTAAATATGTTATTTTAAATTCTGTACATTAGTTCTTGAGCTAGAGCTGCCAGAAATTTTTTGTTACACAGACAGACGTTTTCCTCTGTGGTATATAAGTACAAAAAACTTGATATGTATGAGGATCATGGCAAAATATTATGTTAATTTAATTGTGGTGCATATCAGATGACAGGTGACACTCTGAGTTCCAACTTAATCCTGTTTATAGGAAGGCAGGGTTTTCAGCGGTGACTAACTACCGGTAACTATTTGCTACTAAAATCAACCCCAGGCTACTTAATTTCATTCAGAGTGGCTACTATTGCATACATTAAAGACAACTAAAGCAACTATTTTTGAGTGTCTTTCATGCTGGTTTCCCTGGGAAGGTTATATAAATGTACAAAAGTTGGTGTATAACAGGGGTGGCCAACCCGTGGCCCACAAGGAGACTAACTATATTTAAAGTCTGACAACTTTGGTTAACAGATCAAAAATGAATAAATACGTTCTGACTTTTTGAAGTGAAAATACCTTTCAACGATTATGGTAGCTAAAGAATTGTTGTAATGGAATATTATTAGAACCATTATTCATTCTTTTTATTATATAGTCATAAATTTTTCCCGATTCTATTGTTAATTTAGAATGAAAATAATTTAAATTAATGAATTTTGCTCCAAATTTTCACCCTGCCTTCCCCCGAAAAAAGTATATACATGCATGAATCATATACTCACAAACATATATGCACATATGCATGTGTACAGTCATAAAATAATAATTTCCTTCCCAGACTAATTTTGCCGTAAATTATCATAGAAACCAGCAGCTGATGCCTGAGGATTGGTAATAACATCTAGTTTTTAATTCAAATGCTAAAGTTTGTTTAGACTGTCATCAACATATTAAAACCTGCACAAACTTCTATAATAATCGGAAAAGAATTATAACAATTTTAAATATAAAATAAAGTAATACTAATTAAGAAACGATGTGTATGTTTAAACTTACTTGAATAACTATTTTAAATCATGCACAAGCAAAGTGATATGTGACACAAATGGTATCATGTGACAGCCCCCTAAGAGCAATAAAAATTGAAATATCACTATAATTCGAAAAATAACTATAGGAATAAACTATAAATTTAGAAACCCATATTTTTGATGATACCCATTCTATTTGTGCAAAAATTAATGTAGGTCATAACTCATAATTTTTTTAAATATGAAATTATTAATAATTTTCATAGTTGAAAAAAAGTATTTTAATAAAAAATATGCATGGAATATATTTGGCTTATTTCATTCAGTATTCTAACGTAAAAAAGAAAATGAAATTTTAATATGTTAATTTCTTGAGAAGGCATGAATTAATGTTATTACATTCATTTATCATTACCATCTCCATATTTTAACAAATTATAACTCAGTGAAAAATTGAGAGAAACATATAAACTATACCATTTTCTGGGTTGATTTGATCCATATATTCCAAAAAGCTTGTCGAAATTGGGAGTTGCCTTTGAGAAAATGAAGTTGATGCTAGTTTTAATATGTAGACACCCCTTAAGCAAAGTCTAACTAAACTGTTCTAAAGTAGGCCTTATTACTAATCGACTGGCACCAGCCGCATGTCTCTACACTAATTTACGATGAAATTATTCGGGAAAGGAGGGGAGGGGGGCATTTTTATGACTGTACATACGGTGCAGCCCAAGTGAATAAAATAGATTTCCAATGCGGCCCCCAAGTGTTTTGGAGGGTTGGACAGGCCTGGTGTATAAGATGAGCGATATCAAAAGCTAAGCTGATTCAATTTGGGTGCACATTGGATGACAAACAGGATCATCTTTCCTCCAGTCTCAGTTTGCTCAGATAATTCCACATCAATTTCCTTACATTTACTACAAAAGTTTGCACTTTAATTTCACAGATTTAAGCACACACTTTTTTTTTTTAATCTAGCGAGTGGCAAAGAATATTAAATTGGAGTTATCAAGAATTTACACTGTATCAGCAAGATGGAGCATGATTAATTTGTTTGTAGAAATGTGAGAGAGAGCTTTCCTGACTACTTGTGTGAATTTTCCCCTAAAAGAATCTCACCAATTCTTTATAGTGTTTACTTTAATTCATAGAAGAAAGTATTAGATTTGTAAAATTTTCAACTTCCGTGTTTTATAGAATTTACATGTTTTGAGATGCCATGAATTTGATTTGATCTTTTTTACAGTTTCTTTTCTTTCAGTTAAATTATGTTCTCTACATGTGCATCCCAGTAACTCTGCATGATTTCTTTTCATTTAGACAAAAAGGAATTTTATTTGTTCATTATCCATCCAATTGTCAGAAAATTATTTTGAACAAAACAGTTCTCTTCATATTTAAAACAGAGCATTGTTTCACCTAAAATAACAGGAGACTTGGCGTTGGAATATTAAAACACGAATAAACCACTACGTCAGAAACGGCAAAAGAAAAATATTTTCGATGCATACAGCTGTTTCGGTAGCCTTAAGCGTACTATCTTCAGTGCATAAAGAATATACAGCTGTTTCGGTAGCCTTAAGCGTACTGTCTTCAGTGCATAAAGAATATACAGCTGTTTCGGTAGCCTTAAGCGTACCATCTTCAGTGCATAAAGAACACCTACTTTTTCTTGGCTAACAAAGAGTTGTGTTTAATTATTTTACCCCCAAAACAATTGTGTGCTTTAGAATTTTTATGATATTTGTTTAGAAAGTTTGTATGCGTTATATGTTATTGTGCTTTCAAAGTTTAATTTTATTTGCTTATTTTGATATTTTATTGTTGTAGGAGAATGCTTGATGTGTCTGTTGTTGTTCTCAGGATAATTCGTGCTTAAAATTGCAAAGATTGTTTCCTGAGGAGGCAAGAATTGTATCAAAATAATTTCAAGAGGTGTATTATGTCTGTGGAATTATTTGTGCATCATCTACAATACTGTGATAAAATAGTGCTGTGACAAAATGAATTACTTTTATTTATTATTAAATGTTGTACTTCTATGTTTTATATGAAAAATGTAAGATTAAAGATTTTTAAAATTCAGCCTATTTGAAAAAAGATGCCTTTTTAAAGAAAAAATTGTAAATATTATTTTACGTTACTGCATAAATCATTGAAAAACATTTAAAAATTACTGGAATGAAAACACTATCTTGAGAATAATTTAATTCATCGATGCAAATCATGTGCATTCGTGAAGAATACAAAATTTGTAAGAGAACACCATAAATTTACAAACATATACAGTGGTGGACATAATTATAAGACACCTATCTAATTTGACAAATAGTGAAAGAAAAGATTCAGAGCTTAAAAATGTTTTATCAAATACGTCAAAAATATAAATATATCATGATATCATGTCTCTGATATCATGTATAATTATTTTATAATAATGATATTTTCATACAATTTAATGAAAAAACTTAAAACATAATGGACAAAATTATAAGACACCAACCGTTTTTTCCAAATACAGTGGTCAACATAATTAGCAGACACTAATGGTGTAAAAGAAAATCCTCTAACATGGTTATTCAATATTTGGTAGAGCCGCCAT
Organism: Salticus scenicus; assembly: GCA_963930645.1. Taxonomy (NCBI): domain Eukaryota; kingdom Metazoa; phylum Arthropoda; class Arachnida; order Araneae; family Salticidae; genus Salticus; species Salticus scenicus. The sequence goes on from OZ005650.1 coordinate 371,870,721, forward strand.
TGTTTTCTATAACATGAAAGATGCGATTCGGCATCGAATTTATCAATTCTAACAAAATATCGCAACACAGTTCTTCCCATACACATTTTATAGCATTCTTTAGGTCTTCGACACATATAAACTGCCTCCCATTTTGGTAAACCGCACGAGCTAAGATCCCTTACAAGTTTTCGATGGGATTTAAGTCTTGGGAGCGAGAAGGGCACAGGAGAACATTGATACTTTGCTCTGAAAGCCACTTTTTTGGTTTGTGTGATGCATGAATCGGCTCGTTATCGTGCTGGAAAGTGTAGTTTTCGCCACAAAGAAGTTCACAGTATATGGCTAGTTGATCTTTAAGAAGATTCTTATACTTTTTGGAATCCATTCTTGAATGCACAAAAACAATTTCCGTTTTCCCTTGAACCGAAAAACCAGCCCAAACCATTACTGAGCCTCCACCCATTTGGCGGCTCATTAGTACCTGAGACTTCCGTAAATCATGCCAATAATATTGAAACCCGTCAGGACCATCCAGGTTAAACATTTTTTCATCAGAAAATAACACAGAGTACTATTTGGAGGTCCAGGCCATAGTTTGTTTAGCGAAGTTTAGACGCTCCATTTTGTGCCGGCTTAGAAGCGGTGGTTTTTTCTTCAATTTTTTATATTTCATATAGGAAGCATTATGCAACACCCTGCGAATAGTTCTCCTTGAACAATTCAGTTTTAAAGCATTTTTAATGCCTGTAGTGGTCATCTTATCCGGTGTAGCGAGCGAAGGCACATGGCGTCTGTCTCTCGAGGACAAGCAAGGAGTATGTCCAGATCTTTTAATCACCGATCTTTTCAAAACATTTCTAAATGCACATCTAGAATAAATTTTGAACTGTTATTAATTGAAGCATCAGTTCCATTTAATCTCCAAATTTCGCAAATTTCACTTTCTTTTAATTCTGTACCTCGTGACATGTTTGTAAATGCGCGAAGTCGGTTATCGTCTGCTTTAGTTAACTGTTGACATCAGAACATTGTGCAGAAAATTTGCATATTGCACATTATTTTCGAACAAAAGCAGGTGTTTTAATTAAAATGTTAGGGTGTCTTATAATTTTGTCCATGGTATTTTTAATTTTTTTCTATTAAACTCTATAAAAATATCATTTCTGTAAAACAATTCCGTGTGATAACAGAATAAATTTATGTTTTTGACGTATTTGATAAAACATTTTTAAGCTCTGAATCTTTTCTTTCACTGTTTGTCAAATTAGATAGGTGTCTTATAATTATGTCCACCACTGTATGTGCAATTGATCTGCATAATTGTTTTAACCAAAACAACTATTGCTTTTTTTCTTTTCTCTCTCTCTCTGCATTTTGTTTTCTTATAAATTTTGTTTTCTTCATTATTTAACATCAGTTTTCTAATAACGTTACTGCAATGTATGATTTCATAAACAAGTTTTCTGGATTTAGCATTAAATTACCAGCAATAGAAAAATTGTCATCTCATGTTTTAACGACCCTCTTCACTTACCGTCGCCGGAAGCCCGAGCCAATGTTATTGTATGGGGAAATTTTCTTTACAAATAACTTATACATATTTTTAAATTCTGTTTTCACATTCAGAAAATTCCCAAATGTTAAATTGACGGACCTTTTTTAAAAATGTATTTTTAATTTTAATATTTTATTTTGAAATTGCAAAATGAAAAAATTTCACATATTGAAAATACGTATTTTGCAGCTTCAAAATAAAATATTAAAAATTAAAAAAATACATTTTTAAAAAAGGTCCGTCAATTTAGCAGTTGGGAATATTCAGAATGTGAAAACAGAATTTAAAAATATGTATTAGTTAATAGGTTATTTGTAAAGAAAAATTTCCCATAGAATAACATTAGCTTCGGCTTCTGGCGGCGGTGAGTGAAGAGGGCCCTTAAGCAGTGGAATAAAAACAATTTTGATATACAAATTAGTTCTTGTTTTCTGAAAATTAACTTATTATTATTATTTTTTTTTTTTTTTACTGAAAAATGCAAAATTTTACCAAGTAAAATTTTCAATTTACAACCTCAAAATAAATTTAAAATATATGTTTTAAGATCATTTTAATAATAATGGCAACATGGAATAATTTATGTATATTTTTTAATTTATTTGTTTGAATTTAATACTAGTTTAAAAGTAAATATAATCAAGCAATGTTTAAAAAAAAAAAAAAAAAAAAAATTCCAAGCAAGTTCCTTAATAGTTCCGGTATTCAAGTTGCTTCCATGTTACCCAGAAAAGCTCCAGCTAAAACTCCACAATTTTTGGATCCAGACTGACTTCTTATTATCAAGCTTAACCGTAACTGTCAACTGCTTTTGTAATATATAACAAACGTAATGCTGCACTTTTTTACGAAACTGTTTTATTAAAAAAAATTTCCTGATGATGCCCTGATAGGCAGGGCAAAAAGCTTTGAAATGATATGTATAATTTTAAGTGGTTTTAATTAAAAGGCAGTGGACTCTCTGAAATCCGCAATAGTTGGGTCCAAGGCTTTTATGGATTGTATAATTTTGCGGATTATAGATCATTGCTTTATTTACATATATTTATCTTTTATTAGAATATAAATTTGCAATATTATTTTAAACATTAAAATACAAATTCTGTTCTATAAGTAGTTTAATTATTCAAAACATTTTTACAAAAGTTTCACAATATAAATCAGTAAATAAAATAAATAGAATAAATAAAAATGCAGATTCATCAGTAATTAACTATGAAAATTTAATATGTACATACTATTAATTTACTGGTTATTTAGTTTTTTGAACATTGGGTCAAAAGTACTTTAATTCTAATAATAAGGATAGTTAAATTTAATAAATAAATAAATAGTTATGAATTTACAAACTTCAAAAGTCAGATATCCAGTGATTTTGTTCACAATTCTAAAAAACATAATTAATTAATCAAAAATGCATATTTGGCCAAATTTTAGCTAAAAATAAATGTTTTTTACACAAATGGATTGAATCACTGCCAAAAATTATTTGCAATTATTATTATTTTATTTATTTTGAGAAAAATAATTGAAAATTTATTAACTGTTTACTGTGATTTTCATTGTTTACATACAGAAAGGAGCTGTGGATTATAGAGAATTGTGGATTATAGATCTGCAGATTTCACAGAGTTGACTGTATATCTTTTAAAAAAATTTACGTGTTTTATAGTGTCATTATTTACAAAAAAGTTTTTAAAAAGAGTATATTTTGCATATATTTCATTATATTTTATTAATTTATAATCATAATACTGTGAAATATATAGTGTAATTGGAATATCTCATCTAAAACTAATTTGATAATTGTGATAAATTAATTTGAATTATGAAGATTTTATAAAAATTCACCAAAAATTTCAAAAATGCAGAATAGTTATTTTAGGCCTGAATAATTAAGCCACAACCATTCTTCAAGACAAAATATATAGGCACAAGTGCAATTTGAATGCAACAATGCACCCCCCTTACACACGCACACTTTGCAAAAGGTTGTGTTTAATTACTTTGATTAAAAACAATTTATTTATTTATGGTGTTTTTAAATGAAATTCTCATTTTCATATCAGAGTCTCCATATCAGAGTGTGAAGATCAACCAAACCCCATGAACCTATGGAGAAGTGTGTTCTGTTATTTTGCATTATGTAATATATATTTTTAAAATTTATTTTCTGTATATGAAAATAGAATTTAAAAATGTTTTATGCAATGAGTAATATTGGGGCATATTTCTTCGTAGGTCAGGCCAGTGGTTCTCACAGGGTTGTGTGACAAATGGATTAGTGTGCTTTAGAAAATTTCCTAATGTACCCGGGGTGGTATTCCAGAGAAATGTGTCCCAATATAAAAATAAATACAGTTACTGTATTGTACAATTTTATTATACTGCTCTTGGCAACACATCATTATTATGTTAAATTAAATAGCAGTATTTTTTCTTGAGGGGGGGGCAAAAAAAAAAAAAAAGCAGCCATTTAGCCTTGTAGTATGAAGGTTTCCACTATTTGGAATAATCTGGAAACAATAGAAGTAACTGGAAAAACTTGAAAGTAAATCCAAATTTCAAAAATCAAATTTTGGAAAAAATTTAAATCTAATTTTTTCACTCCTCTTCCCCCCCCCCTCCTTTATTAATTTGATAAATATTGGGTCCAAAAAAAAAAAAAAAAAAAAAAAATCTTTTGAATATAAAATGTCAATATTAGTTTGCACTGATGGTGGTTCAGAGGAGAATTTCAGAAATTAATGATAACAATTACTCAGAAGCTAAAGTGGAAAGTATGCTAATATTACATTTAGTTCAGAAATTGACATGCTTTGATCCTAAAGTTAGTTAACCCCTTCTTAACTGCCTCGGGTGTATATATCCATCTTGCCAAGCCGATGTGTTAACTGCTCTGGACATGTATATATGCTTTTCTGAAGTACAAACTTTTGTGTTGCACTGCTATCAGTGAAGCTATTCCTACGGTTTTTGAATGGATTCAAATGGCCGTGACAATATTTTCGAAAGATTTACTTATTAAAGAAAGGATGAGGAGTGAGAGGAATCGGAAAAGGGAATGTTTCTGAAACAGTAAGTGCATAACAACGTGCATCTGTGTGAAAAATGGTGAAAACTAAGGAATTAGGAAATTAATCTCGTAACTTTTCGTTGGCAGGTAAGGGATTAAAGTGAAAATTTTGCTAACATTAGATTTAGTTTGAAAATTAACATGCATTAATCCCAAAGTTTTTTTTTTTTTTTTAAATATTTCTGTAGTGGACTTTACATTTTAGTTTTCAAGCTTGTCCTACATGATTCATATACCTCTGGGGAAAAAAAACTGAATACTTAAGAAATCAGGATTCTGATTAAAAATTATAGCTAAATCTCATTTAAAAAAAAAAAAAAAAAAAAAAAAAAAAAATCATTAAAATTCTGGAAAAATTTGGAAAAATAATTTTTTTTTTCACCTTGCATTTTTTGTTTATTTATTTAGCTCGATTTCTATGATAAAGGACTCCCAAAACCTACGCATATTCAAAGATTTCTTCTGTGATGGACAATAATATATCACCACTACAATCGCTAATGATTTTGCAAAAAATATAACTGAAGAATACTAATTAACTTCATTATATCTTAATTAAAATAAAATCTTTTTCATTATGAGACATTTATTTAAGATACACATATAAAAAACAAGTCAAAATGTATAAATGTTTTAAAATTCATCCGAATTTCCTCATGGTATTAGAAACATCTTACATACATACATATACACTAAAGGAATTATTGAATGAAAATAGAATATTGATCTGCTAATATGCATGCCTCATTGATTGTGTGTGGTTGGCTGGCAGTATGCCGTCCTTCCAGGAAAATACAAGAAACAGTGATGTCATTTGGGTTTCAAAATCCTGGGTCCCTGGGACCCATGAGTTCCAAAAATCTGGGTCCTTTTTTTTTTTAAAAAAAAAAGGGGTCCCCACATAAATGAATTTATATAAAGATAGAAATAAAAATTTTATCTTACTGTAGATGGAAAATAGTTTTTTATGAATATTTAACCAGCTCTTTTTGAAATTGTCTTAAAACTAATATTATGTAGGAGGTGGTTGCTGTTAAGAAACAATTGAAAACATTTAGCTCAATGTGCTCTGGAAGCAAAAAAAAAAAAAAGAGAAAATATTGTATAATAGCTAATTATTATTCTTATTTTCAACTAGAAACATTTTTAAAAAGTTCTTGAAATTATCAGCATTAAGAGAACAAAATGAGATTTTTTTTTTGTGTGTGAGGGGGAGGGGGGGGGGGGGGGGGAGGAAGGATGAGTTTCGAGATAAGCAGATTGATTGCAAAATTTAGTTACACATTCCACTTCAAATACAGTAAAGGATCCATTATCCGGCAATCGCGAGACCAACCTGATTCCGGTTATCAGAATTTTCTGGATATTAGACCCAGCCGAATATAGAAATATCATGTCTGCAAAAGTTATCCCTAGTGCTCCACCCTCCTTTAACCAGAAAATAACATACCAATAAACTGTACTGATAACTTAAATAATGAATTAGAGAAAAGGTAAAAGAAGTGTACTTAATTATCTGTAAAAGAAATTAATAATAATAATAACATTCTGATTCTAACAAAAATATTTTATTTCTTGCTTAATGCAGCAAACATATTATTATTTTTTAATACTTAGGTTTTTTAATAATAAAGTTTCTTGAATCTTAATATAGACTTAACATCATGTTCCTGTAATCACGTTCGTTCATCTGTTTAATTTGTTTTGTTTAAGCAAACTTAGAACGCAGCTGGATAATGTAGTTCAATGTAGCGGCACTTTTAATTGATAACTTTTTAGTATCGGAACTTTAGTTTCGCATTTCTTTGTGTTTGTTTCTCGCCCGACATTCTACTGTGTTTATCATATTGGAATTAGATAGGAATGTTCTTGATTTTTTGAAAGAATGATTTTGCGACCATTTTTTGAATTTTGTATTTCGGCTAAGCTTTGATAAAATGCACCCATTGGCGATTCGTTACACGCTGATGCTATTTGGTGTATCGTGCATTTTTTACTGATAATCTTTTCACATTGGAACTTTGTTTTTGATTTCACGCCGGCTACTTGTTTCTGTTTATTGTATAGGATTGGTTCTTTTTCCTTTATGGTAAAATGGAGTTTTAGAGGATTTTCATTTTTATTCTTCAGAGCAGAATGCCTTAAAATAAAAAAGATAAGGAAAATATCAGTTTTAAACAATAAATATATTTTGAAAATTACGCGTCCCCTGGGACCCGCCACAATAAATTTTTTGCGTTCAATTTTCTATTTTTCATGTACTTTACGTGCTACAGCGCGTAAACGGCATCACTGTATAATTATTGCATCCATAGTTTAGAATTTTAATGTTTTCAAAATTGGGAATATGATCAGTTTTAAATGAATGAAGTACAATTTTTGCCAGCCAGCCACACACGATGAATGAGGTATGCGTAATAGTGTCTCATTATTCTGTTTTACTCTAATAATGTCTTTGAATGTATGTGTTATTTTTGTAAGATGATTTTTGTGTATATTCATTGTATTTTATTTGACTGGAAACAAAGGAAAAAATAGTTAATATCAAGCTAAGCACAACTGTACATTGCTGTAGATAGCAGGTGCTGCTTTATGCAATATATTGCTAATACTTAGGCAATGATCTAAGAAACTTTGAGCGATATTTTTGTAATATTTGACTATGAACTGTGGCCTAGGTCTGAAGTGTATTGATACTATGCTTGCAAAATGAATTTATTTCTGCCAGAAAACTTGTTCAGATAGGAGAAATATGTATATATTCAGCTGATGACTGAGGCTCAGTCAGCACTGAAGAGCCTGCAATACCTATCTTCACTGACAGCCAAAATCCATGTTATTCTTGGTGATGTGGAATGAAAACTATCTTTTTTAGAAAATTTTCTGAAAATTTTTAAATCGCATAAAGGCAATATATATATATATTAATATATCGGGTTGTTCGATAATTAATGTCGTTTTTTTTTTTCATGTTTTTCGAAGTGAATTTATTTATATTAACAACAAACATTAATCAGTGATATATTGACCATTTTGTTGGATGACCTTTTGCCATCTTTCGGTAAGTTGAAAAATTCCACGTTCGAAGAAGCCTTGGTTTTTAGAAGCGAAGAACTGGTGCACCTCATTTTTAACAGCCTGATCAGAATTGAAAGTTTTACCATTGAAATGGTTTTGAAGGGACCGAAACAAATGATAGTCTGATGGTGCTAAGTCAGGGCTATAGGGTGGATATGGCATCAGTTTCCAATTGAGCTCTATTAATTTTTGACGGGTTATCAAAGAGGTGTGTAGTCTGGCGTTATCATGATGGGACATCACGCCTTTGCGGTTAGCCATTTCAGGGCGTTTTTTCTTGATTTCTTCGTTTAATTTCGATAGTTGACGACAGTAGACATTCGAATCAATAGTTTGGTTTCTTGGAAGCAGCTCAAAATAGACTACACCCTTGTAATCCCACCACACAGAAAGCATAATCTTCTTTTGGTAAAGATTGGCTTTGGACGTCGATTGTGGGGGCTCATCTTTCTTGGACCATGATCGTTTTCAGACTATGTTATCGTAAACAATCCATTTTTTATCACCCGTTATGATTCTTTTCAGAAATGGGTCGTTTTGGTTACGATTCATGCTTTTGGTGAGGTGGATTTCCTTTAATTCGGGAGGAACCCAAAAATCCAGTTTGTTTACGTAATCAAGCTGTTGTAAGTGCAGGTAAACTGTTGAATTCGATATGTCGAGCTTCTCTGCTATCTCTCGAGTTGTCATACGCCAGTTAGTTTCGATTAACGGCTTTATTTTGTCGTCATCAGTAGTGGTTGGACGACCAGTATGTGGTGGATCTTGCACATTAAAATTTCCAGAACGAAAGCGAGCAAACCAACCCTGACACTGGCGTTCAGTAAGGCAGTCCTCACTATAAACAACACACAATTTCTTTCGAGCTTGCACCGCATTTTTGCCCTTTCGGAAGTAAAACAATAAAATATGCCGACAATGCTCTCTTTGATTGTCCATTTTCAAGTTTATTTTTAACCAACTTGTTGTTTACTAATGACGCTCAGTTTTTGACTGAAGGTAGTCTAAAGTCTAACCTTTAAAATAGTATAACCTTTAAAATAGCCACGCAATCACTACAACATGAAATATGCAGTTCACCCGGTCTATGAGAAAAAAACGACATGAATTATCGAACAACCCAATATTTAAACTTTCCTTTTATTAGTCAGTACAGTTATATGAAATATAACAGTGTACATAATAAATATAAAATAAACCTATCTTTACTTCGCAGTCGTTCTGAGATCTTTCAGCGCCGGGCACCCGGGCCTCTTCGGAGAACGTTAACACTGTGACGGAGTCTTGGGTCTCTGGCTGCTTCCTTGTTGATCTTTCAACAGGTGGTTCCATGCCCTATTTGGGGCTACTGCGCCGCTTTCGTTACAGGTGTACTTTCAAAAATAAACTCTTTTATCTAGAGTCATCATGTAGAAAGCAACCAGCAGCATGTTTTCTACAACTTGCTGTAAAGGTTAATATAGTACAAAAGCTCTGTGGTTGATATCAGAATTTTTAATGTCCTCTCAACAGAAACTTTGTGTAAACACAATTATAAAGTATTTGGCAACATTCAATGTATGTATATTGATAAATTAATGCACTGTTAGGCTTGTATCTGTTTCTCAAGATATTCATTTGATCGTTACAATTAAAAATTATTGGTAACTATTGAATAAAAATCCACCAGATCTGGCAACACTGTTGATAAATGATCACACTGTGATAGAGGTAATTTGATTTGAATTTTCAAATAGGCTGCCAAAATGAAGATGAAAGTTGGGATGGGTCAGGCAGGCAAAACAAAGAAAATTCTTCTACAAGGCCTGACCAGCAAAACAAAGACAAATTCCTCCCAGAAGTTAACTAAGGCAAATTTTTGAGATGTAAAGTAAGGTTTTCCATATTTTAATCATAAAGAATATTACTTTCAATCTGCAATAAAAGTGTTGTCACCCAAAATTTTCAATAAAGTAGGATAAAATACTTCCCCATATTACTGTATGTAGCACTTAAACATGTGCACAATAAGTTAATTTCTAAAGTAAATTTTTATTACCTGTATAAATAATTATAAAAAGTTTAAGTTTGAATAAAATTTAGGGAAATCAAATGAATATATGCATATACCTTATTTATGTAGATTACTCAAAAATTATGATTAATAGTCATTAAGAATTATTATAGCTTTTTAGCTTTATGCATGTTTAAAAACATTAAATCATAATTTTAGATTTTGTTTATTAATTTCTTTTTATTTAATAGCTAATTTTTCTTATACATTTTTTCTTGGAGAGTTTAATTTACTTCTAGCTTTTAATAATTTTGTTTTATTTTGCAAAATCTTCGTAATTTAGAGACTTAGAAAATTTTCCAGGAAATCCACAGCTCTAGAGTTATTCTATAAAAAAAATTGTGTTATTCATCACCTAATGTATGTTATTTTTAATTCCATTTTCTTATTCAGAAAATTTGCATTCGTTAAATTAGTACTCATTTTCCAAAAGTTGGTTTTTAAAATTTTTAATATTTTTGAGTTTAAAAATATAAAAAGTAACTAAGTGCATTTTTTCCTTTTTTTAAGTTGTAAAATGAAATACTAAAAATTATAAAATATTTTTTTTTTTTAAACAAGTACTAATGTTAATGTTTTGAATTTTCAGAAGGTGAAAACGGAATAAAAAAATATATATGTTACATAATGAATAATCTTTATATATTTAAAAAAAAAAGTTACTGTAGTTGGCATAAAAATTTTGTTGTCTGCGACTGCATCTCCTCGCAGAGGGCAGTGTAATTCGCATCATGAGAGGTATCAATGTTTGCCAAATACTCTAAGGAAGACATTTCAGTTGCTTAGAAATTTTTATCATCTTAATTAATGAAATTATTAATTAAATACATTGGGTTTTAAAGATACTTTTTTTTTTGTCATTTATTAAAAGTTTCTCATATTACGTTATTTTCCACAGGAAAATTAAAATGTGATCCATGGTGGAAAAAATAAAATAAATGTCAATGTTACTATTAGTAAGAAAGAAATTTTTTGACTTGAAACAAATAAAAAGTGTTACCTTAAATATTTTCATCGAAAAAAGGAATTTAGATTTGTAATTTATCGTCTGCAGATATCTTTAGAAAATTATTTTGAGAAAATTATTTAAATTTATTTTATTATGAATTTTTTTTTTTTTTTTTTTTTTTTTGTGAATAATGAAATAATGTCGTGTCTGTATAATTGACTAAACTTTTAAAACATATTTTAAAATACTTAAGATATATTGTGGTATAAAAAGATATAGAGTCAAATTCAAACTCATTTATAAATCTAATTTGGCACTGATAGTTTTTCAACATTACACATTAAGGTATTTCTTTGATACATTTCATATTTCTAATTCAGCAAGAAAAAAATTCATCACCTAAAACTCTTATAGAGATATGAATGCATTTCATTCTTCAATATTTTAAGAAGTAGGTAGGGAAGAATTAAAAATTGAAGCTGTGGGAGATTTTTCAAATTAAAATAATAATAATAAACTTTTTCTTTTAAGATACTTTTGAGTGTTTAAAATTATTACCTAGCTGTACATTAGAAATATATTTAAACTGTTATATATTGCCTTAAATTAACTAAAAAATTCAATAGTAAAAAGTATAGGCATTAAAAAAAAAAAAAAAAAAATAGATACTAGTTTTTTTTTTTTTTTTTAAGCAGTTACACCAAAAAATTTATTGCAAGATAGTAACAAAAATTTAAAAGTTGCCAAGGGGGTCATATACTAAAGCTGTAATGCAAAATGGTCTAAATGTTATGAAATGTTTCTATCCTAAAAAAATTACTGATTTTAAGTATAATATTTCATTAAAAGAAAAAAAAAATATGGTATTAAATAAATATTATGTATTTCAATTTAACATTGAATATGGGAATTCCTATAACATTTATCTGCTTTTGTCTTGTGTTAGGCACTATTAATATTCTATTCAGTGAAAAACAAAACAGGGGAGGTAAAGCTTCTCTCAGGCGTTGGTGAGCGGAGCGACCCCTTAATTATATGAATAGATTTTTTCATAAAATAACACTGGCTTTGGCTGTTGGCGAAGATAGGTATTGTAAGCTTCTAAGTAATTTTTCAGTGAATTCACTGTTAATAGTAACAGTAAAAGAAATGATGAGTTTTATCATTCAGCAATTAGAAAAAACGAACTTGCATGAATTATAGAGTGTAGTAAAAATTATTTTCATCCTATCCTATGGAAATGCCTCCATTGAAAGTGGATTTTCCACCAACAAGAATATTCTTAGAAATTTTATTCATTAATTTATCAAACATGAATGTTCATTTAGGTGAATTGGAGTGTAAAGTATCGGAGTTGTGCCACGATTAATATTCTCACCTGTTATATGTGCGTTTACAGACTCTGTGACTTTGCCAATGGATATTGTGAGAAATGCCAAGCTGGTTATCAGGCAGGGTAGCTCAGTGATAGAGCAATCACACATTAAGCAGAGTGCCCAGGTTTGATTCATAGCATTGGCATTTTTCACATTTTTAGTATAAAAAAAAAATCAACCTTACACTTATTTATTACACAATTTATCTAAAAGAATATTCTTGTTGATAACCTGACTGAAGATTGATTCGATTGTATCATACTATCACAAATGATGGTGTATGATTATGTAAACATTTTGAGAGGACCAAGCGAATGAAATATATGAAGCAGAGTTCTTACTTTTATCAGAAGCTTCAGAAAAAAATATGAAGTATGTTTAGAGATGAAAAGACAGTGTTAAATTGATAGAGAGATTTGGTTTGAATTGAGATAAATAAAAAAAGATAATAAAAAGGTTAAGAGAAAAAGGTTAAGAGAGGATAATAAATTCAAAAAGAAAATGTTTAGAAAATAAAATTAGTTATTATTAATTATGAAGTCTAGTATTTTTGAATTTCCATGCTATTTTTCTTACTGTTCTACTATACTGATCTGTATTCTTACTTCTTGTTTGTATAAGAGTACATTAAAACAATTTTGTTATCACTGTTAACTTGTTGTTTTTTAAGGTTTGAGATAATTTTTTACCTTTTTTCTTCTTCCAGTTTTGACATTTGTGTTCTTTTATTAAATGTCAATAAACTTTAATGATGCTATAGTAGTTTTCCTTAGAATAAGCAGGTTAAGGTCACATATGCATCCTGCTGTCAGAGGCGAGGACTTGATTATTCAATTTTCTCCCCTTTTTTTTTCACATAAGACTTACAAGGGAAGTATGAATCAATAAATTTCTATTGAACCCAAACCAAGCTTAAATTAAAGAGCATGGTCTAAAACATAGGGCAGTGTGCAAATTTGCTGCAACAACCCCCCATGGAGTGAGGAAACGACCCTAAAAGTTTAAAACCAACGAAAGATATTCCATTAACAAGACGGTGTGGCGTAGTGGTCAAAGTGCTCAGCTTGAGTGACGAAGGCCCTGAGATCAAATCCCGGTGGCTGCTTGCAGGTTTTATTTTATTTATTTTTTTATTTATAAATATAAATGAAATACAATATAAAAATACCTGAATAATTTCAGGGAGGGGAACATGTATTAAATTCAATTAAAAAATATATAATGATATATTTTTAATCATTAAAATTCTTTATTAATTATTATTATTATAATAATTTGAATAAATGAATAATTTAAGGAAAAATATTTTTCCTCATTACACGTTTTTTTTTTTTTCCTTAAAGTTTATTTATTTATTTATTTTATTAATATTTCACGGCAAAGCCACTAGTAGGAAATGATTATTGTCTGCTTTTAATTTTGTTATTTTTTATACGGAAAATATTATTTATATTGCATTTTTTTCATCTGCTTTTAATTGCGCTATTATTCATACGTAAAAAAAAAAAAAAAAAAACTTTTACTCATTGTTATTATTCTGCTGGCCCTTGGCCTTGCATATGTTTACAGCTTGGTTACATTTCCAAAATTTAAAAATCTAGTTATTATATGCATTTTGTAAAGCATGTTATCTCGAAGAAAAACCGAATAATTTCTAAAATGTTCGCGATATGTGCTTCAATGTTGAACAAGATTGTAATGAAATTAATCGTGATAAATTTTCTTTTACATGTTGTTCTCGTCGTGAAAAGTGCTTATGATTTGATCATTTTCTTACTTCTAATCACAGTCATTATTGACTTGAAAATGCATTTATAAATGTCAACGTGATTTTTTTCTTCACAAAGAGGTAATTTTATCCAAAATATTTCTTAATAGTATCTTTATATAGAGTATATTTATTAAGTTTAATAATTATTTTCTCTAAAGTTATTCATTTATTTTAATGTTTTGTTTTATTTCATTAATATTTAAAAATATCAAAATAATAAGCATTTCGTCGAAGTTTGAACTCAAGTAAACTTAAGAAAAAAGAAAAATGTATAATAAAGAAAATTTTTAAATTATAAATGTATTAGGTTATTGCATAAATTTGTGTGGTTTTTTATTGCTTCATTTCATAAAAATACATCAAATCAAATGACAATTTTTAACCAAAATACTCTCCATTACTTTTTACAACCTTTGCCCATTTTTCGGGAAACAAATGTATACCACAGCGATAAAAGCTCTCGTCTTTGGAGGCAATAAATTTATCCGCGTCTGCACGAACTTTTGCAACAACCTAATATATATATATTTTAGTTGAAATAAAATATTTTATTAATTTAAAAATATATCACATATTTTTAATTAAATTTAATACATGTGCCCCCCCCCCTGCAATTATTCATATATTTTTATATTGTATTTCATTTATATTTATAAAAAGAAAAAGAAAAACCTGAGAGCAGTCACCAGGATTTGATCTCAGGACCTTCGTCACTCAAGTTGAGCACTCTGACCACTACGCCACGCCGTCTTGTTAATGGGTTATCTTTCATTGATTTTGATGGAAACAGCTAAAACTTTTAGGGTCGTTTTCTTGCTCCATTGGGGGTTGTTGCAGCAAATTTGCATGCTGCTCTATGTTTTAGACCATGCTCTTTAATTTAAGCTTGGTTTGGGTTCAATTGGAATTTTACTGATTCATATTTCCCTTGTTAGTGAAATGGAAGTACACATTTTTTGTTTATTCTCTATTTAAAGTCTTGACTAAAGCAGGTGGAAAATTGTACCATGCAAAACTAGTATGTTGTGGCCACCACAAGGCTTTCTTCTATATTTTCCTATACAAATTCACCAAGTGCAAATAATTTATTAAAACTCTTATTTATCAAAATTGTCTAACATGATGAATGCAAATGATTTTCATCTTGGAGAAAACTAACACTGAATATCCAAAGAAAGACAGTTTTATTGTCTTTAAATAACATCTTAAAAAATGCATTTTTATAATGGTTATATCACATATCATTCGTACAGTTATATGCCATAGAATTTGAGATATAACCTTCCCGTTATTGAGGAAATTTGCAGTATAGCAGCGCTACTTATTAGACATATGCTGGAGCTCCGGATCCGTATCAGCGAGAAAAATATATCCGGATCCGCTTTTTTCCTTCGACGGATCTAATACGGATCTTTTGTAGAATTTTCTAAAATTCCAAAGGAAACTATTATAACTAATTATCAACTATCTTTAATGTATAAATAAAAGAAATACAGCGTAGCCTCGCCTTTACGTTCTTGGAATTTATGTTTTCCAGCAATTTGCAATTTCTTCTTTAAATCTATTCATTTTTCCCATGTGTGCAAGACATTTCCGTCTTCACTTTTACATTGATGAAATGTTGAATTTCCTGCCATTTGCATTTATCATATACAGCATATATAAAGAAAATACATGCTGTGATTTAATTTTAAAAATAATATAAACGCATGAGAGACGGCTTCAGTAAGGCAGATGAGATTATTTTTTAACAAATAAACAATGCACCAAGGCCGCAATCAGGAATCAAAGCGACAGTTTGAAGGCAGGTGTTAAACTGTGTATCATTAGAACCGAAATTCTCATTTTTATAAGATCGATCATGCATTATCTATGAGACAGCAAATTTTAAGAAAAGGAATTAATTATAAAATTAATTATACTTATTTTATATAATATTTAATTTTCTCTTAATTTTAAAGCAGTACTTAAAAAAAAAAAAAAAAAAAAAAAAATGGAAATGTATAGATAATGAAATGTTATGCAACATTGTAAATATCTAGAAAACCTTTTTTTTTTTCTTTTTTAATTCCAGTAAAATTATATAGATAAGTTTTATTAAATAAAATGTTATTTCCTTGAAAAACGTGTTTAAATGAGATGTTTGGTTGCAGAATGTTTACTTTCTCTTACCCATATACTTTGAGGGAAAAAAAAAACTTTCTTGAATATTTTTCTCTTATCTTTCTGGACCAGTTTTATGATTTAAAAAGCAAATTTTCAAACAGATTTTACTACAAAGTTCTCCACGTAAAATTTAGGATTGAGTGGAGTATTCAAAACAAGAAACAGTTGTTAGGAAAGGTGTAATTTTGAAAAGTATTTAAAAAATGGCAAGGATAAAGCGATTTCACAAAAAGTGTCAATTTTAGAATGAAAATCAAAATGTAATTTAATGCATAAGATGACAAAATAATTAAATGTTAGCGAATTATTGATAAGATGCTTTTTTAGCAAGACATAAAATTTTTGGCTATTTAATCAGGGAATTTGGCTTTAGGCGGCATTGCGAGATGCTATTACAAATAAAAGAGACAAATAAGTCAATTTTTCTGCAGTGCGGCTTTTTTTTTTTTAAGGCACTGTATATTAGAGCCGTTTTTAAGATGATAATTTGTCTTTATTTAGTTTTCCTTGTCCCATTTCCGTTTTTTTTTTTTTTTTTTTAACCGAAAATTAAAATATGAAGTCTTTATGAAGTTCCGTCATATCAGATTCAGAAGATTCATCAGATACATGTTTCAACACCCCCCCCCCCCCCCCACCCACCCACCCACCCACCAAAAAAAAAAAAAAAAAACATACATGCATACATAATGAATAACCTCTAAAAACAACTTTTTTGGACCTTAAAACTTGTAAATTAGGCGACAAATCAATATCAAAATTTTTCACTGAATGCATTACTTCCATTATTTACGGTAATCGTTTAATGGAAGCAAAAATTGTTACTTTTGTTCTTAATTATTATGAATTTTCCAATGATCCGTATCTGTATCCTCGGATCTTGATACAAAAAAACCATATCCATGGATACAGAAAAATAACTGTCCTCACACTTAAAATAAAAGTATTTCTTTTTCTTATTATATATATATATATATATATATATATATATATATTATATTTAAAGGTTTTTTACTTTCTTTTATTTCCATGAATTTAACTTTATAAAAGCCTTTAGTTATTTCTTTCCTCCTTTTAAATTTCTCATTTTCTTTTCACGTTGCTCAACGTTAAATATCAATCTTTGTTTACTTTTTATCATTGCCATTTTATGAAGTTCTAATGTTTCTATTTTAGCTGTTGCCATCACGTCATAATTGCTTAATTTAATTTACCGGAGTGTTTTGGCTTTTGCCACTAGAGAGCTTCATCATTGATGTTTTTAGTTGTTATCGATGTTTTATGCAAATGTGACGTTCTGTGAGTAGTATAAATGCACGCAATGTCTATCGTACTTGGCAGTTGAGGAGCTGATCAATAGCAATGCTGGTTATTCAGCGATGAGAGCTGTTTGTTGATGTTGAGCTGGTCTCACATCGTAATTTAAAAAATGTTTTTTATGAGGAGGTTTTTCTGAAATGTGTTTAAGGTTTATTCAATTTAGTTTCTTCAATATATTAAAAATATTTAAAGTTAGTTTTTGAAATATAATCATTGTTTTTTTTTTTTTTTTTTTAATTTGATTTTGAGTTGACAGAACCTTTTGTTAATGATAGAACTTTATACTATGATTGAATGTTCCTTTAAACTCACTGGTCAACCTGGAGACCGTGAGATGTAAATTCTCTATATCGTTTTTTTTTTTTCTCACTGGTCAAAAGGGCGACCATGAAGTAGTGCTAGTTGATTCTTCATCTTATAGGTTTCTTCATTTTTTCCAGTGGTCATGTTGGCGACCCTGATGATCGTTCATTATTAAGTTAATTAAATATATAAGTGCAGTCTTCTACAGTTGTGAATTTCTCAATAGAGTTTTTCGTTTTTTATGGTAATTTGGCGACCTAGATGTATCATATTGTTTTTTCTTCAAGTAAAAGTTTTTCATCGTGATAAAATGTAAATTTGTTTTTTTTTTTTTTGTTACAAGAACTTTTACAAATTAGAACGTTCTTTCAAGAAAGTGTTATCAACTTTATTGTCAAGTTTTTCTGTTACCTACTGAAATTGTAATAAGGTAAATATGATAAATTATGTTTCTATATTGTTGAATCTAATTGTTAAGTTTTTTGTTATATACTAATGTTTGAATAAATTTTTATTAAGTTTGAAAAAAATTTGTTATCATTTTGAGTCAACACATTTAGTTACTGGTCAAATCATTTTTATTTAAGTTCAAACTTAAACGTTTTCACTAAATTGTGTTTCTGCTTAATAAGATTTTCTAAAAGTTTAGCCTTTTATCAAAGGCTGTTATCACTGATATCCATCTGTATCCGCGGATCACAGTTTTTGACGATCCGTCACATCCCTACTACTTATTGGTCAATAAGCATACAAATTGAATCAGCATAATGTCTCATAATGATCTCACATATCAAATTTTGTTTGATGATACACAATAGAACCTGTGATATAGCCTTCCCTTAAATTGCGGAAATCATTGTGTAGCAGCGCCACCTGTTAAGCGGCTGACCCTAATTTATGTCAAAGTGCATCTACATATAAATTTATATGGAATTTTGTGCAGTAGTTCCTGAAATACAGTTGCCACAAAATTTTTGTCACACATAGACAGACATATTCTAAAAATAGTCAAATCGTGTTCTAGACCTATCAAAATGTCTAAATCTGTCAAAAAACTTTATGAATCCAATACTTTCTTCTTTTGAATACTGAAGAAAGTAAAAAGTGGTAAGAGTGATTTCATCTTTCATAATCATGACAAGAGAAGGAAGAGAAGACAAGATACTTGACCTTTAACTGCCTCTATTGAGTAAAAATATTATAAAAGGATCAGTTTTCTGTTATCAATTAAATAATTATTGAAATTTACTATATATTGTGAAAAAAAAAAAGTTTATAAAGAAAATATTTATACATGTGTTGAAGTGCCTTTTCTATAATCTCTATGCATTAAAAAAAGTTACTGTCACTGGTGTCAAATTTTTTTGTCTGCGACTGCATCTTCTCTCGGAGGGCAGGGTCTTTTGCGTCATGAGAGGTATCAATTTGCTCTGAATACTCCAAGGAAGATATTTCAGCTGCTTAGAAATTTCTCTCATTTTAATTAAAGAAGTTATTAACTAAAAAGAACAGGAGAAAGAAATTAAAACTTCTTCACACTCCATAAATTTTAAGTCAGCACAATCGGTTTCGAAAGGACGTAGCCTTTCTTCATCAGGTGCAAAAATACACATGCTACTGTCTTGGAGGCAAAAGCAAGACTGGGAGTCTTGCTTTTGCCTCCAAGACAGTAGCATGTGTTTTTTTGCACCTAATGAAGAAAGGCTACGTCCTTTTAAAACCGGTTGTGCTGCTTAAAATTTATGGAGTGTGAAGAAGTTTTAATTTCTTTCTATTAATTGTATGCCAGTTTTTGAATTTAGTTTTGGTAAAAAGAACAGGTTTATGAAGGTATTCTATTTGCCACCTTGAAGAAAGTTTCTTTCAGTGATGTTGTTCTTCTGTCATGAAGTTATTTTACACGGTAAAATGAAAATATGATCCATGGTTGTAGGTAGGTAGGTTGGGTTTAACGTTGCACCAGTACTGCACTATGGATAATTGGCGACAGTCTGTGATGGGGATGTTCTGGTGACATACCATCACAATTTTGATCATCCACGGAGGGGATGGTTCCCTTGCTTTGGTGATCTCCAGAGGTATAGTTTTGATGGGAACATGGAGAACTTCATGGCTAAGACGAATTTTATGTGCACCAGCCACCATTAGTGTACATGACGGTCTTTGGCCAGCTCAAGTATCGAACCAGCAATCTTTCAATTATGAGCTCGGTGCTTTACCGACTGGGGTACTGCGGCCTGAATCCATGGTTGTAAAAAAGAAATAAAAAAGGTCATACACTAAAGTTGTAATGCAAAATGCTCTAGATATTACTAATTTCTTTGTATTTAAAAAAAAAAAAAAATACTGATTTTTAGCATAATTTTCATAAAAATAAATAATGTGGTATTAAATATTATGTATTTTAATTTGACATTGAATATGGGGATTTTTATAATATTTTTCTGATTTTGTCTTGAGTTATGCACTTTTAATATTCCTGTTCAGTGAAAAACAATGCAGCGAATATGTGGGCAGAGCTCTCCATGGGTTAATAAGTAAAGTGAGTCGGGGAGAGGCGAAGCTTTCCTCGGGGGGGGGGGGTTGGTGAGCAGGGGGCAGAGCCCTCTTGTTAAAGTTTTGGTTCCTATAACATTTTTCTATTTAATTCTGATGCCCTGAAAATTAGCACTTGAAACACCTTGAATATTCTTGTTGTGCATATTATTCATTTCAAAATTTTAGCAGTGAATATTACGTAAATATTACTTGAATTAAATTTAGATAAATATACTCAAATAAAATGCTTAGATTTCTCAAAAAGAAGCATTTGAATGAATAATCCTATTCTGGAAGTGAACAAAACTATTCGAAAATTTAGAGTTATTCAAAATGATATTCTATATTTTAACATACCATAATAAAGTCAGTTACAAACGAACACTAACCAGAACAATCTTTTTTTTAAAAAGGACAACTCCCTTATGGACTATCATCCATATAGGACTATAATGGACTATCACCTGGATACTCCAGATATGTCCATCTCATCCCATGCTTGTTTCAGCATGTCTGGTGTTAGAGCGCTTTCACACTGACCGACACGACAGCGACTAAATCGGCTGATAAATAATGCAACGATTGGAACAATATCGTGTCGGATAGTACACTGCTTTTACACTACACCGATATCGGTCCTACAAAACGGGAACTTTTCTTTTCATTCCATTCCGAGATTGCGCTGTGCTAGCACGCATTCAAATATAGCTCCTCCGTATATCAAATTGCGGTTGTCATATTTATCATATCGCATCGCCGTAGAAAAAATAAGTAAATAGAAGGGGTGGTGGAGGAAATTCACTGGCTGTATGCATGATATAAAATCAAGATACGTGGAAGATTATTTTAGATACCTTTCGGAAAACTACAAGAGATCCTGCGAAATATTTTAATTATTTTTACATTAGTGAAGGAATTTTTACTGATAATTTATGTTTTTAATCAAAAATAATTATCAGATTTATATAACAAGATGAATATATAAAAGACATCAGAAAATTAATATTTTACTTTACCTTTTTTCTTTTTCTTTCTTTCTTTTTTTAATTTAAATTCATGAAAATGTTTAATAAATGAGACATCAGACCCCAAAAATGATATAAATTCACGCAATTTTATCAACTTAATCAAGTTATAATTTCAAAACAATGTGGCACTTGGTGCATTTGAATTATAGGAATACAACTTTTCTTTTTTAAATACAAAATATATTTATTAAATTAATTAATTAGAAAATTATTTACACATTTTCATATTGTTAACAATTTATTATTTATTTATTAGTTAATATATGGTTACATAGTTAATTTATTTATTAAATCCCATTTTTTTTTTTTTTTTTTTTTTTTTTTTTTTAAGAAGCATTGCTCCTTTATGTTAAATAACCTTAAGAAGGAGGGGGGGGGAGAAACTGTATGTCTCAACAAGATTTTTTCTTATACATATATATATATATATATATAATTGAATTACATTTTTAAAATCACGCTTTGTTTTATTTATACGAGCGATTTTTGGAAAATAGGATGAAGACTAGGTGAAAATATTTTTTCTTTTTAATTTTTTTCTAGTTGTTTCTTATAATTCTAATAAAGCTTTATATACACACTTCCCTCTAAATAAGGGACAGCTTTGGGACCAGGTACTTCACCTTTATATAGAGGTGTACCTCATTTAGAGGTTGTATTTCTTAATAAGCTTAATTGTTATTAATCAATCGATTTTACATAATATTTAGTGCCTTAAAAAGTGTATTTGATATTATATTACAATTTATCAATATAAAATTAACAACAAACTCTGCTATATTCTCAATTTATATAATAGTTTAAGTACTTTTAAGTATGCTTGCCAACAATAGAGACATATTATAGAATAACAACTTTAGAAAAACTGATTTTATTTGAAACAAAAAGTTGGTAAAAATCCTCTCTCTCTCTTTCTCTTTCAATCTTTTTTCTTTTCTTTCCCAAAGTAATGATTTCCAAATAAAATTTTAATGTAGCATTGATAAAATGGGTAAAATACTAAAACCAACTAACAAAACTAACAACAAAAAAAAAAAACAGATTAATCAATTAAAATTTCACCTCTTCTGAAAATTGTAAATTCTCATTTTCAGATAAATCTTGCATTTGCTTGTAACACCCCCCCCCCCTTTCTTGTATTTCACTGCAACTTTGAATTACAGTAGATTTATGCCCAATGTCTATTATACATACAATTCTCAATTACTCTTTAGTTATACATACAATTCTCACACATGATCTCATACTTTTATCACTTTCAATAGCCTTATCCCCCCCCCCTCCTATTGTTTAAGTGACACCCATCAAAGAGATTAATATAAATCTGCTTCATTCGTTATCTCAAATCTGAATTCTTCAAAAAATGACTAGCTTTTTTTAAACTGGAAAAGTTTCTAAAACTATCTTCTTCAGATAATAGAAGAATTTTTCTTATATATGGAAATTTTAATATTTAAAAAAATTGCCCTTTTTTATAAGTAGTATCCCATAATTAGCGATTCCTTAGAGGAGGTACGAGTAAACATTTATCAGCTGTGTTTTCAAAACCTTTCAATGGATAACACTTTAATTAGTATTCAATCATTTTATTTATTTTATGAATAATAATAATAAGAAGAAGCTGTAAAATTATAACTGGTGAAAAATCAATCCCCCCCCCCCTCATTAAAAATATTTGGAAGGAGTTTACTTGTAAATTATTGCTCATAATTGTCGATCAGTAATAAGAAATTAACATTTTTAGTTACTTCATTCTTTCATGTATGTTTATATATTTTTTTAGAAGAGCTTCAATGGATAACAAATTAAAACTGTCAAAAATAGTACAAAAAGTGACTTTATTATTTTTAAGACAAACCAAAGGACATGTAAATATAATTTACATGTGGTAACCCTATTTTATTTATATATGTGTATATATATATATATATATATATATATATAATTTTGTAAAGTGTGGTTATGTTTTTTTAAATAGAAAAAGTTTCTAAAAATTAAAAATTTTATGCAAGCTATCTCTTTCTGAATGTTATTTTATTTTATTTTTTTTTAAATAATGATTGGAGATGAATGAAGGGAAGAGATTTTCAAGTTTTGAGATGATAAACTTAAAAATAAAATTTATATAGTAGTGAAAATGAACATGTAATAATATTTTTTAAACTTTCTTTATTAGAGTATAAATCAAAAGTATACAATATAATAGAGTATTAATTAAAACTATAAATTTTGTGAGCATTATATGCAGTGTTAAAATCAGGTCAATTACAAAATAAAACGAAGCATATTCTTGAATTAATGATATTATTTAAATATGCATGATATCAATAAAAATTGCCTGAATGGTCAAATATTTGAATTATTTATTATTTGTATTTTTATACATTTGAAAACATTACATATATAATAGATATAGATTAATAGGTGTATAATTCTATCTCTGCAAAAGATAACAACACACAAAACAAAATAATTAAGGTACTTATTTGAGGGAAATAAAAGGGGACGAGGATTTCAAAATGTACGTGAAAAAAGTAATAATTGAAGAAAATCTGTTCAGAAATTTAACTTAACCCAAAATTTAACCATCTACATTATTAACATTGGGTACAAATATACAAAAAATGAGAGTCTTAATTTAGTTTTAAACTTGATACTATTAATTTAGTTCAACATTTATAAATAGAGTATCTAGAATAATAGTATGTAATAGTTATCTAGAAAATTAGAGTACAAAAGCTTTTATTAAACCATTTAATAAAATTCTATTTGTTTATCAAAGTTATAAGGCAGCACGTGTATTTAATTGGAAATAAATGAGCGCAATTATTTTTTATGTCAGTAACACACAATCTATTAAGCACTGTATATAATGCACATAAAATTTACAGTTTTAATTAATACCATGTTATATTATACACTTTTTTAATTTATACTCCAACAAAGAAATTCCTAAAAATATTATTACCTGTTCTTTTCCACTTTCGAGGGAATTTCACTTTCCGAGTTCGTCATCTCAAAACTTGACAATCTGCTTCCATAATTTAACTCCAGTGACATATCTTTTAGTTATCCTTCTTTTTCTTTAATCAATTCCATCAACATGTTTATTTAATATACACTCACAGCACTGAAATATCTTTCCTTCAATGAATACTGAAGACATAAAAACTCTCACGTTGTTTAAAAAACCAACATGGCGGAGAATGAGAGAAAATTGTCGGAACGATCTTATAGGGAGCGTGGTTGCTCGACGACAGCCAAACGACATCGGCTTATCGGGACGACAAAAACGTCCTCAAATCGGTGGGTGTGAAAGCACGTTTACTATGTTCAAAGTATAACCTATGCATGTTTGTAAGTCCTTCAAGTTGTGTGGTAGTTGTGGCACATACACTTTGACTTTCATAATGCCCAACAAGAAAAGGTCATGGAGTAATGTCCAATGACATAAGTGATGGTTGTGTGGGTGGGTGGTGGTGGGAATGCAAAGATGAATCATCATTGTTTGTTCCAGTTGCAACTAATCCAAAGATCAGGTATTTCATTGTTAGGAATATACATATTTGCAGCTTCCAGAAAAAATAAAGAAAAAAGAATGATATATATATATATATATTAATGTTTTTGTTTAAAAATAATACCATACATCATTTTTAATAATCCTCTCCCCACAATTAGATATTAATCTTTCTGCAAGTGACAATTTCTTTTCTGTGACAATGTCGCTGTGTCGCCCAAATTCTGCTACAACGCAATAGGTATCCTTAATCATTCAGTGCAAGTGTTTGGGTGTGTTTTGCTACAATATTAATTTATTTCAGTGCTTAATTTCATATCGAACATTTGCAGTAACTCAAAAAGAAAATTGTTTGTGTAAAAATGTATAAAAATAAGAAATACACACACACACACGCTCTTTATATCATCATAGAATTTTTAATCAAATTTTAAGATTTCGAGATGCATTTTAATTTCACAATTAAAATAATTTTACATTACACACATTTGTACAAAATTTGATTGAAAATATCATATTCATCCACATTTTTTCTCAAAAAGGACCAATTCTTTCTTTGTTTTATTTAATTGCAAAATCTATGTATGTGTGTCTGTTAGAATTGCAGTGAGCGAAAAATGACTTGAAACATTTTGTTCAAAATGGTTGAATTCAATTATATTCTCTAACAACATCAACAAAAACAAAGAAATATTGTACAATAAAAATTGCTTTAAACCACTATATAAATATATTTATATATAATTTATATATATCAATACACAGTTAAAATATTTTAAACTTTACAGCAGCCATTTGAAATCAGTACATAAAAAAGGAACATATATCCATTGGTCTTTGTTAGTTATTTAACAATTAGGAATTCTCAGAAAAAGCACAAATTTATCATTTTAAAAATAGTGGATACACAAAGTTATTAGATTAAACTAACTTTCATGATTGTAGAATTTCAAAAAAGTGTGAACTCTATTACTAACAAGCTAGTATTCAATTCGTTTTTATTTTATTTATTTATTTTTCTTTTTTTAAGCCAGATAGGAATAAAATATAATACCAACATTTTTATTTGTTCTACATAGTTTTTCATTTTGTAAAATAAATCTAGGAAAGCAGGTTACAATGTGTACTGTATAAAAAATTGAAATTTCTACATTCTGTTATATTGAAACAAATTATTTTAAGTTCTAACATATTACGTCTGTATAGTATCTTAAAACAAATTATAGAAAAAAACAGATACTTGACCAGTTTGTGTCAATAATTAGTGAAAGCAGAAATAGAAGTAATTTTGGACTTCATAAGTTATTGGTATGTGTACAAATTGTTATAATTCTGGTTTCTAAATACCAAGTGCGTGTATGCATAACATAGTTATGTAACTTTTGTTAAAGTTGGCTCATACGATTTTCGACATAACTATTAAAATTGTCAAATGGAGTCTTATTCTAATTTTTTAAATTATTTTTATGCAAATTAATTTTTTCTTTCTGTCCTGCTCTACAATATAATGTAGTATGTAAAATAAGGAATAAAGACTTTATAAGCAATTGTCATCTATTGCAAAACCGTAAATAATTGATTTGGTGTGAAATAATTGAGCACAATATTTCATTAGGTGAGAAAAAATAGACATGAGTGCAACATCAAAGCAGTGATGCACAGAACCTGTAAACATAATCAAATTTAAAAAAAAAATAGAATTCTTTAAAAATATTTGAGTGAATTAAATTCAAGAACTTTCATTTTTAGTCTTGCCTTGTGTATGTGTTTAAATATATATACACACACACACACAAAGTATACTATACTTATATATATATATATACACACATATATAAGTTTCGAGCTCTGATGCTGTGCCCTCATGCCAACTTTTTTTATTCTTTTTAAAGTGAATTTATTTGATTTTTTGCTAAAGTAATTGTATGTTTAGTGTCAACTTATCCATGCAACAAAACCCATAAACTAGTTTTTTTTTTTTTTTTTTTCCCAAGCAAGCAATTCTCTGAGTTTCAAGAGAGAATCTAAATCTAGAAAAAATTGTGTGTAAAGTCACATAAAAGAAATCAGATACCTTACATAGGTTGTCAGTGGAAATGATTAAAAATGCATTTTTTGCTGTGTTGTGTGACATGTTTTAATTTACCATATTTTAGTGCACTGTTGCATATACATTATAGAGAAATTATACGGTAAAAGCAGTCATAACTTTCTATTTGATGTAATTGAGAGAAATGCATTTTAAATTATTTTATATGTAAATCACCATAGACTTTTCTTTGTGGTCTTGCAGTCTTAAGTCTGCACACTGTTTCTTCCTCCCTTTGATATACTATGGAATTTTTGTTGCAATATATTTTAAAGATATCTCCTCAAAGAATAAGGTTTTTCAAATCCTGACTTTTTTTTTTTTTTTTTTTAATTATTGTTTATTTCAAGCTTTGAACTTGCATATTTTATTTTAATCAAAAAAATTTTTTTTAATATAAATATGTGTATATATATATATATATATTATCATTATTATATATTTATTTATTTATTGTTTTGTTATGTAAATTTAAGAGTTTCTGTAATTTACAATTTGCTCTCCCCCACCCCCTCCAAAAAAAAAGTTTGTTTATTAAAATAAAAGGCGACATGTTTAATGAGTGTAATTCCAAATTGGAAATACTCCATTTTTCAGTAAGATAGTCTTATAATATGAGCAACAAAAGTCCCATAGGATTACATGAGGAGGTAGAAATGAACCACTCTTCACTGAAGTGCAACCTTAAGTATCCCCCCCCCCTTATTTTGCCTCTTGTTAAAAAATTGTGCTTAATTATTTCAACTTGTAGTATAGATTTGCTCCAGTTATTCTACAACAGTTTTTCAGTGTATTTATATTGCAATGAATAAAAAGAAGATTTTACAGATTGCCATAAAACACAAAAAAGTGATGAATTTATTCAAATACTCTAAAAGTTAAAAGATTATTATATTAACGAATACATTTTTAAATATTAAAACGTTTAGAAATGGAAGAAAATGAAATATTAAATTTCACCAGCAAATGTTTAAATTTGAATGCAGTAAAAAGTTACAGTTTTTTTCTTTTTAATTTGATAGTTAAAAATCCTGTCAGGTAATTATACATTTTTATCTTAATATATATATATATAATTTTTTTTTTCTAGCTACCTACCTATTTTATTCTATTTCTTCTAATGTTTTATTTCAATCTACTATAGATTGTGCTGAAAGGCACTTAACTTTCTATCTATAGAAATACTGTTGTATTAAAAAAATATTTTTTTTATACAGAAAAAAGTAATAATTAGTAGAAAATTGTCTGAATTTTGTACCTTGTTTCGCGTTAATTACACTGCTCGGCATGAAAATTGCCTCTGACACCATTTCAGCATATTCTTATGTAAAATGACCTCCTGAATCCGAATATCACCACCATTTTCCCTAATCACCCACCATTTTTTAGAACACCTCCTCCCTCATTTTTATCATTGTTTGGTAATTTTATACCCATCAGTTTGATTTGGAGAGGAACAATGATTATTTTAACCGTTAAATGTCTTCTGACCTGAGGAGCTACAGAGATAGAAAGTTCTAAAACACGAACATTTGTAGTAAGGAGGAGAGGGGATTTGTGCCCAGAAAACAAAAGAAAATCAATAAAAACAATCAGTTTCTGTTTTCATTTTTTTTTTTTTTTTTTTTTTTTTTTTTTGCAATATTTCTCTTATTTTTTACATATTCCAGCTTCCAGTTTGTCATTTTCTTACCAAAACACCCCAAATAATAAAAAATTATACAGTGAAATTTTTTTCAAAATGTTGGTGAGTGGAGTAAAATCTCAAAGCCCTCGCAAGAAAGTTTGACTGATTCACTGAACAACGTTTGCTTTCAATAACTCCCATATTAAATGTTTTGGGCAGTAAAACATGAACAGTAAAATTTCATGCTTTGACATGGTTAAAGGTCATTGCTCTTATCATTGTGGTAGTCAGTCGTTATCAACCTTTAGTACACGTTTTGCAACAAGAGTGAACTTTATGGTGTTCTCGACGGGGGTGTTCTTTAACACGTGTCAAAGAAGGATATTTTACTGTTCATGTTTTACTGCCCAAAACATTTAACGTGGAAGTTATTGAAAGCAAATGTCATACAGTGAATCAGTCAAACTTTCTTGTGAGAGCTTTGAGATTTTACTCCACTCACCAACATTTTGAAAAATTTTTTTACTGTATAATTTTTTATTATTTGGGGGTGTTTTGGTAAGAAAATGGCAAACTGGAAGCTGAAATATGTAAAAAATAAGAGAAATATTGCGGGGGAAAAAAAAAAAAAAAAAAAAAAAACAGAAACTGATTGTTTTTATTGATTTTCTGGGCACAAATCCCCTCTCCTCCTTACTACAAATAAATGTTCATGTTTTAGAACTTTCTACCTCTGTAGCTCTTCAGATCAGAAGACATTTAACAGTCAAAATAATCATCGTTCCTCTCCAAATCAAACTGATAGATATAAAATTACCAAACAATGATAAAAATGAGGGAGGGGGGGTGTATTTAGAAAACGGTGGGTGATTGGACAAAATGGTGGTCATATTCAGATTCAGAAGGTCATTTTACATAAGAATCTGCAAAAATGGTATCAGATCTAGAAAAAAAAAATTTTTTTTTGCAGCGCAGTGTTATAAATGTAGAATTTTTATGTCCTAATTTAGATATTTACAAAGAAAAAAGAAATACTTTGAAACGTCATTTTAAAAAGTATTATAAAAATAATCAGCTTTAAGAAAATATTTTAAAATTTTTTGTGTTTTCTTAAATCATAAAATAGATCAATATTAATAAAAGAACAGAAACTTATCAGTATTATTTTAACTAATTTTTAAAATAGCTGTCTTCACTGTATGAATTAATCTTTTAATAAAATGTTAAGTTTTGATTGCTAAATTGGCTCATAAGTAATAGACATCAATAGTATTCTAAATTTGTATGACATATTTGGACTTATAAAAGATGTTTGTTACTATTTAACTTCAGAAAAAGTAAGAACTTGGGCTTAACAAACGCTGTAATATGTCATGCACAAACAGCACAACTGTTGTGTTTTGGGTTGAAATAATTAAGCATGACTAACTAACAAGGAAAAACCTTTCAAATGCTAATGTATGATTAGCTTGAAATAATTACAGAAATTAGTTTACATTGTGAATTCGCTGGCAAATTTTTCGCAGCAGAAAAACATAAGAAACAATGTTAAATTTCACATTTTGAATGGCGAATACAAAAATGTCATAGTAAAATTAATTAACCAGCATTTACTAATCCCGGGGAACTTATCCAGTGACTTCAGTTCTTAAAATGTGATATCAGTCTTTATATTGAAATTTTTATTTATTTTATGTAACTTTAACATTGCATAGATTTAAAATAATGTGAATTATATTTCAGCTTTACTCTTTTATACATTACATTAGTTTGCAACACAATATAAATGAAATTGCTTTAGAATATTTCATTGATTGAAATTAACTTGAGAATAAATATATCCTAGCAACCATAGGTAAAAATCGTAATCATAGAATCATACAATGTGGTGTTTATTTGGAGAGTTTGCAGACATGAACTTATTTTTAGCAATATTTTCTAGCTTTACTGATGAATCTGAACAGCTGATATTTTTTGAAACTGTGCTTGATTAAATCTTACACCAGTATTATTATTATTATTTTAAATCAGTGATTAGTTGTTAAAAGAGTTTTCTAATAAGTCATGCATTTAAAATTAGATCACATCATGTCAGCAACGTTGCATTCTTTCATGCCTTCTCTCTCTTTTACTTTTCTTTTTCCTAATGAAAGATCATGTTTAATTATTTCAATCTAAAACAATAGCTGTGCTGTTTGTGCATACTATGGAGTTTGTTAAACACAAGTTCTTATTTTTCATCATTCAATACAAGTTTTTTTTTTTTTTTTTTTTTTTTTTTTTACAGTTTTTAACGAACTTTATGAAATATTTTAGCATAATACTTTCAGTCCTATCTTTTTTTCTTCTTATTTAGTATAATTTTTTTTTTACATCAAGGAAGCGCTTAGTTTTCATTATAAAGATATAAAATTGTGTTTTTTGAAAGGGTATATATCCTTTATGACATATTTCATTCCTAGGAATATAAAAGTTAAGTTAAAAATGTAAAGTTTAATATATATATATTCTTTTTTTTGCTAAAGGATTATTCAAAAATGATATATGTCTATCCCTTTTACTTCCACAAAAAATATTATCCTTAAATTTAAATTGATACTAAAAAGTGCATACTTTTTTTTTTTTTTACAAGAAAAACTTTCTGTAGAGAATAGAATGTTTCCCCTATTGCAGAGTAATAGAATGAAGGGAAACACTGATCTTCTTATCAAAAAGTTTATTTCTGTGATATTATGAATTCATTTTTACCTTGTTAAGAGGATTTTTTTCGAACAAAGTTATTTTTTAACATTGCATTAAACATACAGAATGCAACTATTTAAAAATATGTACATATATTATATATCACTGCAATGAATCATAATTCAAATTTAATAAATAGGAATTATTTAAAAAAAAAATAGATTTAACATAAAATGAGCAAAAACACCATCAAACATCAATGAGAGAAAATGGTTACAGTTTGAATTGCACTAAAGTTGTTAATTACAAGGAAAGTTGATATAATCAAGATATTAGGTATAACGATTAAAATTATAACACTATATACATATTCTCTAGAAAGTGGTTGAAAAGTTTTCTTCCCAATTGTGAATGACTGTAGTGAATAATTTATTATATCAGTTAATATTTTTTTCATAGGATAGAATATGTCAGAGTATAAAAAATCACATGTTTAAGAAACAATTCTATACAAACTGTTAAATAAAATTATCCAAATTAGGAACTGACATTTGAGGTATTAATATTGAGCCAAACAGGTTTGGCTTTGAGGTAATTTGGCTTCCATCGAGACCCGTTTTACTTCTGAGGTAAGTCAATGTTTAATGCTTTTCTTTCACAGTCATATATATATTCAACAGTTATTTTACAAAGTATTAGTTTTGTTTTTGAACTTGAGTGAAATAATCTTATACATAATTTGACTATTGTCTTACCTTGTAAAAATGCTAATCCTACATAGGATTGTCATATACACTTTGAGCTCTTTATTTTCAGAATTCAGTCAGGACATGAAATTTTGCCAGATACTGATGACCAAAAGCGATTAAAAATTTGAGAGTTTCGAGTTGTTTTGCCTCACTGATTTGACTATGTGTTAGATTTTCATGTTCAGAATTAAATTAGGTAGTTCATTTATTAATCAGATTTAACCTAAGTAAAAAATTAAGAAAACTTACTATTCAATTGATAATGAAATTAAATTTTTTAGATAATATGCCCAAAGAGATAAAGAAATATAATCAGTATTTGAGTGCAGTGGTTTCCAATCTTTTGACATAAAAACATTCTGTTGTCAAATCACATTGATTTCATTCCATTGAAATGTTCAGTTACGAGACGCAGTGCTACACAAATTTTTTTTTCTGCAGAAGGATTAAGTATCAAGTTTTAAAATTACATACAGTTGTAGATACTAGATTGGAAAACACTGGTATGGGAAGAAGGAATATTCTCAGCTGATTTTTCATGCCCTGACTCAAAAATGTGAAACGTTCACATTATTCTAAATGAGATATATAAAGACAGATCTACCCTTATACAATGTAATTTTATGTCAAGAAAATGATTGTAAAAATGTGTTACAAAAGAAATATCAGTTGATGATTGACATTCAAAAGATGATGAGATGATTAAACATGCACCACATTCTATGTATTTTATTTATATATATGTAGAAGTGTATGCACATATAATAATTTATTTATAATAATATATGTATATATATGTGTATATATAGAACTATCGACAAAAATAAAACATCACAATTGAACACATGAGCAATTTATCAGAAAGGCCCAATCCCCATTTCTTCCAATAATCTTACGGAATCATCTTTGACTGCTTTCAAAAAACCTTCCACGTCTTACTGCTTTTACTTTTTTCTTTCATAATAATAATAATAAAGCATTTGCTTATCTTTAGCCATCTTTTATGAAGGAAAAGATATTTTTGAATATAATTTATATTAAAATGCAGCATTGTTCCTTTTTTAATGACTTAATAATATTAATTTTATATTAGTTCTTATCATTATATCTTTGTATATGAAATAATAATAGTTAGAAAATTGTTTTAACCCTTTGTCGACCTTAAAGCTGTAAAGTGCTCTAAATAGTGTTGACAAATTTAGGAATTCTTTTATTCAACTATCACCAAAATATTTATCATACATAATGGATGAATAACCTTCGAAATCATTAGGCAATCGTTACAGTTCAAATTTAATGGTGGATACTGAAATGTGACAACATTGACCAGAAAGTGAAATTAAATAGGACCGGCTAATGGTTAAAGCTAAATAAATTAGTTTCTATGGCATTTTCTTTTTCTTTCTTTTTTTTAACACGCTTTTATTAGCTTCACCTGTATGTATGTATGTTTGTAACCGCTCTGGGAGCAAACAAAAAATCTATATTGTAAAAAAAGACTTTCCCTACGTGAACGCCGTGGCGTTGAGGCGCTACGAACCTAAAGGTCTAGCGTTCGATCCCAGTCAGGGGAGATTTTTAAAAAATGGTTTTTGTTTAATTCTAAATTATTTTAATTAAAGATTTAAATGCATGTAAATATTATGGTGTGTCCCTCACACGATTTTCTCTTACCCTGCATTTTAATACTAAGATAGATATTTTGTGCTTTTTAGTTCACATTTCCATAAAAGCGTGTTTTTTTTAATTTTTTAAAACTATAATATTATTAAACTTGTTTTTCATATAATTTTGTATTGAATTGCGATTCTCTATTCTATTTTGTAGATGTTTTTTAAAATAACAATGCAAAATTTTTTGTTTTGGTAGTGAAAAACGTAAGAACACACTTCCCCCCTCCCCCCAACCTCATTATTTTCGTGTAATCTTAAGCAGAGGAAGCTAAGATAATCATATACAATAACTGATTAAAGCATAAAAGCTTAATAAAATATGCTATGTAAAAAATAAATAAATAAATATATATTTTTTATTAGAATTATTTTCAGACTTACAGAAAAATAAAAAAAGCCTTTATGAATTCAATGTATTAGATTTTATTTATTTATTTATTTATTTTTCACATTGCGCTTTTTAATTAGTTTTCTTAGATAAGACGTCGTTAAATATTTATGGTTGCAGTTTTCTGATTAGTTTATTATCTTTACTTTATTGTGTGTCAAAGGCAAAGTTGTTTGTTTGTGTCTTCTCTTGTGAAATATCAGTAGTTTCTTGCATCGATTTGTTGATAAGCCATAAGAATGCTTTGGCGTTGGATTCGAGATCATCCGTCTAAAAGAACTCGAGTCAAAATAGGTCGCGCACGTGGGCGTCAGTTGACGCCATGGTTGCTAGGGAAACCATTCTTATGTGGTCTGCCCGGTAAATCACCTCTCAAAAATAAAATTCTTGCTTTATAAATATGCAGAAATCATTCTAGTTAACTTATGGATTGAGATGTTCTGAATTTTTTTTTTATTATTTTTGTAATGACGAAGCAGCCTTATTTCGCTTAGGTGGAAGTTATTACAATATTTTTAAAATTTAATTTTAACTTTTTACATGCTGTCAATTGCACCCTCTACCATTGATAACAAGACAAAATTTAGAATCGTCTGTGTTTCATTTCAACCCATTTTTCCCTCATCAAGCAGATAAATTCAAAATACTTGCTACATTAATTTAAATTATTAATTCTCATTACCAGAAAGATAATTGAACTACATCTTCCTTTTTTTTTTTTTTTTCAATTATACATACATATTATAGCACATCAAATTCTAAGTTATGTATTTTTTAAGAGTGAAGCAATAAGAATGTGAAAATAAATTTGCAAAATGCATACGTGTCCTGCAGAACATTTTTGATCATCTGAAAACTTGTTGCAGAACATTCAAAAGTATTCTGCTTTGGGGTCCTGAATACAAAGTTTAATTTTTAACGGTTGATCTATATATATATATATATATGTATGTATGTATGTGTGTGTGTGTGTGTGTGCGTGCGTGTGTGTGTTATCAGCTTAACTTAAAAACTAGTATGTTGTGGCCACCACAAGACTTTCTTCTATATTTTCCTATAAAATTCATTCAGTAACAATATTAAAAAAAAAAAAAAAAAAAAAAAAAAAGAAAAAAAATCAAAGTTTTTCGTCAAAAGTAAAATAAGTCGATAACCTTGTCTTAAATTATCACATATTTATAGTTCAACCATTCGTTTTAAAAGTATTGGTGAGACCTTTTGAAAGATATCCATCTTGAAAATTTAACCCCCCCCCCCGGGGGTTACTTTCCCCCAGGGGGGAGCGATGCCCCCACATGCACAATTTTTTTTCCCTAATTAACTACTACTATTATCAATAATTCATATTAATTTTACAGTCACAGGTTAAGAATAACTCTCATTATGTACATTTATACGAAATTTTGTCCTAAATTTAGAAAAAATACGATCACAGAGTCTCCTGTTGAGCGATTGATCCCCAAATCTAATCAGCACCAGTTTATGTCAGGGGCCAACTAAATACTAAGTTTGGTTAAATTTCATTTAAAAAATAATATTAATAATAAAAAAAAATTACGATTTTTTTCCGTAAGATTTTTTTTGTAAAAAGTAAAAAAACTCGATAACTTTGTTTTAAATTATCATAGATCAATAGTTCAACCATTCGTTTTAAAGGTATTGACGAGACCTTTCGAAAGCTACCCATCTTGAAATTTTACTCCCCTCGAGGGGGGACTTCCCCCCCCCCAGGGGGGTTGACGAGGCTCCTGCACATACAATTTTTTTTTTTTCTCAGTTGACTATCTCTATTATAAATAATTCTTGTAAATTTCATAATGATTACTGAAAAATAATTTTCTTTATGCACATTTATTCAAAATTTTGTCCTATATCACCATGTTAAAAATTTAGAAAAAGCGGGATGGCAACACAACCTTTAGGACAATTTTTACCAAAAGTTGATAGGCACTAATTTATGTCAAGGCGCAACTACATACCAATTTGTATGAAATTCTGGGCAGAATAAATAAAAATGGTCAAATCGTGTTCTACAGCTATCAAAACGTGTAAATCCATCAAAAACCCGAGGTCGAAAATTTTTACGAATCCAATACTTTCTTCTATTGAATATAGAAGAAAGTAACAAATATGAGGAGCGTTACACTCTTTTCCACACACACACACTTACACAGAGATAATTACATATTAAATTATTTTTAAAGTAGATTGAACTTTATTAGCTTATTTTATTGGTCTTTGTTGTATTTAATCTGCAATCTATGGTTCTGAAATGCAGAGTAAGAGAAAGTCGTGTGAATGACACACCAGATTATTTATCCCTCCCCCCCCTTTTTTTTTTAACTGTATCAAATGGTATTTTTCTATTGGATGTTTAATTACTTGTAAAAATTGTCTATTACATTGTATTTCTTAAAACTGTGCTAAAATTTATTATTTATTGGAATTCTCTATTATCAATAGTAACAATAAAACAATAAAAAGCATAATTTATTACAAAATGCTTGGGGGTATAAATTTAATTGAAACTGAGTTGGATTAAATTAACGTCGCACTAGAGTCTATTGAGCTACCAAAATAATGTGGACGGCTTACATTTTTTTTACCTACTAAAACGATTAATGTGTATACTTATTATAGCAGGTGTTTAAAAAAGAATTTAAAGCACAAAACAATCACATTTTTAAAACGGATTAAAAATTGGTATTGATTTATGATTTTAATTAACAAAATCCAAAGTTTGGTTTGTTAGACTCAAAAAGTTATTCAACGTATTTTTTTTCATTTAGTGGTGTAGTGGTGCAAATTGTAAATCTTGCAGATGAAGCAGAAATGAAATAAATACTCATACATTATGAACATGAAGTTATTTTCTATCAAGAATGCGGTAGCATGGACCAAAGAGTAAAAATAAATATCTGCTTTAAAGAATAAAATGAAATCTTCCATCAGAAGCAAAGGGTAACAATCACCTACTCATGTTTTTGCTTTTTTTCCCCCCTCATAGCTTAGAACAAATTTTAATATTTTATTTTCATGACCATATTATCGGAAAGATCAAGCTTTCTTCTAGTAAATATATTTACAATAAATTTTAACTTATTTTGTACTATTTTTGACGTATGTTGATCTGATTGAATAGAAAATGACTGGATATAAAAATTGAAGAATAAAATAATATTAGTTGAAACAATTTATGGGATTGTCTTTTGGTCGTGTTGCCGTCCAGACTTAAAACCAAATGTGCTCAGATAAAATGGAATAGAACATACAAGAGAAAAATTAAAAATCTAGAATAAATAAAGCAACTTTTAGTTATGAATGTTTTATTGTTACTGTTAGAACATCGACTATTCGTTCACTTTAAGTATCACTTTTATTTATAAGTTTTGCTTTGTTTGTTAATCTTGCTAAAAATACTGCTTTTATGCGGCATTTAACTTTTTTAGAGAGTTAAGAGATAGTTAAATGCAAAATATTTTTTTAAATAAATTGCATACTTGCATACATTTATTTATTATTTTATTTAAACAAATAAAAAATGGTAGTCTTAGTGAAGAAAAAAAAATGGTTTATATACGTGAAAACATCGCGAATCTACGTCAAACACGAATAAATTCTTTTAATGCATATATCACAAATTTACAATTTTATTTTAGTAAGTTTCCCTATGTCCAGAGTTCAAATTTCCATTAAATATAACTCAATCAATTTTAAAGATACAGATATACTGTTTTTTATAATGATGTTGTTGCATTAAAAATAAAAACTTTCTAGCTAACCGAATTTGTGTAGAGGGGTCGTATTACAAAATTTTAAAAAGTGTAACTTTTTGAAAATTTTCATTAGAGTAATCTTATTTCCAGGGATGAGATTTTTCAGCTGATTTCAGCTTTTTTGTACATTTGGCTTTTCAGCTTAAAAAAAAAAAAAAAAAAAAAAAAAAAAAAAAAATCAGCTTTTTTTTATGTTTCTAATGCGCGTTTTTTTTTTTTTTTTTTTTAAATACATTGAAGATTAAAATAAATATTTATTACTCTAATATAATAGATTTTGTCATAAAAATTCTGGTATTTCATTTCAATGTCTTGTCTTTGCATACAGTTTCAGCTTTTTTGTATTTTTGCTAATCTCATCCCTGTATTTTGTAACTTATTTTGAACATTTTTGTAAGTTACATTGCGCATGTATCTCTAATAGATAGAGAAATAAACCGTGTTTCAATCTTTTTGGGACACCCTGTATATACATTGTATTGCGATGTTAATTTATTTTATTTATTTATTTATTTTCAAAAACTTAAGTTATTCACCACTTTAGTGAGCAACGACATTACATATTAATATATTGGCACCCTTTATAGGGAGAAAAATGTGTCATTTTAGTTAATTGTGATTAATGGATATCTTTATAATTATTATATATAGTATGCATGTATAAGCAAAATTCTGAGGGGATCCTGTGTCTGCAAGCAGGAATTCAATACGTTCTAGTAACTATGCATATACATTAATATATATTAGTGCCTTACATAAGGGAAAATATTCATAATTTTAGTGTACTGCTTATATATGATTTTCATCTTGTAAATATATGTATAATTTGCATAAAAACAATTCAAAGATTTTTTTTTTTTTTTTTTGGCTTTTAATGTAAAAAAGAAGTATGCCCTAGTATCCTAGAATCTGCATAGGTCGAGATCTGTCCCTGATTTTCTGAGAAAATTTTGATTCTATATGTGTAAAATATTATTACACGCATACATACAGCCAAAATGCTGAAATTATGTATGTTATATATTAAAAAAAAAAAAAAAAACTCGCATGCGAATGATAAATCATTTTTCCATTTTACGGAGAGATCTTAAGAATTTTAGCGGACACCAAAATGATGCGACTTCACTTCATTTGATGTACTTTTATGCGACCCTAATTATGCCGCGATTTAGCTTTGAGTGATAAACAAGCCGAACTACTTACTATTTTTTTTTTTTTTTTTTTTTTTTTTTTTTTGCATTTTTGACACGAACTTTTTTTCCTCTATCTTCCCCCTTCTGGGTTTCAGACCCCTTGAAGAAGAAGGAGCCAGGTGTAGGGTCGACGACCTCAGGTGGCCGAGGAATATTAGGGTCAGAAGCCCCCTTTCTTCATCGTTATGCAACAACCCCAGTCAGCCCTGAGGCACTTGTTGTTTGTTTAGAAAGTGCACATTTGGAATGCCAGCCGAGGTTAAGCAGAAAATAAAAACTATATAAGCATCAGGAATAAAGAGAATTGTCTAGGTTTAAAAAATGCAGTATAGATGAAAGCTATTTTTTTTTTTTTTTTTTTTTTTTTTTTGTAGAGGCTTTGGTGATTTTTTATATTTAGCTGACTACTTTTAGAACCCTGTCAAGTTCAGATATGTGTACGTATGTAATTGCCAAAGAATTATAAAATATGACAAAACAATAATTGTAATATATAGAGTAACCGATTTCTAATCGAAAATTATTTTTTTTTTTAAATAATTTCGACAATAAGGGCGATATTGAAAATATTTTTTGAATATGCCTAACTGTATACGTATGATGTGGGACAACTTAATGAAAAATGTTCAGAATGAGCACTATCAATACAGAATTTTTCGCTCTTTATTCCTGACTGCATTGTGTCGCTGATCAGAATATCGAATTGTAAAAATTGTTTTCTAGCCGGGGTGTCATGCAGTTGCTGAAAATTTCGCTACAATATAAAATATTGTTTTTACAGGTAAGGCCAAAACCCAGACTACGTCAAAAATCCCAGATTTAGAAGTCATCCGTTTTAAAAAGAAATACAGCGAGAAATCATAATATCAATACAACTTCTTTATTTTTTAAAGGCAACTGTAAAAAATTATTTCTAGGACTATGTATCATATGTACATTGCACTAAAATTTATTCTCCGAGATAAGAGAATCGTCGATAATCGTTTTATTTTATAACCAACTTATTTATTTGAAGTAAAATTTCGTCAAATTTTATATTTTCTTCTTTTTTTAATGTATACTATAATTAAGAATAGTAATAAATGTTTTTGTTAATAAGAATAATAAAAAATATTTGTAAAAAAGTTGAATGCGGTTTCTAAAAATAAATAAGCAAATATGTGTCTTTAGTAGGGAGAAATTAATTTTAAAAGAGAAATAGCCATCCTTAACTACATTCATGGGTGAAAGTTTTCAGTCTTTTTTATGTGTTATAATACAGATAGGCCAATTCTATGGAATTAATCTTTGTTAGGGGCAAATAAAGGTCCCAATTTTTTTCTGAATCAGCCCCTATTAGTGTTAATTCAATTATATTAATAAATAATTTTTCTAAGTTTTCATACTTATGCTTATTAATGCAACCCTTGGAAATGTATGTTTTGAATATCTACATACATTATATATAAGTTTATTATATTTTACCCAATATTACAATATATATATATATATACTTCAGTCCAGCGAATTTTTTTTACTTTCACCCATGACTGCATTATTTTCATTATTGTTAAAATTATTAATAAAAACTCGCTTGGTCGTAAAACGCCGTGTGTGCTGAAATCTATGAGAAGTTTGCTGCAATGTAAGTGTAATTTATTTCCTTAATAAAAGAAGTACGAATATTTTGATGTTGGCAAAAATCAAGCCTTTCTAATCCACTTTCTTGTCTAACCCTTAAAATACTAAATATGAATAAATACAGGTGTCCTGATCTATTTTATTCATTTCCTTGCTACAAATTCCAAGCTGATTCAACATACCTCTTTGTTTTGACCTACATTTCGTCGCCGATTTATTGTTGCGCTTTCTGTTCGACTTTTCATTTGTTGATGAATATTATTTCATCATTTTTTACATTTGATTTATAAAAATATGCCCCACATCGTACAGTTTGTTAATATTGCTGTTATTATTTAAATTTTGAACTTTTAAGGCTGCTGTCAAGACTGTGTAGGTTCAAGGCAAATAAAAATAATTTATTTCAGGTCTCAAATACACTGATGAGTTTGTGTTCAATTTTTCAACCATGTTGACTAGCAAGTGACAGAAGGGAAAAGAGACGTGCGTCTTCCATTAATTTTATTCTGGACAAGCATTTTTCCGGTGACTTAAATTTACAATTTTACTATTAAGATAAAATGAATTACTGATTAGAAAATATTAGAATTTCACAAAATTTACCGAAGAAATACATACTTTGGATTCGTTTTGGTAGTATTAAATGACTGATCATAGAAAAGTAATGCTCTTTACATTAGCTTTTGAAATATCATCTGAACATTAAAAATGTTTAAAATAAAAATTTGATAGCGACAGCTTACATCAAAAATCAAAGACCAGCCACTTTTCCCAACATCTTTCTTAAAAGTAAGTTTTACAGCGAATGAAATTTATAAACAAGTGAAAGATACTTTGGTGAGCTGTCCCTCTTTTTCATTTAAAACAAAAATGTGTTAATAAAAAAGGGTTATTTTAAAACGTATTTAAACTTTAGACTAATTTTATTCGAATTAAATGTTCTTAAATGATCTTTTTAAATTGAGTTAGATATCAGCTATAGATAAAAAGCATCCTTATGAAGTACCAGAGACGTAAACATTTCAGTGGTTGGACTTTTTTCGAAAGTATGCTTGCGTAGAAGTCATTCGGATGTGGGCCAAAAGAATACCATCCCCAAATTTACCCTCTTCCTAATTCCGCAGCAAATAACTGCGAGCCCCCCCTTGTAAACGTACCACTAGACAAACAGGCTTGCAGCATAAAGAAAAAAGCTGCATCAGGGTCAACGAACAACAAAAACTACGACCTCAACCGTGCGTAAACAACCCCCTCCAGGTATGCATGCCCCCCACCCTAGAAAAAAGGTTATAAAAAATTAAAGACTTTTTTTTTCCCTTTTGACTATCTTCGACGATAACAGGTTGGCCAAACTTATGCAGTTGTTTACCTGAACGAAAAAAAAAAAAAAAACTTTGGAAAAGAAGGTTAAAAAAAACTCCTTTAAAAAAGTGGGAAGCAATAAGAGAGAAAAAAAAAAAGCGGGGAGTTGCCACAAGTTCAGGGGACGAGGGTTGTTTATTTCCTCTAGATCTCAAACGACTACGAAATAGGGATTGTAACCGGTTTTTCATCATTATTATAGTTTATTTATTTATTTCATTTTTATAGTTACATTTTATTACATTTTGGCCGACTTTAGAAGGTTATAAAAAAAGAAAGAGCATTAAGTTAGTAGTATCAAGGCTATGTACAAGGATTTAAATATTCCGACGATAACTGAATTTGACATTAAACGAAAACTCATGAAAAAGCAGGTCGTTTTCAAAATAATAATAATTTTAATTTTTTTTTAAATTTTAGATGTTGTATGCTTAAAGGAAACACACACACACATTTCATTTGCTTTGCTTTTATCGATTGGGATGTGAGCATATTTTCGTTTATGTCTTCCTTAACAAATTTTTCGAGCGTAAGCAATAATGAATTTCTTAATAATTTCAAACCCACGTTAATTTTTTTCGGTAGTAAAATCCTTCCGCCTACCATGTGTTAAATATTTCTTCTTGATGTGTAAGTATATACTAAATTTTATCTTAAATTATACTTTAAGATTTCTTTTTCTTTTCTGGATATTTAAAATATTAATTACTAGTTTGTTGTAGGGCGACTAAGGCGCCCGTTGAAAAATAATCGTTTCATTTTATTTATTTCTCACTTTAAATAATTCATTTGCTAGCAAGCCTGTGCGAAATTTTCTCACTTTGTTTATTTCTTCGTTACCTTTAAAATTATTATTTTATCCGCGATTGTAATGAAATGCTCGCCCTCTGGTGGGCTAAGGTGAAATTAACAATACCACGGATAGGTTTTGTCGAGACGCCATTGCTTGCTGTATATTCGATGTTTAGTTTCACATATATTTATTGATTAAAAATGAATAAATCCGGTAAAAACGATAACACATACTGTTGTGTGTCACAGTGTAACTCCAAAGGATCAAGAAATCCGGAATTAAGCTTCCATTTATTTCCAAATGACAAATTTAAAATTTCAGTTGCTTCGGTTAATGGAAGTAAAGAATATTTGAAACTAATATTTGTTCAGCTTCAGTTAAACATCTACTTCCGATCGAACTTTGAATAAACTGAAATATTTTTTCCAAAGGTAATCGATTTTCCATGATGTAATGGCGGAGAAATTATGGCACGAATATTAAATAGTAACACAAATACAACAATAATAATTACACGTGGCTATTATATTTACTAACAACAAAATTTGGAAAAGCGACATCTATCGATCATTACAAACGCGGATAGACGTCATTTTTTTCATATGCATGAGCATATTTAAGTAGACAATAAGACTTCTTCACACACCATAAGTTTTAAGCCAGCACAACCGGTTTCGAAAGGACGTAGCTTTCCTTCATCAGGTGCAAAAAACACGTGCTACTGCCTTGGAGGCAAAAGCAAGACTGAAAGCAGGGCAAAATCCAGAGGGGGAGGAGCAACACAAACAACCAATAGGAAGCATCATGCAGGACCAATCAGAGAGGAACACACATGCACACACAAAAACAAAAGGAGGGAGGGAAGGAATAAACAATTATTATTTTTTTTTAATGATTTATTTATTTATATATTTTTATTATTTACTTATTTATTTATTTTTTAAATTAATATTATACTAATAAGTAAATTTAATAAAATTAATTAATTAATTATTATTATTATTATTATTATTATTATTTTAGAATTATTTAATTATAACTATTATTATGTTATAAGCATAATGAAGGAAATTATTTAATTGAATTAAACAAATTTTTCCAGGCTGTAGACAGCAAAGTGGAATCAGATTTTTCATTGACAATTTTATCACGATTAAGGTAAATAGCTAAATTTTCCAAAAAATCCAGTTCGGAAATGCGTTTCGCATGAAAGATAATTTTGGCACTCTTAAAATTAAAACTATGATCAAATTCCCAACTGTGCTTCGCAATAGAAGATTTAGAAATTTCTTGATTAACAACATATCGAGAATGTTCACGTAAACGGCATTCAAGATTTCTTTTTGTTTGACCAATATAAGATAAATCACAATTATTACAAGGGACATTATAGATACCCCACTTATGAAGCTCGGGAACAGGGGATTTAGTTGAAGGGAATTGGAATTTATTGACGGGTTTAAAAATAACGTGAAAATTGAAACGCTTTAAAATTTTGGCTAATTTAAAACATAAGGGGGGATAAAAAGGCAAGACAACAAGATTATCAGGTTTAATTTTATCATCAATGGAAAGAGTAGAATTATAAGTTGGCCTACTGAACTTTTTGATAGCTTTATCAATTATAGAGGGTCTAAAACCTCTTTTAATAGCAACGGACTTTAAATAATTGATTTCTTCTTTAAGAGAAGAAGTATCAGAACAAATTTTAAGGGCACGATACACGTAAGTGTAAAAAGTGCCAATTTTTTGTTTAGCGGGATGATTAGAGAGAGCATGGGGAGGGTTAGAAACAGAGAAAGGTTTCCTGTACACAGAGGTTTTAAAACCTCTCAAAACGTGTAAATCCATCAAAAACCCGAGGTCGAAAATTTTTACGAATCCAATACTTTCTTCTA
Source organism: Salticus scenicus (assembly GCA_963930645.1). Lineage (NCBI taxonomy): Eukaryota > Metazoa > Arthropoda > Arachnida > Araneae > Salticidae > Salticus > Salticus scenicus. Next base: position 371,915,286 of record OZ005650.1, read on the forward strand.
TTGAATATAGAAGAAAGTAAAAAGAAGAAGTTTCTCTGTAATTTAATAAAAATAACGTAATTTTTAATAATTTGATGCAACTGTTTTTTTTTTTTTTTTTTTTTTTTTTTTTTTGTGTGTGTGTGTGTGTGTGTGTGTAGAAAAGAAGCATTAAGCACATTGTACCGATAAGATTTTATTTTTTAAATCTATTATAAATTATTCGGTTAAAATCGATGCCATAATAATAATAATCCATGGGATCTATAAAATGAGCGACGACAGATAGTTATAGGTTGGAAGAAATGGCCCCGTGGTATTAAAAATATAGATAGGTTAAACTATGTTTTGCTTCGACTTTAATTTATCATAAAACTCGTCCGCGTAAATAAAATAATGTCACTTCATAAAATGAAATACTGATGACTAATTCTTCATTTTTTCCCGCTTATAATGGACGTATCTGTAGTAACCAATAGTTGCCTAATTGTTGTTATTAAAAACACTTGTTATCTTTGGTGAAGATCCAAGATATGTAGTAGAGGTCAATGGTATCGAAACGGCTCTTGGGAGTAGAGTGGCTCTCGAACATGACCATTTTCCGTTGGTCCTCCAGGGAAGTGTTTTAATGCTGCTATTAAAAATGTCTTTCTTACAGAAGAGAGAGAGGCTGCTTCGAATTATTTTCACGCACCACACATACTTAGGTTGGCTGTCCTAACACGGCTTGTGTTCTAAACTGAGTGTATACTCCGAGACAAGGAACCCAAAACGGAAAAAAGAAAAAAAAAAAAAAAAAAGTGCAAAAATAACAAATTCACATACCGTGTCTATTTCACCTGTGTACGCTCTGGGGAATCAGGAATGTTTTCTTCAGAACTTATGGAATAAATTCTCAATTTCTCCCCTCCTCTACCCTACCCCCTTTCATTTTTCGATGGGGATAGGAAGGAATATCCAATGGCCACGCAGCCATTTTTACTTTATTCCCCATCGTCCCCTTTATTTTTTTTTCCCTATCATTTTTTTCTCTATCCCTCACTCTCCAAGTATAGTTGGGAATGGGTGTATTTGCAAACCCACTTACTTTGGGGGAGGTGGGTGGTTTCCATGCTAGCTGGGAGCTTCAGCGTTTTGATCGATAGGCGACTAAAACAAACGTTCGATCGAAAGGACCTTTCAGAAAGAGTATAAATCGGAGCGAAAATAGATTCTGCAGTAGAAATTAATTTTTAGGGAGGGAAAAAAAAAGTATCTGATGTTTGTGTGCATGTGTATAGCTTACCATTCTATGGAAATTTAGAAAATAAACGAGCATTCATTCGCCCAAAACATTCAGTTACTATTCTATTTATTTCTTACATGTCTTTTCAAATATGACAAAATGAGGATTTTTGGAATAAATTTTTCTATTCGATATATATGGAGGAAAAAAAAGTGAGAATATACTATAATAATGTTATAATATGTAGGTAAATAGTAGGATACTATACGTTTTTCTTCTTTAAAGAAATAGTTTTGTAAATTCTGATACCATTTATGCAAAATATTAATAATCTTCTATACGCTTTATCAGCTGTAATAAAATTTAATCCAGACATATTTTAGTTCGACCTCTTACGAGCCTACATTGCGATCGATCACTTTATGTTTACTGTCACACTGCTTCCCCAAGTAGTTAGGGTAGGTGCTTCAGTGATTCGCATGCTCCAGTGTTTGACATCTATCCCGAAATAATTAATAAATAAGAAAAATAATAAAATAATATTTTTTACATATAAGAACTTTATCATTTTATGTCAAACTCTGGAGCATAGGGTGCTAATAACTGGTAAAATGAATAACTAGCAGTGTCAAGCACTGGAACATAGGGTGTCAATTACTAACAAAATGAAAAACTGGCAGTGTCAATTACTGGAACATGGAGTGGGTGTCAAATAAAAATTCATTAAAAAAATAATTGTTATCAAATGTATATATTTTAACATATATGTGGTTCTGAATGTCTTTCATATCATATGTACTAACTTAAGATTTCTAAAAATATTTTCTGGTGACTAGAACATTAAAAACATCAGAGATTGCTCTAAAAGTGTCAATCACTGGTGCACTTACCCTATATAATAAGTGTAATAGTTGGTAATGGAAGTCGTGTGGTTTTTACATAGCAGATTTTTCCTACCATATTTAACTTACATTGAAACACAATTAATAATTTTCTTCTTATAAACACCTTATTCAAACACTGATATTTGACAACACAGATATTTGTAATTATTTAATAAATAATACAAATATTAAAACTTAAAAAAAAAAAAAAAAAAAAAAAAAAGAAAGAAAGAAAGAACAGAAAAAGACGAAGAAACAGAAAATGTTTTTTCTTCTTTTTTTTAAACATAACAAAATAAAAGATATATATATATTTTTTTCTTTCTCAAGTGAACATACTAATTTTAAAACTCTTGTTTTTTCTTTAAATATGCACAAATGTACTTTTAAAAGTTTAAATAATCGGAAGCATCGTTAGCTATATATTTCATAAAATTCACACAAATTTCTCTGAAAGGGTTTGCTAAAATTAAAAACTTTTAATTAATAATAATAATAAATTGTAACAGTAGTAAAATTATAATAAATCTTCCGCACAAGAGCAGTGATTTAATGGCAGTATTTTGCCACTTAGGTAGTTAAAAATATCAAAAACTTTGTTTTAAAAATTTCATAATGCACAAAAGTTTACTGTCTACATTTCTGCTTTATATATAAAGTCAGAAGTCGATCAGAATTTAGATTTTGGAGGCTCATTTTTGTGGAAAACAAAATTATCAGGCAAAATCTTCAATTTTAGCAGTCAATATATATTTTATGTTTGACATAGAGCTAATAATGTTTCATTGAACACAGTATGGACAATTATTGGATATTAATACTGAAAATAAGGCTCTAGTGTGGAATTTTTTTTTTTTTTTTTTTTTTTTTTTAAGAAGGTGTAAAATTAAATGAAATTTTGTAAAAAGCCCATTTTTATGACTTTGAATTTTGGCAAGAGACCCTCCTTAAGTAATAGAATTTAATGAAAGGGCAGCTAAATGATCTCATTTTTCGATGAATCGGCTCTTGAATGTGTAATTTTTTTATATTATTGAGAAAAGCTTGAACTTAAAATTTATTAGTATAAGCTGATTCGGAATTTTTGCATAGGGAGATTTTTACATTCGAAGGCAGACAGGGTCAATCTTGTTCCCTAGCAAATTTTCCCATAAAATTGTATAATTGTTATTGTTATCATTAGTTAAAATTATCGTTATCACATGAGATCATTTTTCAAGTATGTTTCCCCTGTTCCGCCGGTGGCTAAAAATGTTAAGAAATTCTTGTCTGTTGTTGTGAAACTCTTTATACTCCTTATTCCTTCTCCCTCTAAGATGCAGCTTCACGAGATCCCCAAAGTATGTGGGGGAAAACTAACCGTCGGACGCTTGGACACTGGAGATCGGAGTCCCCCCTCCTTTTTTTTTTTTTTTCTTACCACGAAAGAGTAAGTTCCCGTTAAAAAAAATAAAATAGAATAACGAAGGGGCTCCATCCCCATCCTCTTTTACGCAAGGTTACCATGGAGACCAATGTAAAATGCATCCGACAGGGACCCTCTCATTATTTATTCAGTCTGGATACGGGGAAGAAAAAGAAGTCACGCGACATAAGGAGTCCGAATAGTGCAGATATTTTTTATTTTATTTTTATGTGTATAATTTCTGCCTGCAGCCGTTATTTATTTATTCCGTTATTATCTATACCTGTAGTTAGGACGTCAATTGGTGGTATCGATTTGTACTACCGCTTCCGGTAGGAATAATATTAATTCCGTTTTTCCCTCCTCCCTGATTCTTAACGTTTCTTTAGATACTTGAGGGGCGTTTTTTTTTCCCCTTAAAAATATATATATATATATATACAAATTATTTTGAAAAACAATAACTTCTCATATGTATTCATTTTTATCTTTACCTTTTGGAGAATTAATTCAGAATTCTCGAGGTAGCTATTTAAAAACATTTTCTTTCTTTCTTTCTTTTTCTTTTCTTTTCTTTCTTTCTTTTTTTTTTTTTTTTTTTTTTTGTTTGTTTGTTTTAGTGTGTCTTAGGCTTTATTTTACGTTGTCACAATTGTATAGATCATACAAAATATTATTTCTTTTCTTCTTTTGACGTTGCGTTAGATTAAACAATTTTTGAACCCATTTTAGTGAAATCGGCACAAAATATTTTGTTAAGATGCGTTCAATACGACGCGGCACATATACTTTTTCTAGGATCAGAGTCGTTTCTTTCAGACAGGAAAACAGCATCATCATTATTCACAGTAAACCATCTTATTTTTTTCGAAATTTAAGAAATAACCTATTATAGAATCTTAGAGTTCAAAAATACTTGTAGAGTCAGAGTTAAAAATAGGACTCTAGTACTAAATTATATATTCTGTTTAAAAAAAAAAAAAAAAAAAAAAGATTTAGATAATATTTTATGTGTGGGGAAAAAAAAAAAAAGCTTGCCTTTACCGAAAGACAGCTGAAAAGTGGCTCAACGATCATTGCCTAAAAGTCTTGCAGTGAATATCAATTGCAATGTTTTTTGTCATATTACATAAACTGAATACTATACTATATGTAACTTAATTTTATAAATTAATGTTTGTTTTATTCCTATATCAACCGCTGAAATAATATAATTACAGTGAATTTCAAAATATCCAATTTAAATTAAATTTGACTTTCAATCTATGTTTCTACTACTATAACCATACTATCTGGATGGATTTATTTTCTAGAAAAATGAATTTTGGATAGGCGACTAAAACATTACATCAGAAATTTAAAATGTTTTGACCCTTTCGATGAAAGGGAGATTCTTCTTTGAAGAAGTCATAAAAATGCTTTTCACAATATGAAAAGATGTATAGATCTCTAACACTATACATTAAAATCGATTAAAGACGCAAATTTTATTATTTTTATCATTACAGGAATTTTTAATTAATTTTGTTTATTAAATTGTATTGTTAAAAATGAAAATAATCATTTAGAAGAAAAAATTGATATTAAATAAGGATAAAATTTTTTTGACTGGAGTATTACTGATCTAAATTTCGAAAACACTAATACAGCGTCAAAACGCTGAGCATTTGATTGAGCTCAAATTAAGTAAAGCCTCATATTTGTCGCTTACGGCACGGACTGCATAGATTTTCTTAAATGTAACTTTTTTTTTTTTACAAAGACAAAACAGATTTTTATGGAGTCAAATTATTTGAAGAGCATTTTAATATTGTTAAATTATTTAAAGCAGAACAAAAATAACATAGACTATATCGTTTAAGTAAGATGTGATTATAACGGAAAATGGTGTACGTAGCATTTATACAAGGAAACATAAAATATTTTGCATTTATTACGTCCTATATGGTACCTCATTAAAAAAAAAAAAAAAAAAAAAAAAAAAAAAAAATGTAAATTTTGGATCCCCCCTCCCCCTTCCACACACACACGGTGTGTCCATAAATCATACAATGAGTCGCAACATTTTCTTTTTTTTAGGACTGAGGGCCTGTTAGTCTGAATCTGGGATTTTTGCGTTGTCGTTTTCGATAGTTGGACATTTGTCGAAATCTAAAATTTATCGAAAATATAATTGAATAATTTGAAAGCGATGTTATAATTTGAAAAAAAAAAAAAAAAAAAAAATACTAATAGTCCTCCGTCCTAAACTAAATTCTGCTTTTGCCAGAATTTCATCAAAATCTTTATTATTATTATTATTATTATTATTATTATTATTATTATTGAAAGAAAAAGAAAAGAAAATTAATAATAATCAGTATCGTTACAAGCGATATCGAAAAAGTTTTTTTTTTTTTTTTTTTTTCTTTTTTAATAATTTTGAATTAGGAAATAAGAAGTGCGCGAGCAATATGAAATAAAAATAAGTAAAAAAAAATGAATTTAATGGTTTAATTTTTATATAAAACAAGATCGCGTGCTATCTTAAAAAGTAGATGTAAAATTTAAAGTTTAATTTTTTTGGCAACAATTAAAATAAATAATTTAATGAAAGTTTAGAATTTAGAATTTCTAATTTTTTTTTTTTTCTCAAGTAAATGTAAACAAAAGGCACATTTTCATTTTTATATTTGTTAGTAGTTTTAATTCTTTTGATTTGTTATTTTTCATTCTTTATAACCTTAGAAATTTTTTTTTTTTCTTTTTGTAGAGATTTTAGGAGACAATACTGCATTTTAAAATGATATTTAAATATTCAAACCAATTTGTGATGAATTAAAAGCAAAAAGAAAAGAAACTTACCCGGTGCTGTTTGTTCATTTTGACGATCTATTAGAGAGGGAAACTTCATATAAGATGGCTCTTTGAATAAGACAAGTAGCGTATCTTCCCTGCTTCGGTGTCATGGCTTAGAGTTGGAATGATAACAAATACAGTCATTATTAATATTGTAACAGTAATTTGGGCATTTCTTATTTGTTCCATCAGTCATTAAAGAGGTGTGTTCCTAATTATTCCGATTTCATTAAAAGGATGATCCCGAATTCACGCGTACCGTTCGATCAGGGATGGACAAACATTATTATTGTTATTATAATTATTTTCTGAATCCTTTTGGCTGGTGTGTTGAATGATCTTTATAATATTTTGTTACAAAGTTTGGAAAAAAAAAAAAAAAAAAAAACGAAGAACTCAAAAAAGTATAATTGAGAAAAAATTATTCGAATGTTTAAAACCCTGATCCGCTCTTATCGGATTGTGGAATAAATAAAGTCAAGAAAGAAAAAAGCTAACGATGAAATATCAGATATTTAGAGTCGTTTAAAAGAAATAAAATTTTCAGCACTTTCCAGCGTAATAATGCTTTCCATTAGGTAATGATGAAAATTAATCGTAAATTTAATACAAAAACTTTAAAGGATGTTACAGGTAAGTCCAGTTGGTGCTTTTCGATTAATACGAATTTTTTTTTCCTTTACTTTTTTGCTTTTGATATTGCTTTATTTGAGCCATGACACCGGAGGCAGATATATTCTCATTAATCGACTTCCATCCAAATTTCCTTCCTACGTATGCTTTCTCTTTCAAGTCCGGGATTCCATAGTTGAGCCTATATTCGTAGCTACCCTGGTCGTTTAGTAAGGCAGAAATGCTTGAGCCACAAGTCACAGCATAGAGCCTGTAACAATACTTTTAAAATATGGATCCTTTGAGCGTTTCAAGTACTCTAGATAAATGTCTAAGTTCGCATTCGAGTAACTACAGTATGCACAAACGGGTGGTTCAGTCATTGCTCAGGTATAGAGGAGTTAACCCTTTCAAGTTGATTTTTAGATGTTTTGCGAAGAGTAAGTATTAAGTCTTCAAACATAAAAAATCAATGAATGAACATTCAGAGTAATAAGATGCTCTATCTAAACAGATATCTGAGGTTGGACCTGGTGTTAATTTTTGGAGCACATTAGGAAAAAAAAAGTAAAACTGTCAATTTGAGCATTTTATATTTAATATTATGATGTTTATTTAATATGAAGCTAATAATATTTCATTGTACCCAGTACAGTCAATCACTTGATGGAATATTGAGAACTGAATTTGGGCGTGCAAAATTTTTTGAAAGGGATACTTTATACAAAACAAAATTTTTATGAAAGGACCATTTTAATGAATTTAAGGTTTTGAAGGGAGTCTTTCTCTGAAAGGAAGTTCTTTGTAGGGCAATTATACCCTCCCCCTTTTATTTTGTCTGGATTGACTCCTGAAATAAAAAGCTGTTATTAAAAAGAAAAAAAATGCTTTTAAGGACTCCTAATATCGCGGTTTAATATCGAAGATAAACAGGATCTACTGCTAACTTGCACAATCAATTATGTTTTATTTTGGCTTTTCAATACTTATAGTATTTGTATTTCATTGGATACTTTTATTTGTTTGTTTATTTTTGCGTGCAAGTTTCGGGAATTATCTTTTATGAGGATATATAATACCTAATTCTTTAACAGTGACTTTAAAAGCCTTCCATGAAATGAATATTTAAACTTAGACATTAATTTCTTATTAGCTTATATTTTAAGATATATATATACAGTGGGCAGCAAAATTATTGAAGCATTAGCAATAACTTCTACTTAAAAGATGCGCACCTAATACTGTTTTATTAAGTGTATATATTTGTCCAGTCCTGATCTGAGTCCTATACTGTTTATAAAAAAGTAAGTTGATGAAAAAAATTAGCGATCAAATTAAAAAAAAAAAAAAAATGAAAAGTGTGGATGTGTGCTTCAATAATTTTGCTACCGACTGTGTGTATATATATATGCAAAAATTATTTGAACACACATTCCCTAAGAAACTTGAAAGGGTTAATAATTAGTTCATTCAATAAAAATAACAAAAATAGATTACCTAGGGAAATCAAAATATCCCTCATCAGACAGGGCCTCAATGGAAATTTAAATACGCTTAAAATGGTTGCTACATCGCCCCCCTCCTCGTCTTTAAATATTTTCTACAATGACGCAATGGATGAGACCCGTGTGATCATACTTTAGTTACACGTTAAAATCCAGACTATGCTTAGAATATATGGATAAAAAAAAATTTGCAAAGATTTTAAAAACAAACCGAGCTTTTCCTTTTTCACAACCGACTACTTACTAATCAGGTACCGAGAGAAAATAGTGTGGATATTTTCGTGAAAGCACTTTAGTTGCTGCAGATAAAAAGGACGGCTCAGTCTCTTTCTAAAATCTACTTCGCACAAATAAAATGTTACAGGATGTTACCAGAAGTTTCGTCATTGTCTTAGCTGTCCGAACACGTTCAACTAATAATAATCCCATTTTAGGTTTTCATTCAGGGCTTAATTTGCATGGCTCTCCCGTAATTTGTTTTTTTTTTTCCAGTGAATGTTTTTACATTAGAAGGAATGCACAGGAGCTTATTAATATTCCATATCGGAGCCCCTCAGGGCATCATTTCCGAAAAACCGAAAGCTAATATTAATATGGAATTAATACTTTAAATAATATAATAAATTAGAAAAAAGCAGTTAATTCGAATTGTATTTATAAAGAAGTTTCAAGGTGACCTATTTAGAATAATTATAACAGATCGAACCGTTTTAAAAGTATGGACATCATCATTTTCAGTAAAGATGCACTTTAATTTGGTTAAATGGAGAACTAAATTGGAATATAATTAGCGTTTTATTTTTTTCTGAATGGCCTATTGTAAACATGACATGTTCCAGTTGTATGTATTAAATTAAATGTTAAATACAAGTAGAAAACAAACAATATATAAGTTTGTTTCCTGAGAACAAAATGATCTGTTAAATAGAAAATTGAAAATAAAAAATGAGACTATGCTTCGCTGATTTTTGAGAGAAGGATTTGAATTACTACTTCGAAAACGGCGAGTTTTAGAAAGTATGTAGATAGCTGAGTAAAATCCAATAAATGCACGAACATATATAGAGAACGACCAGATTTTTTAAATTGAATTTGAGGACAAATATGGCGGTGTTCCCTAATTTCGAGGACAAAATAAATGAATCACTGATAATTTTTATGTATGAAGTACCTGAACGCGCTTATTTCAGCTTATTTATTATACATGTAATAATTTATTGTAGTGAAACATTAATAACTTTATAACTGGCGTCCTCAAATGCGTTCTAAATTTTTGGGGACAAATGTTAGTTTTCCAGGACTGTCCTCGGGAATGGAGACTTTTGGTTACCCTAATTAAAGCTTCAGTATTTATTTATTTATTTATTATAAGATTTTAAACCCTGATTTCCTTTTAAATTCTTGAACATTGTGGAATTGTTCAAATGAATTTCCTATTATATAACGCAAAGGTAGTCAAATTATTACTCTTGAGTTTTTAAGAAGAATTTTAAAAATTATAAAATGAATATAAAAATTATTAATATACTTTTATTTTGTAGAAAAGTGTAAGACATCTGTGTCAACTATCGAAATACTGTAATTATTGTCATTCAAAAAATAATTGCATGATGAACATTATTATATTGAATGTACATTAAGGAATATAACGGAAAGAAATTCATTTTAAGCTAAACAATAACTATTAATAGATATATAATTTACACTAATTCGTTTTTACGAAAAATGCTTTTAAGTACTCGCAGTGAACATGGAGACAAGTGTTCTGTATATAAAAACTATAAAACAGCTCAAATGGATTATTTAGACGTGTTCGGAGAAGCTCTGATATATTTCAATAAGTAATAATTTATTTATTTTAAAAAAATATTAAGAAAATGAACAATTTTTGTTTTATGAGTCCCAGGTAATGCAGACATATATATATTAACAAAAATAATGATTTATTTTTATTTTCCAGTACTTTCTAAAAAAGTACTGGAATTATACTGGCCTTAATGTATGCTCTTTTAGTTTCAAAAAAGGTTTTTTTTTTTTTTTTTTTTTTTTTTTTTCAAGTGATTTTTAATAGTTTTCTTCTTTTGTTTATGAAAGTACTTTTCATTATTGGGACATAAAACTCATATGGAATCCTAAAAATTATCATTTGAAGTTGTTTACAAAATTTAAAAATCTCATTTTATCACAGGTAAAATCGAGTTAAATAAGATGAATGTCTTATGGTAACATCGAAAAAAAAAAAAAAAGAAAAGAAAAGAAGGAAAGAAAATAATAATTAAAATTTATGTATTTAAAAAATATATCCACAACAAATAAGAAATATCCCATAATTATTTCCCAACTACAACCGCAACCTTAAAATAACAAAGCGATTTAAATATACGACACTCTAAATAGTATATATATATTTAAAAAAAAAAAAAAAAAAAAAAAAAAAGGTAAAATAAGCACATAATTCTTCACTTTAAAAGTATGCCATAGGAACTAGAAAATATTAACTTACAATATCAACATTCACAACACAAAATTAATAAAGTTAAGTTAAAAAAAATTATAATATCATTGAAAACAATAAATTATTATCCTTTAACATGCTATATATTGAACAATTATAAAGAGGGAAAGGAATTCTGGGAGGGCAGTATCGAAAGATTAGAAGAAAAACAGATTCTTGAATCTTGAACCGGTTGACACCTACACCGGTTATATAATACTTTTTTATGATACAAACGAAACAAGATTCAAGTGTCTGTTTTTCGGAGAAAAGTCTGTCGAATTCATAATATATACATGGATAACATTTGGCAAAAATCAAAAGCTCTGAGGATTCTTTCTGGAAATCAGAACTAGAAAATTTGAAAACAATGCATGACATGGTGTGACACGTTTGGTTTGATGCCAGATTACTATAGAATTCGATTCAGTTCATTTTGGAACGGAAAGTGAGTGGAATTAACTTTGATTTTCTGAATCAATGCTTTGGTAATAAATATTTCCCACTTCATTCAGCGACATTTACAGAAAGACTTAACGATACAAAACGGATTCTAATTTTGTCTCAAAATAAATCCAGCTATAATGAAAATCTTCTTCTACAAAGTTATTAATATTATTTTAATCAAATCTTTGATTTAATTTCTATATTCAAGTATTTGATTATAGCATTTCGATACATCCTTTTAATTTCCAGCGTATCTATTTTTTGGGGAATTTTATTCGCTACTGAATTTCGATTATTATAGAAATGAAATTTTCAGAATAATGACTTCCAGGTAGAAAAATCCTCAGAAATCTTTCGGAAAACAAAACAAAATTTCAGGAACTCTTATATTAAATGCTTTATTGAAATTTTTCTCAGGTGATGTCCATCCTTTCCTAAACCTTTTAAACGGATCCATTATTTAATTATTCAAAGATAATAACGCGAAAAAAATTCTTCACAGGTGAGATTGCATAATTTAGCTTTAGTATTGTTTGCCTTAATATTAAAGTCCTTAAAATAAAAAATAAAAAAAAAAAAAAACTGTAGCATGTGACTATTTTTTTTTCCTGGGAGCAGAATTGAGGGATTTCATCAATCATAAAATTCGTTGACAATTTAAAAACAGGATTATCCGTTAACTAATGCATTATACATATATATATTAATTTTAATTAAACCAATTGTTCGATATCCAGGTAATAGATTTGAAAAAATATCTATTCAAATTTCAAAGGGTTTTTTAAAATACTCTATAATTCAAATATATATATATAAGAAAGTTTTCTAATAATCTTAAGTTAATGTGCTTAAGGAATTACAAATTCGTTAACAGAAAAAGTAATCCCCCATAAATTTAAAAATAATCTTATTTGTTTTATTAAGGGGGTACATCACAGATCATCAAAGTCATCCAAAGCCCATGTTATTCTATGGGAAAAATTTTTTGTAGAATTGCACATTACCTAATTGTTATTTTTAAATTCCGTTTTCAAATTCCGAAAATACACAACTGTTAAATTAATATTCGCTTTCCATTTTTTTTTTTTTTTTTTTTTAATTGGAATTTTTTGATTCAATAAAATTAAACTCGTAATCCATTCTCTCAATAGTGATCATATTCCGGATTTTGAAAACTTTAAAATTTTAGCTTCTAATGTAAATATATATGAATCTCGTATTTTTCTAGAGGGCGCTTTTACTAAAATGCAACATTCTGCCTTGAACGAGGCTAAAGCTATTCCTCCTGAATATTTAATCTTGCTATGATGTAATATGAATTTTTGTAAATGTTGTTCTCGTATATTTGACACTGAGGAGGGCTTGTGTTCTAGCCGAAACATCTGTCTTGTGTTTTAATGTTTTTAATTAAAATGTATTTTTTTAAATTTAAAATTTTTGTATTCTTTATCTCATTTTCAATGTTATATTGGTTTTGGAATTTTTTTGAGTTTAAAAATGCGATTCTTCACTAAATGCATTTTTCTCATTTTTTAGCTGTAAAATGAAATATTAAAATTAAAAAAAAAAAAAAAGATCAATTTTTTTAAAACAGGTGCTAATTTAATGGTTGCGAATTTTCTGAATGTGAAAACGGAAGTAAAAAATACCAATTAATTACTGAGTGATTCTAATAAAAAAATTTTCGCCAGAGACTTACATAGGATTCGGTGACCAGAGACGGGAAAATCGTAAGAGGGAGTGAGTACTGAGCAGCCTTTAAATATATTATGAACTGTGAAGGATATTTTCCTCGTTGTATTTGGTCTTTTTAATTTCGGACAACTAAATTAATTGAAATCATTTCTGTGTATGCATCTGACTATAGTTAAATATTCAGTTGATTTGCAGATTTTGAGAAACGTGGATTGTAACATTTTGATTCAAAGATTTTGAAACAAAAAACAGCACTCTAAAGTGTCAGAAAACAAACATAAAAAATTAAATCTTGCAAAAAATTAACATTATCTGATATTTGAAAGAAAAACCAAAATTTCTAATCCCGTTAAATAAAATTCGACAACCAACTGCTTAATACAAACACGTATCTACAATTTACAGACGAGTGCGGGATTCGAATAACTTAGGTGCAGTTCCATCATTGCATAAAACGTGCTGCATTAGGAAGTCTATTGCAGCAGGCTTAGCGCATCACCTTCCTCGACATAGAGGCCAAACGATCCTACCTTCACCGTCAATCACCTGAGAGCATTTCCAAGTATCTCAGTATTTACAAAACCATTTGTGGGTCGCACTCATGATATTTCAACTGTCCGTTTCAGATGTGCAACTTCCAAATGATCAGTAAATACTCTTCGTACTTTATTTGGCGACATCACAAGGGGGTTGGTTGAAAGGATAACGGGAACAAAATAAATATTTATATATATTTCTATTTATATATATATCTATATCTCTTTATGGTAAATATAAAGAATTCTCTCTGGCCGGTACATTCTAGTGCCGGCTCTGGACATAAGACTATCGCCGTAGGAATAGGAACCCGTCAATACATTTCATATTATTTTTGACATCAAACCGACTAGAAAAAGCTCAAAGCCATTCAGATACGGAAGCACGTCCAAGCTAAAATGGCGTTCAAGTTTCATAAAATAATACAAGATTTTGATTATCTTTTCTTCTTAGGAACATAAATGACTGCTGCACGATGAGGTTCGTGCAAGTTTTGACTCATTATCTTTTGATTCCTTTATCACTAAGTGTATCCTTTATCATCGAGTCTAATCGGAATACATGTCTAGCTTTTCAGTTCTGCAAATAATATCTTCATGATTAATAATTTTTTATTTGTTTGTTTGCTTTTCGAAAAATAGTTTTTTAAATTGAAGTTTTTCATTGCTGAGGTATTTTCTCTTTTTAAATTATCGATCGGTTAACGTTCTGTAATAATTACAATCCGCGTTTATAATGCATTGTTCATCCTTTAACAGGTAGAAGCAAAGTACTGTTAACCTGAAAAGGCCGATTAGCCACATTTCTGAAGTGGATACGAAAAAAAAAAAAAAAAAAAAAAAATGACCATAGTCGGTCATCTATCGATCGTTACAAACGCGGATAAACTTCGCACCAAAATATTAAATAAAAAACTGCCTTCTATTCTTGTGTAAAACATTTAAAAAATCTTTCCTGGAATCCGGTCAACTATTCTGGTGTGTCCGCCATGTAGGCATGGAAAAGCTCTTTAGTAGAATGATTCGGACGAATATACAGTAATATAAAAGAGGAATTAAAACAATTGTAAAAATGAAACGATATTTGTGCGTTGGGACAAGCGCTGACACCCAACATTCACGAACCCGTAATACCTCAACAGTGAAAACTCTTACCTACGGCGATAGTCTTGGATCGAAAGGAAAAAAAAATAAAAGACGAAAAAGAAGAGTCCTCCACCGTTATGTACTGAGGTAGCTTCTTGTGGCAAAAAGACTAAAGTGGTGGATGAACACTATAAATCCCTGATTTGAAAACAAACAAGTGAACATCATTTTCAAGACATTGTGATGTTCAGTCTTCGCTGTAGCTATTTGCGCCACAGTAAGGATCGTCACGATTTTCGTCGCAGTAATGGTCTTCCCTGTTGTCGTCGCTGTAATGATGATCCTCTCTGTTGCCCTCACTGTAGTGTTCCTCTACGGTTTCTTCGGAGTATCGTTGATCGCCGTTGATCCGTCGCAAATCTTCCGCAAGATGAGTGTAATGCTGCATATGGTTGTTCTCTCGCTTCCAAGCATTTATCATGCGCATATGCTCTTCTTCTTCGCAATCCGAATCCAAGCCTTCGTCTATACAGTCGTCTTCTTCATCGACTTCTTCTTCGATGGGCTCGGCTTCGGAATCACTTCTCGAATTTGATAAGTCTAATACTCCTTCAACGGAGTTATTGCTGGTGGGATGGTTGTAGGTAGGGAGCGGAATGCGCGGCACAATCACGGACACGGGAGCGGACGCAGAAGACACGGTCATATCAATAGGTCCTTCGTTTTGCACTGAATCGTGATAGTGATTTCCACCATTAGAAGTTGGAGGATGTAAACTCATTTGTAGATGGAGGGGTAAAGACTGATGAGAGCTCATCATAGTCTTCTGTAAATGTGCAGGTTGGGGTATAGGAGGAGGTTCCCGCTTGATCACAGATGTTAGGCTCACTGCTACAGGTGGAGGCGGTGGCGGTAATAAGTCCACAATAGGTGTCGGTAAACGTTCCTGTTTTATAGACGAGAGCATCGTGGGTAACTCATCGTAAGCTTTAGGCCGGCGTCCTCGCCTAGGCTTCCCAATGTTAGCCTCGTCTTTCGGACACTTATGATGAACCAAATGATGTCGCCTACGAAAGTGTCCACCACACCTTAGACATTCAAACGGTTTAATGCCTTCATGGATGAGAACATGTGCCTTGAGTTGATTGCTGTCTGAGAAGCGTGAGCTGCATAGGTTACAAGCGTAAGGCCTCTCACCAGTATGTACTCGCAAATGTCTTCGAAGATTCGCAACTTGCACAAATTGCCTTTCACAGTGCGAACAATGGTAAGGTTTTTCTCCCGTGTGCAGACGCATGTGTGTCTTAAGATGATGATCACGGGTGAAGCGCTTGTGGCACTCTTTGCACTCGAAAGGTTTCTCACCCGTGTGAGTCCTTTCGTGATTCTGAAGGACATGCTTGTATCCGAAACGACGGTGGCAGATGTTGCAAGGAAACTCTTTCTTCTGGCCGTTGTTGTTGCCGTTCCCTTTCACGATTCTCGTGTTTGTGGAATGAATACCGAGTAAGGTGTCGCCGTTGCTGTCGTCATTGTTGCCATTGGTCTTGCTCCGATCTAGACTGAAACCCAGAAGAGCGTTAGCTAGGGCTGTCCCGCCGAGATGTAATCCTTCGTGTACAAGTGCGTTGGGCCCTTTAACCATCCTGGGCCCTCCATTTGAGACGGTGCTGTCCGCATCGCGTGATGTCGGAATGTCATCATTTCCACCGCCACCATCCCCTTCAGATCCTTCCTTCATCGTCACTTTCCAGACAGCCGCTCACGGCTCACCTGAAATGATAAAAAAATATATCATCAGTTTGATTACGAAACTCTGTTATATTCACAATTAAAATATTCTATTTCACTAAACTCGATTGAGATGTGGTATTCCAAATGCACTGAGAATAGAAATTGCCTAAATCCTACAAATGTACTATATACTATCTTACCAATAAGTATTTGAACATTTTCGAACTTAGACGTTTTGTCAAATATCTAGAAAAGTTCTTTAGTAATCATCGTGAAACTTTGGAGGTGTAAAGAACATGTTATATCTCATATATTTCAGTAAAAGTTGCGGCCTGAAGAGGAAAAGGGGACCAGTGAAAAATTAAACAGAAGTCAAAATGTTTTGGGTCAATCTGTAAAAAATTATGCTTTAAATGTGTTCTGGCTGTAGCATGTCATTAAGAGGAATTTTTCTCATTATGTGTATAAATATTTATGAGGCTAACACGTATATTCGTGGAGATATAACAATCTTTTTTTTTAAATTGCAAAGAAAAAAAAAATCCACTTTTTTAACTATAATACCAGTACAAAACAGTAACCAAGGTAGCCAGTGCAAAACCCTTTTTAGAAAATTTGGTATACTACATTAGATACAGCATACTGCAATCAAAATGCAAAAATGTTAAATAACTTGAAAAATGTGAGCATTTTTATTAAATAATTTTCAACTACGAATGCGGTAGCTTTTGAAAATTTCATTTGCATAATTTAATAGCCAAAGGTATTGAGCAATTTACATGAAAACCCCAAACAAAAATCGTTTTAATTCAAAAAGTGATGAGAGATAGAATGAGCAGAATTTTAGTTCTCTCAAAATAAAGCTAAACTATGAAGGGTTTTACTCACATTTTTATTTTGATTCAATCAATGCCCAATGGCAATACAGTTTTCGCTGATTGTAAATAAATATTGATAAAATCCCCTATTATTTTTTATTTTTATTTATTTATTTATTTATTTTTTTTTTTTTGAGAAGAACTTAAATTCTGTTTATTCTATCTCTCATAACGTTTTTAATTTATAAGGTATTTGTGTGGAGTTTTCATATAAGTTTCTCAATACTCATGGCTATTAAATTATGCAAATTGAATTTTTTTAAAAGCTAGTGCATGCGTAATTAAAAATTATTTAGTAAAAATCCTCATATCTCGTAAGATATTAAACATTTTCCATTCTGATTGCAGTATGCTGTGTCTAATGTAGTATGCCAATTTTTCTAAAAATGTCTGCACTGGGTCTAATACCCTACGTGTTTTATTTAAAAAAATGCTGTATTTCCATAAATATATGTGGTAGCCTCATAAAAAATTTTATACAGATAATGAGAAAAATCCTCTTAATCAGATGCTACAGCCAAGACGCATTTAAAGCATTACTTTTTACAGGATGATCCAAAACATTTTGACTAACGTTTAAATTTTTACTGGTCCTCTTTTCCTTTTAAATACACAACTTTTCCTGAAATATATGAGGTATAACATGTATATTCTTTACACTGCCAAAGTTTCAAGATGATTCCTAAAGAACTCTTCTAGATATTTGACAAAACGTCTAAATTTGAAAGCGTCTAAATACTTATTGGTAGATAATACATAAGTTGGCACTCCCGACAATGGTGACATGATTAGTTCATAATATGGTTTCACTTAGCGTTAGCTGTCTTTCGCAATTACAACAATTAAAAATTATCTGGTGTGTTACTCACACGACTTTCTCTTACCCTGAAATTTAATTACTGTAAATACAGGTTGGTGATTAAGAGGTAAGATAACGAGTACAGTTATGTAAACCTATGTTAAAACAATTCAAATTAGGCTTCGGAAGGGTTTTGTATGATAATTAGTTCTGTGCGGTGGAGGGGGGGGGGGAGGAGTACCGCTCCCCCCAACCCCCCCGTTCCATCACATTTATATAGAATTTTAATCTGTTATTAAAATTAAGAGTTCACTTAAAATTATTCAGACGACTTTCACACGTAACATTACTTGAAACTTGATCAAACTTTTCCAGCAACAAACTTATATTAGTTTGAAAATACAACTTTTGGATCTCCTGAAATTATTCGTTTTTAACGTTACTTTAAGAGACACAGACAAAGATCAAACGTTAAAAAACTTGACTTTGGTAATCAGGAAGCCTCAAAACATATAAATATACAAAAAAACAAAACAAAAAAAAAAAAACAAGCAATGAATATTTAGCTTTAAAACATCTATCACATGTCTATGGGGAATTAAAGCACTTCCACTAACAATAACAAAGATTGTTATCGCTTAAACATTTGCAGCCCTGTATATTATTTGAAGATTATGTACAGACAACATGGTGCACCTAAATATAATCCTATAGTAATAATATATGGCACAACCTGAAATACCCTTCCATCAATTTTCAGCTATTGTTGCACTATAATCTAGATTGAATTTTGAGTTTAACGGTTTCGTCTATTTTTTTTTCCCCTTTAATGTAGCTTCTAATCATAACTTTATTTTCTGCTCATGCATTGTTTTAAAATCTCACATGTAATTCTTTCCTAGCAACTTTTCGCTATCTCCTGATTTTTAAAGAATATGTAAAGACACTAGTTCAACTGAAAATTCGTCAGCATAATATATCGAAGGAAGATATTAAACTCGGTAACGAACCTGTTGACGTAAATTTTAAACCTTGCCTTAATTTTTATATTGAAGTTTATTTTTATGAAGAAACTGGATTCTGTAAACATTGATTACGTACATAAAAATTGAAAGAAAAAAAAAAAAACTAATTTTTAAATATGTCTATATTAACACAGTAAAATCTCAATTTTCTATCACCTTTTTTTACTTTAGTTTCTGTTACCTGTTAGCTGAAAAAAAAAAAAAACACCTTACGATTAACGATGAAATTCTTAATGCAGCCGAAGCTTTGCACGTTTTTCCTAAAGACACTTTAAAAATAGGATAGATTCTTGAACCAGAAAATGAAAAGGTTAACAGTGAAGATGATTCTGGTGACATCAATAATAAAGATAAAATTATAAAACTGTGTGAAATTATAATTCCCTGTGATGAAAACACTTCGTGGCGCCATCTTCCGACATGGAAGTCGTCGAAAACGCTATCCAGGTCAAGCGCTCACACTCACAACAGGTTGGCAGCAACCCTGATTCCGATGAGGAGGGGAATTGGGAAAAGGTCAATTATAGGAAGAAGAAGGCTAAATCAATTATAAATACGAATACTCAGGCTAGCACCTCTAACTCAGTAAATAGTAACGCCAATAATGATAATAAAACTAAATCCAGCAGAATTCCTGCCTTCTACATCTTACCGCCGCCCCATTGGCAGATCCTGCTGTCTGGCACGAGGAACTTAGTTCCGAAGCTGGCCAGCAAAGCCCAGGGGCGTTTCTTAAAACTTAAAGTCGAGAATGAGGACGAGTACCGAAAAATTCAGGCCTATCTCATTCAGGAAAAAATCAATTTCAAATCTTTCTTATTGGATTCCGAAAAAAGTCTGAAGGCGGTGATTCGGGGACTCCCCATCAACACTCGTCCTTCAGACATTGTACAAAATTTAGAGATTGAAGGTTTTATGGGAGTCACTGTGACTCAGATGTTCAGAGGACCTGTGTCCAAAAAAGTTCTTATGCCACTGTTTCATGTGGCAGTGCCAAAAGCTCAAGTTGAGGTTGAATTAGATGCCATATTTTCGATCACTCAACTGATGGGAACTGACGTCACGGTTGAAGCTTACCGGGGACACAAAGGACCCTCGCAGTGCTTCAACTGTCAGGGCTACTTCCACTCTGCAAGATCTTGCAATTTGCCGCCCCGGTGCGTTAAATGCGCTGGGGAACACTTGAGCAAGAATTGCAGAAAGGATTTTGGTGATCCTTGCAGGTGTGTGCACTGTGGAGGCGCCCACCCGGCAAACTATCGGCTGTGTCCGAAATTCCCAGTTCAAAACACGAAAAAAAACGCTAAACCCAAGCGTAAGCCCCAGCAACAGGTCACAGGGGCTCCCATAGCCAAAAACTTCACGAGTAAGAAGGTTCAACCTTCCCAATCTTTTGCGGGAATTGCTATTGGTCGTAGCGAGCCCGAAACTCCTCCCCCTTCCAAAACTCCTTATATAAATTCCTCGGTCCCAGAAGACGCCAGTTCGGCTACCGAGTTCCTAAACTACGTCATGGTCTTGGAAAAGAATCATGACAAAAAAAACATAGTAAAAGCCTGGAAAATGGCACTTCCACAAATTCGTGCGGCGTCCACGAACTTAGATCGATCTTTCATCTTATACGAGAGTTTAATATCTCTCGAGTAATTTTGTTAGGGAATTTCCACCCTTTATTTAGGCTTAACTTTAACATTCGACCCTAGTAGAACGTTGAATTCATTCTCTGTTGGTATATGGAACGCCAATGGCCTCCATTGTAAAGCGGCTGAGTTCCGCGATTGGGTTTATAGTAATAATTTAGATATTATCTTTGTCTGTGAGACCAAATTCTCCCAGGGTTCTACTGTTAAGGTGGCCAATTATATGTTATTCAATGTTGACAGGCCTTATAATGGCACCTCTTCCGGCGGCACTGCTATTTATTTAAAGTACGGCTTCAATGCTACTCTCATTAAAGTCCAAAATCTAAATTCCATTGAAGTCACGCCAATTGTTTTGGAATTCCCCACTATTCAAAAATTACTTGTTGCAGCAGTTTATATCCCTCCTCAAAGTGAAAGGAATAACCTGCTCATGCGAGATTTATCCCGGCTCACTAATATTTATTCAAATTTTATTATTGCGGGTGATTTTAATGCCAAACACTTGTCTTGGAACTGCCCCTCTAATGATGCTAGAGGGAATATCATCAGGAGATGGGTGGATCAAAATCATGCACAAATTCTTGCTCCCCCTGAACCCACCTTCACTAGAAGTAATAATATTTTAGATTTTGCTATCACCCGCAATTTTCCATATAGTTACAGCATTCAAACGCTGAATGATCTTACCTCTGATCACCTTCCTGTGGAAATCTGTTTTCGGACGAATAACTACAATTTAGATTTACCGGCGGCCTTCACCACCAGGTGGAGACACTTTACGGAGATTTTAGCCGAATCTGAGCTTCCTTCACCTCTTCCATCTAACAAACTCAAAGCCGAGAGATCAATCAGCATGCTTGAAAATTACATTCAAGATGTCTTTCAGCAAAGCTCGGCTCCGAGAAAGAGGACTAGTCTATTCTTCCGATTACCAGATGGAATCAGGCATTTGATCAGAGAAAGAAATCATGCTCGCAGGAATTGGCAGGTTCATAGGCTCCCCCATTTCAAACGCTTGTACAATGTACTTGCAAGGAGGGCTAAAGCTGCAATTCATGAGTACTCAAAAACGCATTTCAACAACTTTGTCGAGAGTTTATCGACGACTGACAACACCATTTGGAAGGCTACTTCACGTATTCGTAGGCCAAAAACAAACATTCCGGCTCTAAATAGCCCAATTGGAATGGCAGTGACAAACTCTGAAAAGGCTGAAGCTCTCGCTCACAGTCTTAGAAGTCAGTTCACACCTCACAATGATGTTTTTAATCCTAGAATCACTTCAATTGTTAATAACAGTGTTCAAAATTTATTAAGCAGAAATTCCATTAATACTCTTAACTTGGCCACTCCCTCTGAGGTAGTGGAATATATTTCTAAACTGAAAAAAAATAAATCCCCTGGCGAGGACCGAATAACAACTAACATGCTTATTAACCTTCCTACCAACTTTATTTTTTATATCACTTTAATTATTAATCGCATGCTAATACTCAATATTTTTCCAGATTGTTGGAAAAAGAGTTTAATCGTTTCTCTGCCGAAAGGTGGCGACACTGATCCGCACCTTCCTCAAAGCTATAGACCTATTTCTCTTCTGTCTTGCATGTCTAAAATCTATGAATATATTCTCGTTAATCGTCTGAATGATTTTACAAACTCTCATGATGTGATTATGCCTGAACAATTCGGGTTTCGTCCACGTCATTCAACACAACAACAGTTGTGGAGAGTTTGTGAAATTCTTCACGACGGCTTCCAATCTGGAGGTGTAACGGGGGTTATATTTCTAGATGTTCAAAAAGCTTTCGATAAGGTCTGGCATGCTGGCCTTATTCATAAACTAATATCTATTGGTCTTCCCGACCAACTAACTAAAATTATTTATGACTATCTTAGCAATAGATCTTTTTCCGTTAAAGTCGGAAACTCTATCTCTAACCCTTCACCCATTTTAAGTTCTGTTCCTCAAGGTTCTCTGCTGGGGCCCTTCCTCTTCAACATCTACGCCAATGATCTTCCGCGTGATGTTGACGTCACTTTAGCGACTTTCGCTGACGACACTGCCATTTGCTGTAAACGAAACACTCCAAACGCTGCGTTTGAAGTACTTCAAAATTATCTAAATAAATATTCGATCTGGTTACGGAAATGGAGAATCAAAGTAAACAGTTCCAAAAGTGCCGCCATATTTTTCACCAATAAAAACTATGACACCTCCACTAACTTTCTCTTAAATAATGAACCCATACCCTGGGAGACATGTTATAAATACTTAGGAGTTTATATTGATTCCAAATTAACGTGGTCTCGTCACATCTCAGAAACTCTGGGTAAAGCCAAACGAGCCACGCATTCCCTTCATTCTCTCTTAGCTTTTAATAGCCGCCTGTCCATCAAAAATAAATTATTACTATATAAATCCATGATCCGTCCTATCTTAACATATGGGTGTATGATATACGGATCTGCTTCGAAAACCAACTTGGATAAAATTCAAAAGTATCAAAACAAGCTATTGCGCAGGTTTTTGAAAGCTACTCGCTACGTCCGCAATGATACTATTCATCGGGATCTCCGAATTAAGCCTATTTATGCTCAATTTCGGAAACTTGCATTGAAGTTTCACAGATCCATTCCTAATGTTGGAAATCCTCTGTTGGACTCTATTCACAGATACGACGCTAGAGTCGGTCGTGGTAAAAAACGGCCTCTGGCTATTTTAGTCAGAGGGGATGATTTTCTCCCCGTCTCTAAAAAGCGTAGGAGTATAACTTCCGGAGTCACCTAACTTAGTATTTCCATCCAAAATTCTATCTCCCCTAGATTGAACGAAATGTTCATCTAGCTTTGGCTAACCCTAGTATCAGGCTTATCTACTGAACTTTGTCAGACGCGAGCTTTGAACCTTCTTTCTAGTGAAAATGTTACTTATTTTTTAATTATTTTTTATCAAAATTTCCTAATTGCTGTATATTTTTTTATTATTTGGCTTAATTTTTAATTTTTTATTAATTTTATTGTCTTTTAGTGTAGGGATCTGAGGTCTCCTCTCATTGGCCGATTTCCTGGCCTCTGATTGGCTTTCAGTTTCAGGACAAAATCCTCTGAGATTTTGCTCGTTTTACTTTCAGTGAGGATTGTGAGTGCTATGTGTGTCTCTGAGAGGTCCGCAGATCCAGCTCAGAACTTAGTTTCTGGCTGGATACTGAGACTTTCATAGGATTCATGCATGCACTTCACTTTAATCCTCCTGAATTTTAATTATGATAGGAAAAAAAAAAAAAAAAAAAAAAAAAATTGTATGGCCCCCTTTTTTTTATTAATTGCGGGACTCCGAGCGATTTCCTGTGCCCCTTGGGGCGCCCTGCTCAACTCTTAATTCCTTTTCGCCGTCCAGACCGTCTCGTCAACGCACGTAACAGTTTCACTGTTACACTTAGGTTTTTTCAAGGAGTTATTTATTTATTATTTATTTTATTATTTATTTATTATTTATTTTATTATTACTTTTTTTTTTTTTTTTTTTTTTTTTTTTTTTTTTTTTTAACTCCTGGTGCTTCACTCTGATTGGTCTCTGCTCACGCGGAGATTTAGTCAGAGATCAAAATTCTAAATTCACCCATTTGGCTTTTAATTATTTTATGGAAAATTATTTTTATGTTTTTCGCATTTTTCGTTGGAGGTAAGCATTGGTTGCGACCAAATGCAGGTACTCCGAAGCACATCGTTGACTTGACTTGACTGAAGAAATCAAAAGTGAATTGAAATGTACAAATATGATGAAAGTTTTGAATTATTAAATAATAGTGAGATTGCAGTACACGTGGTGAGGCTGCCATCCCATCGAGGATAAATCAAACATAATTAGTCACACTGAAGGTGAATCCATACTTTCTGAGTGCTAAGATTGGTTTGAGCAACAAGTTGAGGCAGGTGTTATACAATTATTGTTGTTGCATAACATCCATAGTACAGCGGCACAAAAGACCATAAAATATAAAAAAAAAAAAAAAAAAAAGGAAAAGAACAGACTTTTTTAATTAGTAAATCATTAATTTAACACTCAATAATCTGTACTGCAAAATATATATTTCTCGTTTGCATGTAAATTCTCATTTTATAGAATTCTTAAACGTATAACTTTTATTACACTTTTGACGTTTCGAATCTTTTCCTTTTAAATTTCTGTTATCGTCAATTCTGTTATCCGTCATGGCTGCGTTTCCGAGACTAACGAATTATCGACATTAATATTGTATACTTATTGGGAGTGAAATAACCGGAAGTCTCATGTGTGTATAGTGTATCATCGGCAAATGTATTGTTGAACCTTTAATATTCACTTCTTTTGAAAATCGGTAAACTTATTTCAAAAATGTCTATTAGATACAGAGCAGATCATAAATAAGTGGAAAGAGAAAAATAGTCTTTTTAAGTTTTGTTTTGAAACATCTATATGTAAACCTGATTGGATTCAAATAATAATTGATTTAATGAATAAATAACTTTGTAACTAAAAACTTTAACCAAAACTAAATGCAAAGCTAGTGTACAAACGATAAATAGACAATAAGACTTCTTCACACACCATAAATTTTAATCTCCAAGGCAGTAGCACGTGTTTTTTTTTGCACCTGATGAAGGAAGGCTGCGTCCTTTCGAAACCGGTTATGCTGGCTTAAAATTTATGGTGTGTGAAGAAGTCTTATTGTCTATTTAAAAACTTTAAATTGCAAAAAAAACTCGCAACAGTCATTTCAGGTTAAAACAATAGCACGACCGTTCAACAGGTGGAAAAGCTAGGCACGAGTGCAGCATCAAAAGAGCAAAATGCTCTTGCTCTTGTTAAGAAATTTAAAGTAACTTCTGTGTAAGGCTCATGTCACCAGTTTTAAAGATACATTTTTATCACAAAACATGCTGTATGCACAAAAAATTGTTAGATTTTGAACAATATAAGGTTTAGAAATCCTGAAACAAGAAATGTTAAATTGAATGAATTTTCTATTTAGAAAAAAATGTAGTGCGACTGCGAGGTTGTTTTTTTATACCAACTACGTGAGAAATTCCAGAGCAGGGAATCGAATCCAAGCCCTCCACTTAACGTGCGTATGCCCTGCACGAAATTTTTATTTAGAAATTTTATTCACTCATTTCATTGACCATGAAAATTCTTTTAGAAATAAGAGTTGGTACTCCAATTTTCTAAACGAAATTTCATGGTTGATGAATGAATGAACGAATAAATTTCTAAACTGAACGATTTTCGCTTCCTTAATCGAATTGGTTAAAGTTAAATAATAAAAAACTTAATGTCTAAAAAAAAAGACTAACAAGGAAACATTCAAAAGGTGTTGTCTTAAAAAAAAAAAAAAAAACAACAAAAAAAAACATATATATATATATGTGTGTGTGTGTGTGTGTGTATGTGTGTGTGTGTGTGTGTGTGTGATTTTACAGAAAGTGAAAAGATTATCGGTTGAAATGAATTACAGCGACCACAAAAAAAACATCAAAATTAAGCATATTTGGCGATTTCACACTGTTAGGCGATTGGTTTTGAGTACTTGGCGGAGTAACAAAACACGGTTCTGTTCATACACGGCAATCTCGGTGCTTGCGAACCTATCATCTAACAGCGCTTACATCGCCAAAAATGCTTAATTTTAATAAATTTTTGTGGTTGCTGTAATTCATTTCAGCTTATAATTTTTTTTAATTTCTGGTGTTTTATGATGAGTAGAATCACATATACTTTTTTCAATATTTTTTGAAGGCGACACCTTTTGAATGTTTCCTTGTAAGATATGAAATATCAATTTTATCAAATGAAATACCAATTTTAATATTTTTTTCTTTGAGAAATTATTTTTTATAAACTTAGAAATACATAATTATTGTAGTTAAAGGAAATGTAAGAAGAAATTATTTTTGGATGAGGCAAATTTTGCCTTTATTTCTAAGAAATGTTTTTCGTTATGACACATTCGTATTTTCTATAAAGCATTAACATTTTTTGTTGAAAGATTGAAACGTTTTGTAAATTTAAATTTTTAATTTCAAGTACTTTTTCCAAAGTAAATAAATAATCATAAAAAAGAAAACCCCAAATGCAAATACATTGCGTTTTTCTCAAAGGAAAAAAAAAAAAAAAAAATTAAAAACTAGTATGCGGGGATGGCCATCCGAAATTCTTTTTCTATACAATTTTATATGACAGTGCCATCTACTGATTAACATGCATAAAAATTTAACTATAGCTTAAGTAACAATACACCGCATAGTAACGACTTTACATATGCAGTTTGGTGGAATTTTAACCAGCAAATGTTGAGATGTAATAAAAAAAAAATAATAATAATAATAAATAAAAATCACAGAACTTAAGTATAATAGCACCGTCAATCAGTCAATATACACCAAAATTATATCAGAATTCTCTTTCGTAATTGCTGTCTCATATAACAAATTTGGTGCATTTTTACGCTGTAGAAGCTAAGATAGAGCCTTCCCGTGCACAGGGAAAGTTGCAGCACAGCAACACCACCTGTTAGCCTATATGAACCGGAATTAGATCAACAAAATTTTTTCATAATAGTCCTCGCACACAACAAGTTTTGTTCAATTATACGCTATACAGTCTGTTTCCCTTATCGTAAACAAAGGAAACGGCAGCATACCTACGCCGATGAGCGAGCACCAGAATTTGGTAGAAACTAACTTTTGTTAAGGTGTAATTAAATATTTTTAACTTTATTTATTTATTTATTTGTTATGAAATTTCTTGTTTTAGAATTTCCTTAAATCTTTGTCATATAGTTACACACAGACGAAAATTTTCTAAAAATGGTCAAATCGGATTCTGGATATCACAAAACGTCTAAATCCATTGAAAATCAGATGTAAAAAATTTGTACGAATCCAATACTTCTGTGAATGTAGAAGAAAACAATAGTTATTTATTTCTTCGGAAACAAAATTTAATCATTATTCAGTAACGACTTTACATATGCAGTTTGGTGGAATTTTAATCAGCAGATGTTGAGATGTAAAAAAAAAAAAAAAAAAAATCACAGAACATAAGTAATAGCACCGTCAATCAGTCAATATACACCAAAATTATATCAGAACAAAATTCACCAAAATTATATCAGAACAAGTTCAGCGTTTTCTGTAAGAATATTCGGCTCTACAATATTATGAGTAATTATTGTTTACTATTATTTATCAGAAGTTATTACGAAAAGAATATAGAAGACAAAATCCGCGTGCATTAAGCGGAATTAAGGATTAATTTAAATAGTTTACTTGAGCCTTCACAAAAATCACATTATGAGTACGCCTCTTCACAAATTCAACTCTATAAAACAGTACTTACACAAATTTTTGTTTTGATAAAAAAAAAAAGAAAAAGAAAATCGCCCGAACTTCACTTTTACTACATTGTCCAATGGCTACCAATTACAGTTGGTTTGATGAAACATTATTAGCTTATTATTAAATATCACATAAAATAGAATTACTATACTCTAATTTCATGATTTACAAGATGTTTTCTTTTAATAAAATTAGTTAGAAATTTCACGAAAGTGGATATCCAAAGTAAAAATTGGTCCCTGAGAATTCAAAGTTTTAGTGACGATTTAGTTTTAGTCTCTAAAGCTGCTAACAACAGTTCTAACACTGTAAGGAAAGCACTTTTTCTGATTCTGATAACAAGTTGCTTGTTTTTGCATTCACTTATATACTTATTTTGGCAAATAATTTTTGTGATTTTTTTTTCTTTCTTTCTTTCTTTTCGATTTTTTTTTTACTTTCCGAACACTATAGTGAGGAAAGTATTGTAATCATGTCAAAAATCCGAATTCGAGATTTTGATGTTTCTATACGTTTTCAAGTCCCCTGAGTCCGTTTTCACTATTTTTACGATGATGTATGTATGTGTGTGTGTATGTGTGTATGTGTGTATGTCTGTGAGTGAACACGCTAGCGTCTAAACGCTTTGTTCGATTAACCTGAAAGTTGGTACGCATATTGTAAGTCACCATAGTACGAACCCTATAGATTTTGGTGAATCTAGCACTTATAGTTTTTTTACAGGGACACAAAGAAAAATCCTTTATCATTATGGCCTATGGGAGCAAAATCTTAAAAGTGCGATAGCATCTAAACGCCTTATTCAATTGAGCAAAAACTTTATACACATATTATAAATCACAAATACTCAATCTGTATAGATTTTGGAGAATCTAGCACTTATAGTTTTTTTTACAGGGACACAAAGAAAAATTCTTTATCATTATGGCCTATGGGGCCAAATTTTTAAAAATGTGATAGCGTCTAAACGCCTTATTAATCCGAGCAAAAAATTTGTACACATGTTATAGATCACAGTTGAACTAACTGTATAGATTTTGGTTAATCTAGCACTTACAGTTTTTTTACAGGGACACAAAGAAAAATTCTTTATCATTATGGCCTATGGGACTAAATTTTTAAAAGTACGATAGCATCTAAACGCCTTATTGAATTCAGCTGAAAATTTATATGAGTATTATAAATCACTGTTGCACTAACTATAAGCATTTTGGTGAATCTAGCATTTATAGGTTTTTACAGGGACACAACGAAAATTTCTTTATCATTATGATCTATGGGCTCAAAGTTCAGTAGCGTTAAATAAAACAACGTGTAATAGATGGAGAAAAATACTCAAACACTCTATTATGGTTTTCTCTCTTTTGTTTGTTAAACAAATGCTCTTTCTTTACTTTATCTACAAAACTGTTAATTACTCAATGTTCGGAAAGTCGAGTGGAGTCACTCCAGATTTTTTTTTTTTAATTCTTTGGATCATTAAAACAACGACGGAATTTTTTTTTGCTATAAAATTTGTCTGCTCTAATTGCCACGAAGTTTGTTGCCGAGCTTTATATCTGTAAAAGTCGATACCTTATATTCAAGATTCATAAATGAAAGTGGAAAGTGGAAATATTATAATGCCATTCTTTTATTGCCTCACTTTGCAAAAGCCATTAAAAAATATATATTGTATATATATCGGTTAACAACACTTTGAAATCATATAAAAGTATTTTAAACAAAAATGACTCGTATTATTTTTTAAATGTTGAAAAATTTCTACAGTTCCGTATTCGTATTCTAGGGTTTGTGCAGATCCGCCTTTTTTCCATTCAACTTCCTTCACTATTCACAAACAAATCCAATACCCTTTAAATTTGCAGGTTTATTTTATGACAAAAATTGCTATTTAAAATTAGTGGTAAAAGTCTCAAGGAAGAATATATATATATATATATATATATATATGGACCGTACAAACCTTCTTTTCACACACAAATTCATTAAAATTTACCAGGGTGTAAAATGACAAAAACAATGTATTAAGATGTAGTTGAAAAATTATTTCTAGCCACTGAAAACGATACAAAATCGAATTCTTTTGCATAGCCTTGCATAGGATTTACAAAATTAACACGCAGCATTTACTAGAAATAAGTTAACACAAATCGAAAATGTGCTTCTGGCGAAGTACTACATTGTACTGCATTGTGTCTTTCAAGAAGCGTGTCAGATTTAATTTTCTCCTATCTCGAAGTTTTCATCAAAGGAATTCTCATAAATATTGCGGATCCCTCTTTCACGAGTCAAAGCCGAAACTAGAGGTAGACGAACTTCCAATTAATTTAAAGAAAGAGGAGAATGTAAGAGGTGGCACAAAGAATAAAATAATAAAAGGGGAAGGTGGTGAGGGGATTTTTTTCTTTCTTTCTTCGGCACTCAAGCTATTGGACCACAGTTTAAGAGGCAGCAGGAACATCTGTAGATTTTTTTTTTTTTTTTTTTTTTTCCTTTTCAGTTTAACACGGGAGGCCTCGCATATTTAACGGTATTCTATGCGTTACAATGCGTTCGCGTGCCCGTTTTCCGTAGGGGTTGAAGACTAAAAGAGGCGAGGTGAGAGACACGATCTGCTTCAGACGATCGTCTGCTTCTCTTTTACACTTCCATTTAATTGAAGGAAAACTATTACACACTTTTTTTTTTAATTAACACGTCAAAAATAGCATATTCACTTTCATGAATGTAGTGTGTAGGAAGTGTAAATTCACTGTTTACTGTTATACCGTGCTAAGAAATGCAGCAACTTTTTAGTGCTAAATGCATTTTTTAGTTCCCCGTTATATTATAGGTATGGGGAACTTAGGTAATCGTGAAAATTTTCGACCTCGGTTTTTTTACTTTTTTACACGTTTTCAGGTGTGAGGAATCTGAAAATGACAAAATTTTTATGGTGTCCGTCTGTAGGGTGTCTGTTAGTGTGTTAGTCCGTTAGTGAGTTTGTTAGTTTGTGTACACGATATCTCAAGAACATATAGTCGCAGAGAAGTCAGACCAGTTTTAAAATATTACTTTCAACACTGGCAAGAACCCTATTCGTTTGCAACATTCGAATTAAAAAACTTCGTAAGTTATTATAAATTTACGATTTTCTTAACATGGGAGAATAGGGCAAAATTTTACTTAAACGTCCATTAAGTGGAAAATGTTTACTGTAAAGATGTCATGACATATCAGTTTTGAATTCGGAATGAACATCATTAACTATAAACATGCTACTTTGAAAGTTTCGCAAATTATTTGGAATTTACGAATTTCTTAACGTGGCAGAATAGGGCAAAATTTCACATAAACGTCAATTTTTAGAGATATTTTCATCGTAAAGATGTCAGACTACTTTTGAAATATTATTTAGGACACTAGCATGAATATTAATGACTATGAATTTTCGAATATAAAAATTTCGTAAGTTATTGGAATTTTACGAACTTCTTAACATGGCAGAATAGGGCAAAATTTCACACAAACGTTAGTCTTGAGGGATATTTTCGTCGTAAAGATGTCAAACCACTTTTGAAATATTTAGGATACTGGCATGAATATCATAGACTATGATTTTTCTAATCTAAAAATTTCGTAAGTTATATGGAATTTACAATTTACTTAACATGGCAGAACAGGGCTAAATTGAGCATAAACGTCCATTTTGCGGATCATAAATACTATATCAGACAACTTCAAAATAACATTTATGATACTTGTTTGAACATGATTGACTACAAATATTCTAATAAGAAAATTTCGTAAATTATTCGTAAATTAAGATTTTATCAACATAGCGAAATTGTAAATTTTTCATATAAATAGGAATTTTTAAGATTATTGCATTAGAAATAGTAGCATGAAAACTAAACAATGGAATTGACCCTGATAAAATAAATTAATAAATTAGAATAAGATAAATATATCGAACTGGTCGGTGGGTAGTCTATTAGGCGGGGATTTCGTTCTGTCACTGTGCCAAGCGTTTGGTTAAATTCATTTCTCGTAACATGAAAATAATATGTTTTGTACTAGAAATTTATGAGAACATACATATGATGGGGAACTGAGCAGACTCCACCTATGCCAACTAGTTTATTTTATTTAAATTATTCTTTAATATCAGTTTTCTGCATACAGTTACTTCCATCGAATAAAAATGAAACTATTTTAACAGAATTTTAGAGAAATTTAACTACTGGGTGAATTAAAAAAATTATTCTTATAGGCTGTTTTTTTTTTTTTTTTGGTCAATGTGTAATTTTGTGTATAATAGTAATTTTGCGTGAGGTTTTATTATTTATTTATTTATTTATTTATATATATTTTTTAAAGTTTTTGTCTATCTTATGGTAATTTGTTGAAGAATTTTTATAAATTTCGTTAGTATTCAATAATAATTAATATATATATATATATATATATATATATATCATTTTTATTTTATTTTTTTTATGCATTCATTTTTTTTTTTTCATTTTTGATTTTTATTTTTAAATCATTTTTATTTTCCCAATTAAAAGAGCAAAATCCACGTGATAGTCATTCATCTGCTAACAAACAGAAGTGGGTCATATGAAATCGTTTTTCGCCACTGCAATGTATTTTCAGGAATTATTTCTCTTCTTGAGTGCAAGAAAAATGGCAAATAAGCTACCCTTGCCTTTTTCTTGCCCCTCTTCTTAGGAAATAGTCTTTCGTTTCGAAATCTAAACTTGACTCGGTGAAGTGCAGAAAAATTTTTTGTTGTCAATTGTAAAAGAAAAAATATATATATGTATATATCTCAGCCAGAAAATGTGAGCGGAACAAAACTACCATAAAACAGTAGATCTAAGAAAATTAATAATAAAAATTTTTATAGAAAATTTTTAAGAAAGAATATATATATATGAAAAGTTTAAAATGGGCCGGAAAATTTCAAGATGAAAAAGTACATGAAATTTGTTCTATAAACAGAGCCTGATTACGACCTGCTGGGGCACAAGGCCCAGGATGATTTTGGTGCCCCCCCTCCCCCGAACAAGTTAAAGTTTTTTTTCTTTAGTTTGTGCACTAAGTTTGATTGCTGGCAACAAGGTTAAGGCATCACTATCATAAGAAATTAGTTTTCTCTGCTTTTGCAAGGAGACCTCAAATCATTATTATTATTATTATTATTATTTTTGGAGGAGGGGATATTTTTCTTCTATGACTGTTGGAAATAACTTCCATAGAAATGTAATTTTTTACATTATTTAATACTTTATAATGCTGTTTTCTTTTTTAATCCTAATCTATCTCATTCGTAACCATACAATGTCAGCGGGTATGTAAATATTAACACATGAGCAAATACTATTGAAAATGCAAAGATATTTTCCATTAGTATGCTACAAAGTTCTTTGATTTTTATTATATAATTGTAAGTCTGTCAGTGAAACTTTCTCTGGATTTTCAGTTCCGCTGTAAAAAGTTACATCCATTCAACCGATCTCCACGAAAACTGGTACATTTCATAATCTAGCTAATGCTATATGTTTTAATTTAATTGGATAATTGATCAAAAAAGTATTTTAAAAATCCCTATTTTCGACTAAAGATTATTATCGTACCTTCAGTTAATTTTTTTAAGGAAATCTTTGCCAAAAATAGGACTTTGAATTTAAAAACTGTTTTGATGCCCCTAGATAAAGATGCCCTAGGCCAAGGCCTAGTTGGCCTGTGCGATAATCAGGCCCTGTCTATAAAGCACCCTAAAGTAGCTAAACTTTTATAAAAGTAAGTTACAGTATTTTATTTTTACATTTCTTCCTCTTTTTTTTTTTTTTTTTTCTAAGAAATAGAGCGACATTTTGAACGTCTCATGATAGTGTAGAATTTTGTGAGCTATACAAGTAGAGGAACGGTGGAGAACATGAAATAATCGGGTTTGTATTTTACTTGTACCGAGCTGCAACCTATTGGCAGTACGTCAGACGTCTTCACTGGGCCTCAAATAGGAACGGTAGTTCCCCTTGTGTCAGTGAGAACAGCATTTTTTGTGTCATACAACTTCTTTGGTTTATCAAGATTCAGACTTTTCTGAAGGTAAGCATTACGAACTCTGTAATCTATTTACGCGGCAGTAAAATCGAGTGAAAACCTGGCGTCATTTATGGTAGGGGAGTTGACTTAGTCAGTATTCTCATGAACTTATTTCTACCAACAGGTGGTTGAGATGGATTCATTCTCCAAGATGGCGATTCGGGGAATATGGAATTCCAACTATTCCATATTATTTGCGATTTTTGTAAAACTTGAATGTTAATAATCATTTCAACACTATTTATTTTCAATAGTAATTTCAAAATAAAATGTTTATATTTAACAGGGAGCAGTCCCCGCTCGTCGAGCAGTCGAGCGATTAAAAAATGGTGGCCCATGGGGATAACTTTCTGTAAAAATACTACCTTTAGTTCGTGAGCCGAGAGCTGATATCGTTCAGGTTCGTTTGCCATGTCGCGCATCTAAGTGAACTTTTGCACATGGTTTTGACATATTTCTTTAAAAATTTGCAATGTTTCCCAATCAGAATTTGCACTTTAATTTTTGATTCTTAAAAATATACACGCATTTCTGCTGATATTCCGATATAGTTTGTGTTAAATAAAAATGTCAACAGGTGTTTTTGTAAAACAAAAATTCTTTTTAACACTTTCCAACAAAATTGAAAAGTGTTTATGACTTCGGTTTTTCTGTCTGCCTGTCCGTCTGCCTAATTGTCTGTCCACGTCTGCCTGTAATTCCCATAAGTATTCATGAAATGCTTTGAAACTAATGTCTCTCATGTTCAGTATGGGATATTCCCTATTGAAAATGGAGTAAGTACCACTAATGGTTTATGTACAGGGACACCCGAAAGAATGCCAAAGCATTGCATTCTATGATGAGAAGTATTTAAAAAAAAAAAAAAAAAAAAAAAAAAAGGCTTCCATACAATAAAGCGTGACTAGAATTAAGATTTACAGGGCCACACAGAAATGTTTAGATACATTCAAGGCTATTGCTGCTATTGCATTTTCATTTTCATTGTACATTTTTACCACTTTCCAACAATATTTAACAGTGATTATGATTTAAATTAATCAATCTTTCTGTCTTTTTATCCGTCTGTGCACCTCTAGGGTACGAAAATATTTTCTAAGTTTCTTCAAAATTATATGAGTTTGTTAAAATCACTATGGCACGTTCCCTATTTAAAATGGTATAAATAGCACAGCTAGCTTGTGTACTGGGATACTAAAAGAACGCCAATGAGAGACATTTTTGTAAATCACATTTAAGTGACTTTGTACTGCAAAAACCGTAATGAAATTGACATTTATTATTCATATGCTAAAAAATATTTTCTATAGAATATAGTATGTTTAGCGTTGAGTATGTTTAGTGCTATACAAGAGTACACTAAAAAATTTAGGTGCATTTAAGAAATTGGAAATTGCTGAAATAGCATTTTCGTGTTTGTTAAGCTTTTTTAGCACTTTCCAACAATGCATTGTTTAATAGTGATTATGAATTCAATTAGTCTACTTTGAAATAAGAAACTGGAATTCAAAGTGGTACGGAATTGGTAGACACAATTAAAGAAAATGTTGATTTTATACAGTATCTTCAACAATCAGACAGAGAGGGTACAGCAAAAGACAACAGTTGACACTTTTATGATTTTATAAATATCGTAAGCTTCAAGAAAATCAGATTCATGTAAAGTATTTAAATGTGCAAATTTTTTTAACTGAAATAAAGTTAAAAATGTAATTAATCTCCCAGGAATGTTTAGCAATGCCTGATTTGTTGATTTTATGTTTCTGAATAACACCCATGTGTTCGGGAAAAAAAAAAAAAAAAAAAACCTCATTAATCGCGATTTTAAACAGGGCCCGATTAAGTTTTGAAGCTAGAGGAAGCTCAGCATCATTTCGGAAAATCTTGTTTTCTTGTTACATATTGTGTAATATGAAAATGCTATAGACCAAAAAATAGTGTGTGTTTATTATTATTATTATTATTTTTTTTTTCATACATCTGGGTAGTTTCTACACAGAACATTAAAATCATACAACTTTTTAATTAAGAACATTCAGATTTTTGAGGTTAAATAATAGATTTTTCCCGAAATAGTGAGTGTTTTGTCTTGTTTTAGGTAACCTTTCTCAGAAAAAATTCAGTCTCAATGTGAAAATATGAAACAAAAAATTCAAGACCATGTTTTTAATCTTTATGGGGCCCCCTCTTAAATTTTAGAGGGGAATCTTGTGCTTCCTGAGCCTTTTGGATAATCAGGCCCTGATTTTAATGAACCACCTCTGTCTGATTGTTGAAACTATTATAATTTACATTCTCTTGATTTTTACGTACTGTTTTAACAGCTCTATATATTTCAATTTCCTATTTTATCTAATACCTACGTAATCCCTCAATTCTATTGCTATTAATCCAGCTTCAGAACACGCTTTTGTGTTTACATGTAGCAGCAATAATCCATTTTCTGTACTGATGCCGGTATGCTTCCCGCAACCGAAATGACAATACGTCAATTATGTATCTTTTTTCTTTTGGCGTGTATAACTTTGATATAAATTTATTTTATTATATTTACTAATTTCTTCCAGTTACATGATTCGATTCGATCTGTTTGTAAACAAGAAAAATAGCAGACACCATGTCGTGATCGTGTTCTATACATCTAGTTGAAAACTTGAATGACGAGAACATAATCAATTTTTCGAAAAAGAGTTTTGAAAAACTAATTTTTCTAAAATTGCAATCAGAAGGGCTTAATCTGGGTGGTAAAGAACACATTTTGGACAAAAATCTCTATGGGTTTAATTTGAAAAAGTATTTGAACTTCTGATCTCATCGGAAGGGTTATATGCGCTTTATGGATAAATCTAAGGTTTCAAAAGCTAAAGAGCCCATTCTAATGTATATATATATATATATATATAATAGAATTTGAATAGAGTAAGTTTTCAGAAATTGATAAGTGTCAGCCTATTTCATGATGTATGTGTGATACACGAAAAAGAACAGTACATAAATGAAAAATGTACTCTGAAACGGAAGAGAGAGCAACTTTTACAATAATATTACTTACAAACTTTGAATAAACACCATAAAATGCAATAAACTCGCAACAATTGTTTGGGGTTGAAAAAACACACGACCCTTCATCAGGCGAATAAAGTAAGCACGAGTGCTGCAGTCAAAGCGGTAATATTTTTTACAACGCCAGTTTTGTGGTGCTTTTTTTATTAAACTTTTACAACACTTAACATTGTAAGTGAATTATTGCAGAAATCAGTAATATTAATGAATGATGATCGTTTAAAAACTCAGATAGAAGGAACAGATTATTTTACGAAGTAAATAAAACCTCTCGAAACTTACTATTTAAATTATATATCTATATTAAATATATATGTATATAATGAAGTTGTCAAACTTACTCCTAATATATTATACAAATCATATATTTTATGAAATTTTATACCAAACAAAATTATTAACTCCAAAGAAATATTAAATGTAACAAATTATTGAAACTTGTTCAAAAAAATGAAGAAACTCTATAGATATTTTAATATTTATAATCGGCAGTTAAAACACTGGCTTCTGCGAGACTATTCTTAATTTATATTTGTTAACCACGGAAATGCAATCCATCAAAACTTGTTCTCTGCTATCACACAATCACAGTGATAAAGAAGCTGTGATTTTACATGAAAAGTTAAAGAAATAAAATTGAAACAGAGAGTGAAGTAGCTGATTTCATTCCTTCAAAAGCTGTTAATGATCTGGAAGAATTGCAAAATGTGTAATAATGAGCCATGTATTTAAATCAAATATAGTTCATGAGTCACCAATATTTAATGGTCCCCTACTGCAAAAAATTTTTCTTATGGTACCATTTTATGTATAATTCCAATTTTACTTTTCAGCTTATTGCAAGCTGCTTATGAAAAATAAGTGAAGTAAAATTTTAGAAATAGATTATATTACATATTACACATTTATTTATTTATCTATTCCTTCATTCATTCATTCATTCATTTATTTATTTTAATCTAAGGATAATGAGCAAACTCCCGAGCATTTGTCGATAGCAATACCAATAAGACATTTCAGTGAAAATGTAACTAATTAATCTGTTAAGTGTTGTAGGACATTCTGTTTCTCCTACTACAGTTCTACAACTAGTATGATGTGGCCACCACATGACTTTCTTCTACATAATTTTACACAAAATTCATTGATTACAAACTATTTATTAAATTATTAAATTATTTTCCACTATAAATACAGACGATTTTTATCTGACAGAATTATATCACTAAATGCCGAAAGAATTCGTTAAAAGGTAAGAAAAACTTTGTTTTATATTATCACAGATTTATAGTTCAACCATTCATTTTAAAGGTATTGACGAGATCTTTCGAAAGACACCCATATTGAAAATTTTCTCCCCCCCCCCCTCATTAATTTTACAATCACACGTTTAAAATAACTCTCATTATGTACATTTATACGAAATTTTGTCCTATACTGCCATGTTAAAAATTTAGAAAAAATGTGATCACAGCGTCACCTGTTGAGCAATTGTTCCACAAATATAATCAGCACCACTTTATGTCAGGGTTCAACTAAATACCAAGCTTAGTTAAATTTCGTTCATTGGTTTGTGAGTTACAGCCTCCACAAAATTTGTGATACAGCTACACAGACAGACAGACTGACAGACATTTTCTAAAAACAGTCAAATCGTGTTCAGGACATCCCAAGACGCGTAAATCTATCGAAAACTGTTTCACGAATCCAATACATATAGAAGAAAGTAATAAGGCAGTCGTAATCAATTAACATGTTTCCTTGCGACATTAAAAGAAAAAAAAAAATGGTTAGTGATTGCAACATTATTGATTACAAACTTTATTGATTTCAATGAAAAAAACTTTAGGTAGAAGAAATATCTCTCATAAAAAAAATAATTATAATGATTACTTTGAGAAGAAAAATATGAAAATAACCAATGAATTAAAAAAAAAAAAAAAAAAAAAAAAAAAAAAAAAAAACTGGAATTCAAATTCGAAAGAGAACAAATAGTCCTTTATAAAACTGAATTGTTGATAAGAAATATATTGTATGTAATATCTCATCTGTGAATACTGTCATTGCATTTCTTTTTCCTTTCCTTTATTTTTTTTTATTTTTATTTTTTTTTTTTTTATTTGAGTATACTCTTCATTAATCTTCACGGTACAATCGATACACTACAAATATATATTATATTAATAATTTTATATATGTATCTACAAATATTGCGTTTATAATTATATTTATTTTCATATTTTTGTTATAATTTTATTGAAATTACTGTTGTCCATTTGTTTATTTCTGCTGAACTCTTTGTTGTGAAATGTGCATCAACTCAAATTGACGCTTTTTCATGAAAATATTTCATGATTAACCTCTATTTATTGGAAAAGTAATGCATGTGGGGAAAATTTTGATTTTATTTGTTTTTAGATATTAATAAATTTTTAGTATCAAGAATATAATTTTATTGATTATAATTTTTATATGAGACGAGTTGATTTTTTAGAGCTATGGAGTATTGTCGATTGTATAATATAACTATTATCGGTTATACAGTAATGCTCATCTTTAGTGTTACAGATGTATGTTTAATTAAAAAAATAATTACAGTGCATGAATAATTAATTATACTTGGAAGTAAACGGAAAATAAATGAAACTCAGTACATATTTAGTTTAAAAAAAAAAAAAAGAAGAAGAAAAAAAAAGAAAAGAAATGTGTTGTAAAAGTAAAAGTCATTTCATTGTATGATTATTTGACATTCAACTTAAAATTCATCCAACTTATATTGAAAAATTGTTTATTTTTTTACATTTTTTCATTGGAGGCAGTTTTAAAAAAGTTCTTTTTTATTCCTTTTTTATTCCTTTTGTATTTTCTTTTTTTTTTAGAAAAATGAAACTAAATACTACATTGTAATTTTTCATATATAAAATCTGATATAAAATTTGAAAACATTTGAATAATTTTTACGAAAATATTACTGCATATATTTTTATTTTATTTTATTTTTAAATTATGTGGAATTATTTTGTGTGTGTGTGTGTGGGGGGGGGGGGCATCGTATTTTTCTGCTCTTTATGAATCTACATTTTAGAAAAATAAGGAACATTTTTGTTGCCAAATGTGGTAAACGAAACCTAATTTTTTGGCAAAATTTGGTCTGTCGCCCCACAGACGCACATTCCATATTATTCTTTAGGGTAATGGGTATTCCATAAAGGATAATTCCATATTTAAAATTTCATATTTTCTTTTCATGACTATTCTATGTATTATCCACGTGCTCCGTATTATTACTCCGTACTCCTTACTATAGTTTTTTTT
The DNA here is from genome assembly GCA_963930645.1 of Salticus scenicus. Classification (NCBI taxonomy): domain Eukaryota; kingdom Metazoa; phylum Arthropoda; class Arachnida; order Araneae; family Salticidae; genus Salticus; species Salticus scenicus. The sequence continues at coordinate 371,955,922 of OZ005650.1, forward strand.
TTTTCCCTTAACTAAAACTTTTGCATGTAAACACTATTTTTCGCAACGCAAAATCATCAAAAACGATTAACAACACTTGAAAGCTTGCAATAATTGAATCCACAATGAATAAAAATATTTCGGCTTATTTGTGGTGAGTTCAAATAGAAGTGGTATTCTATATTCACCTCTGTTCCTATAATAGGACAGCTCTAGTCCATCTAATAGCTGAATAGCTAATGTTCTAGCTTTCGGTTGATTTAATAAGCAATAGGGTCCAGTTTCATTAAGTAGAGCGATAAGTAAAACGAAAAAAAAAAAAAAAAAAAAAAAAAAAAATGTTATTATGCAACAAAATATAAAATAAATAAATAAATAAACATTCCTGTCTCTAAAACTGTTGTTGGAAGCTGTGGCGTACTGAGAAAATTTATAAGAGTAAAATTAAAGAATTTTTTTTATTTACATATAAATATTTACTTACACGTGATGTGTATGTGTGTGCATATTCATGTATCTATCTACCAGTCTACATATGTATAGGTATACAGTATGTTTGGCAAGTTCATTCAAAATGCAAAAAACGGAAAACATGACGGAAATCCGTCAATGTTCTAGCTTAAATTAATATTTGGTTCTGTTCTTAACCTTAGACGTACTTTATACAAAACAATTTAGTAAATGGTTTAACTTAGAGAAGAAAAAGTTATATTTTTCCGTTCAATAAAATACCCTGTAATCCTGTTATTCAAACTGCGAATACTCTTTAGCACAATTATTTATTCATTACTTTCTTCTATAATCAGTAGAAGAAAGTATTGGATTCGTAAAGAAAAAGTTCTGATTTCCGGTTTTAAACGGATTTACACGTTTTGAGAGGTCTAGAACACGATTTGACCATTTTTAGAAAATGTCTGTATATGTGTGTGTGAGACAAAAATTTTGTGGCGACTATATCTCCGGAACTATTGCTGAGAATTGCATATAAATTTACATGTAGATGCATCTTGACATAAGTTAGTGCCTATCAACTTTTTGTGTCAACCGCTTCTAGACAGCGATTTCCGCAATTTAAGGGAAGGCTATAGCTCAGGTTCTATTGCACATCCTCAAACAATACTTGATATGTGAGAAAGCCATTATGAGGCAGTATGCTGATTCAAGTTGGATGCTTATAGACCAATAGATATCGCTGCTATACTGCAAACTTTTTCGATAACGGGATGACTGTATCTCAACTTCCATGGCATATAACTGTACGAAACTTAATATATGAGATAACCATTATAAAAATGCATTTTTTAAGATGTTTTTTATAGACAATAAAAATGTTTTTCTTTGGATATTTAGTGTTAGTTTTCAAGATGAAAATCATTTGCATTCATCATGTTAGATAATTTAATAAAAAATAGTTTTGATAAATTATTTTCATTTAGGGAATTTGTTTAGAAAAATATAGATGAAAATCTTGTGGCCACAGCATACTAGTTTTTATTTTTTTATTTACTTATTTTTAAAGACTTTTCTCTAAAAGGAACAAAAAAAAAAAAAAAAAAAGACTTGTTCCTTTCTTGCAATTAAAAAAGTCTATTTCGATGTTCAGAGTAGAAAGCGAAAAAACCATGTTCCAATTCAGTTCTCTCACCACTCAATGTACATAATTCTAAAAAGGTAAATTTAATTGATCCTGCAAAATATTTATGGTCTATGCGATAAAATTCTATGTAACATCTTTATCCGTCTACACTTATAATTTTTTCTTTGAATTATATAATTTGATCAGTTTTCATAAATAATTAGTGAAAAGGAAAATATTAGTTTATTTTACTATAAACGCTTCACAACCAATGCTTGACAAATTAATTTTGTTTCAGTAACTACACCGTATCTGTAACATGTATGTATATATATATATATGTATATATATACAAATATATATATATATTTAAATAAAATCTGAAACAGTATAATATAATTGAAATTGACTCCAATTATTTTTCTTCCATAGACCAAAATGTGTAAGAATGCTTTGTGCTTTGTAAAAGAACTGTAAATGATTCATGCATTTTCAATAAGAAACATGCTGTAACCCCCATAACAGATATAAATATAAATTATATAGCTTTCGAAGCATATTGATGGAAGTTATTGCTCTGACAGATAAAAATAACAGATAAAAATGAAGTCATGAACACTTTTAAACTTTGTTGTTGAAAAGCATTTAAAACACTTTAAATAATATTAACAATAACCATTCAAAATATCCCTATATTACTGTTTCAATTAATTGAAAATAAAAAAGCTTCAATACACACACACACCACATATACACCAAAAAAAAAAAAAAAAAAAAAAAAAAAAAAAAAAAAAGGATGAAACAATAATGTATAGGTTTTGACCCCCTATCAACTCTCTTTGAGATTTTATGGCTGGAAATGGGGTTTGTAGATTTCTAATAAAATAAAAACTTAACATTGCAGAATTAATAGAAGACATAATATATTTTTATTTTGCTATTTTTGTTCGAAAGGAAAAATTAAGCTTTGGGAAGGAGGATGACATTAACTCAATGTAAATTTTCTTGCGTGATCCCCGTGTAACTGCTAAGTATTCCCGTTAAATTGTCTGAGGAAAAGCTTCATTACCAACAAACATAATTATTGTAATGATCATGATTGTTCTCTTAGTTTAAAACGGTCGTGATGGCATGAAGGAACCTAATGATTCGTTTTTGGGAAATGGTTCGGAGATTGTTTCCTACTCAGGGCTCTTGGAGATCCTTTTTCCTCCCCCGTTGCTCATGCATTAAGGAAAATGTTTATGCAACCACACTGAAATGTTTATGCAACCACACTGAAATGAGGAAAATAATCAATTTTTACGGAAAGAAAATCCATGTAACTTCTGGGCGTATTGTTTTGTCTAGAAAAGAGACATCCTCGCATCAGATCGCTCGATGCGGCTGAAAAGGCATCTGCATCTCGTTCTCTATTATATACAGGGTGGTTTGGTTACAATTAAACTTTCGCTATAAACAATATTCTCCAGCTAAAACGGACTAATGGATTATCACCCAATTTCACGAGATACGCTCAAGGAATTGTTATTTTTTCTTATTAAAAAATATTTATGTTAGGAGGTGCTTTGAATGGAAAAATGGAAAATATAATTAAAAAAATGACATAAATGAAATGCATAAAAAATATCAACATTTATTAGTTATAAAATCTATGAAAATCGTCTTTAGAAATTCTATAAATATTGCCATATAAATGTTTTTTACAATGCAGTGCTAAATTAATAAATAAATAAAACAGTAAAGACTAAGCAAATTTTATACACATGAACTAAGATAAAGGAAGGAATAAAAATACATACATATGTTTCAAAAAACATAGAAGCTCACAATAATACAAAAATTTTTATCACCTTTGGTGATAAATATTTAGAAATATCTTTTTTTTTTATATTGAGAACATTCAATACAAAATTCAAATAGACCAAAATAGAAACACAACAACGAAATAACGTCAAGAGAAAGATGAATTACAGAATACGAGAAGGTTGAGAAACTATAAAATATCCAAAACTGTAAATTTGGAACGCTATTAAAAGACAAAATTGAGTAAAATAGAAAATATATGTATAGCATGTTTTTACTCTTCAATGGATAGAAAACAAAATGAAAGTAAAAAGAAAATGCGCTGAAGTAATTTATTCACACACTATTCTGAGAATGTAGAACAAGAAAAATTTTTAATTGTTCCTAAATTTCATAAAACTCATATATAATTTCACATTGTTACAATTAATGGAAATGTTTATAATAAAGTTGCTTGAAATATGCTTTTAAAAATTTTAAAGAAATATACAGCTGAACTTTAAGCATCGACAAACAACTTTTATAAGTAATAATAATAATTTTCAACTCCTCAAGAAATTAAAAAACTTAATATATATATATATATATATATATATATGTATATATAAAGAAAACTTTTGATTTTAGTGACTTATTTAATAATATTAAAATTAATTGCTAATATAATACTCCGTTAATTCTTTTTAAAGAACATAAAAATAATTTAAAAGAAAAAAATTCTATTCATTTACCTTTAAAAATTTACTAATTTTAATTTTATATAATAATTATCTTTATACAACAATCATATGTACCGAAATATTGAAAATATTCCGGAAAGTGAAAGTGCAAGTAGTCTTTTATTTGACTTTTACCTATATTTTTGTGAAAGGATTTCTTTTTAAGTAACGATAATATTCTTCAGGTATATAAATGATATTATAATTTTTTATTTTAATGATACTGATGGTAACTTTCTACCTGTTAATTGTCCTCCTAATTTCATATTAATTAAAAATGTTATGATAAATAAAGAAATTAACTTCTTATTCTTAAAAATTCATATTGATAAAGATAATTTACACTTTGACAGTTTTGATAAAAGAAAATAATTTCCATTTAAAATTAACTTATTTACTCATTTTAAATCTTGTTTAAGTGAAACTGTTTATAAAAATATTTTAATTAATTTCTTATATAGAATCAAATATCTTTCCTCAGATGAATATAAAAGTAAAAACATAAAATGTATATTCCTTTATGCTCACCTTAAATTTTTATTAAAATATATTTTTAATTTGTATTTTTAGTGCATTCTCATCCATGTTAAGGTGTTGACATAAAGTAAAATTTGATTGGGTTGGGCAGGTAATTTTTTAAGGAGAAGGGTGGTGTTATTTGCTTTGTTTGGTTGGGTGGATCGTTAGTAATAATTTTCAAAAAAAAATGTTGTTATTACATATTTAGTTCAGTTCAATTTTCCAACATTTATTCTTATTAAAATTATCTTTAATTTAAATTAATCTTTCCTTATCATAAATATTACAACATTATACATGTACGCATATATTTTATACAAATTAAAAAATAAATTTAGTTATATTTAAATATATATTATGTTTATAATGAATTATTTGATATTAATTAAAAATAAATTTGGTTAGTTTTCAATCTGAAATACGCTTATAATGCTTCATTTAATTTCTTGCAATAAAATAATTACAGTGAAACCCCGATCTATTGTTTATCCATCGTTTTCCCGCATTGATCGTTTTATTTCTATGGTCCCGGTACAAATTGTATTTAAATAATGTTAACGAAACCCGCATGTATCGTGCTTCAAAAAGTTGTTTTACCACATTCATCGTTGTAAAAATTTTCTCTTTAACTTGTAAAAATTGTCTTCTGAAGCTCAACCGGTTCCATATGGCATACAAACTGGAATTACTTTTTCATCCTAAAAGAACTGTTTTCCCCATTTCCATGTAGGATCAAAATTGTGATGTTATGTCTCCGGACCCTCTATTCATTTTGTAATTTCAGCATGGCAGGAAGTAACCTCTTTAGTAATCCAGAAAATTGTTTCGTGAAATGCGATTACGTGCGAAAAAATGATGAATTTATCAAACAGGAGGGTAAGAAAATTATGATGCTGATGATGCACATGTAGAGTGGTTGTGTGTAGCAGAGGATGTCTCTGGTACAAAATTCAGTGATAATATTTGAATTAATCAAGACATTGCAACATGCGGCATCCTAAAACATAGAAGAAATGTGTGATTTCAAAAAATGAAAATAATGGTGAAGAAAAAGAGCATAATTTTCACGCCGATGACTCAATTATGGCGTTTAAAAATGCATGAATTTTTATATAAGCACATGAAATTACAGAAAAGGACCAGAAAAATGTTGTAAATCTGGATAAAATTTTGTTTAATTTATAAAAAGAACATAAAACCCAACATAAAATTTTTTATTTTTAAAAATAAATTTTACTTAATGTTCTACAACATTGGCCTATTTCTTTGAGAGTTTGGAAAGTAACAAATAAATTTTTTAATTATTAGAATATATTTTCTCCAAATTTCGAATTTGAAAATTTTAAATTATTTTTTTTTCGATTTTATCCATTGACTTTTCTATTTCATTTTCTAAAATTTATTCTTTCATTTCAATCGTCTGCGTATCTTAGTAATAGCTATTACGCTATTTTATTATTATTATTATTATTATTAAATTAATTCATTCATTAGAAGCCGAAATCTCTCTCTCTCTCTATTTTCGAAAGTAAAGTTATTAATAGAGACAGAAAGGGGGTGGGGGGCGGAGGGGCAAAAAAAAAAAAAAAAATTAGAGTTAGATCTTTCAAAATTGGTACATATAGGTTTCTGATATCTACAAATCGATTTCGGATATTTTCGAATTTGTAAAGTTATTAGGAGGGGCGGGAAGGAGGGGCGGTGGGGCAAAAAATAAGAATAGAGTTAGGTCGTTCAAAACTGGTAAATAGGGTAGGTCGTTCAAAATTGGTACATAGGGGTTTTTGATACTGACAAATCAATTGCAGATATTTTCGAATTTGTAAAGTTATTAGAAAGGGTGGGAAATGGGGCGGAGGGGCAAAAAAATAAAATAAAAATAAATAAATAAATATAAATAAATAAATAAATATAAATATAGAGTTAGGTCTATTAAAACCCGAATGAACTACTACGTCAGAAGCGCCAAAGAAAAATATTTTTTCTTTGGCGCTTCTGACGTAGTTTATTCGGGCTTTAATATTCCAACGCCAAGTCTCCTGCTATTATAGAGTTAGGTCGTTCAAGATTGGTACATGGAGGTTTTTGATACTTACAAATCGATTGCGAATATTTTCGAATTTGTAAAATTATTAGGATAGGCAGGAAGGGGGGTGTGAAGTGGCAAAAAATATATAAATAAGAGATAAAGCGCTGAAAATTGGTGTTGTTAGGTTTTGAGGCCAGGTAAATCGGTTGCGGATAGTTTCGAAAGTACAGAATTATTACGAGGGGCGGGAAGGGGGTCGGGCGCAGGGATAAAAATAAAGAAATTCAGATAGAATGTTAGAAATTAGTATTATTAGGTTTAAAAGCCCGAAATAACGATTGTGAGTATTTTTTAATGTCTAAAACAGTTAGGAGGGGCGGGGACGGTAGGTGAAGGAGCACGCGCGCCGTGCGTACCTGTATACGCTACCGCAGGCAGTGGGGGCCCGGACCGATTATTCCACGGATGGGAGAAGATTATTTTTTATTTTTTATATTTATGTTTCTCCCATACGATAATATAGTGATTCATTAAGAGTGTCAAACATAAAGTTCAGCGCGCAGCGCACAATGGCCTGCACTGCCGAAGGCAGTAGGGATCCGGTGCGACATTTTTCCAATCTGAATTTCTTTTTTCTCTTTTTTTCCGCGTGATAAAAAGTAGTGCAATTTTGAGAATTCATTAACTATAGTGATTCATTTAAAAGTAGTGAATAGCGAAGCGGGCGTAGCCTGCTAGAAAATAATAAATGTCAATTTCATTATGATCAATGCAGTACAAAGTTATTTAAATATGATTTCAAAAAATGCTGCTCATGAAACGCATTTTTTAAAAACAAATTGTGCTATTTATACCATTTTAAAGAGGGAACATGCCATAGTGAACTTGAGTGACATACATAATTTTTAAGTTATTCTGAAAACAGACGGATAGACAGACGAACAGAAAGAGAGATAGGTGTACTAATTCAAATCACGATAATTCTGAAACAATGTTAGAAAGTGTTAAAGACGTTCTTGAAAACGAAAATGCAATTGCAGCAGTTTCTAATTGTAGCCCTAATTATATCTAAATATTTTTATGCGGCCCTGTAAATTTCAATGTTATTCATACTATATTCTATACACAGCATTTTTATTTATTTATTTATTGAGCATCTATACATATAATAAAATAAGATGTTTGTGTGTGTGTGTCATTGTGTATGTATTTCCAGAGCTTTTTAGGAAAACGGCTGATGGCTGAGCTACACAAATTTGCATGGAGGATCATAATGACCTCTCCTGATGCACCTCGAAGCCAGATTTTCGAATTTTTTATTAGTTTTCTTTTAATTAATTAAAATGTGAAAAAAAATAACCTTCTAATTTCTAATAAATTAGCCATTTAAATTTTATCCATAATTTAAATGTTGCCAATTTTTTTTTCGACAAAATAAAAAAAGAAAAGAAAAAGTACATTTAATGAGGAAAGTAAATTAAAAAAATTAGAAAAATTAAAAAAATTAGTAAATTAAAAATTAGATACCAAATGAAAGAAGCAATTTTTGTGAATCCAACGGATTAAACAGCTTATCGATCGGACAATTAGATTTTTTAAAATTAACTAATGTATGCGTATTTTAGGTGGCAACAGCAGGAGATTGTATGGAAACCGTTTGGAATTTTTTTTTAAATCTGCTACTCATTAAGTCACATGTTTTTTTTTTCTTTTTAAATGGGTTTAAAATTGCAGTTTTGATTTTTTTTTTTTTTTTTTTTTAATTTTCTTTCACAAACACAAACATATAGTATACAGCCTGTACAACACTAGACCAAATTGTAGTTCAAACTTCATCAATTTCAGTTAATAAACAAAAAAATTACAGTTTTTTTTTTTCAAATTAAATTTTATTCTAAATTTGAAAAGATGAATGTGATACGATACGTTAAGAATTTGGGTTTTAAAAGTTTTTTTTTTTTTTTTTTTTTTTTTTTTTAATGGATTATTTAAACTCTATGAACCATATTTTATTTTTAATTAACAGATCCTCCTGAGCGATTTTTTAAATTTTGGTGTTGAAGTACACCGAACGTTTTTCGACAAGAAGTTTAATATAGAAACAGCCATTTTAATCTAAGTAGCGCATCAAATATATAAAAAAAGTATTACAAAAAGTATCACAAAAAGAAAAAAAAAATCTAACCTAAATAGTAGTCACATAAATGATTTATTTTTATAGAAAGTTTATAGAAAAAATGCAGTTTTAAAGATAGCAAATTTATTTCAGCAAGTACTATATTAAACCTAAAAACCATTAAAAATATAAAAAGAATATGAAGAATTCTTATATGTAAACAGAAAGGTGTCGGATAAATTTATTAGCAAAATAGTCTTCCCCTTTTCATACAAAATAATAATAATAATAATAATAAATAAATAAATAAATAAATAAAATGCATCGCTAATATGACGACAAAAATTGAAAAGCAGCCAATGGAGCGGCATAATAAAATTGTGTAGCACGATAATGTTTACCTACTTATTTATTAATTTCTTCTACATTCAATAGAAGAAAGTATTGGATTCGTAAAAATTTTCGCCCTCGGTTTTGATGGATTTACACGTTTTGAGAGCTGTAGAACACGATTTGACCATTTTTAGAAAATGTCTGTGTGTGTGTGTGTGTGCGTGTGCGTGTGTGTGTGTGACAAAATTTTGTGGTAACTGTATTTCTCGAACTATTGCACATAATTTCATACAAATTGGTATGTAGTTGCACCTTGACATAAATTAGTGCCTATCAACTTTTGGTAAAAATTGACTTACAGGTTGCGTTGCCATCCCGATTTTTCTAAATTTTTAACATGGTGATATAGGACAAAATTTTGTATAAACGTGCATAAGAGAATTATTTTTTAGTAATCATTAGGAAATTTATAAGAATTATTTATAATAGAGATAGTCAACTGGGAAATTTTTTTTGTATGTAAGCCTTGCCACACCCCCTGGGGGGGGGAAGTCCCCCCCTCGAGGGGAGCAAATTTTCAAGATGGGTATCTTTTGAAAGGTCTCGTTAATACCTTTGAAACGAATGGTTGAACTATAAATCTGTGATAATTTAAAACAAAGTTATCGATTTTTTTTTTACGAAATTTAACCAAACTTGGTATTTAGTTGGCCCCTGACATAAACTGGTGCTGATTAGATTTGAGGATCAATCGCTTAACTGGTGGCGCTGTGATCGTATTTTTTCTAATTTTTAACATGGCAGTATAGGACAAAATTTCGTATAAATGTACATAATGAGAGTTATTCTTAACCTGTGACTGTAAAATTAATAGGAATTATTGATAATAGTAGTAGTTAATTAAGAAAAAAAAAAATTGCGCATGTGTGGGCATCGCTCCCCCCCCCCCCCCCCCCGGGGGGTAAATTTTTTAAGATGGGTATCTTTCGAAAGGTCTTGCCAATACCTTTAAAACGAATGGTTGAACAATAAATATGTGATAATTTAAAACAAAGTTATCAATTTTTTTTTTTTTTTTTTTTTTTTTTTTTACTTTTAACGAAAAAAAACTTGGGAAAAAAATTGTATTATTATTATTTTTTTTAATATTGTTACTGAGTGAATTTGTATAGGAAAATATAGAAGAAAGTCTTATGGTGGCCACAACATACTAGTTTTTTTATGTACTAATCACTATGCTAATTTATCATACAAATAAATAAGCCTCTGTGTGTGACTGCACTTGCGCGCTGTCGAACAGAAATATTTGATTAATTCAAATTAATATTTAAATAAATAAATGAAAATAAAACATGTTTAATAGGAAATATATATAACCATTAAAAGTTTAGTTGTCTAAAATACGGCAGAAATAGCGCTCATAGCATATTGTTACAAGGTATTAAGTCTTATGGTTATACAAGGGATTAAATCTAAAATGGTGACAAAAATTCAGAAGTTGCCAAAGAGAACTATATTAAGGCGGTACTATGATCATGTTTACAAACCATTAATTATATATAACCACAAAAAATTAATTGTCTCATATTATAATATTTAGCGTGAAATTGTTATCATTTTTATGGTTGATCGGATAAACAAAATAAACATAGGAAATAACGTAAAAGCAAATATTATGTGCACCACGTATAGTGTTGTTCATATGTGTCTGGAATTCAAATATAAAAGGGATATTTCAATTTTTTCGATACTATCTATTTCGAAACTGTTATCTCATAAGCACCTAAATGCAAGCCTATTGGTAAACCACTGTCGCAGGTAATAGGGACAGGCGCCCGAGTTTTAGCAGATGACCAAATCGCTGCCGAAGGCAGCAGGGACCTGAAGCGAGCTTTTGAGCAATTTCAGTATTTTATTTTATTTTTATAAAGCTATATAGAAAAGAGTTTCCTTTAAATTTAGTGACCAACGAAGCGGGCAAAGCCTGCTAATATGTATAATAAATGTCAATTTCACTTTGATTTGTGCAAAGTAAAGTTATTAAAATACGGTTTATAGAAATACCAGTCGTGTGTTCGTGTACACAAACCAGTGGTGGTATTTACCCCATTTTCTATGGAGAACAACAGACAGTGAGCATGGATAAAATGTATCAGTTTCAAATAATTCCACAAACATTTATGGGAGCAGCGTGGGCAGACAGACAAACTAGTACCATGAACATTTTGAGCATTGTTCGAAAGTAATTATAATAAAAAAAATCTGAAGTGACTCCACTAGACTTTCCAAACATTGCGTAATTAACGGTTTTGTAGATAAAGTAAAGTAAGAGGAGTTGTTAAATAAACAAAAGAGAAAATTATAATAAAGTGTTTGAGTATTTTTCGTCCTATAGTACACGATGTTTAATTTAACGTTATTGAACTTTGAGCCCATTGATCATAATGATGAAGCATTTTTCATTGTGTCCCTGTAAAAAAGCTATAAGTGCTAAATTCGCCAAAATCTATACAATTCGTGCAACTGTGACCTATAACATGTGTATAAACTTTTTTCTCAATTTAATAAGGCATTTAGACGCTATTGCACTTTTGAAAATTTGGTCCTATAGGCGATAATGACAGAGAATTTTTCTTGGTGTCCCTGTAAGAATACTATCAGTGCTAGATTCACCAAAATCAATAGGGTTCGTGCAACGGTGACTTACAACATACGTACCAACTTTAGCTCATTCGAGCAAAGCATTTAGACGCTAGCGTGTTCACTCACTCACACACACATACACACATACATCATCGTAAAAATGGTGAGAACTGACCCAGGGGACCTTAAAACGTATAGAAACATCAAAATCTCAAATTCGGACTTTTGACATGACTATAATACTTTTCTTACATATGTATGTTCGGGCAGAAAAAAGACACAAGAACAGCGTCAAAGCGGAAAAGAACAAAATCTTTAAAGGGGAAAATTAAAATACGCAAATAACGTTCCTTCAAAATTTACACAAATTGAATTAAACAGAATTAAAAATAAAATTTGTTTGTTGTGGCTATCACAAAGCTTTCTTCTATGCTATTATGTATATCAGCACACCATTTACCGGTTAACATGTATAAAAATGTAATTATCATAATTTCTCATAATAAAAATTTTACGTACACAATTTCGTAAAATTATAACCGATAAATGCTAAGTTATAGTCATCTGAGAAACCGAAAAAAGTTAATAAAGCAGCATCACCTGTGATCCGATATATATGAAATTAAATAAGCATATTTTTTTATAAAATATCTGCTACATACCAAGAGTTCGGTGCATATATATATCATAGGTGCTGAGATATACCTTTCTCATAAACAGAAAATATTACAACATAGCAACGTCCCTTATCATCCGATTTGCACCCAAAATGAATTAGCACAGATTTTCATAATTTTCATATTAAATACCAAGTTTAGTGCATTTTATTTTTTATTTATTTGATATTTATTTTTTAATCACAGAAGATGATACCAATCGAGCCTCCCTGTAAGCAGGGTTTAATTTGCAGCATAATAGCACCACCTGTTGGCAAATTTGCACCCAAAATGAACTAGAATAGATTTTTAAAATTTCATATTATATACCTAGTTTGGTGCATTTATTTATCATTGAAGTTGAGGCCCACAGAAACTTCCTATTAACAGGGTTCAATTTGCAACACAGCAGCGCCATCTGTCGGCCGATATCGACTCAGATTGGGTCGAAAGTTTCTCCCAATTTCTCTCACACATATGAAGTTTTGTGCACATCAAGTTTACACTTTTACACTATAGAAGCTGAGACGTAAATTTTCTTTAAATGTGAGACTATTGCAGCACAACAGCGCCACTTGTTAGGTGATGTATTTCAAAAGCTAATAATCTCCAATTTAACTTAAGGTACAATTAAAAACCAAGTTTAGTTATATTCCATGCATTGATTCGAGAGATACAGAGTCTATGAAATTTTTCTAAAACACACAAACAAACACACAGATAGACAAATATTTTCAAAAAATGGTCCAGTTGTTTTTAGGACGTCAAAACGTGTAAATCTATCGAAAACCCCAAATCAAAAAAATTTCAGAAATCCAAACCAATTACTTTGTTTTTACGTAAATAGAAGAAAGTAAAATCAAAGAGATAGGAGACAAATATAATAAAAATACACACACACATATAATTATATACTAATAAAATGAAATATAATATAGTAAATAAATAATTAAGAAATATAAAATAAAGCTTACATTATTATTAATAACAGTCTTAAGTATATTTTGAATGTAGCAAATATATTGATGTAATGTCAAATAAAACTGTTTCTAAAACTATTTTCACCTGTTTTTAACACGCTTTTATTAGCTTCACCTGTATGTATGTATGTTTGTTTGTATGTTTGTAAGCGCTCTGGGAGCAAACAAAAAAATCTATATTATAAAAAAAGACTTTCCCTACGTGAACGCCGTGGCGTTGAGGTATAGCTCCGCGCTACGAACCTAAAGGTCTAGCGTTCGAGCCCAGTCAGGGGAGATTTTTTAAAAATGGTTTTTGTTTAATTCTAAATTATTTAAATTAAAGATTTAAATGTATGTAAATATTATGGTGTGTCAATCACACGATTTTCTCTTACCCTGCATTTTAATACTAAGATAGATATTTTGTGCTTTTTAGTTCACATTTCTATAAAAGCGTGTTCTTTAATTTTTTTAAAACTATAATATTATTAAATTATGTCAGAAATGTTCAAATGGTGTACATATTATTTCACACCCTCTTGAACTGCAATAACCTGTTTATATAGGAAAGCAATATAATATATATAGTAAAATTTTACTTTTATAACTTAGTAGAAAAATCTTCATTTATTGCTTCTCTTGTAATATTATTCATTAATTCTGATGGTAAATGAGTAAAATTACATTGCCCTTCAAAGGGTAATAGACTTACAGTTTTGAAAAACTGTTTATGAAGTGCTGTACGTTTGATAAATTATTTCAGCTGATTGGGATGTCAACGGGTGCAATATTTTTGTGATATTTCTTGCTGTCGAAAGCGAGCGAGGCAATGCGAATGTCATTGTCGAGAGGAAATTTAATATATCTGAAAATGAGGTTCATTTTTATCTGAGAGAGGGAAGACGATCTCGGGCCTATCTTGCTCGATTTCCTGTAATTGTTCCCTTCTCTCAGGTTAATTTTCCGCAGACTTAAACCTAGTTAAAGTTTTGGAGCCATGAAACTTACAGCATTTGAAACAGAAACCAAAAATAATAATAACTTTCATTAAAAGAAAAGAAAAAAAAAAAAAAAAAAAAAAAAAAAAAAAAAAAAAAAAACTCTCTAATTCTTGAAAACTCTTAACGAAAGTTTCAAAAGCAATTAATTTCATGTAATCTTAATGTTAATCATCCATCTTCTTAATAATAAAAACCCAAATTGCTGGGAATGTTCTAAACGGATGCCATTGTTAAAACAATTTATTGAAATAAAGAAAACAAAATTGTACTTGATTTGAAGAAATGAATAAAACAATGGAAAAGAATGATAGCAGGGAGAAAATATGTCATCACAATTGCTACACAAAATAGTTAAAATTATTCTGATAATAATAAAAAAGTAATAATAATATAAATAATATTTAAAATAATATAAATGACGATAAATTCAAGAAAAAATAATTATGGTATTTTCTTGTTATCAGGTTTGTATTCAGATAAAGTTTAGAAAAAAAAAAGGGAATATAATTAGGGTATTTAAATATTATCCCTTCGGAAAATGAACTAGCGACGATATTGATGAATTTACGCTAAAGTTAATTTTCATACATAATTAAACCTAAATTACATTTCACGACTCGAGTTCCATTATTTTGATATATACATGTAAGTTAAACTTTAAATAATCGTTTTTAACGGTGTGAAAATTGTTTATGACTTCGGTTTGTCTGTCTGCCAGTCTGTTTGCCTGCTCTCCAACTCCCGTAAATGTTAATGGAATGTCCTGATATTGATATATGTTATTCAGGTTCACCATCGGATGTTTCCTATTGAAAATGTAAAAAAAGCCACCACTGGTTTGTGTACAGGGCACCCGAAAGTTATTCCAAAGTGTTGCGTTCTATGAGAGGTACTTGTATGTATACACCATAGTTTAATTTCTTTACTTTACACAAATCTTAATGAAACGGAAATATGTTATTCAAGTTCACTATTGGATGTTCCCTGCTGAAAATATAAAAAATACCATTACTTGTTTGTGTACGGGGCATCAAAAGTATTCGAAAGCGTTGCGTTCTATATGAGAGGCTATACATCATGTTTTAATTTCTTACTTTGCACAAATCTTAATGAGACTGAAATATGCTATTCAAATTTAATATCACATGTTCCTTATAGAAAATAGAGTAAATATCACAGCTGGTTTATGCGTAGGGACACACAAAAGTATTTCAAAACAATGCGTTCTGATGGATATTTCTATAAACTTTATTTTAATAACTTTACTTTGCAGAAATCTAAATAAAACTGAAATATGTTATTCAAGTTTACTATCGGATGTTCCCCAATTGAAAATACAGTAAATATCACCGCTAGTTTGTGTACAGGGACACCCAAAAGTATTTGAAAGCACTACGTTCTTACGAGAGATATTTCTATAAACTATATTTTAATAACTTTACCTTGCACAAATATTAATAAAATTGAAATATGTTATTCATATGCACAAAAAAAAAAAAAAAAAAAAAAAAAAAAAAAAAAAAAACGCTTTTTGCAGTGTATTAAGATTTAGTATTAAGATTTACAAAGCGACATGAAAAAAATTTAGATATATTAAGGACTAAATAAGGAATTAGCTGGAATTGCATTTTAACATGTCCTAACAATGTTTAAATAGGATTTGAACTAGTTTTTCTGTTTGTTTGATTATTCGTCTGTCTGTCCGCCTCCAGCGTCCTCAAATAATTTCATAATTTCTTCAAATGATATATGTTATTCAAATTCACTGTGAAAGATCCCCTATTTAAAATGGCCTTAATAGGCCCTGTAAAACTGGTTTGTGTACAGGGATACACCCAAAATGCCAATGGATTACGTTTTATGGAGAGACATTTTTTATAAATCACATTTCAATACCTTTCTGTTGCAAAAATCATAATTAAATTGCATTTATTGTCAATATGCTAACATAATGTTTTGTATAGAATACGATATGCTTACCGTTCAGATTTACAGGGCTACACTAAAATATTCAAATACATTAAAGGTTACAATTGGAAATTACTCGAAATGCATTTCCATTTGTGTAAGCATTTTTAACACTTTATAACATTATTTAAGAGTGATTATTTATCCAATTTGTCTGTCTTTCTGCCCTTCTGGTTTCATTCTGTGATAATGCAGCAATAAAACATTAAACTTTAAAAGAGGCAATGAGTACATACAGTTGGTAAGCGCTAATAATCAATGCGAACCGCATGATTTGTCGTTCTTGTTTCATATTAGAGGTCTGCACGGGCCGAAATTTTCAATTTGCTCTCGGGCCGGGCCGGGCTCGGGCTTAAAATTTTTTTGTAGGCTCGGGCTCAATATTTTTGTGTGTACTCGGGCCGGGCTGGGCCTGGAGGAAATTTTAAGCCCGAGCCCGGCCCGGCCCGAATCTTTTTCTAGAGTCCTCGTTAATCAACGAAAAAGGAAAATTATCAAATACTTTTTCAGTCATTTATTTTACGTAATTTTACAGTCTAGTATGTCACATAAAATTTTATTTTGTTAAAAGATGTCTGTAACTTCAATTTAATTGTCTATCAGCTTGTCTGTTCGTGATCTGATTTTCCGCAAATATTTTAAACATGTCTCGAAATTAATATATTTTATTTAAAGTAATATTAGATGGTATCCATTTCAAAATAATATACATGTTACTACCAGTTTGCGTACATGTAACAAACAAAAGAAATTAGATACGTTACTGTATATAAGGCTTTGTTTTCTATGGTCTGTAGTGTTCAGTGGTATGAAGGCTATAAAAATCCTTCCGCTGTAACTTTTTCTTTAAGGCTTCTTTTTCTTTTCACCAGGGCATTGGATGAAAGTAGCATAATTTATAGCATGTGCAAAAGCATCTTTTCTATTGAATATGGTTGGATTAGCATTAAAGTTTTTTTTACCGGATCACATGAAAGATTTGGATACATTCAGTATATAACAGGAAGTGGTTGAAAGCGTATTTTTAGTACTATTAACCATTTTAAATATCTTCCTATATTGTTTGAGAATGCTAATATTTTCGATTTGACTTTCTGTCTGTCTTTGTATACCTTCTGTACATCTGTAATAATGAAATACTGTTTATATATAAATATCTTGTAAACATTCAGCAGTTTTGTTAAAGAACATTCTATTGCTTAGCTATATAAAACCTCTGCAAAACTCATACTAAAAATCTTTTCTTAGAAAGGTATTTTTTGTTTCTTGTAATTTTACAAATTTTTGAATCGGGCCGGGTCTGATTTTTTCGTTTTCATACCGGGTCGGGCAGGGTAAGCAAACCTTTCCAACGGGCCGGGCCCGGGCCTGAAAATTTCGGCCCGTGCAGACTTCTGTTTCATATCACGACATTTGGCTACGTTTTTTGATTTGGCGAATTTCCTTTGGCCAATTTAAAAAGAAGGTCGTTTGAAAACATCGACCACTGAGTGGGTAAAGACCGATTATAACCGACCGATTATAGTTTTATTTTAAACTGTAATAACATCTATAGAGGGAGTGATACTTTATCGTTTTTTATTTCATACGCCAGGAAAAGTGATTATGCTGATCCACAGGCGTCTATAGCTAGGAGAAATTCGAATCCGAATATGGACCTTTAGCAAAAATAAGCGGACTTAAAAAGCACGCTCAACAAAAATTTAAAAATTTTTTTTAAGTTAATCTTTTCACTCTCTAATTTACAAAAACAACATAAATATCCTTTTATGGCTTTTTAGACAGATGTAGCGAAATTATAACTTACAGAAAACACATTTTTTCTGAAACTGATATTTTAGGGAGCAATTAATTTAAGAGTTACATACTTTAACTTGAAATTAATAAACTCTGAAATTACTGATGCCTTCCTAAATGCGCAAAATTTAAAATTTTGTGGCTTTCAATAATTTAATAATGTAAAATGCATAAATTTTGTACGCTTAAAAGTGCTTTAATGATGATGAAAATTACTTTTTCGTCTAGCTGTTATGAAGACATCCTTCGAAACCAGATAAAACAAATTTTGATGTCAGAAATAAATTTAGTCTTGTGGTGCCGTATATTGTTATAGATTTAAAATACTGAATTTGTATTTCTTAACTATGAGAATTGTTTTTGAGTTATGCTGAAAAAAGACACACAAAACAATTTCTAAAAACCTAATTTTCAGATATGAGACCTCAAAACATGCAATTATAGCAAAGACTCAATTTTGAAATTTTGACTCAGTGAGAGAAAGTAATAACCATGGCTTTTAAATGAACTGTGAAACGTTTTTATATTCTGCATGTTTCTTGAAACTCGTTTGTAACTATCTTGGCGCCAAAACTCTACACCGTTAAATTTTGTTTTTGTTTTTTCTTCTGTCATTATCGTTCTGTAAAACTAGTATTTGGTGGCCACCACAAGACTTTCTTCCATATTTTCCTATACAAATTCACTCAGTAAAAATATTTAAAAAAAATTTCGTTAAAAGTAAAAAAAAAAAAAAAAAAAAAAAAAAAAAAATCGATAACTTTGTTTTAAATTATCACATATTTATAGTTCAACCATTCGTTTTAAAGGTATTGACGAGACCTTTCGAAAGATACCCATCTTGAAAATTTACCCCCCCCCCACATGGGAGGTGCTTCCACATGCATAATTTTTTTTCCTAATTAACTTACTACTATTATCAATAATTCATATTAGTTTTACAATCACAGGTTAAGGATAACTCTCATTATGTACATTTATACGAAATTTTGTCCTATACTGCCATGTTAAAAATTTAGAAAAAATACGATCACAGCGCCACCTGTCGAGCGATTGATCCCCAAATCTAATCAGCACAAGTTTATGTGAGGGGCCAAACATACCAAGTTTGGTTAAATTTCCTTAAAAAAAAATCGATAACTTTGTTTTAAATTATCACAGATTTATAGTTCAACCATTCGTTTTAAAGGTATTGACGAGACCTTTCAAAATATACCCATCTTGAAAATTTACTCCCCTCGAAGGGGAACTTCCCCCCCCCAGGGGGGGGGGGGGGCGAGGCTCCTACACATACAAAAATTATTTTTCCCATTTGACTACCTCTATTATAAATAATTCTTGCAAATTTCATAAAGATTACTAAAAAATAATTCTCTTTATGCATATTTATACAAAATTTTGTCCTATATCACCATGTTAAAAACTTAGAAAAAGCGGGATGGCATCGCAACCTGTAAGACAATTTTTACCAAAAGTTGATAGGCACTAATCCGTCAAGGTGCAACTACATACCAATTTGTATGAAATTCTGTGCAGTAGTTCCTGAGATACAGTTGCCACAAAATTTTGTCACACACACACAGACAGACAGACATTGTCTAAAAATGGTCAAATCGTGTTCTACAGCTCTCAAAACGTGAAAAATCCATCAAAAACCCGAGGTCGAAAATTTTTACGAATCCTATACTTTCTTCTTTTGAATATAGAAGAAAGTAATAAAACGAAATAAAAATAAATAAATGAATGAATGAATAAAAATAAAAAAATAAACAAACAAAAAATAAATTAATTAAAATTAAAATTAAATAAGTAAAAATCCCTTTTTAATTCTTATTAGAATTTAAAATTGAAATTTAGATACATTTTATGTAACTATCGATTTCGTCTTGCAACCTTAAAGGAATTTTATAGGGTCTACAAAATAGATAATTGGGCTGTCAAATAACAAAAAAAAAAAAAAAAAAAAGAAAAGAAAAAAGAAAAAAAAAAAAAAAAGAAAGAAAGAAAAAAAGAAAAAAGAAAGAAAAGAAAGAAAAACCCAAAGCACTAAAAACAAATGCATTTTTGAAATATAAAATTTGTTAGGCGCACTACAAAAATTTTGTTTTTCTTCAAAGTGAATTCATTTCTTTTACTAAAATAATTTTATGTTTAGTGTCATGTTTATTTATGCAATAAAATTCATGATCGGGAATGTTTCCTTGATATAAAAAATATTTATTTATTTAAATGTGAATAATTAATAAAATTACAATGAAACTTTAAAAATAAATAAATTAATTAATTAACATTGAAATTAAATTTCTGTTAAAAAAGACTAGGCATTGTATTTAAATAAATTCTCAAAATTCCATATCACTTAATAATATAAAAATCTCAAGAATAAGAAATTAAAACTGGTATGTTGTGGCCACCACAAGACTTTCTTCTATATTTTCGTATATAAATTCACTCAGTAAAAATATTTAGTAAAAAATTAAAAAAAAAATTACGAATTTTTTTTCAAAGTTTTTCCTTGTTAAAAGTAAAAAAAATAATAGATAACTTTGTTTTAAATTATCACATATTTATAGTTCAACCATTCGTTTTAAAGGTATTGACGAGACCGTTCGAAAGATACCCATCTTGAAAATTTACTCCCCTCGAGGGGGGACTTCTTACACATACAAAAAATTTTTCTCAGTTGACTATCTCTATTATAAATAACTCTTGAAAATTTCATAACGATTACTAAAAAATTATTCTCTTTATGCATATTTATACAAAATTATGTCCTATATCACCATGTTAAAAATTTAGAAAAAGCGGGATGGCAACGCAACCTGTAAGACAATTTTTACCAAAAGTTGATGGGCACTAAGTTATGTCAAGGTGCAACTACATACCAATTTGTATGAAATTCTGTGCAGTAGTTCCTGAGATACAGTTGCCACAAAATTTTGTCACACATACACAGAGAGACAGACTTTTCTAAAAATGGTCAAATCGTGTTCTACAGCTCTCAAAACGCGTAAATCCATCAAAAACCCGAGGTGGAAAATTTTTACGAATCCATTACTTTCTTCTTTTGAATATAGAAGAAAGTAATAAAATAAAATAAAAATAAATAAATAAATGAATGAATAAAAATAAAAAAGAGAAAAATAAAAAATAAATAAATTAAAATTAAATAATTAAAAATCCCTTTTTAATTTTTATTAGAATTTAAAATTGAAATTTAGATACATTTTATGTAACTATCGATTTTGTCTTGCAACCGTCAAGGAATTTTATAGGGTCTACAAAATAGATGATTGGGCTGTCAAATAAAAAAAAAAAAAAAAAAAAAAAAAAAAAGAGAAAGAAAAAGAAAGAAAAACCCAAAGCACTAAAAACAAATGCATTTTTGAAATATAAAATTTGTTAGGCGCACAACAAAAATTTTGTTTTTTATAAAAAATATTTATTTATTTAAATGTGAATAATTAATAAAATTACAATGAAACTTTAAAAATAAATAAATTAATTAATTAACATTGAAATTAAATTTTCGGTAAAAAAGACTAGGCATTGTATTTAAATAAATTCTCAAAATTCCATATCATAATTTGAAACAATCTTACGCTTGAATGCGTATTTTTTGCCCTCCGCCCAAAAGAGGGAAAGAATGAAATTTTTGAAGAAACCCTTTATAGTGTATGTCGGGTACACATAACCAACCCACACGCCAAAAAATTGCCTTTCTGATATAATTTGAAGCAGCGCGTTATGCTTGTAAATGTGGTTTTATCCTCCCCTTACCCCCAAATTTGGGTTAATTCGCCTAAAAATTCCTTTGAAAGTTCTATTTAATATGAAAAATAAAATATAGGATTATAAGATGATCACTACACAAAGCTTAAATTTACAAAAAAAAAAAAAAAAAAAAAAAGCACTTTTGAAAATTTTGTTTCATAAAACAACCATTTTCTCTCTCTCACACACAGAAAATAATAATAATACTTATACTAGTAACAATATTATATGAAATAAAATACCTCTGACAAAAAATGGGCTTAAAAAATTATAACTTGGATGGATCCTTGAAATTAATTAGTCACTTAATTAGAAGCCGCCTTACAATCGATCGTAATATAAATAAATAATTCGATTGTAAATCACCCTTTCAAAAAATAAAAATAAATAAATAAAAAACCCATCCATCCTCATCCTATAATGCCTTTTTAAACGTATTCTCAAAATGAAGGTAAAAAATCTGATGTGGGCACCACATGACTTCCTTATACACTTTTAGAAATATACATAATGTTAAAAAACATTGACATTGGACCCGAAACAGTTGGCTAAAAATATTTTAAAAAAATGAATTATCACCGTGTTCTGAGTTTTCTGAAAGTTAGCTAAAAACCGATTGCAAGATTTGTACTGGTAACGCTGACGAAGGCAGCAGGGACCCGAAAAAATTGGCTAAAAGTATTAAAAAAAGGAATTTTAGCATGTTCTGAACTATTCTGAAAGTTTCAAATGTCTACCTAGTCGGGAAGTTAGTTAAATAATTTTTTTGTTGGACCATATAAACGCTGCCGAAGGCAGCAGGTACCTGAAACAGTTGGCTAAAAGTATTAAAAAGATGCATATTCACCGTGTTCTGAACTATTCTGAATGTTTCAAATGTCTAGCTAGTCGGGAAGTTAGTTAAATAAATTTTCTGTTGAACCATGTAAATTCTGCCGAAGGCAGCAGTGACCCGAAACAATTGGCCAAAAATATTTTAAAAATGCATTGTCACCGTATTTTGAGCTTTTCCGGAAGTTTTAAATGTCTAGCTAGTCGGGAAGTTAGTTACAAATCGATTCCAAGATTTGAACTGGTAACGCTGCCGAAGGCAGCAGGGACCCTATACAGTTGGCTAAAAGTATTTAAAAAATGCATTTTCACCGTGTTCTGATCTAATCTGAAAGTTTCAAATGTCTAGCTAGTCGGGAAGTTAGTTAAATAAATTTTCTGTTGAATCGCATAAACGCTGCTGAAGGCAGCAGGTATCGGAAACAGTTGGCTAAAAATATTTAAAAAATGCATTGTCAACGTGTTCTGAGCTTTTCTGAAAGTTTCAAATGTCTAGCTAATCGGAAAGTCAGTTAAATTGCAAGATTTGTCTAAACCGTTTTTGAGTTATTACCGTTTTTTGATACATTATGGCCAAATTTTTGTCATTATGAACCTAATTTTCCTAAATATCTCCAAAACGGAAAATCATAGAAAGTCCAAAAAGGGAGGTGCACAACTAGATGTTATAACAAACCTATGTACCAATTCGCAACTTTCTACGTCCAACCGTTTTTGAGTTATGCGACATACCCACACACAGACACACACACACACACACAGACGTCACGAAAAATCGTGTAAAATCCCTTATATCTCTAAAACGAGAGCTCGTGTTAAGATGACACTTGCAGGTGTGCAACTAGACATCATGAAAGTCACACGTATAAATTAGCAACATTCAGCGATCATTCGTTTTCGAGCAATGTGAAATACAAAATCCATTTCGCAAATCGGGATTACTATACTTCCTTATACTTTGTATAAGGAAGTAAAAATAGGGGTAATAAATCAAAGTATCAGTCTATTGTATATTAATGCCCTTAACCATCTTTCGAATGAATTGGTACAGTCTTACAGACGTAAATTTAAACAAGCTAAGACATAAAAAATGAAGAAAAAATGCTTCAGAGTAGGTTTTTGCTACCATCAAACAGCAGCAAGTACTCCTTTAACTATTAAATGTATAAGGTGTATGCAAATAGATGATACAGCATAATAAGTACAAAACTTTGAATAAACACCATAAAATGCAGAGAGTTTTTTTCATTTTATGGTGTTTATTCAAAGTTTTGCACTAATTACTTTTAAACGCCAGTTTTGTAGTGTTTTTTTTTTTTTTTTTTTTTTTTTTAATTGGGTTGTTCGATAAATAATGTCGTTTTTTAAAACCTTCGCTTCTAAAACCCAAGGCTTCTTCGAACGTGGAATTTTTCAACTTACCGAAAGATGGCAAAAGGTCATCCAACAAAATGGTCAATATATCATTGATTAATGTTTGTTGTTAATATAAATAAATTCACTTTGAGAAACATTTAAAAAAAAACGACATTATTTATCGAACAACCCAATATATACACTACCTACCAATAAGTTTGAACACCTTCGATATTAGATGTTTTGTCCAATATCTAAAAAAATCCATTAGGAATCATATGGAAACTTTGAGAACATAAAGAACATGTTCCACCTCATACATTTCAGAAAACGTTTTTTCCTGGGGAGAAAAAGGAGGGCAGCAAAATAAAAAAAAGAATCAAAAGGATTTGGATCACCCTGTAAAAAGTAATGCTTGAAATGCGTTTTGGCTGTAGCAAGTGATTATAAGGATTTATGTAATTATATGTGTACATTTTTAAGAGGCTGCCGCATATATTCATGGAAATATAACGGTTTATTAAAAAAAAAAGCCTATTTTTAAATTATAACACGTAGGGTATTAGATCCAGTGCAAAGCCCATTTTTAGGAGACTTGGCATACAGCATTAGACACAGCATACTGTAATCGGAATGCAAAAATGTTAAATATCTTACAAAATATGAGAACTTTTACTAAATAAGGTTTAACAATGTATGCGCAAGCTTTATAAAAATTTCATTTGCATAATTTAATAGCCAAAATTATTGAGCAACTTATAGGAAAACCCCAATCAAATGTCATGTAAATTCAAAACGTGACGAGAGATAGAATGAACAGAATTTTAGTTCTCTCAAAATAAAACTAAACTATAAAGGGTTTTACTCACTTTTTTATTTTCATTCAATCACTGCCCAATGATATTACAGTGTTTTCACTGATTGTAAATAAATATTGATATAACCCCTATCATCTTAGGTCTTTTTTAGAAAAACTGAAATTCTGTACATTCTATCTCTCGTAACGTTTTGAATTTACATGATATTTGTTTGGGGTTTTCATGTAAGTTATTCAATACCTTTGGCTATTAAATTATCAAATGAAATTTTTATAAAGCTTGCGCATGTGTAGTTAAAAATCATTTAGTAAAAGGTCTCATATTTCTTAAGATATTTAAGATTTTTCATTCTGATTGCAGCATGCTGTGTCTAATATAATATTCCTTCCAAGTTTCCTAAAAAAGGGCTTTGCAGTGGGTCTAATACCTTACGTGTTATAATTTAAGAAGTGGCAATATTTTTGCAGTTTTTAAAAGAATAATTGTAAGAAATCTCATAATCCCGTGTTACAAACAAAATGCATTTCAAGCAATATTTTTTACAGGGTGATGCAAAACATTTTAACTTTTGTTTAATTTTTTACTGGTCCACTTTTTCTCTTCGGGAAAAAAGCTTTTGCTGAAATATATGAGGTGTAACATGTTCTTTATACTACCAAAGTTTCCATGATGATTCCAAAAGAGCTTTTCTAGATATTTGTCAAAACGTCTAAATTCGAAAGGGTCCAAATACTTATTGGTAGGTAGTGTTTATCCCTTTTCAACCTGAAATATTTTTATCTTAAAACATTACATTCTTCTGCTTTTGAAAACTGCAAGAAAAATATGGACTATAACCGACATTTATTGATTGAAAACTGTACTTTACACTTTCTGCTAATTAGCACGATCGTTCATTTCCTCGATCGTTCTTTTATTACATACGACTGTTCCAGATACAAAAATGTAAGTGGATGTCGTGGATGTCTAACACGCACGATCGTACGGTCTCGATCGGAAAGGGATATAAAGATACAGAGATTTTCTTTTTCCTTTGTAAAATTCAAGAAACGAAAACTTTCTCCGCTCTTTTCCATTTTCTTCCTCTTGTTAATTGAAACACCGAGGGAGCGCCAGGTTTTTCAAAATATTTGTCCCACAAAAATAACGCTGAATATAGCGCGTCGTAAGTCAATTAATTAAATGAAAAAAGTAAATAAATAAATAAGTAAAATAAAATAAATCAATAATTGAAACAATCATCAATTTATTTTACATATATCTAACGGCTGTGAAATTAAAATATGGAAACAGTTCAAGAGTTAACGTTCTTTATGCAGCCTGATTTTTAGGCTTTTCTTTTTATTTATTGATTTTATTTTATTCATTTATTTGAAATAATAAGAACGTTAAACAAAAGAAGTAAATAGTAAATATTTAGGTTTTTTATACTATTATTATTAAAAGTACTATTATAAAAGTTACTATTATACTATTATTATAAAAGTACTTTTTATACTATTATTATTTCGTAAAAGTATTTAAGATTTTTTTTTTTTTTTTTTTTTTTTTTTTTTAATGCTTTTTTTATGAGGAGTGGGAGCGGGGAGAATAGAATAAATGTTCAAAATTTTATTTTTAGAAATATAAGTTAAAGCTAATTATTTCTGAATGATTTTATGTGTGATTTTATATCTTTATACATATGCATATATTATAATTACTATTTTACTACATTTGAATTTTACATATGTATAAGATGATACGTAAATGATAGAGATATTATTGACTACTGGCCCTATGTCTCTTTCATAATTATCAGACTTTTAAATTAATACTCATTTATTTCTAAATTATCTAAATGTATTTTCAAAAAGTTCTTTCCCCCCCCCCCCCCCCTTTCAACCCAACCCAGCCTAAATATGTGAGTTCCAGTATTTTCTATTTTTATCTTTGATCAGATTTTATCTTTTCTTTCTTTCTTTCTAGATGCTGTCTCCACACTTTCTAAGTATAATAATACAGAAGTGGAGTTGATGGATTGCATGAAATAGAGTAAAGAGGAATGTTTCATATTATTATAAAATATACAGAAATTAAGTTACTTTATACACAGAAAAATTTTTGAATTTTTCGTTAGAGTTTTTGCATATATATATATATATATATTAATTAAAAAAAAAAAAAAAAAATGCTTTTCATAAATTTCTTAAGTTTTTTAATTTGAAATAAATTCGTAAATTTAATAATAAACTTGGGTGTTTTATGAATACAGCTACGTATTTAAACAAGACGTTGCAGGATCACAATATAAAGTATGTTAAATAAATTTGTTTCTTTTACTTTGGGATGTTCAAATTCAATACTTTACATCTTAATTGTAAGGTCCGTATTTATAGAAATGCAGGGTAAGATAAAGTTACAGGAGTTCAATACCAGATAATTATTATTATCATTATGTAAATAATAATAATTAGTATTAGTATTATCATTGTAACATATAAAATTTGTTAAAACTTGCTTCATTTGCAAAACCTTAAAAGTTATACCTTTATATTTTTCTTTCGTTGAAAATAAATCACTAGTTAAATATTTAATTTCATATTAAAAGGTTAAAGAAAATCTTAATTCTTTTCGTGCAGGATATATCTTTAAATTCAACCATTGTAACAAATAGTCTTTGAAAGTGAAAAGAAAATGCGTATACACATACTCGAAATATGATAAAACTGACGTAGGGTAGGTGCTCCAGTGATTGACATGCTCCAGTAATTGACATCTATACCGAAATAATTAATAAATAAGAAAAATAATAAAAGCTTATATCTTATAGAGAAGAATTTTAACATTTTATGACAAACTGGAGCATAGGGTGCTAATAACTGGTAAAATGAATAACTAGCAGTATCAAACACTGGAACATAGGGTGCCAATTAGTGGTAAAATTAAAAACTGGCAGTGTCAATTACTGGAACATTGAGTGGGTATAAAATAAAAAATTCATAAAATATAATTATTATTATCAAATATAAATATTTTAACATATATGTGGTTCTGAATGTCTTTCCTGACATATATATTAACTTAAGATTTCTAAAAATATTTTCTGATGACTAGAACATTAAAAACATCAGAGATTCCTCTAAAAGTGTCAGTCACTGGAGCACTTACCCTACGACAGGGTAATTTCATCAAAATAGGGAAAATGTATCAAATTAGGATATTCAACAATTACAGAGACATGCAATTAGCAGATGAATAGCAAATGCTGTGAATGATGTAGAATTAATTTAGATATTTGCTAACATAAATTACAAAGGTTTCTGCCCGGCATTCCGAAGCATTTTGAAGAACTGAATGGCCTAAAAAACTAAATTAAAATCTATCAGATACACATTTTTAATAATTTAAATTCTAATATCTCTCAATATCCATTTCTTCTTCTTCTTCCTTTTTTTTTTTTTTTTTTTTTTTTTTTCCTTAACTAAAATGAAGGATTGAATAAAAAATGCATCTTCAAAAAAAAAAAAAAAAAAAAAAAAAAAAAAGACCCATGAAGTAAACGAGGACTCTTTTATTGAAATCGAACAAACGGTTCGTATACAGGAACATACAGAAGTGTTTAAATGTATTATATAGATGCACTGTTAAAAATTTCTGTAAATTTAATGTAAATATTTATCCAGAGTCTCTGTAAATTTACAGTAATTCTTAGTTAAAAGTGAATAATCAAGATTCTCAATCTTTATCCTGTATTTTCACCTAATTTTATTATTTAATTTTTTTAATTAAAATTAAAAATGACTGTTTCTACTTTAGAAAAAGCATTCTAAGTCCGAAATATATTCTCACCAATAATTAATTAAATTAATATTAGTTATTAAAATGAATGTATAAAAAAAGTTTTTTAACATCTCCGTTTATTTTTCTCTGTAATTTTACGTAAGACTTAAGATAATAGATTACACAGAGTTTTCTGGTGAAATTTTTAACAGTGTGGGTGAAATCTCTCGTCGGTACAAAGTTTAACCTTTAGACTGCACTAAATAAATGAAAATAGCATATAACTTTTATGTGCAAAAAAAAAAAAAAAAAAAAAAAAAAATATTTCACATATATTATATTTTTCTGTGCTAAATTTAAGTACACAGTTTGGTGCGTATACAGTTTAAATAGACAATATACGGGGAATACAAAAACTGTTTAAAAAAGTTTCGAAAAAATGGTATAGATAAAAACTTTAATTAGGCTAATAAATTTAAATTGGGCGAAAATCCTCCGAATAATATGGTTTTAAAATGTAATAACAGCCTTATATGTTTGTTTACATGCTACCTGTATATTACAAAAAATATTAATTTAATAACAGCCTTAAATGTGGCTACAGTATTTAAACGGTGGTGACACAGATATATAGGTGTAGAAAAACTGCTTCTAAAAGTATTTGGAGATCTTCTTAACCCTTTCAGTCGCAGTGTTCCCGCTGATGGAACACCTAATTTTAATTCTCAAGTGCAAAAACTCATCCCGGAAATTTTTTAGCAATAATTTACATTTATAACATAGCAAAAATGCCCCCTTTTTAACGTAAAAATTTAAAATTTCTTCTATTTTAATTGTGTTCGTAAATTCCGGTGGCAGTGTAATTTAAATGATCCGAATTAGCTTGCACCGCAAAGGGTTAAAATACTCCGGAATAAATTGAAATGTTGGGATCTATGCAACTTTTACGAGTTTTTGTTGTCGATAATGTTTACTTATAAAGTGATTTATTTATTAAATTAAATATTATTTGAATTTAATAAGGTTTACTTACAGATGTTTCAAACCGAAAATTTCTCGAAAAGGAACAATGCTAATTTTTTAAAATATTTATGATCAGCTATCTGTCTAAAAGCCATTTTTAAAATTAGTTTAGTAATTTTTAAAATGAATTAAGTAGTGAACGTTAAAGGGTTAAAGAACGCAAGAAAACTTCAAGTCCAGTCTCGCATGTATCTTACACATTAAACTGTAATAATCTGTCTATTGTAATGCTAGATAAGAGAAAATAGTATGAGAGCCACACTAGATTATTATTTTATTTATTTGTTCTTAAAGTTTTTTTTTTCTTTTACACGAAAGAACAAAAACTGCTGTTTGAAAAAATATTATAAATAATAACATTTTATTTTTAGTTGGCTTGTTACTGACTGTCATATTCTTGATATTACAAAGCTAAAAATATCATTTATGCGTTAGCTGCAAAAGAAAAAAGTGTAACAATAAATAAATAATAAAAATTACGATGATTTAAACGTGAACGTTAATGTTTTTTGTGAAAGAGGAGAGATTAAGAAAGTTACAAGAAAGAAAATTTGAGTAGATTATGTTTAAAAAAAAAAGGTGATTAAAAAATAAATAAAAATAGAATATTCGAAATTAATTCTAAAATAAAGACTAGATTTGGGTTTTAAAAATGTGTTTCTTTTAGAAAATGATGTCGGTTTAGGAATATATGTTAGTTATAACCAGAGAGAAGATTTATCCATTCAATCCAAAATTTGACTGCCGTAAAGAAAGTTTCTACTTAAATGGGTTCAATCATTTATTTTAATAATAATAATAATAATATTTAAAAAATTAACTTTTTTTTTTTTTTTTTTTTTTTTTTTTTAATTTTAGCAGAAAAATTTTGTTTCCTTAGAATATTTATAAAATAAAATAAAATTATAAACATAAATATACAAAAATTATATTCAAACTTATCAAAAAACTTTCTTAAATCAAGTAAATATAGAATATTTTTAAAATATATCTTGTGTCGTTGCAACAAAACTGTAATTTTTTTTTTCTTCAAACAAAAATGTCATTTATTTTAATAATAATAATATTAAAAAAATTAAACTTTTTTTTTTTTTTTTTTTTTTTTTCAATTTTAGAAGAAAAATTTCGTTTCCTTAGAATATCTATAAAATAAAATAAAATTATAAAAATAAATATACAAAAATTATATTCAAAGTTATCAAAAAACTTTCCTAAATCAAGTAAATATAGAAATTTTTTTAAATATTTCTTGTGTCGTTGCAACAAAACTGTAATTTTTTTTTCTTTAAACAAAAATGTGGTTTAGAACAATTAAAATCCCCCCGAGAAAACGCATCATGCGGTTTTAAACAAATCCTTTCTCTCAATGAAATAATGCGTTAGCGATATAACTGAGCACTCTGTAGCAAACAAAATTTGAAAAACTATCGGGTAGAAATAATTTTATACAACCGATCAATATACGAAAATAGTAGTAACGAGTACAGCGTGAAAGCAGTAGCACACAAAATCAAAACAAGTGCTAAGAAAATTAAAACAGATAAAGGTTCGTACAAAAACTTGAGTAATTTGAATGAAATAGATATTTTAAAAAATTAAATCGGTAAACAAGTATAGTAAGTAAAAGAGAGAGAGAGAGAGAGGGAAAAGTAAAGGAGACAAATATATTAAAATGAAATGAAATATAATAAGACAAAAACGGAAATTAAAATACCAAATAAATAAAATGATAACGGAGGAAAGAAAAAAATTATGTGATCAATTTCCATAGGAAGCCACTATATATGTACTGATAAGTATAAAGAATTTAAGTCCAAAAATGTCGATTTTGAGTAAAGTACATAGTCAGACTCAGAAAAAAAATTCTCTATCGATTGGTATAAAGGATTTAAATCCATGTCATTTAGTCTTTGGGAAAATCCATTCGTAAAAAAAGATTCAAGTTAGGAATTTAGCATTAATCTTTAGTATAAAATATTTAATTCAATTTTTTCCCTTTATTAAATAAAGATTGACAATCACTGAATGGTATAAAGGGTATAAATCAACCTAATCCCTTTTTCCTAATCGATTCTTCTGATTAGTTTTTAGTTAGTTTAATTTTATTTTTCGTCTTCTGAAAAATCAAGAATATGGACTTAAATCCTTTATACTTATCAATACAGATATAATATATTGTATATATATATATGTATATGTATATATATATACATATATATATATATATATATATATATATATATATATATATATATATATATATATATATATATATATATATATAAAGATCAATGATATGTTTGTATTTTTTGAAGTTTTTTAATAGAAATCTACGTTAGAAGAGAAAATCATACTGATCTTAAGAATGCCAAGCCTATATTTATTTAAAAATTAGCAGATAACATAAAATTTAATTTAGCAAACTGCATTGTCGCAGATTGTTTATATTTATTTTGAGACATGAATACTGTTCAAAAATGAATGTAGCTCAGTGTTCTTAAGCACTGTTATCTATTTTGATTTAACTTTAAATTAATGAACAGCATGTGATTTTAGATTTGGGATAGTAACAGTTACACAATGTGTATATAGTATATGTATTAATTGCGTGTAAAGAATTTGCATATAATTGAAACACATTATTCAGAATATTTGTAACGAAATTAAAACAGCAAAAAATTTGCAAGTAAAAATAATTCACACAGAAATGCCATAGACATTTTTTTATTCCCAGTTAAAAGGATTACACAAATAATACCCGTGTGAACTTACATATCAATTAAACTTTATCGATATGAAGAAAGAAAAAAGAAAGGAAGGAAGAAACTATTCACTTTATATATAAATGTATGTATCAGTGATAGTGACTCACTGGGTGCTAAAAATTTTCTAAGCTTTTTTTCATACACAAACACACACACACACACACACAAAAAAAAAAAAAACCTTTATTATTATTGGAGTATATCGAATCAATAAATTTTATACAATATAGTTTGTCTTTATTTACTTTTTTTTCCTATTATAAGAATTTTAATTAAATAAAACACAGTGCAGTGAAAAACATAAAGTCCAGTGAATGTTTAGATTGCTGCCAGTGATACTCTGCCAGTGAATGTTTAGATTGACATAAGAAAAGAGAAGGTTTATAATAATAATAAAAAGAAGAAGAAGAAAACGATAATTCTATAATTAATTTCAGTTCCGTTTCTTACCATAATGGACTTTCAACGATGCTTCAGAAACAATCAGTAAAAAATTTTAATGGACAAAAGATTTTATTTTTCTGATCAGTTTCTAAAAGAAAAACCATGAGATGTATATCTGCATTGCCATATACATGTGCATTGAAATATATTGAGAATATCGAAATTTCTCCAAAACTATTTCAAGTTAGAAAAAATAAATTTCAAAGTTTTAATATTTTTTGGAACATTTTTTTTTTTTTCCCCTAAATGCTCAGCGTTGTTAATTTTCAAAAATCCCCCCACCTCCTCAACTTCCCATTATTATTGTTAAATAAATATATATATATTCTGATACATTAATGTATTACTTTGTGGATCCACTGAGATATGAAATTTAAGAAATATTTTTGTGCTTGGATGCTAAAATTTCATTAGAATTCCAAAATTTTCTAAACTTGAGGAGATGCATCACAGTTCGTCAAGGTCAACCAAAGCTCATGTTGTTCTAAGGGAGGAAATTATTGCGTTTCCCCATTCTGAAAATTAATCAATGAATTCGTACTTGTTTTCTAGAAGTATTTTTTTTTTTTTTTTTTTTTTTTTTATATTTAAATTTTGTGTTTAAAAATACGCAAAATTAACTAAGTGCATTTTTTTCAGTTTCATAGCTGCAAAATGCAATGCGAAAAATTTTTAAAATACATTTTTCGAAAATGGCTATGAATTTTGTGAATGTAAAAATGGAATTTAAAAATTATACATTACATAATGAGTAATTCTACAAACAAATTTTTCCATTCAATAACATGGTATTTGGTGATCAGAGACGGGGAAATGTAAAAGTGATAATAATAATAATAATTTTTAAGGACTATCTTGGTTTATAACATTCCATTTATAAAAATATCCACAATATAAATAATGATCAGATCAGAATAATCACCCTAAATACACACAATATTTCATCTTTATAATGTTCAGAAAGCAGAAATCAGAACTATGATAATAATTATTAAGAATTTTTAAAAACAACATAAGCAAATGAAGATTTCATATTGAAAAAAAGCATGATACAACTATAATATATGAGGAAATAATAAGAAATTATAAAATTAAAAGTTTAAAAATTCTTAAAAAACAGCCATGTCATTAAGGGATCTTCCAAATTATTTTAAGATTGATTTTTTTTTTTTTTTTTTTTTTTTTTTTAAATAAATGTATTAAATTAGGGTATCCAAGCTAATCTTCTTTTTATTCTTAGTGCCCTTTATAGTAAGAAATCTGCGGGAAAATAAAATGTGTTTGGCTTTTCTTCAGAAATTATGAAAAACAATATATTTAGTTAAATTTTCAATAAGATAAGAAAAGAGGCATGAGATCATCCTTGGCTCAACATTGATGCGGGTCATTTTCAAATTTTGGTTACATATTTTCCCCAGAGGAAAAAAGAGTATAAATTAATATTAATATTAATATTTTGAAGCATGAATTAATATTAAAAATTTAATTGTACTTGTGCAATAACAAAAAAGACAGTATGTAATAATTCTGGCGTTAAAGGTTTGAAAAATCAATAAAATTTCTGGAGATGTTAATATTTTAAAATAAAATTCTAGGATAAAATTCCCCATTCTAATTTTATACAATTAAGCATCTTTTCTTTATCAAATCTAAATAAAGAAGAAAATGAAAATAAAGAAGAAAAAAATGAATTATGTTCAGTAGAAATAGTTTGTGTATTATATTAATAATAAAAATCAGAGCAAATTTTTACTTCAAAATAGCAAATAACAACAATGATAATACTTTGACTCTCACTTTGTGTTAGGTCTGGTAACGTATTTGACTTTCAAATTAAACCATTAAAAGAAAAGTGTTATTCTGCTTAATTTGAAACTTAGTTGACAGTATAAATATATTACAAATTTATCTAGTAAATTATATCAAATTGCAAAAAGTATTCTTATACTAAAAGTTATGGTAACGGACATTACACAGAATGAGAGACAAAATTTTGTAAGAAAATTTTTTGAAAACGAACCATGTAGTTTTATGATAATGG
Source organism: Salticus scenicus (assembly GCA_963930645.1). Taxonomy (NCBI): domain Eukaryota; kingdom Metazoa; phylum Arthropoda; class Arachnida; order Araneae; family Salticidae; genus Salticus; species Salticus scenicus. The sequence continues at coordinate 371,990,840 of OZ005650.1, forward strand.
TCTGAATGATTTCATAAATCAATGATATTTGCAATTAGAAATTAACAAACACAGTCGTTAAGGCACAAATTTTTCCAACTGGCCACCATTTATAGGAAATCATCGCTGACCTCATCTTCATATTTATTTATTTATTTTCTTTCTTATTTTGGTATTGAAATAGTAGATGAATGTTGTTTTCTTTATCATACAAAAAGGAAATTTCAATATTTATAAAAAAAAAAATTTCGCGAAAGCATTATTTTTCTTTACAATGGTAAATATGCTGTTAAATATCTATATATTACTGATGACTTTATCTAGCATATGTAAGAACATATATTTATTTTTATAGTTTTGTATGTTATAATATTATTATATGCGTGTTGTTTTAACTATTCATTTTCTCAGAGTCAAATAAGTTCTATTGTAAAACTGAATTCATATTAATTTTCATTATAAATGAATACAATTCAAATCATTTTCATTGAAAAATTGTTTATATTTTATTTCTCTGTTATATTATCAATTAAATTTATAAATAAATAAAATATAATAGCTCTAAATTAGATAATTTATATATATTAAATTTAAGGTAGTAAAGTTATGCAACTTATTATTATTAATACACTAGCTACTTAAAATCAATTTTCTTTCTCAATTTAAGAACAGAAAATTTCTTTCAGCTTTTTTTTTTTTTTTTTTTCCTTAAAGAAGAAGTTTTTTAAGTTTATGCAATATATTCAGGATATAAGTTTTTTTTTTTTTTTTTTTTTTTTTCCCTGCTAGAAAATTTAGCTGGCGACTACGTAATTTTAAATTTGTTGAGGTCTGTTTGCAATAATTTGGAAATACATCGGGTAAAATGAATTATCATTCAATAATTTATTTAACTAGGAAGAAATACAGATGAAAAAATTACACCGACTTTTGTAAAGCGTCCCCCGCCCCCAAAAAGAAAAATAAATAAATAAATAAATAAATAAATAAATAAAAACCTTTAAAATCATTTTCTGGGTCAGCACAGCTTATCAGAATTAAGACTTTATCCATCACCATCAAAAGAAACACATGATCTTAACATTTTATAACATTTTTTATCTATAATACCACTTTTAAAAATCATTGGAATCTTTTATATGAAATAGGTAATACAACAATAGTAGTCTAAATAATAATGATGATGATAATAATATAATAATGAAGCTATAAAAAAAAATCATAATGCTTATAGCTTTTAAATTTTACGTCAGAAAAACACATGTTTTACATTTATATCCAAAATGTTTGCAGAATTATTTTGTTTTTACTTTCTCTTACCCATGCATTAGGTAGAGAAAGTATTGTTGTATGGTCAAATTTTCAAACGTGAGTTTTTGTTATATTTACACGTTTTGAGGTCCCCTGACTCCGAAAATTATGTTTTTAGCGGTTGGTCTGTGTGTGTCTATATGTGTGTCTGTCTGTTATCAGCATATTTCAATAACAAATTATAGTAGAAATTTCAAACTTAGTATTCTAAATGTGTATCATATAGGGATGCAACACTAAACTTTTCGTTGATGCGTAAAGACATGTTTCATGTAGACTGTGGTATAGAAAGCATTCACTGTTCGTTTACAGGGCTACACAAAAGAACTAGATTATAATGCGTCAATACTTCCAAATTCATGGAAGTGTATTTCAGGTTTATCCGTGTTATTAATATAGGATTATATTTATGTACACCAAGTGATGTGTACATAACTTTCAGAAGATATACAGCGCTGCAATATTTAAGCCATAACATTCTTTTTTATTTGTTAGTGGAAGTACTTTACTATAATATATTATATCATATAATATTTTACCGTATCCAGGAAAGCTGCTCAGGAATTGAAATTAATTCCTCAAAGCCATATGATAAATAATGTTTTCTTTCTTTTTTTTTAGTTAAATATTCATCGATTGGCTTCTTGTATATTTATACGTTTTGAGGCTGCATGAATACCGAAGTCAAGTTTTATAGTTTGATCTTTTCCTGTGTCTGTTACAGTAAATCAAAAACAAATAATTTTAGGCGATTCAAATGATGTATTTTGAAGTGAATACGTTTGTTACTGGAAAAGTTTGTTCAAGATTGATAAGTTTCGAGGAATGATGCATGTGAAAGTTGTCTAAATAATTTTAAATGAACTTAATAACAAATTTTAATTATCTATAAATGTAGGTACGACAATGAACGGGGGCACATAGAATTATTTGACAAATAAAGCTGTTCCGAAGCCTAAGTTGAATTGTTTTAACATAGGTTTACATAACACTACTCGGAATCTTAACCTTAATCTGCAACCTGCATTTATAGTATTAAATTTCAGGGTAAGAGAAAGTCGTGTGAGTGACACACCAGATTATTTCTCTCTCTCTAAAACATTTATTAAACAGGAACATATTCCAAGCTTACCTTCTCTTTCTCCGCTTCTCTTCTTGGGAGAGCACTCGCCGCCATATCACAACACACAACACTCCTTTCACTTCCCCATTCCGTGTCTTGTTTAGGAGCTTTTTTTGGTTTGCACGTGCAGCGCACTCACAACAGTGTGTAACAGTGTCGAGTTCTTCGACGCGCGTGTTTCAGAGCGCTTCACTCCTTGGCGCACTCGTTTCGTTCGTCATGTTGCTTTACTCCGGTACAACCCGTCACAGATTTGTTGTTTGTTTACCCACACAAAATTTCGCTTCACCCCCTCTCTCCGTCAGTCTTCTCTCAAACTGAATGCTACTCCACGTCTCGGTGAGTAAGAGACAGAGACAGAAAAAAAAGGGGGGTAGGGAGGTCGATCCCTTAACAGCCAATGGTGAGTGCGCTCGTGAGGTTGTGCCCAATGGGGAACGAACCAGATTCGACCGGAGAACCAATGGGGTGTCGAATATCGGGATTCCCTGGTGTCCCCACCTCCGGATTTTTGATTTATTTTTCCCAAGTCCATATTATTGTTATTTTTTTTATTATTCAAGTACCATGTTGCCTACTTATACGTTCAGAAATGAAGGTGACAAATTCCCCAGAACGCAAAAATACCCGAACGGAGAGAGGTAGGGGTGGACTGATAGAGTGGGTGCAGTCGCGCGACATCAATCGATATTGGCCTCATACCATCAGCAGGTGGCACTAGGAAATGAACTAAGAGTGTATGACACAACGAAGTCAGATTTTAAAGTTTAATATTTAGAAGTCAAGTATTTCGGTATCCTTATATTTTAATATTGAAATCCTCTTTGAGCTGAAGTTATTCCATTTTGATAATTTGTAGCCAAAGAATTTCATGAAGAATGTAGGTCGGGGGAGGGGGGGGGGGTGTGCAACACCAAATCAAACAGTTTATCGGAATAAAAAATAATTATAAAAATTACAGAAATGTCTAAGTAAAACGATATTTATTCGTTGTAGACACAAAAACGATACTAGCAGAAAATTCAAATTTCTAAGAGTGCCCCTTTTATAAAATTTAAATTAATAATAGTAATAATAATATTTTTTTTTTTTTTTTTTTCAAAATTTATTTTAGTAAAAAGATATCGTTATAAAATTTTTTCAGCTAATGACTACTAGATAGAAATAAAATATAAAATATAGTGAATACTTAAATGAAAGTTTTCGCGTGAAAAAAAAAAAAAAAAAAAAAAAAAAAAAAAACTTAGGAATGAGCGTCAATAATTAAAACCTCAATCGACCCTTGTCAGTTCCTAACAATCACCTATCAGAATAGTCGATACAAAATTTAATTACTAAATACAACTTTTTTTATGTCAAGTTTCACTTCCATTATTCAGTTTCACATAAAAAAATAAATAAAAAATAAATAAAAAAAATAAAATGCAAGATTCTTTTAAAAAATAACTTATAGGCACATAAATAAATAAATAACAATAGAGAGAGAGGGAGTTTAAAATTGCTGTTAATTATTAATAAATAGTATCTGTTTAAAGCTGATGCTATTTTATTATTATTATTATTATTATTATTATTATTTCTTCTAGATACATAAAAAGAAAGTATTGGACTCGTTAAATATTTCAACATTCGGTGTTTTCTATAGATTTATAGATTTCGCCATTTTTAGAATATGTCTGACTGTAATTGTGCGTGTGTTACCAAAATTTTGTGGACGCTGTATCCCACGAAACAGCGTACGGAATTAACCAAAGTTGATATTTAGCTGGACCTGATGGACTTAAACGGGCACTGATTACATTTTGGGATGTGTTGCTCAACAGGTAACGCTGTTAACCCCCCCCCCTTTTTCCCCCCATAATTTTTAATAGTGGTATAGGACGAAATTTTGTATAAATGTACACTATTGGAATTATTTTTAACCAACCGTTGTGAAATTATATATATACAATGTATACACACACACACACACACACACACACACACACACACACACATATATATATATATTAACAATAATCAACCAAGAAAAATAAAATTGTGTATATAAAAGCATCCTTTCCCCCTATGGGGGCGAAGGTAGAGCGAGAATAAATTTTCGATATGAGTATTTTTCTCATCAATGCCTTTAAAACGAGATGTTCAACCATATATCAGTGATGATTTAAAGTAAGCTTATCGACTTTTTTTTATTAAAAAAGTAAAACTGAAAAAAAAAAAAAAAAAAAAAAAAAAAAATGTCATCTTTTAGATGTCGTCTGATGGGTACAATATATATATATATATTAACGATATTATTATTAAAACTTTCTAAAATGAAAATCATCTGCATTCTCGTAGAAAATAACTTTAACATGTAAGTTGTACTGTATGAAATTACATTAGAAAACACATTTTATTATTATGCATATTAAAGGTATATATTTTATATATAAAGTGCTATTATTAGAATAAATTTACTTTCGCAGTGTTCGACAAAAAAAAAAAAAAAAAAAAAAAAAAAAAAAAATCACGCTTACAACTGAAAAAAAAAAAAAAAAAAAATCGAATGAAATAAGTAACAATGGCATGAATTACATCCACAAAAATCCATTTTGTCAAATTACAAAATCTAAAGTTAAATCTAAATGAAAAATTTATACATAAATTCTAAATAAATTATCTAAAATGAATTCATAAACATAATAATAATAAAATAACAAAACTAAAAAAAAACAATCTAAACTAATATATATATATATATATATATATATAGTTTTAATTAGTAAAATAATCTTCACACTCTAACATAAAAAAAAAAAAAAGAAAAAAAAATCATTTTATTGATGAAACTGGTCAAGTTATTTTATCTTAAAATTTGAACTCTCTTTTCGAGATCGTATATACAAAGCAAAGTGAAATAGTAATTTAAATGAAACAATTTAAAAATAATCTGATGTATCACTCGCACGATTTTCTCTTACCCTGCATTTCAATACTATAAAGATCAATCTGGTAAGATAATAAAGTTCAATCTACCTTAAAAATAATCTAAAATAATTTTAGGAACAGTTTTATTTGACATATAATTCTTTGTGAGGGGGCGGGGGGGGGGGGGGGGTATTGCATCTCTCAGTCCCCAATTATAGTGCCTACATTTATTTCAAAATAATAATAAGAATAAATATAATAAGTAAATAAGAATAAAATAAATAAATAAAAATCGAGGCTTTTATTAATTTGCTTTCTTAATTAATTTTGCCAATCTTATTAAAAATTTTCAAGTGACAACCTAATACGAACTTTAGAATTCCAAATTTGAATTTCCTGCAGTTATTTGTTTTTAAATTATGCTGATAACAGATATACACAGATCAACTGCTAAAAATTGGACTTTCCTAAACAGGGCCCCTCATAACGTGATATTGTACAAAAAACAAAGTTGAAAATAAAACTATAAAAAATACTTTGTTTACAGCATGGGTATGAAAAATTAATTTTCCTTCCTCAGCAGTGTTCGTCGGCATAGTAACAAAGAACTTTCATCAATTATGATTAAAAGGAAAGAACGTTTCGCTTAATTTTGGGTAGCCCTGTATTTTGTCTATAATCTGTATGCAGATCAAATTGTGTGATTAAATTTAGTCTTATACGGAAAACATCTAACACAAAATAAGTTATAATTCCACGTTAAGGGGACACATGACAATAGCCAAACACCATATTATGTGTTGAAGAAATTTGTTCATATAATTATTTTTTGACTAATGTACTCTATTATTATTATTATTATTATTACATTTTCCTTTAAATTTCTTCTATTTTTTTTTTATTTATTTATTTATTTATTATTTATTTATTATTATATTTTCTAAATTTTTAATGTTTTATTTTAGAACTATAAAACATGAGAAAAAATGAACTAATGTACAAATGTTTTGCATTTTTACTCTAAAGTAAAATATAAGAAATTTAAAAATTCTATTTTTTGCCAACAAGAAAAAATTTAATGGTTGTAAATTTTCTGAATGCGAAAACGGATCAAAAAATATATATTAGATAATGAGTAATTCTCATAACAATTTTCCTTAAACAATAACATAGGACTTACATGCCGGTGTCCTCTTAATATCATTAAAGCTATATTTATAATAAAAAACTAAATAAAAAGAATTATTTCAAAACAGAAGAAAACTTTCGATCATTTTAGAAACAAATCTTTATGCTTTTCTTTAATTCGTTAATTTTGCTTTTTCTTAAACACTTAGTTTTTAATTGACTTAATTGAAAAAAAAGATTAAATTATAGTTTTTGAAAAACTGGGGTATATTCAGAAAAAGATTAAATTATATTTATCAGTGATATATATATATATATGTATAAATCAGTATATTGGCTGTAGCTTAAAAGGTGTGCACTTGCAAAGCTATACATTTATTATATGTAGACTACATTTAATATATTTTAACATTTAGTGTACATTTACTATAGCTATATTTGGTATATAAAGTAACATTTTACTGTATTAACACAATGACCATTGCTTTATATTATTACTTAACTTGACTCTCACATTCTTCTTATCGGACATATTCCAGGGAGAAATGGTTGTTGTCTGGTTATTTATTTATAATTAGCTACTTTTGTATAATAAAGTTACATAACTTTTACTTCTTAATTGTAATTAAATTCATTGATAATAAATCTAATTTTTTTTTCTAATTATCACTTTGTTAACCTGTTTAAAATTATGGCTGTCATTGTCGCTTACAAAATTCTTATTTCGTGTTAACTGCTCTTATATTATTCTTGTTTCTTGTAACTTAACAGCAGATGGATGCTGTTTGGTAATTTATTGTAACATTATTTATTGTAACATCAAATGTAACATTAAAACTCCAAAAATACTCTTCTAATGATCTAAAAACAAATATTTCGCTAAGCCCTGTCTACGAATTATGTTTTAAACACACTCCTTATAAAAACTGAGTTTATCTGGAAAACATATATAATAGCGCTGAATGATGGCCTAATCCAATGATAACCAAATCTATAATGAAATTGGCCCTATTGTTTTTTGTGAGGCCCTGTATAAGGATTATAGACACTGCGTCTTTAGACAGATGTGCGTCTGAATAAATATCGATGAATCTGAAACTGTATGTATGACATCACTTTCTGGCCTCATTACGGAATTATACTGAGATGCCCTTCTAGCATTGCTTGGGTTTCGTAGAATGACCTCTTCACCAGGTGTGTTTCCTTCATTGACGCACAAAACACTAATTCTCATTTTCGAAAAGTGACGAAACACTTCTTTATTATTATTATTATAATTTTATAATGCAATAAAGGATAAAAGACGGGTCGAATTAAGAGAGTTGTCACCCTCCGCGGCAGTAAAAATCAGCTTAACAATGGAATATTTCCCCTGCTTGCTCCTCTCTCTCCGTTCTTAATTTCGAGAACCTCAGTAAAACGAAAAAAAAAGAAGGAAAGAAACGAGCGCACGTTATCTTCACTTCTTCGAGTTCAAAGTGGGGCCAATTATTGTTCGATGTTTTCTTCCCCATTTCGATGTTTGTTTCTGAAAGTCTCCTTAAACGATAATCAGCCTTTTTTCTCCCCCCTCTTCTTTTTCTTCTCTTGCCTCCCTCCATCTTTGCTTCGCTCATCCCAAAGTGTTGTCTCTCACATTCGTTCTCTTTTTCTCTCATTTTTTTTTTTTATTCTTTCCACTCTCGCATGACGCACTGTCGGTCTTCTCATCAATCAGTCGGGGTGGATATATAGATATAAAAAAAAAAATAGAGGGTAGGGGAATTCTGGATTTATCCAAAACCCCCTCCTTTCCGAAACACACCCCACCCTGGTATAGAAAAAAGTAAAAAATAAATGAAGAGTAACCAGCACCACTGTTACTCATTTGCAGAATGTAGCAAGCTTTGAAGTTCGTGGAAAACCGCAAAATAACAAAGGGGTGGGGGGAGGGGAATCAGCAGAGTCAAATGAGCCAAGAGGGAAATGAGGAGAGAGTGTCCCTCCAAAAAACGCACCCGAAAAAAATGGAAGTAAATTGATGGTAAATCAATGAGTTGGAGAGATAATCGCGATTGTCTTGGACCAATATCAAACGCGACAGCCTGCTGTAAGTGAAATAACACAGGAGGTGAAACTGTTTTCGAAGGCGAACATCCTCGCCAAATGAGTGGCTATTTTTCTAGAACTTTGATTTTGTAATAATATTTTTCTACCATTATGCGGTAATGAGGCAATGCTGTTATGAATCTAAAACAAATACCATAAATACTGTCGGAATACAATTAAAAATTATTTTTTCAGATTAATCCAGAATTCATATTCGGTGCAAAAATGTAGACGAAAATCATTCAGGGGCATCTTGAAAAAATAATTAAATTGTTTTGCATATAACCGGTAGTAATGCTGAATAATACCTGATTTCATGTTGCATTCGTGTTTGATACTTCTGGCCTGATGAAGAGTCGTGATTAACTTTCATTCCAAAACAGAGGTCGCGTACTTTGTGATATTTCTTAAAAAAAAAAAAAAAAAAAAAAAAAAAAAATTATTCTTCATCATATGACATCCGTTTATTAGTGCTTTGTACAATAAAAATATGAAACAATAATCTGTATACGAAATGGAAAAGCGTGCTTACAAATCATATTTATTTGTGCATTCATTGTTCTTGAATTAACAAAATTTTAACAACAAACGCACTTATACCATTCTAAGAATGCCTTTTGTAGTTTTGATGAAATAACAATTAATATTAGTAAATATGAATCTGGCTGTAAAATCATTTTCAGAAAGATTTAAACATGTTGGAATTCTCGAGTTATTGCCATGATTTGTCGCCCTAAGGTTATGTTTTGTACTGTAATAAGCAAGACTAATTAGACATTTTGCATGTGAGAGTTAATAAGCGGATTCCGAACCACTACCAACATTAATGCATGAACTGGAATTCGGCCCCATTCCCGTGAACGAAATTTTGTTTATTCTCTTTATATAAAAGGTAAAATGTGGTAGGTTTAAATCTCACTTTTGGGAAAGAAATTCTCAGTAAAACCGATCATCGACTTGCATAATTTAAGATATTAGTACACAAGTAGAGGGAGAAGAGAAGGTTGACTTTGATCATTTGAATAACAAAACCCAAAAATTAATAGAGTCGAATTTATATAGGTAGAGATGGGGGGATAAACTTTTTTGTCTTCAAACGAACAATGAACCAATGTACCTTCGTGTTTTAAAAGGTATTAAAAAAGAGAGAGAAAGTGCAAACATATTGAAAGAAAACAGAAGAACAAGAAAGAAAAGAAAAATCGCCTTTTTGTCCTCCTCTTGAATACTGATTCTCTCATGTCAGATTCAAACGGTAATTAAGTTGCCACAGCAACGAGCCCCTGAGCCATTGAAGCAATAAAGTTCAGAGAGTGGAAAAAAGCGAGTCAACAAGTGATCCGTGTTGTAACAGGATAACGGTATTAAAAGGGGTTGTGGAAATGAATCCTTTGGAACGAGACAGGATGAATTAGGCGCTGACGCTTGAAATGACATCCCACCGCTCTAAAGGGTTTTTGGGCAGGAAGTCACAAATTAACCCCTTACCCAGCGATTATCCCGCCTCCCGTCATCTCAAATGACGCTCTTACCCTTTTATTTGAAAATACCAGTGTTTCCCTTTGGCGGTGGTGCGTGCGCTTTACGCCAACAAAATAACCATCTTCTGCTGAAAGTTAACTCCGGCACTTTCTCTCTTCACGTTTACGATATCGAGAATCTAACTGAAACATTTACTAAAGTATTTTCATTCCCAAAGGCATGACGGTTTATATATATATATGATAACATTGGAATACAAATATACTGTTATATATTTCCAATTATATTGTTTTATTTCAATTTTGGTTTGATGTTTGATTTTGGTAGCTTTTGGGATTGACCATACTGATTGTTCGAATGAATAATAATATTAAAATTGAAAACTTTTGATACTTAATTTTTATTATATATTATATGAAAATATGAAAAAAGAAATATATGAAAAAAGATAACTGGAAATTATATACATATGTAATTTCCAGTTATCTTTTTCATATTTTTTTAATAAAATTATTGGTTTACATTTGATAACTTTCTTGAATTTCGCATAAAAATCACACCTTGTTAGTCTTCGTGTTATGGCCCTGAATGCTAAAATTAGCATAAGTAATTCAAAATGCATTTATCTATTGATTGATATTGTAAATAAATCATAGAAAAAAAAAGTGCTAACATTCAAATTTAATTACAGTATCTTTTATGTGTGTGTTGTTGGTATTATCTATCATGTATCTATTAATTGCTAAATTTTATAATGTTATTAAATTCTTCATTACATATATATATACATACTTGCCAACCATCTCATTAATAACCGTACAATTGTTAACGCCCCCTAAAAAAACGCCCCTTTTCTCACACCACTATATTTTTAGAGTTATTCTCTCCAAATGTTGTTACGATTAAATAAGACTAAAATTCCTCTAAAAAATTATTGGTGTGAAAAAAAAGGCGGGTACTAAAAACTGTACGGTTCATAATGAGATGGTTGGCAAGTATGTATATATATTATGATAGCAGTGAGAATGATATATATATATATATATATATATAATCCTTTTTTAGTAAAAGAAAAGAATGAGAACGAAGAATAGTCAGTCAAATAATTCACCAAAGAAACATACTCAGGCCAAACAAAGTAACATGATATCTTAAATTGATTTAATATTTAAGATTAATAATAGTACTTACCTGTTGAAAATTAAATAGGACCGTGTAATAAGATTCTGAAGAAAAGAAAGTTGACACTAGGATAGTATTTTAAGGGGAAAAAAGAAAACAATGTTATGAAATGAAACTATTAACCTTGAGATGAGGAAAAGAATATCGGACCAAAACAGAACAAAACTCAATTTTTATTTAAAAGCTCATAATGCTATAAGACGTTTTCAAGTGCTATCCTCATAGCATTGAGAGAAGAATTGCAGGTTTTCTGTAATTGATATGCATTTTAGTAAAATATATTTTGATATATATATAATGATAACAATGAGAATGATGTATATATACAGTCGGTAACAAAAGTATCCGAACACTAGCAAAAATTTCTATATAAAAAAAGTATAGAGTTAATACTGTTTTGTTAAATAAATCCTTGTCGAATCATATTCTTAGTCAGTCTAAGAACATGATTCGACAAGGATTTATTTAACAAAACAGTATTAACTCTACTCTTATTATATAGGAATTTTTGCTAGCGTTCGAACACTTTTGTTACCGACTGTATATATAAATTGAATAAATAAAAGAAGATAAATGTTTAGTTTAATTTGTCTTTCTATAACTATCTTTTACAGCACATTTGTTGCAAGAGACTATCATCACAATATTCATTTTAGAAAACATTTAGCATCATTTTCTCAAACATAGCCCCAAAATGATAAGTTTTGGCTGATTTCTTGTAATCTGATGAAAAATATCGTCAAATTTATCTCTATGCGTAAAAATGGTTTTTTAAATGAGTTTGAATACACTAAATTATAAAAATAATTTTATAATGATATTACCATAGTCAACTTTTAATATGCAATACTGAAGTATCTTTGCACTATCAGAAAACGAAGAAGACTTTTAACTTTTATGCAATTAAATAACAATTGATAAAAAAAAGGGGGGGTGGGGGCAACATTATGCTCAAAATGAAAAGGAGTTAAAACCTTAGTAGACATGCGTTACGGAAAGGGAATTCTTAAAAAAGAAGCGGGGAACTCAAGAAGAAACAGTTGCATCGATCAAAAAAAAAAAAAAAAAAAAAAAAAAAAAAATCTTCCGGCACATCACTTCTTCTGCCAAAAGTTTGCCAAGCGGGCGATAAATTTTCCCGTATGCTACTTGTTTTCAATCCACGAGTGCTTTTTTCTTCTTCACTTTAACCCCATCTCGTTTTTTCCCCTGCTTGTTTTTTAATGTATTTTTTTATTATTTTATTTTATTCGGTGCGAACTTTTTCTGCTGTCAAATTAATAATACACCTGCTACTGCAGTTTTTTTTTCTTTTATTTATTTATTTTTTTCATTTGGAAGTGGGTTGGAAGATTGGTAGTTCTTTTTCCAATGCGGCATGGTGTGTTACATGAACAACATTTAAATTAGGTGTTTAATAGATTCCACAGCTTCGAAAAACACTTTACTTCAATAACTTTTATTTCTACAATGCGAAATAATAGAGGTTTTGGAAAGTGTAAAGCTTTGTTGTATCACGTATAACTCAGAAACGCTTAACTACAATATTTGTATTTAAGTCTGTTATAACGTCTAGTTTTACATCTTCCTTTTTGAGATATAGAGGAAAATTCAAATTTTTAGGTCTCTATATAACATGCTGTTTTAAAAATATGCATGATAATTAAAATTAAAAAATAGTCAACCCTACAAAGTTAAAATTGATTTTTTCGGACTTGTATAACTTCTAGTTTTATTTCTCCCATTTTGGCCACATTTCATAACTTTATACTTTAAAGTTACAAAATAATATTTTGTATTTTATTAATTAAAAAAATATATTTGCATAGTTTGACGTAAAGAAAATTATGTAATGTCCACATTATGGTTTATATTCTTAATAGATGTTGCTGACATTCTAATTCTAAATGTCTCGGGTTAACACCTCCCATTAGAATAAGTGCAACCAACGACATCGTGTCAAATTTTCCCTTCATTTATCAACATGCATTGAACGACATAGCGTCTTGTTGAATCACTATTGCAATATATTTATTTTATTTTATTTCATCATCATTGTTTGGTAATTTTCTTTCCCTAAGCAAAAATATACCTTCCCCTTCTTCGAAAATGAGCTTCGAAGCAATTTGCTTCGAAAAACATCGAGTCATTTTTCACTTCCGTAAACACCCCTTTACGACTAGAAAATTGCAAGCACCTGCTTCTTGCGGATTTCGAAGGTAACCACCGCGAAAAGACGGTGAAGAACCGCAAACCGTTTCCACGCCCTTTACTCGGAAACTGACCTCGATTTTCCTTGTTCAATCTCAGGAGGAACTCTTTCCGATACCGGCCCCTGTTTCTATGTCGAAGTCGATAAACAAATGCATGTTACACATATAGTGGTTCAATACTGGAACCAAATTTTTATTCCATTCTGAGAACAGTTTTGCGTAAATAGCAATTTGTTATTAAATGCGAGAACGGACAGGATTTGATCTCATCACGACAACGCTTCTGCTCTTCCGGTTAAAAGTTAATGTAGAAATATTTCAGGCCAGGCTGTTACTGTTAGTTACAATATAGTTTCTTCTTCCATCTTCCAGATGATATCCAAATAGTTTTCTATTACTGTTCCATTTTAATTGCAGGTATTTCTTGTATATATATGTATAACTCCTTTATTATAATAAAATTCGCTTTTATTTATATTATCAGTAATACAGATAATAACTGTAAGGAAAATTATTATACAGAATCTATAATATATATTTCTAGAATTCGTTTTCAGCTAGCTGCGCCTAGGAAATCATACTGATATCTCGTAAGATTCAGTGTTTGTTAATCAGCTGACAATATTAATCGCCGATAAAACTTTTATCTTCCCGAATAGAACTTTTCATTTATACCAAATATATTTAAAAGCTATTCCCCAATTACTCTGATTGAACGTAATTTAATGAATGTTTTTAAAATTATAAATATATCAGTATTATCAATAATACATTTTAGATGCAAGCCAAATAACTGTTACAAAAACGAAAAGTAACCGAGTGATGGATCGAATCTGTGTTTTTGGCGTAACACGTCAGTGATCTACTAAATTAGGGACGATCTAATAAACTGTCATTATTAATTGTCAAAATGTTAATTAAACTAATAAGTCTGCATCGTTATTCGAAGAATACACAAATATTTCTGGCATTCAAAAAAGCAAAATGAATCGGTCAAAAGTCAGCTGAACAGCTTCGTTGTTTCAATATCAGAGCATCATGTCAAGAGCCCATGTGTGATTCTTTGCGAAATTATTTTTCGATTTTGTTATATCATTTACATTGAGGCGAAATTAAAAATCTCAATTAAAAATCATACCATTCATATAAATATAATAAATAAGTTTTACTTATTTATTTATTTAAAAAAACAAGAGATAAAGGAAAGAAAATATATGCAATGTAATTTTTAAAATAAAAATCTGTTTTATAAATTTAAATGGAAGCTATCGGAGTAGAAGAAAAGATGAAATGATGCTAATGTTATATCTAAATAGGAAACTTAAAAATAATATGGAATCGGATAAACACATTTAAAATGAAGTGATTTAGCCGATGAAAATAATGCTATTTCCTACATCGTCAATGATTCTTCTTGAGTGACTTGAGCGTGAGAACGAGGTAGAGATTTTCATTTCTCCATTGGAAGGATAAAATAAGTGTTTAAAATTATTCTGTTTTTAAAATTCATTCAAATTAAAACGTGCAACTTCGTTTGGAAAACAACAATGTTTTACTACGTTGGCACCTGTTACACGTTTTCTTTACATTCTGTTGGCACCCTGAAATTTATTTAGTGTATAGGACTGAATAAAATAAATATCTTCTAAATAAGCAATTTTCAGTAAGTATTAAAAAAAAATATATTATTAAACTTTTACTTTTAAAGCATTTTGAAGTATTCCATCACTTTGAATTTTAAACGAACGTATCGACGGCATTTAAAAAACACAAAAATTGTAAATATCATCAAAGAGTATTTTACAATATAAGTATTTTAGCTTGTTGTTCTAAGCCCAATACTGTTCATTTTCCCTAAAATAAATAAATAAATAAAATAATCGTTTTCTTATTCGTTTTCTCCTCGCAGACTTCGCGCTGAAACACCGTGTTTGGATAACGCCTTCCTCATTCTTCCTTCATTTGTAGCCTGTACATGTTGTTTCACTGTCCGAAGACAACCCTTTCAGTTCAGTGATCGTACAGGGGAAAATCGCTGCTTGTCTTACTTTTAAGAAACGTATTTTTTGAGTGAACTTAAAGAAAAGAGGTAACGCGGGGGCCAAGTGTCCATTATACACACACACATATATATATATATATAAATTGAAGAATTTAATAACGTTATACAAATTTAGCAATTAATAGATACACGATAACACCAACAACACTAACATAAAAGTTATTTTAATTCATTTAATTAAATAAATGTTATGACTCATTTTTTCTATGAATCATTTACAGAATATCAATTAATAGATAAATTCATTTTAAATTACCTACGCTAGTGTTAGGACCATAACACCAAGTCCAACAAGGTGCGATTTTTATCATGCGATATTCAAGAAAGTTAAGAAACGTAAACCAATAATTTTATTAAAATACGAAAAAAGGTTCTGAACATTTCGTGAGAATTTGAGGGAATATTTTTCACAATAATTATTCATTTATTTACTTGTTATCGACCGAATAACTTAGCAGTACTTTCGGTTATTTAGAAAGCAATTACTAAAATAGGGTTAGATTGAAGTTTAACTTTTGCTGTTCATTTTTGTTAAAATAAATAAATAAATAATTTTATTTATTCATTTTTTATATATTTTTGTGAAAATATTTTGTACAATATTCCATTTGAGCATTCACTCCATTTTATGTTTTATATTCAGTGTTTCACTAAATCAAATGTATGCAGTCATTTGTTATAATTTTGAAAACAAGGTTCGAGAGCTTAAACATTTCACATTAGCGTCGTATTTATAAAATATTTTATTTTGTGAAAAGACATTTCTGATTACAGAAGTTTTGAGAGTCAGTATGGACTTGTAATTCATTTAAGCTGAATATATATTTTTATTCATTTAATAAAATTGCGATCACTTCACTGGTATAGCCCTCAGCGCGATCACTAAATTGTCACGCTTACAGAAATCGGTAATTAATTAAAATAGGAACTTATCAGGTTCAAGGAATTATCTGTGTATAGGAATCGATTCAATCAATCGATAATTAATAGATGCAGTTATTTATATATGTTTCCATAGTGATATAATAATCTCCTAAATATTAAAAGTAATAAATATAGGAAAGCAATTATAATCTGCTGTGAATCAGTGTGTTTTAATTAAAATGCTCGTAAAAAATGCATTCTTAAAAAAAAAAAAAAAAAAAAAAAAAAAATTCTATTTTTTCATTGTTTTTTTTTATAGTTTTAAAACACATTCTTTTTTCTTTGTTTACAGTTTCCTGAAAAGTTTTTATGAATTTGATTCATCTATCCATGTACCTGCGTTCGTAATTCAGTAAGTATTTTTAAAATGCTTTGTAAAGTTGACATAGATTATTTATGTTTATTGTAGCATGTCTGCTATTGAAATATACATAAATACCCCTACAGGTTTATGTATAAGGAATAACACATTAATTCAGCCCCACTAGTGATCAAGAGGTTCTGCTTTCAAAACTTGTAGACGGGAAGTACTGGTTTCGATACCGAGTCGTATTTGTGTATACCTAGCCGTTCGGAGTTTTCGGTGTTTTTTTTTTTTTTTTTTTTCTAAAACTCCTGTTAAATATGAACTAAGACCTTCTAAAAAGACCTTCACGGAGGGTGCTACACCCAGGTCTAGGACCTGGGTATAATCAATCAGCTTTAACTCCAACTCCAACATTACTACAGAGTTATTCATATACCGGATGATTTATATGGAGTACTTCTGTAAAACTTATTTTGATTACATTTATACTGAAAAATATATCTCAAAATTAACTTAGATTATTATGTTGCATAAAATAATGTTTTTTTTTTTTTTTTTTTTTTTGCTTTTTTTTAAAAAAATAGAAAGTGATATAATTAACTTATGCACTTAAAATTGATTTTTAGGGCTACGCGAAAGCATTCAGATATAATATGCGATATAGAAAATTGTTCAAAATGAATTTTCAGTTCAAAATACATTTTCAGACGGGACTCTTACTTTATGTAACATTATTATTATTATTATTATTATTATTTGTAAATCATACGGTGTGTATTCAAATTTTACAAAATATACTGAGCCACAAAAGAGTAATGTATTGTATGGATTTCTTCAAAAGTGATGTTGTAGAGATAATTCCTCCGTAAAATAACTAAATTAATAAAAATAATCTGGTGTGTCATTCACACGGCTTTCTCTTACCCTGAAATTTAATACTATAAAACTGATTGGAGATTAAGGGGTAAGATAACGCGTACTGTTATGTAAACTTATGTTAAAACAATTCAAATTAGGCTTCGGAACAGCTGTATTTGACAAATAATTCTGTGTGAGGGGAGATACCGCCCCTTCAACCCTACGTTTCATTATTGTACCTACATTTATATAGAATTCAAATCTGTTATTCATTTCAAAAGTTCATTTAAAATTATTCAGACCTTTCACACGCAACGTACCTTGAAACTTATCTATCTTGATCAAATTTGCTTAGTAACAAACGTATTAACTTAAAAATACAACATTTGGATCGCCAGGAATTATTTGATTTTAATTTACTCTAAGAGACACATATAAAGATCAAAAGTTAAAAATTCGACTTCTCGGTATTCAGCATCCCTATATGATCTACATTTAAAATACCAAGTTTGGAATTTCTGCTGCTATTTGTTCTTGAGAAATTCTGATAACAGACAGATACACAGACACACACACAGACCAAGCGCTAAAAACATGATTTTCGTATTCAGGGGACCTCAAAACATGTAAATATAACAAAAAGTCAATTTGGAAAATTTGATCCAAAAACAATACTTTCTCTACCATATATATGGTAAGAAAAAGTAATTAATTAATTAATTAAGGTGGCATAAGTAAAATACATTAAACTTTAAACAATGTAACAAATAAGTACAGTTGGATAATGTTTTATAATCTATGCGTTTATTTTTCTTATATTTTCGAATTGAGCATTTTTATATTCGTCCAAAGGAAGTCGTCACCAACGGTCGCTGCTGGATAACTCTTTGGAACCGAAGCGTTTTCAGAGCTCGTGGTTGACACACGAAATCCAATTTGCAGTTACGAATCCATCAGTTCAGCTGTTTCAACAGAAGTCGGACTTATTATTTATTCCTTTTTTTTTTAGGGTCGCGCTTTGCACAAGGAAAAATGGGTCAAGTTTTTGATGCAATGCGAGGGAGCCAAGAGACCTACTTTCCAACCTTTTCAGGAAACGTAGGTAATTTTCACATTTATTACCCTTTCCCCCCTTCTTATTCACAAAAAAGGGGGAAACTCCTTTATTACCCACATTATATTTCGCGCAGTAAACAACCGGGTTTGCGAGGTTGCAGAAACAGTTTCGTGGGATAGTTACGAACGATACATTATTAAAAAAAAAAGAAATAAGAAGAAGAGTGGGGGAGGATTTTGATTCTAACTTCTAGGTTAAAAAAAAAAGAATTTATACAAGGGTAGGAGAAACAATCCAAAAAGGAGATTTTTCAAAATAATAATAATAATAATAAACATTTTTCTTTTCAGATATTTTCGAATGCGTAAAATTATTACCTAGCTGTACATTAGGAATATTTGTAGAGTGTTATATATTATATATTGATCTAAATTAACTAAAAAAACCAATAATAAAAAATATAGGCATTAGGTATTTCATTATTCACAAAAAAGAACATATAATAAAAACTGATAAACGTAAGAAATTACCAGTAAGAAATTCAGTTTTCTAAAAGTAGAAAAATAAAAAAGTATCTGTAGACGATTAATTACAATTCTAAGTGGATTTTTTTCACTGAAAATATTGAAGATAACGCTTTTTATTTACAAACTGATAAATTTCTTTGTTATAAATAGAAACAATAACATTTAATTATTTTTATTTTATTTAATTATTTATTATTATTATTTATTATTATTATTATTTTACACCATTTATCACATTTTAATTTTCCTGCAAAAAGTGACGTCAGAGACAAGAAAAACAACGTAATAAGAGAAACTATTTGCAAGTTGAAAAATAGAGTACCATTGTTAGTAAGATGTTTTTAATTGATTACTTCTTTAATTAAGGCGATAGAAAATTTTAACCAAGAGAAATGGCTTCCTTAAAATATTCAGCAAGCATTGATATCTCCTAATGACGTGGAGAACACTCCTGTATACGCGAGGAGATGCTGTCGAAGACAAAAAAAAAAAAAAAAAATTGACGCCAGTGGCGATAACTATTTCTTGGAGATTATATGATATGTTTCGAACTTTTTGATAACATGCAACAGGGCACAAAAGCCTATTTTATAATTTCTGTATAACCGTAGATAACTAAACTTAAATCAGTACTAATTTGTTTTTTATTTAAGTCAAACAAATTAAGAGAAGTATTATAATACTTCAATAAAATTTCATTTTTTACTATTTATAAAAGTATCGTAAGCGCAACGAGAACAACGCGAATTTGCAAAACTAGTTTATTAAACGAAGGTTTACCTATCTGAGGTTAAAAATATATCTATAAAAACAGTTTTTGTGAGATTTCTTCCTCCATAATAATTAACATAAATATATTTTTAAATATCCTCATGAAAGTAATACACACTGAATATTAACACATTCGCGGCCGCTGACGTGAATTCACGTCATTTGAAAATCTGTAACTCCGCCAGTGGGCGTTTCTTTAGGTTACATAGGCTACATGATTTCTTAACATTATTCCCAATACTCACATTTGTGCAATGAATGCATTATGGATACAAATACTTTGATTAGAAAGAATATAATCGTAATGCATATTAATTTATTTTTTCAATATGAATACAGAAAACATTGATTTAAAATAATGCAATATAAAAGAATAACGCCCACAGGTGGAGCTTACTGTCAAAAAGACAAAAAGTTGCGGTGTCGAAAGTGTATGGTAGGTAGTTATGGTTAGAATGTGTTTTAAAATTTATGCAAACCGCTTGGATTTTCTTTTACTTTATGTGAGACTTTATTATTGCGTCTCCTATAACTATACTTTGCTTTGAAAGGGTTCATGTAAACAACCCAAAGGATAAGTTTTTCTCACACGTAAGTAGGTCATCAGGGTTTACCTTACTTTAACTCATTATGATGCCATTTTACTCTCTCTGCACAAGCTGATCAGAAAAACATGGGGTTAGTTGTTTACCTCCTGCTCGATGTTTTCTTCCTTCCCCTTTGTTGGCGAAGGAAGAAAAAAGGGGGTAGTAGGCTCGACAACAACAGCATATGGGTTATAGAGACCCCCTTGTTGACGAAGGATCCACCTCTTATAAAAGTTGTTTTTTGAAATATTTAATGTGGAAAAAAAAAAATGTAGGTCATGCAATGGATATTTTCGTCGAATAGAGTTAAGAAAAGTTCAAGGTTATTATGCTTTTTTTTTTTTTTTTTTTTTTTTTTTCTTTGTGACTCTCTCGTAAAAAGTTACGTATTCAAGCAGGCTCAATGTCAAGGATGTAAAAAGAAAAGGTGGGGAAATCACAACTACGTATGCCTAAGTGGAGTGCAAACTTTATTGCAAAGTGTTTGTGTAATATAACCCTTCCAATCGACTAGCCGGATCTATTAAATATCAATTTTCCGAAATATATTTAATTTTTTTTTTTTTTTTTTTTTTTTTTTTGCAACGTTGTAATTCATCCAAACTGTGAATAAAATAAATTCAATTTCTGTATCAATCTTCAATTGCTGTTTGAGAAAAGGCTTAAAACTTCGTATGTGGGTAAATTAAGGTCCATCTTCTACCTTTTATAATTCTTTTGTAGCCAGTAACGAAACTTCATACTATTCTACGAGGAAAATTGTTACGACAATTTGTTTTGTAAAAACTGCATCTAGTTTATTTTTTCGCAATTTATAACTTCAAAATCAGATATTGAAAAAAAAAAAAAAATAGTTTTTGAAAAAAAAAAAAAAAAGAACGAATTTAATGGTTTTGAATTTCAAGAAAGTGAAAACAGAACAAATTTCCCTATAAAATAACATGAAATTCGGTTGCCGACAATGGAGAAATCGTAAAAGGTAAAGAGGAAGCCATAAGGAAGAGAATGTAAAGGAAAATATTCAAGCTAGTACCAATAATTCAATAAATTTCATAAAAAATTGTCTGATGGATGACAGTGTAATTTTTATTTTATTTTTATTTATTTTTAATCTGTTTTAATTGTGTTTTATTTTATTTTAATGTTTTGTAGCAGTTAAATACTATATTAACAAATAAAGAAAATAATTTTTTGTCGTAATCTAGACGCACTTTTACTGATTGTTGATCTACTATTTCTGCATTTTTTACTAAATATGTTATGTATAAACCAAAAGGTTTTTATACAAATTGTATTTATAGTACTATTTATAGTTTCTACAGAAAACTTTACCTCGAAGAAATTTTTTTTCTTTCTCTCTGTCTCCCCTCCCCCCCCCCCAACTAGTGTCAGTCGAAACCGACATTGTATTCATCAGCTTACAGTTTTCTATTAAATTATATACAAAAATATATTTAATGAAATAAGTTCTAATACTTACGCCACTTACACCTACTTATATTTAAACAAACATATTTATAAACTTAGAAAATTAATAACAAAATAATGATAATAAAGATTAGAAATTAACATAAAATAATAATAAAAAATTGAAAGTTATTTAATTTTTGTTGATATTTTACACACAACTGTAAGAATTGTGCATAGATTTGAAAGAGTTTGTATAAAAAGTAATTCAAAATTGTATTTGAGGAAAATCTAAGAACACAGCGATTGGAATATTATAGAATATTTTAAAAGTTGAGGAGCTCTAAAATATTTAAAATATTGAAAGATAAAAATTATCTTTAATACATTGAAGAAACAAAAATGTAAAATACATAGGATGAAAAGTATAATATTTAAATGTTAAGTTTGAATCGACAACTTAGCTGAATTAATTTAGTATATTGAGTTTCATATGTGTTTGTAAATATGTTATTCAGTTCTATTACGCATTTTAATTATTATCGTTATTCTTAAAGCTACTGCATGTCAGAAAGTTTTCTAGTGCAATTCAAAAGCTCACACGTGGTAATAAATGATCTGTGGGTAGAAGGAAGGCACTTTAAAGTTTTCGCGAATTTTAAAGTTTGTTTCAATGACTGCAGTCAATCCAATTAAGGGAAGAAGATCCTCGCGTGACAAGATGATCAATCCCAGAGTTATTTCGCTTCGATAGACCGTTTTATGGATACAATAGAAAGGCTTCTTTATTCTAATTCTTCTTTCATACAAAAGTGAGAAAGGTGAAATCGTTCTAAAGCAACATATATAGTAATAAAAGAATTACTTATTTTTCACAATGATTTTAAGAAATTATGCTCCTTTCTATCTTTTTAAGTACTTCTTCAAATATCAGCACAAAGAAAACAATGTGATGCTAGTTTAAATTTTTGGCATTCATGTTTGTAGAAACACTTTTTTTTTTTTTTTTTTTTTTTTTTTTAGGGGGGAGTGGGGGGGAGGCGGTATGTGAAATTTTCAGTTTGAACAATCGTTCCATTTCCTATTTAACTATTTATGCATAATGCTCAGTTCAATGAAAGCCATACTTACATGTTAAATTTAGTTTAAAGTAATAGTTACGTTTAATTACGTATCCATATGAAATATATATATTTAACACGAAAGGAAGACAGTCCGTGTGAGAAAATTATTTTATTAATTTACTTTATTTTAGTCTTATGGCTCTTTTCTCTCTCTTACAATTACCCCGTATCTGGTCGCGAAATTCCAAGTATATTTAACACGAAAGGAAGACAGTCCGTGTGAGAAAATTATTTTATTAATTTACTTTATTTTAGTCTTATGGCTCTTTTCTCTCTCTTACAATTACCCCGTATCTGGTCGCGAAATTCCAAGTATATTTAACACGAAAGAAAGACATTCCGTGTGAGAAAATTATTTTATTAATTTACTTTATTTTAGTCTTATGGCTCTTTTCTCTCTCTTACAATTTCCTCGTATCTGGTCGCGAAATTCCAAGAAATTCTAGGCAGAAATTTGTTTACCGAATGACACACAACTTAATATATATATAATTCCATTTTCATATTCGGAAAATTTACAATCGTTAAATTTGTACACTCATTTTCTAAAAACTGATTTTTAAAATTTTAATTTTGAGTTTAAAAATTCGGAAAATTAAATATATTTTTCTCATTTTTTAGCTATTAAATGAAATATTAAAATTTTTAAAATTCAAATTTTTTAAAGTGTGTACTAATTTTATGGTTGTTTATTTTACAAATGTAAAAACAGAATTAAAAAATAAAATAAAAAATAGGCAAGGAATGTTTAATTCTATAAACAAATTTCTCCGTAGAATGACATAGAATTTTGAGACCGTAGAAAAGGAAATTGTACTAGAGAGAGGGGAGCTTTAAATGAAAGAGTTTTGTATATAGATGTGCTACGATTAAACAATTAACAAATAAATAAATAACGTATTTTTGTCTAAAAAAGGGCTTCTTCAAGTTTTTCGATACTGATTATTATTAATTTTCTTTACTTTACTTTTCTTTCAAAAAAAAAAAAAAAAAAAAAAAAAAAGATTTCGATGAAATTCTGGCAAAAGCAGAATTTAGTTTAGTAAAGAGGACCATCAGTTTTTTTTTTTTTTTTTTTTTTTTTTTTCAAATTATAACATCACTTTCAAATTATTCAATTATATTTTCGATAAATTTTCGATTTCGATGAATGTCCAACCATCGGAAAAAGTTCTGTCAGGTACCGGTTATTTCAAAATCTAAATCTCTAATTATATTTAAATCTAAATTAAATTATGTTTAGAAAACATATTTTTTAAACATATAACTTTAATATAATTTAATAAAATAATTATCTTTTTATTTAAATGTACAAAACGCATTAAAAATAAATAAATAAATAAACCTCCGATTCTTTGCTTTAAAATATAACGATACATTCCTCAGAAACGGTTACTATATTATTTATTAATATTATCTATTTATTATTATCTATTTATTATTTTATTTTTATTTTATTTGTTTTTATTTTATTTTATTTGCTGAATTATGTGGTACATAACACTCTAAAAAAAGTATTTTGATTTTTTATCTATTTATTTCGGAATTATGTTTTCAAGTGGATAAAGCAAAAATTTTATAATAGAATAAAAGGGCCTGAAAATCTAAAAGTTCCAGTTTCACCAATATGTTTTCTAAAGAAAGGTAAAGAGATTGAAAGAAAAGAAAATCATCTGCTGCGCGACCATGCCTCCTTTGCTATCGCCGTACCTAAAGGGTTGTCTTCAGACGGGAAAACAACATGTACAGGTAAAATTCAACGGGAGATCGTAATACAGGTGGTGGCAACTAATTCTTGCACAAATACTGAAACATTGTTTTTATATTATATTATTTATTATTTATTTATGTTTCTTATTTTTTTTTTTTTTTTTTTTTTTTTTTTGGTGGTGGTTGGGGGTAGTTAGCGGAAAGAAAATTTAGAAACTAGATTTTAATTAAAATCTGTTACTCACTGTGAAAATTTTATTGCGGTTTTTTTACTGTATAGTTTTATTTATATGCGCTAAAAATTGTAGCAATGTTGTACTTTAGTTTTATTATTTACATCACCTTTAAAAATAAACTACATACTGCACAATTTATTAAATTAGTTATTATTATTATTTGTTTAAACTACTTTTTCAATCATTGATATCTCATTTTATTTTTACATTATTTAGTCACTTGCCTGGTGATTCCAATTAAGATAAAAACTGTCTGCATTCATCATGGGAAATTATTTTAATAAAAAATAATTTTAATAACTTATTTGCATTTAGTGAATTTGTATTGAAAACTATAGAAGAAAGTTTTTTTATGACTACGACATACCAGTTTCGACTTAGCATCTGGGCACTTATTCACCGTGTGTAAGGTTATTAAAAGATACGATAACATTGAACAATATATATATATATATATATATATATATATATTATGTCTTGTACTAATTAAAAGTATGTTGTTAAAGAAAGGTTTAAAAAAATATATATATATAATTTAATTTTTTTTTGTACCGAAATAAAAATTTAGTTATGGGGTTAAAGGGACTTGGCACCTTTGACTTGGCACTACTGAAAACTTCATATAAAAGCTTACATTTCCATTTAATATTTATAAATTGAAATATATTAAATTTGTTCAATAAAATATATTCTCAGGAAATAATTCTTATATATATTTTTATTGATTTGAAATCTTTAAAATTGCTTTTTCTCAGTTATCATTTTTTCATGAATTCCTAGTCTTCAAAATGCTTAAACGTCTATTTAAAAGAATTACGGATGGATTGGGAAATTTATTTGTTTTAATTAGTTTTTGAGAAAAAGTTTAAAAGTGCATGATTATGTAAAAATGTGGAAAAAGAAAAAAAAAACATGATTTTTATTAAAATTTTGTATTTTTTCCCTTTAAAAATATTTCAAAATCCATCCCTAAATTTTTTAAGTACTTTGTATTAAAAAAAAAAAAAAAAAAAAAAAAAAAAAAAAAAAGACTTTTCTTAAATATCTATAGAAGTTTAAGCATTTTGAAGGTTATTATTTAATGAAAAAATGAAAACTGAGAAACCGCATTTTAAAGATTTCACATTTCTAAAAAAATATATAAAAACTTTAAGAATTTTATTGAACAAACCCGATGTAGTTCAACTTATTAATATTAAATGGAAATATAAGCTTTTATATTTGAAACCTTTAGTGGTGCTATTTTATTTTATTTTTTTATTTATTTTTTTATTTTTTTAAACCGACTGCTTGTGAAATGTTACGCATATTTAAAAATGCTAAAGAAATTGCTTGCAATTTTAAATATATATATATATATATATATATATATATAGTAATTTAAAATGAATTTATCTATAAATTGATATACTATAAATGAACCATAGAAAAAATGAGTGCTAACATTTAAATTGAATTAAAATAACTTTTATTTGAATGTTGTTGGTATTATCATGTATTTATTAATTGCTAAGTTTTATAACGTTCTTAAATTCTTCACTTTATATATATATATATATATATATATAGTGAAGAATTTAGACCCCCCACACGTAACCCCACGCCATGGAGATATTCCATTACCATGCCCCACACGTATATCTCAAGTCATATACGTTTTTTGCAGTTTTATTAATTTATTTTATGTTTTTGAAATAAGTTTTACTTATGTTTTGTTTCATATTTTTTAATTTTCACGTAAGTTTATCATCTTGTTATTTTTGTTATATATTTTCAATTTTTGTATGACTGAAAACATATATTATAATATCTATATATATGTGTGTATGTAGTGTGAAAGCCAAGCAACAGATACAAGACCACTGAAACCACATACACCAATAAGAACAAATTTTCAACAAATTCTAATTACCTTAGAAGACTGTTGTTTAATAGTTGAAACAATTTTTATTTATTGACGCAGAAACAAAAGATACAAACAAGTAATGAGAAAATAAACAATTAAGACACTATTTTTGACAAGATTAAAGTAGAAGAAGGTCAGTTATATATATATATATATATATATATATATATATATATATATATATATATATATAAAACTAAAGCTTTGCTTTTTCCCTTTTTTCTTTTTCTTTTTCTTAAGTAAAGCAAAGAGTTTATTCATATATATATATAACTAAAGCTTTCCTTTTTCCTCCCCCGGCTTTCTTAAGTAAAGCAAAGAGGAACGATATAAATTGATCATTTTTTAGCGTTGCGTCATTTTGATATTTAGTAACTGCAATAATGTTTACACAGCCAATCTAGATCGACTATTTTTTTCTTCACTAAAAACATTTTAAAGAAAGTAAATGTTTAGCCTATAACTAGCGAGGAGATTAATAGGCTTCCATGAAAATGAAGCATTATTTGGTATTACCTTTTTATAATTTATATTTTAAATTTTAAACTTAATTAAATTTAAATTTAGAAATCCAACTAATGGTATAGAAGTAGAATTTATTTAGTATTTAAAAAAGAAATAAATGTACTCAGGAAAACAGCTCTTAAAAAATAAAAAAAATCAGAAACATTTTTAAGTATATCTATATACTTATATATATATATATATATATATATATATATATATATATATATTACAGCAAATAAGTTTTTGGATTATAATAAGCAAACATATAAAGCTTCTGCCTAAATAAGTTAAAGTTTTTTTTTTTTTTTTTTTTTTTTCATTTTCAATTTCTTAAAATGTAATATTTTTAGAGGAAAAAATTTCTGTTCAAGGAAAGCTTCTTTTAATATAAGTATTAGGATTAAATGAATTAAAAAGATTACCAGGCTATTAAGTGTAGAAAAACAATAAAATAGAAGCATTTATTCAATAAAAAAATTCTTCGTAAAAACAGATCTCGTTATTAAAACGTAATACTGTTTATTTTATGTTTAATTTGTCAACGTCTTTAAAAGTTAAAAAAAAAAAAAAAAAGATTTACTCTTACAAATGTTATTTTTAACTAAGAAGTAAATATTGAACTTCATTTTTTAAATTAACAACAGGATACCAGATTCCGTGATATCATGCAAAATTCAACGAAAAATATGTGTTAAAAAAAAAAAAAAAAAAGATGCGACTGAAATGTTTCATTGCATTTTTTCGGGTTAAATGAATAAAAAGGTGTAAGAACAGGTAAAACATCTTATGAAGTCTGTGAAATTAACGCAAAATTTCTATCGTAAAACTCTTTTAAGAAAATAAATATGCATTTATTTAAATATTAAAGCAGAAATAAATTATATTCAGACATTCTTACAGTTTTATTATTATTATTTTTTTTAAATTTATTCGATACCTTGAAAAGACCATGGATAGGGCCTGATTAGCGCACGGGACGACGGGGCTGTGTTCCAGTGGTCCTTGAATTGGGGACCCAAAATTTCATTTACAGTTCAAAAAATTTTATTAAAAATGTAGAAAAATGCTCATGAAAATAGCACTTCACGATAATTTATTTCTGAAAACAAAATAAAAAGTTTAATAAAGGTCATATTTTTCTTAAATATGCATTTTTAGATAAAATAGTAGGGAAAATTAAGGCCTTTTTTTTTTTTTTTTTTTTTTTTTCCAAAAAGTAGCAATTACTATGGAGGAAATGATGGTTATATTATATATATGTAGATATTTCTGTTAGGTATTAACTTAAAAAAATTATTCAAATTTCAATATACTTAGAATAAACAAACTTCATAGTGTTACTTTTTTCATTTCCAAATCATGAAAATCAGGAGGAATAAAAAAAAAAAAAGAAGAAGAAGAAGAAGTAGAAGGAGAAGAAGGAGAAGGAGAAAGAAAATGCTTAAAAAAAAAATACATTTTAAGTCCCAGAATATTATTAATAATAAAATAAACAAATAAATATATTGTCAGACAAAATTTCAGGCACGACAACACGTGTGAGTGAGAGAAAAAAAAAATATTTAAGATTTTATTTAAATTTTATATTTGGTTACCGAATACCATGATGTTACTCTAAACCAAATATTTGATATAAACTTTCAAATGCCGATTAATAACTGAATAATCGGTCACTGTTGCCAAATTTTTGAGACTTTTACATTCAATTTCCATCACTAGTTTTTAATTGTAATGTTTGTGTAATTGTATGTTTAATCGAAAATTATATATATCAAACAAAATTCTTCAAAATTAGTGGTAATAATAAGTCCCTTTAAGTTGGCAATACTGTAATTGGCGTGGCGTAACTCTATCTTAAATTACTGCTATTACGTTGGACACACCCTTCATTACTTTTGTGCCAGAAGTGCTTGTTTTGCTTAGGGCATTTTAGATATCGCCAAGTTAAGTTTATTCACTGGATTTTCTTTAAAACTGGTTTCATTATTTATAAGAAAGAATATATTCCTAAAAATGGTTACTCCCCCTCAGGCCTAGGACCCCAGTGTTGTCAATCGGCCTTAATCCCTAACAACACACCTAAAAATGGTTATCAATACTGCTGATGTATCCTTTCTACCCCCGATCAAAAGAAAAAGCGTTTAAGTTTGAAGTTTTAATCTGTGTGTCTGTCTACAGCTTTGTAGCTTCCAAGCGAGAGACTTATTTCGATGCATTTTTATTTATTTATTTAATTATTTTTTTTTTAAGAACGCTGTTTTAATCGGCAGGGTTACTATTTATGTTTACCGAAAGTCTGTTTGATAGATTTTTAAAAAATTATTATTATTATTATTATTTTGCGGCTCATTTTGCATTGATACTGTAAAATCTGTAAGCTGGAAGTTGTCCAATTTTTAAATAAAATTTATGAACTGGCAATTTTTCAACTTTCAAATCATGTTAGATAGTTAGATAAGTCACCTTTTCTTTCCCTTCCTTTCTCTTTCTCTCTTTTCTTTCTTTTCTTTTTCTTTTTTTTTTTTTTTGAAATTCGAGCTTTAAACTTTCACAAAAGTTAAAAATTGGCTATAAATATTGATTATAAAATCCTTATCAGATAATCTCTACGATCCGTTAAAAATTAGAGAGTTTTTACAAATCAATCATTTATTTATTAATTTTTAAATTCACTTTTTATTAATGTTCACAGGTAGGCACAGTCATAATTTTGAATGCCACCATTTTTATGAAGCAATTTCTGCATTATTCAATCGAAAATAAAAATGCAGACGATCATTAAAATTTTTTTAAATATTAATAATAATAATTTTAATAAAAAGAAAAAGAAATGGAGAAAAAAGGGATATTCAAAAAAGTGACAGCGTCGACCATTAACATTTTAAAATGTGCAAGCCATCAATCTCCTAAATTCCAGATAAGTCACTTTTTTTTCTTTCACAATCCGAAAATCTGATTTTGGTTGAAAAATTAGAAATTTTAAAGAAAAATAATATTCTAATTAAATTCAAAGCCCACCTTGCATTGACATTTTAAATATACCAGCTAGCTTTCTCCCAACTCAAAATTACAAATTTTATAGCATGATAATGTTTAAATTCAACGTAATTTTTTTTTTTTTTTTTTTTTTTTTTTTTTCTTATATAAATCTAG
The DNA here is from genome assembly GCA_963930645.1 of Salticus scenicus. Taxonomy (NCBI): domain Eukaryota; kingdom Metazoa; phylum Arthropoda; class Arachnida; order Araneae; family Salticidae; genus Salticus; species Salticus scenicus. Next base: position 372,021,392 of record OZ005650.1, read on the forward strand.
ATTTACACTTTTTTTTTTTTCCCCCCCGTCGTTTCGTCTTCCTCGCCTGTACATGTTGTTTTACCGTCTGAAGACTACCCTTTAGGTTGAAGACTACCCTTTAGGTTCGGCGATCATCGAAGGGAACGAATGCCAGGAAATTCCGCTGCGGATAGTATTTTTTTTTTTTTTTTTTCCTCCCAGGAGATTTATCCAGAAACTGAAAGGATGGTTCGTTATGAATTAGTTTCTGAAGTAGTCAACTTTTAAATTTTTATGTTCAAATGACTTTTCAATTTAACCACAAACATGCAATTTTTTTTTTTTTTTTTTTTTCAGGGGGAAGGTAGATAACTATAAAAACTTTAAAAATATTTTCAATCATTTTACAATGACTTCTCATATTGACAAACCGTCATAGTGCCTTTATACAAAGATCATTACATTTTTTGTATACAAATAGGATAATAACAAACTTTTAAAACTGAAGAAATCAATAGCTGGATACATGCTGTTATGGATACCAGACTAAGTGAAAAAGTATTGGTTTTTGATAAAATAAAATTTCTTATTGAAATGAATAAATATAAATACAAAAATTCTCAATTTCATGAAGGAATAATCAATTATATTTAAAACTAAGCTAAAATGACAGTTTGATTTGAAAGCTAAAAGAAAGAAAGATAGAAAAAAAAATTAAAAGTAAAGAAAAAATGAAGAAGAAGTAGTTTGTGACACATTTTTCATTTAGATCTTAAACGTTCTATTTATTTATTTATTTATTTATTTATTTTTTCGGAAAAGATAAGGTTACCAACAGAAACTCATTTCCTGGAAAATTTATAACTTGTCAGATCGATTCCTAATACTCCAAAACACTTTTATTTTTGCTTTTTCATTTAAATAGTTAAAGCCATCTTATGATTTCGAGTACACTCTAGACTGACGGAAAAAAAGGCTTGTCCGATTTTTCCTGAATTTAAATTAGCAGAATCGAAATTTATTTAAGGTCGTAGTATCTGGAAAACTAGAGACTACGAAAAATTGCGGACTGCAGAAAATAAGCGTTTACTTAAAAAAAAAAAAAAAAAAGACTCGGTAAATTACACAAATGAGTGAGGAATCTTTGAACTTTTCAATACAATAGACCTTAGAATGTTTTTTTTTTCTGTATAACGTGGCCTCTTAATTCGATCTTTAATGGCTTGTCAATGGCGGCTGATAATAAATAGGTAGACGATAAGTTTGCGTACCATTTCTACAAACAGGAATCATTCCGGTTGACCTTTAAACTCTCAAAAATAGGTCACTAAGAAGATAGACCGTGATTCATACACAAACAACACCGAGGGAAAGAGAAAGCGAAGAGATCTAAATGAGAAAATTCGCTATTTACCCTTCTAAAAATACGACAGCGCCTAAACAATTGATAAAACACAATTATCGTGTTCCGTAGAAATGAAAGCAGGGTCAGAGGTCTCTACGATAAACTTGATCTTCTTCATCTTTTTTCTTTCTTTTCTCGGTCACGAATGGCGCAAAATCAAGACTTCTCTCTTTAGAGTTCTTCGAAGCGCAAATTTTCCATGAAAATAACGAAATGGGAACACTTCCACTAAACACAATTTAAACTCGCTTACGTTGAACTAGGTTATGAAGAATTTAAAAAGACCAATAGAGATTTAAATAATCTCTGCAAAATTTTTTGATGTAGGAGGGAAAGCTCAATCGAAACTTGCAACAATTTTTCTTTTTTCCTCCCTTTAGCTAAATTTCATTTTAAGTCTTCTATGCTCATTTTGTGATTTTAAAAAGGTACTATAAGTTTGTAAAATGAACTTTTCAGCATAATTTTAAGGAAATTCCCCTTGAATCGCGCAAAAATGACTTTGTCACATTTATGGAATTTCATGAATTTCAGCCCAATGAGAATGATTTTAACTCTTATTGGTTAATATCTTAAACGTAAAGATTGTGTCTAGAACAATTTTTATTTACATATCTCTAAAATTGTGTCATTAGGAAAAAAAATCATTATTGTTTAATTGTTGGTGATATCACCACCGTTCATTATTTTTGGTTTAGTTAAATGAAATCTGAAACATTTGATAATGCACACATTTTAATATTATTAAACACACACACATATATATCTTATCAATACCTTTTCAAACATTACACAAGAACAAATGTTTATATATATATATATATATATATACATATATATATATATATATATATATATATATATATATATATACACATAAATATATATATATATACATATACATACACACACATATAAATATATATATATATGCATATACACAATTATAAAGGCATATTCCAGATCACCCTAGGTGAGTCACAGATCGTCGCCAATCACTCCAGTGAGACATTATTCTAGTGTCATGTTAAATTAACTTAACCTTAACCTATACATGCATATTGCCTTCACACAAACATTGAAATAAATATGTTGGTAATATAAACCTAGAGATTTTTCTTAAATGTATTATGTTTACTATGTTGAATAATCCTTCATAATCCGTGCGTGATTTTTGTTCTCATTCGATTTCCGCGATGCTTATGATTTTGTAGCGTAATGTCGCCTACGGAGTATAGTTGCATCGGATTACAGGAATTTTGTTTTTCTAATTTATCTCGAAATCAATGTATAAGAAATCGCAACGGGGTCAATGGGAAAAGACACCGACAGACTTTGATCCATACGCGAACTTTGCTCTCTTACCTCAGGGATGCGAAAGGTGCACGCAAGTGACACCACCAACTTACAAACATAAATCGATATCGAATTGATAATGATTCGATAACTTAACAGTACTGAAAGAAGGTTACGCAAATGAATCTTTCTTATTCTGTTGATAGATCCATAATTAATGGATCATTTTTAAATCTAGATTCTTACATCCTTTTACAGGTCTCATTCTGTCATTTTTATCCGAAAACTAAATGTCTTTAGTTGGGGTATCAAAAATTCCGAGATGAAAGTGGTCCGTATTCCAAAAACTGGAAGTGGTCCGCACTGTTAAAGTTAAAAGTTGCCCGCATTAATTAAAAGTTGCCTGTGTGTCATTAGTTATAGTGACATCAAAACGGTTGCTATTGCTTGGTTTAGTTCATAAAGCAGAGATCTATACCATTTTTTCACGCGTGTGTACATAAAATTTTAATATATTACACACATTATTTTTATGCGTTCATATTAATATTTCTATGCGCATGCATTTTACGATACTTTAAGCATATTTCAATAATATTAAACACAAACGCGAACATATTTTATGCACTATATCGCTGTGTGTGTGTGTGTGATAAAAATAATTCATCTTTATCATGATCAAACACCAGGAAGAAAGACATGAATTGTTCCTGAAACATTGGTCATATATAGGTCATATATAGTAAGTTTAAAGAATAATAGAAAAAATGACAAGAAGAAGAAGAAGAAGCAGAGGCTACCGCGGCTTAGGACTTGGGGAGCGGGTTAACTAGAAGAAGGAGCAGAATACATGAATATACGTGTTTGGTTCTGAACACATCTATGATTCTGTATGCTGCATAAAAATCAATTATTTTTCCTTACAAAACTATCATTTTCTAAAATAAAATAAAATAAAAGTCTTTTCTTCTTTTATTAACTCTTCTCTGCGTTTTAAACAAAAACTTGAATGAGAGATGCATTGTCAAGAAAAAAAGCTAGAATTGCTATAAAAAATTTGGAATAGTTTGCTGAATTATTTTTTCCTTTGGAATTTTAGCCTATGGACACATTTCCCATGGACGCATACAAAATGTAAACTATTTTGTTTACTCTAACAAAACTAGATAAGTTTAAGCTTTCAAACTAGGTTTGTTTTAATTATTATTATTATTATATTATTATTATTTTCACATTAAAAGCTGCATATAGAAAATTCTTTTTATTCTTACAATTAGCTCAGACATCGTAAAAATTATTTTGAATATTAAAATGTGTATAAATTTCTAATGATTTTTGTTAAAAATAAGGATTTGTACTAACGTAACACTAAGGTTGAAAAAAAAGGTTAAGTTTGTCCCAAATCTTTATTTTGGCAAAAACTGTTAGAAATTAATGCAAAATTTATTATTTAGCATACTTTTGTGATATTTCAGTGAATTATAAGAATGATGAAAAGAATTTTCAATATGCTGCTTTTAATGAGATTATTTGTATAAACAGACGTGACTGACTGTCTGTATACTTGTAGGCGTTTTGAAACTCAGGTTCGCAAAACTACTAAACTTTGTAAAGGGATAGTTTAGATCTTGCAGGAATGCCCCTTAATGATATTTTTATGGTTTTAGAATTTTAATTTTTTTAGTTATTTTATTTATTTATAATTATTATTTTCGATTTTATCCCTTTTTTTTCAATTGTCTGCGTTCCTTAATAGCGGATACTACATACTATTTATTTTTCATTCTCTTTCATTAAATCACTTGATTAAATACAGTTTATACATAATTGTGATTTTTATATGAAAGCACTGCTTCGATTTTTTCGGTAAATTATGCATTAGAAAAATTTGCTCAGTCTAGAGATATCTTTTCCTAAGCAATGCGATTGTTATACTTTTTAAAAATTAAACAAAATGTGATATTTTATTTCATATCTTTTTCAAAACAATTCTTTATGTGAGACATGAAAATTTCTTTGAAAGAGAATACTTAACAATTTTAATTTATTGTTTCATCGGAACAAAATAGCAGTTTATTGCACTTATTTTATTATTCAGAGCAAGAACTAGAAAAACCGAGTTACTAGGTCTCGCTGATACATAGTGCCAAAATCAAATGTGTAGTGAATTCTGAGATATAGTCATCTATAAAATCGTAGTTCTTAATTAATACCAGCGCCACCTGTCATCTGATACATATCCAAATTGAAGTGACTGATTAGGGCATTGCCGCGGGCAGTAGGGATCCAATACAGTGCAGCGGGTACCCGAAGCAAAGTTTTAAACGATTTCAATTATTATTATTATTATTAAGTTTTTATTTATAAAGTGATATAAAAAAGTAAAATCCCCCCCCCCCCCCCCCCCACGAAAACAGAACCCTGTAAAAAAATTGGACAGACTCCTCCCATGAAGTTCTGATAATAAGGTATAAAAAAAATTTATATAGGTGCCAAACCATTTAATGGTATTTTTTGAAGAGAAATTCCCTCTTCTGTGTATTACAGAAATTATCCAATAAACGTGGACGCGTCATGCAGTCTCCGGAACAACACGAAGAGAATCCTTATGACTTCAGAAAGAGAAGTTTTCACTTTTTTTTTTCCTCCCTCTTATTTCACTTCCTGTGTCTCTAAATTTCTGATGGCGAAAAGCACATTTAACAAAGTTATTTTTAGTATCACAGAGTTATTTCCGTCAATCTGCTATTTTTCTCGTCTCTCATTTTATACATCCGATTGAAATAATCTTTTTCTTCATTATCTTATTAAAATAAATAAATAAATAATAAAATATATAATATAGATTTCAAAAAGAAAAGATTAATGCAACGCGCTATATAATTTTTAATTAATTTTAGAGAGAGCGAGGGCGCGTGGTGAGGAGAAATTGATAATGGAAAAAATTACAATGTTGCATTTTATTCAGTTCAAGAAAAATAAACGAAACATACAATACAGCAGAAAAAAAATTGATTATTTTGTCTAAAATTTAAAGCTATTCGAAGGTTATTATTTTCATATTTTAATTAATTAAAAGAAAAATAATCAAAAATTAAAAAATCGGACTTGGTGGTGTTGCTTTGTTATCGTGTTCTGAGCTATTCTAAAAGTGTCAAACGTCTAGCTAGTCGGGAAGTTAGTTAAAAACCAATAGCAAGATTTGTATTGGACAAACAAACAAACAAAAAAGCAAGTTAATAAAAACAGAGTAAAATCATACTTGTTTTGACGGAATAAATAAAATAACGGAAGAAGGATGATTTAGCAGGGTGAAAATGTGGTATTAAAGTTACAACAATGCAGTGAAAAAAAAAAAAACTGATTTGAAATAAATAAATAAATAATTTAAAAGACAACTTAAAAGAATAGATGTAATTTTATGTAAGGACAGCCAATTGGTGGTTTTGTTTTCAAACACCGCTATAAACTACCAAATTATGGTCAAAACACATAACTAAATTAGAAGAAAGCATTAAAAAAAAAAAATAATAATAAAAAAAAAAATAAAAATAAAAATAAATAAAAAATGATCAAAGTAAATAATAAAAAAATTAAGAATATTAAAAATAATATTAAATTATAATAATGATGATGATAAATTCAAAACGAAAAAAAAAAAAAAAAAAAAAAAAAAAATTGCTGTAACTCTGTTATCGGGATCAGATTCAGGTAAAGTAATGGTAAAACTAAGTAATAAATTTGTGATATTTAGGTATTAGCCCTTCGAAAAATAAATTATGACGTATTTAATAAATTTGTTCTGAAGTTAATTTTTAAAAATAATTAAATTTAAATTAAATTTCATGGTTCGAAATCTATTATTTTGATAATAAATAAATAAATAAATAAATAAATTTTAAATAATTGTTTTTTCATTATTGGCTATTTATCACATTTGGCCACTGCTTTTTGTCTGGCGGATTTGGCAAATTTGAAAATAGGACTATTTGAAAAGATCGACGGCAAAGACCGACTGGTAATTACATATTTCCATAATAATTAAGATAGATTAAGTTGAAATAAAATGTGAATTGCTTCGAAAACTGAAAATAAGGTCAAAATTTACATTTAAAATGTTTTTCCTTATAGAAACAAAGTAATTAACAAAATGTTCTAAAAATAGTTGATCGGTTTATAATAGACAAGATGGCATAAAGAGAGACCTCAAGACTATAAGGATCAGACCCTCAAGATTCAAAACAGAGCTTGCTCTCTCTCTCTCTCTCTCGGCACTCATCCATTTTCAAGACACTATGGAATAAAATTGAATATCCATTAACATAAACTTTTTTTTTTTTTTTTTTTTTTTTTTTTTTTTTTCCCGAAGCTTATTGGCACTTTTATTAAAATCTGTCAAAGAAGTCAGGTTTAGTTTCAAATTTTCATTTTTATTTATTTAATAGACTGATAATTTTAAGATATATTGAATATCTTAATAAATAATTATCCTCACTATCTTAATATTCAATATATAAATATATTGAATATGCAACTATCAGCAAGCCTAACCTACGACCTTTATTTCATATAACAAAAGTAAAAATGATTTAATGCCAGAAGAATAAATCTAATATTTAAAAAAATGTGAGTTAAAATGTATACAACTTTATTCAGTAGTTTAGTAAGGAGGCCGGACGGGGGGGGGGGGGGGGTTAAGTGTTGCTACCTGTGAATTGTAATGCTGAAAACGTAGAGAGTGAAATTCAAGCTAAGTGGAATACGTTTACCGTTACTTATTGGCGATATATTATTCAAAATAAACTTGAACTAATACTTCCCTTAGACTGCGGTGACGCCTAGCTTAAAAATAAATAAATAAATAAATAAACTCTATTATTTCAAATATCTTTGCTATTTAAATAGATCAAAGATTGAGAATCACTTTGCATAACTATTTTAATCGAACTTTTCACCAAAATACCTCCAAATCCAACTGTATCGTCAAAACTTCACCGAAAGCTATTCCTCTAGAACTTGCAACTTCATTCACAACTTTCTTTACAAAATTCCAATTCCACTATTATCTAACCAACCTAATTACCTTTATCTAACCAACAAAAGTATTTTATTTATAAGTAAACCTCGGGAAAACTTCACAATTTCTAGCATCGCTGAAAATACTGCATGTGAGATCTCACAACATTACAATATTATTTATAAATGTACACATTCTTTTATTAAAACACTTCTTATCGAACCTCACTTTCTGCGAATCCTTTCTAATAATATCTAAGTCCTTATTCTTATTATTCAACAAAAAATTTCGAATACTTAAAACATCATAGTATTACCAGGACTCTTGTACTAGGATTTCAGGGATCAATTCAGGGCGAAAATCAGAGGCGTTTAGCTGCAGTATTAGAAAATTACACTTCACAAAATGGATTTAATCACAAAATTTATATTCATAAAAGGGCTCCTTTAGGTTTTTTTTTTTTTTTTTTTCAGTATATTAGTTATATATTAAATATGTTTTTGCATATTAACACTTAAAAGAGAGTGACTGCCCACAAATGAAAGGACTCCACATTTTATTTTTCAGAGTAAATCTCTATTTTTTTACAGAAAAGGGCTCTGTATTTAAAAACCGTAATCAAACCTTGGATTTCATATATTTACCTCGTTTCTGAGCAGATGATAGTATAACGTTGTTTTGTAACATCTGACCAGAGTGTGATTATTATGAATATCGAAATTGGGGGCAGACGCGTTAGATCAAATTTGCACATCCCTTTTCCGCGCATCCGGGGGTTTTGCGAGTCCGTGATGTAAGAAAGAAAGGTTCAAGGCCCATTTCGAAAGTGGGGTTATTGTTTAGAGGGGTACCTTTCCAAGGACGCACTCCCACCTGTGCCTATTTTTTTTTAGAAAGTTTTCTTCTGAGAGAAAAACAACTTTTTATGCCATCTTATCCCCCCCCCCGTATCAGACATTAGGGGGATTTGGACGGTGAAAGTTTTTGAACAGGTCCGAAAGTGGGGAAGTGGGCCAGATGTCGAAGGAGGGCCGGTTATTTTCCTCTCTCCTTCCCACGCTTCATCAGCTATGCACAGATACTTTATGCAGATCAGAAAAAACAACCACTCCGGTACTGTTTCTTGTGAACCAGGTGACCCCCGGGGCTTATTTTTGAGAGAAACCGGATAACTTTTCTTGACTTTTCTAACAGCGATTTTGCCTGACAACTTCTCACAGGATGGATTTGGTAACATTTGTTTGTTTGGATTCTCCACTTCTTGTTTTGAGAGCATTTCCTTTGAGATTTGGCGCGTCCAAAGGATCCATTTCGGAGCATCCGGGAACTTCAAGAGGACTTGTTGCGTTAAGATAAAAGATTGTGAATTTTTATGTTGATCTATAGGAGAAATAATATTGCTTCTAATTTAATCAAGTTTCAAGATTTTAACAGAAGGATAATTTAAGTTAAGAAATAAAAAGAAGAAGAAATGATATATTCGTGGAAACTTCTTCTTCTTTTCTCCTTATCAAAAATTGCAAGTAAATAAAGCAAAAATATTATATTTTTCAAAAATTTTCGGAAGTTGAACACAAACATTTATACTATTTAAAATTATTTGTAAATATTTGAATATAAAGGAATTTAGAGATCTTTTATGTCTTTAAGCTAAACAAAAACACAGAATCTATATTATATTTCACTAACGTAGACCAGTTACGATTGTATCTTGTGTAAACGATGCGATACTGACAATAAAATACGCGATGATAAAAATAATATACAAGTAATATTTAAGCACGCAGACTCAGTTCAGTGACATATATATATATATATATATATATATATATATATATATATATATATAAACCTTATATTTTACTAAATACTTTCTTAAAGCTTATTTAAATGTTGTCCAGGAAACTTTTCGTGGTCAGTTTCTTTAAATTCAAAAAGCAACAGCACACCTAATATTTTCATTTATTTGTTTTAAATATAATATTAAAAAATCTGGTGTGAAACAACCACACGACTTCCATTACCAACTATTACACGTATTATATGCACTTTTTGGAGATAATGTGATCAGAAGACATAGAATTGATCTAATGAAACAGACAACTAAAAATTTTGCAGTAAGAGAAAGTTACTACCCGCGTAAAAATCTCTCTCTCTATATATATAAATGGCTAAGACAGATTTTTCCTGTAAGTCCGTGGCTGGACGCAAGTTGATTGGCTAAGAGAGATTTTCTTCTGTTTGTCTGTGTGTTGTTGCCACCAGCTTTTCATACTTTAGTTAATTTTTAAAAAATCTAATCGTCCGATCGATAAGGTAATTAAACCGACGGGTTTAGAAAAAAACGTCCCTTTCGTTTGGTACCTTATTTGTAACGAAATTTTGATTAGATTTTTTAAAATTCATTAAAATGTGAAAATAATAACCTGGTAAAAGCTTTAAATGTGGACATTTAAAATTTTAATTGTTGCCAAAAAAAAAAAAAAAAAAAAAAAAACTTTTTTTTTTTTTTTTTTTTTTTTTTTCAAACATAAAATGAAATATGATTTCACGCGAAAAATAAAATATTATAAAATATTTTACTCATGCACATGAAAAAATGAAAATTGAGAATGGAGTAAAAAAAACAATTTAGATAAAGTTGCTTGAGATCTCCAAAAATTAATGTAAATATAAATGAACGTTAAATAAATAAAATCTTTTTGTAAAAAAAATAGAATCGACTCCAAAAAGCAACTACTATTCAAACAACTAAAAAAGAAATGGTATGAAATGAAACTGTAAATTGCGCCTAAAAGTATAAAATAATTTCCTTCGCCAAACAACCTATAACACTAATATTAATAATAACTTTTGAAGTCGGCGCAAAATTAAATAAAATTTAATTAGTTTTTAAAGGTTTGTTTTTAGATCGGTAGCAAGAAATGCTGTTGTATCGAATGATCCATTTTCATGTTTCCTTTATTATTTTATAACTATATACAATTGGGCCATTAGTAGCATCTACATAGAACAGTGAACATTCTTTACAAAGCGGTATTTATGTTTCAACGAAGTTAGAGTTTCCTTTGCAAATTTGGTATAACTTTGATAACTATCATCCTTGGTGGCTTTTGGATTTGGCGATCAAAATGTAATGCAAAAATATACACGCAAGATGAATGTTTTCATAATATATATTGTACGATGTATTGTTTCATAATCTTGATTACTCTCTTAATATACCTTATCAAAACAATCATGATATCCCAAAGAAATTAAATATGTTTGCCAGATAATTTTGTGATTTTTCTTTCACCAAGGACGTCAGATACCAGCATCTTCGCCAACTTTTGCTGCTTACAAAATCGTATTTGTTTTCTTGAATCAAAGTAGTTTTCGGATGCGTTTTGCAGGTGACAATGTGAGATGTGTATATTGAATATGATTTGATTTTTTTATTGAATAAAGTTATAAATTTTTATTTAATTTTGCGCCGACTTCAAAACTTATTATTAATATTAGTGTTATAGGTTGTTTGGCGAAGGAAATTATTTTATACTTTTAGGCGCAATTTACAGTTTCATTTCATACCATTTCTTTTTTAGTTGTTTGAATAGTAGTTGCTTTTTGGAGTCGGTTCTATTTTTTTTACAAAAAGATTTTATTTTTCTCTTTTCAGTGAAAACTTATTCATATAGCAAAACATCAAAAGATGTTCGACGGCAGCTTCACAAATCGCAACTACCAAGAAAAGTGACATAACTCGAAAAATGGTTTATGTCACTGAAAAATACATGAAATGCACCCAATTTGAACAAAAAAGTTACATCTCCATATAGAAAATTATCAACTCGAGAAACAGTTGTGCCAGTTTTATTCTAGTCAAGTTATTTTTAAGTTGATTTTTCGCAAATGCTGCATTTTTAAGTTGTGCCACTTTTCTTGCCTTTATCAGATATGAGCAAAAAACTATCTATTGAATGAACATACGTTAAGTTAAAAAGTCTTTAGAAATGTAAAGAACGGATACGCTGTATTCGTAATCAAAAATTCTGTTAGGCATATATATTGAACTTTACAGTGAATACGTGTCACCCGCTGCGCTGGAAAATGCGCAGTGTAAAGTTCAAACAAAGAGCAAAATATCCATTGCAGCTGACGGACAGAAGTTTCAACATCGATACTTACATGCTGCTTTTACCAGTGTAGCTGCATGCGTTCAGCAGTTAGAGTGATAACAGACTTTTGTGAGTATCCTGTAATTTGTTTATATCTTAATGAAATCATAATGAAACTTATTTCAGGCCAAGATCATTACAACAAAAAAAGTATTAAATTTAAATCATCTCTTACGAAGTTAAAAGCTAACAAATTTCAACAACAACAACAATGAGAAACATGGTTTGCATTTAGAACCTCTTCCTTTATGAAGTCGGTTTAAAACGTCTATGCGTTAATCGATGTGACCGCTTACAATAACCATACATTACATTTTACATAGCATAAATGTCACCCGCTACGCTACAACATATCAATATCGTTCAAGTGTGCACAAAATAGGAAATTGTGAACAAACAAATTCCTGTTTTAAGCATTCAGTTTTTAGCATTAATGTCTAAACTATCTTTTCGTATTAAATCGATGATGCTCTGTAATTTAATAATTCACTTTTTCCCCTGTCTTGAACCGTTTCCGAGATAGGAACGCTAACTCCACTGTTTTCCACCAGCTGGCGCTGCAGGCGGTTGAATCGCATAGCACATCTCCACTTTACTATACCTACATACCACTTTTATGACTAGGCAGCAGCTGTTCAGCAGTTAAAAGAGTCGGCACTGACTTTTTTGGGCACCGTGTATTTCCTTTTGATCATAAAGATATTACAATGGGACCTATCTCAGACCAAGACCTTTATAATAAAACAAAAAGTATCAAAATCGGATCATCTGTTCAGAAGTTATGAGCTAACAAACAAAAACAAAAAAACATACGCTTTGAATTGAGAACCTCCTCTCCTTTTTGAAGTCGGTTAATTAGAACATCTCTTACGAAGTTATAAGATTACAAACACCAACAAAAACACATACTCGAATTAAGAAAACCCTCCTTTCTGAAGTTGGTTGAAAACGACTTTGCGGTTATCGATGTGACCGCTTACAGTAACAGTACTTTGAACCACAGAGTATCCGTGTCATCCGCGACGCTGCAAAGTGTGCAACGTAGTTCAAGTGTACACAGTGTAGGAAATTGCGAACAAACAACTGCGCGTTTTAAGCTTTCTATTTTTAGCAATAATGTTTAAATACTGTCTTTTTGTAGTAAATCGATGATGCTCTACAACTTCGTAATTAACTTTTCTTCCATCTTGAACCGTTTTTCAGATAGGAGCGCTAATTCTGCTGTTTTTCACCAGATGGCGTTTATTTTCTTTAGATTGTAAAGATATTACAATGGGACCTACTTCAAACCAAGATCTTTACAACAAAACAAAAAAATATCAAGTAACTGTATTCTGAACTATATAGCGTATGTCTCACTAGCTACGTTACAGCGTGTGCAATGTAGCTCAAGTGTGCATAGTGTAAGAAATTGCGAAGAAACAAATGCACGTTTTTAGCATTGCATTTTTAGCATCAATGTCTAAACTATCTTTTTGTACTAAATCGATGATGCTCTTAACTTTGTAATTCACTCTTTTCTCTAGAACCGTTTTCAAGATAGGAACATTAACTCCGCTATTTTCCACCAGGTGGCGCTACAAGCGGTTTAACCTTGTACTGCATGGCCACTTTGCTATACTTACATACCATTTTTATCACTATAGCTGCAGCCGTTTAGCAGTTAAAAGAGTTGGGACTGATTTTTTTGGGCACCCTGTATTTTCTTTAGATCTTAAAGATATTACAATGGGACCTATTGCAGACCAAGACCTTTTCAACAAAACAAAAAGTATCAAAATCGGAGCATCCGTTCAGAAGTTATGAGCTAACAAACATAAAAAAAACATACGGTTTGAATTGAGAACCTTCCTTCTTTTTTGAAGTCGGTTAATAAAATAGTCGTCTGCTCAATCGCGTGATATCGAAAAACAAGGAATCTAATTCAGTAAATATGGAAAGGAAAGGAAAACGAAAAGAAAAGAAACAAACAAAATAAAATAATAACAAAAACCAACGGGAAAACAAAGCGGGCTTTAAAGCAATTTCATGATTTCTTTAAATTTTATTTTTGTTTGTAAAGCGATATAGAAAAGAGTTTCCTTTAAATATAGTGACCAGCGAAGCGAGAAAAGCCTTCGTTGATTCACTACCTTCATTGATTTCATGAATTAAAAAATGGTTTCGTTAACAAACTTTGATCTATTGACACGCAGGCAGCATCAGGCCGAGTTTTGTACATTTCGAGTTTGATTTTGAAATTTTTCCCGCATTCGAAATTCGGTTCGTTCCCGAACCGGGGCTTTGCTAGTAAAATAACCAGAAAAAAAAAAGGGGGGGGGGGGACACGACTCAAAAATGCAGTATTTGAAAATTCAACTGAAAGACAATAACAAAACATTGAATAGCTTTGATATAAACCTAATTCAACTTCCTTTTAGGTAGGTAAATTGCAACGAAAAGTGATTTTTTTTTTTTTTTTTTTGTGTGTGTGTGTGTGTATGTGTATGTTTAGGCACTTCATACACATTTTTCAATGGCATAAAATCAAAATTGCCATTTTTAAAATTGTACCACTTTTCGTGCCGGGATACTGTATATATGTGTGTGTGTGTGTGTATGCATATGTGTGTTTTTGGGGTGATTTATTTGGCTGTCTAGTCTTCGTTCTCATTCTTTTCTTTTTAATAAAATAAATTATATATATAAAGTAGGTGCATTTTGACAGATGCTTCTTATTTGTTCAATCCTTTTTCGTCCTAAACTAAAATTATTTTTGTGAATTCCAATAATAAATAGTGTGCAATTTTCACTGTCGTGGAAAGAAAAAGAAAAAGAGAATCGCGAACACTGCTCCAAAATGACTTCCACTGCCGCAAGCCATCGCGATATCCTTCACTCGAGGAAGGGAAGGGAGAAGGTGTATCCTTTTAACATCTTTATCGAGATCGTCTATCTGTCGCGATGAATCCTTATTAAATTTCGTAACAGCCGGGATTTCCTTTCGGCCTGTCTTGCTTAGAATCCATTGACAACTCATTTTTCCCGATCCCTCATCTGCCACGGAGAGAGGGTTCACAAACCCCTTCTGGCTTACAAACAAGAGATAACGGAGAGTCGATAAGCGAGACGTTCAAGCTCTCTCCGTCGGGTAATTTTACTAAGGAGAGAAGTTAATCTCGAGGCAAAAGGAAGTTTTGTTTACCGGCCGATCTGTCGACGTGTCGGAGGCACCTTTCGGGAGCCTCGGACCGTTTAGACTGTCAGTGAGTTCGTTTGAGGGAAAGAGGTATGCGGCCGTTTACAGATTTTGGAAAGATATTTACACGAACGTGAAATGGGTGAGAGGCACTTCTACGAGATTCAACTGGTTGGGAAACAGATGATTCACTCACGAGTATCTCGTAAAATAAAGTAAAATGTAGAGAAAGACGAAATGCTGCACTTTAAATCGGGGTTGTTGTGATTTTACTTAACCCGATTTCTTTTTTTTTTTAATTATTAATTTAAGGGCATACAACTAACATACTTACAGTAAATCTTTATGATAAAAATAGCCTTCGTTTCACGGTGATCACGCTTCCGGTTTGGATCACTTTTCTTGAGATTAGTGACATAGTTACAAAGATGTATTGAAAAAAAAATAAATAAACAAAATAAAGTTTTAGCGAACAGAAGTTTGTAATGAATAAAAGAATAATAATTTAACAAAAAAATAGTGTCATACCTACAGCAGTATATTAAGAAACAGAAATAGAAATTTTAGCCCTGGTTTGAAATGAATAAAACAACAACGGCTGTAATAATAAAAAATAAAAAAAATGTGTAAAATAAACATATTGTTAGGATTTCGCTTTATTACTTAGGTTCATCCATTTTCCCTTCCTTATGTATTACTGTGAAGGTTTGTTTATTCGTATTATTCTCATTCAAAAAGGAATGTTTCGATTTCTGCTTTTTCATTTATATTATTTGAACATGTCGCTTTTATCTTACAAGGAAACATTCAAAAGGTGTCATCGTCAAAAAGTATTGAAAAAAATATGTGTGATTCTACTCTTCATAAAACACCAGAAAATGAAACAAATATCGGCTGAAATGAATTACAGCGACCACAAAAAATTATCGAAATTAAGCATATTTGGCGATTTAGCGCTTTTGGGTGATACGTTTGCTAGCACCGAGATTGCCGTGTACGAACAGAACCGTGTTTTGCTTTTCCGCCAAGTACTCAAAATCAATCGCCTAGCAGTGTGAAATCGCCAAATATGCTTAATTTTGATAATTTTTTGTGGTCGCTGTAATTAATTTCAGTCGATATTTTTTTCATTTTCTGGTGTTTTATGAAGAGTAGAATCAAACATATTTTTTTCAATACTTTTTGAAGATGACACCTTTTGAATGTTTCCTTGTTAGTGAGCTTTTTTTTTTTTTTTTTTTTAATAAATTTGTATATTTCTGTTCGAGATTGAAGATTAGAGCACTGATTTTACTTAATAAAATAAAATATTTAAATTGAGTTTTTTTTTTTTTTTTTTTTTTTTTTTTTAAATATTGCTCACTAAAATAAAAGGCGAAATTTTCAAAGAGGGGAATTCCAAAACTCCCATTTTTGAGTTTGATATCTTTATAATACAGAGCAACAAAAATCCTACATGATTACACGGGTAAAGGAGGAAGAGTGAATATGGCTAAGTACTGCCCCTTAATGAATCCAGTAGAAACTGATTACATCTAAATAGAACAAGTTTATCGCAACACGACACATAAATATATTAATGAAGTGTTTACAAAAATAGGAGATGAATTTGAAATCAGCCGACAAAGAAAACAGAATGCTCCGTTAACGAGTCGAATGAGCCTTTATGTTTGTGGGCGACAGTTCAAGATGAAATCGTCGAATCCGAAGCCCTGTCTGCGAAAGAGTTTGAAGAGAGGCGCGAAACAAGATACGGTAGAGGAAACAATGAGAGATAACGGAGTCAGACGATCTACCTGGGAAGCGGACAGCACCTGACCTTTTTAGTATTTCCGAACTGTCTAATCTTCTGATTCCATTTTTATATCTTCATTTTCGTCAGAAAGAGTTCCTATGATAACTCGAGAAATATGATCCAGCTGAGAAAACGTCTCCTTCAAGGAGGACAGCAGCTGACTTTAATTTTTTTTTGTCGAATCAGTTCATTAAAAAAAAATTAAGAAATGCTTCCTTTCTTCTTGATCTGTTATAAAATTTAACTCACACCTTTCGTTTCTTTTGTATGTATAGCATGAAATTTTCCTGAAATTGCTGCCGCATGTTTTATTGAAACATTGAGTGCTAGATGATTCAAAGAAAGGAAAATTCAATTAAAAAAAAAAAAAAAAATTAATCATTACAGTAAAAGCAATATAAAAAATATATACTTGTTTATTAAAAGAAGAAAGAAAAATCAAGAGATTTGCATAAATTATAAATTACATCCCAATTATAACTCAGTACGTCATTTAAACTTCAATGTGTTTTATTTGTATATAAAGACACCTCAAAATATATTAATTATGGAGAAAAAAATTATACGAATCTGACAACAGTTATATTTATGGCTTTCTTTTTAAAGTAAAAGCATAAAATAAATTACTTTTATGAATCGCTGTATATACTTTAAAACATACACACATGTAATATTATATACACAAATATATATATATATATATATAATAATAATAATAATAATAATGTAACACAATTGAAAATGCAGTTCAAACTATTTCCACTTAAATCCCATAATGTAGCTGACTACTTTTGTGCGACCCTGTAAACTGATCATTCGGGTTAATCATGAATTATTCTGTAGGAAACGCCATTTTGCGCATCTGAATAATATGCGTGTTAATTTCGTTTTATTTTGTTGCATCATAAAGATATATTAAAATCACTTTAAAGAAATACTCTTCTAGACTGCTATGTATCTGAATTCCTTTGTGAATCCCTGTACGCAAATTAGGCTGTTCCTATAATTTCAATGGGAAACATGCAATTGGGAATCTGAACAGAATATAACAATTTCAAAGGATTTATAAAAATATTTACGAAAATGAGACAGAACCAAACACATAACCACTTTTCAAATTTCTTTTAGAAAGTATTAATAAAAGAAAAGACCTTGTTTTGTATTCCATTGCATGTTCCTATAAACACACTATGTCATAAAGATTAAATAAAAAATTTGAAATATTCTACGAAATATCTTATACTTACAGACTTCGATTAAAGAAGCGTGGTTTCGGAGGAGCCAAGTACTATACTTTAGAAATCTATTGTACAATCACCAAAGCCTTTAAAAAAGACCAGTTGCCACAGCAGAGTTCAGCGGACACCTAATAGGAATATAATAAAGCCCCCAGGGTTCAATTAGACGTCGACTCTTGTGTTCCTATAGGTTAAATAAACCTCACATTCACAAAAAACATCGAGGGCCGAGTCCTCTTTATATAAGCAACTTCTACAAATTGGGTTTTCTAACTTTTATAAGTGTAAATTGCCTTCTCAAAACACATTGCCCGATTAACGGACTAATAAATTCCTAAATTAGCTTAAAACTTTTCTTATATGCCTAACACCAGGAACACCACATTTAATCTATTTTATTTGCCTCTAGTACTTAACGCCAGTTCGAGTACAGATTTTGCGTATAAATAAATTATAGACAGTACTTCTGATAAGATTATACAAAATTCCAATTGCCGGCTCTAGACCAACAAAAGATGTAGTAGGAGGTTAAGTATATCGTCAGCCATCTCATTATCAGAAGTACCAGAATGCCCAGGCATGCAGTAAAATGTAACTTTATTATAGTTGCAAGTTTGCAAAACAAAGAATGATATTCTCAGACAATGCAGGAATTTATTGCATTCTTTTGTGCATAAAATAAATAATATTTCCTCTATTATAGTGCCACAGTCATATACTTAAAAGATTTATAATAATTAATAATTTTGTTTATTTAATTATTTAATTACTATGATTTTTAAATTTCAATTTCTAAACCGTAGCCGACAGTTCCAAACTTTTTTTATCATCGAAATTTTCCCACTGCTGAGGTTTCATTAGGCCGAATAATTTCGTAATGTTTTTCTTTCAACCTTACTTGCCATCATACTATTCCTTTACTTGGAAGTAGTTTTCTAGTTGTTTTCTTAAACTTTTTAACGCTTTCTAATAAAAATGAACATTGTGGTATTGACTTCGGTTGGCCAGTCTACCCATACCTGTTCTCATTTCCCTAAATGTTTTTAGAATGCCTTGAAACTGATATCTGTTATTCAAATGCAATATATTTCCTATTGCAAATGTTGTTAATATTGTTTGTGGACAAGGACTCACAGAAGAATTCAGATACACAACAGTCTAAGATAAATACTTTTAAAACCTATTATAATATCTTTATACTGCGCAAAACATAACAAAATAAACATGTTTCAGATGTGCACCTTCTATGTAGAATAGAGTATGTTTAGATTTGACGAATGGTTTACAGGGTCACACAAAAATATTCTGATATGTTACTGGATATGATTGAAAGCTGTCTGGAACAGTCTTGTTTTGCATTTCAATTGTGTTATACATTTTTAACTTTTCCCCCGAAGTTTAAAAGGTGAAAAGCTGAATGTTAAATGGTGTAAGAACGTTTGAAAAACGTTTTACAATCTATCTGATCCACGTGATTTTTTTTTCTCGCTTTCTCTTTTTTTTTTTCTTTTTAGTATTATCTTTTCAATAGAATCGTCTTTGTGGCAACAAGATGATTCTAGTGAATTTTTTTTCTTTTGTGCTGTTTACAGCAGCAACGAGAAAAGCAGGATCATCGACTGAGAAGTAACACTGTCTTTTAAAGTGCTTTTATCTTGTTGCTAAAGTTGAGAATTTAATAAAACGGATTTAAAATAAGAAATAAATTGATTTATTTACTTATTTCATATTCCAAACTAAAAGTGCGACTGTGTTTTTTCTAATCGGACATGCCTTACATTTCTGTATGGTATTATCATTTTTATATTATATTGTTTTATTTATGTAAAAGATGATAATTATAATAAGAAAATAATCTATCCTAAATAAAATTTGATTCAGTATTTGAGTCTTTTTTTATTTTTTAACAGTACGCATTTGTAAACACTTAGATATAGTAACAGACTAATTTTTATTAAGAGGGTCTACCGTAAACATTCTTTCTTAAACAGAATTTTATTTAGTATCAGAGTCTTATTCTACGATCTCTCTTAATTTATTTGAAAAATCTTAGATTATGTAACTGACAACCTCTAATTACATCAAATTCTAGGAAAAATAATCTAGTATGTTACTCACACGACTTTCTCTTTCCCTAAAATTTAATACTATAAATACAGGTTGGAGATTGAGAGGTAAGATAACGAGTACGGTTATGTAAACCTATGTTAAACAATTCAAATTAGGCTTCGGAAGAGTTTTATATGATAATTAGTTCTGTGTAGGGGGGGGGGGTACCACGCCCCCTACCCCCCGTTTCATTAATGGACCTACATTTATATAGAATTTAAGTCTGTTATTAAAATTAAATTTACTTAAAATTATATAGACAATTTTCACACGCAACATTCCTTGAAACTTATCAATCTTGATCAAACTTTCCCAGCAACAAACTTATATTAACTTCAAAATACAACATTTGGATCTCCTAAAATTATTCGTTTTTAAGTTATTCTAAGAGTAGTATAATACTAAATCTCCAAAAAAGTTAAACTTGTTCTCAATATTACATTAACTTTTTTTTTTTTTTTTTTTGAAAATGAAAAAAATCGATAACTTTAATTTAAATTATCGCATATCGATGGTTCAACCATTCGTTTTAAAGGTATTGGCGAGCTCTTTTGAAAGATACCCATCATGAAAATTTACTCCCCTCGAGGGGGGACTTTCCCTCAGGGGGAGAGGCGAGGCCCCTACATACACAAAATTATTTTCCCAGTTGATTATCTCTATTACAAAAATATATATATATATTCGTTTCATTTGGTTTAGTGCAGTCTATAGATGTTAAACTCTACTTACCTGCAATTTCCTCCATAGACGTAATGTAATTGAATACTTTTGAGCGTCCCCGTACACGAACCATTTGCTTCATCTCAACGAAAAGCTTAGTGCATCATCCCTATATGATACTCATTTAAAATACCGAGTTTGGAATTTCTGTTACTATTTGTTCAGAGACTATTCTCTAAAAACATGATTTTTGTATTCAGGGGACCCCAAAACATGTAAATATAACAAAAACTCACTTTCGAAAATTTGACTCTAAAACAATACTTTCTCTACCGTAAGGGTAAGAGAAAGTAAAAATACACACACACACACACACATTATATATATATATATATATATATATATATATATATATATATATATATATATATATAGTGACGACAGATAGAAAGAGAGAGAGAGAAAAAAAAAAAAAAAAACTTTTCTAAGTTTTTAAAAATACTTATTTTATTACAAAATTTTTTGGGTACGCCATCATGCGCGATGTTATGAAAAGTAAAATCTCATTTTTTATTATTATTATGCAGGATTAATATTTTTATGAGTCATAAAACCACGTGTCCATTCATTGTGAATTAAAACGAATATAAAATGACGAACGATAAAATAGCGAATAACTTCATACTTTGGTATACGATTCTAAATTACTTTTAAAAAGTTCTTTTATTATCAGAGACTTCCGCTTAATTAGAAAGGAATTATTCGTAACGGCGTAAAAGAAGTAGGGCAGGGCGAGAAAATTTTAAAATATTTTGTAAAATTAATTAAAAAAAAAAAAAAAAAAAAAAAAAGAAAAGAAAAGAAACACTATTGTTTATGAAGGGTCAATTTTACCAACTAAAGAAATGATTTTGCTACAGAAAACAATGACAGTAATAGTCGTTTGAACAGAAAATTTAAAGGAATAGTTCGAGAATGGATAAACGAAGTATCAAAATTGTGATGTTACAAAGTTTTGAGTAACAACTAAATCGTGTTTTGTTCTTTGTAGTTTAGAAATCGTAAAATATCTTGCAGTTGATGAAGGCAATCTTATAAAAATTCTCAGTAATACATTGAAAGATGATGAAGCATTACTTATTCATTTGGAGCAAGAAGGTGACAGCACACTTGCCCCCCCCCCCCCCCCGAAAAAAAAAATACTGTGGAAATTTCGTAGTCACATTCCAGTTCGTTAAAGAGTTAGTAAAAAATTAAAACAAACTTCTGTAACTTTATTCTTCATAAAAAAGAAAAAATGACGTAAATGTTTACAATATTAATCTCTTTCTTTCTCTTTTTATTTATTTATTGTTTTACTGTACTCATTGTAAACCACTGTATTAGTAAAATTAGGAATGCCCTTATTGTATAATAATTTTATATTTTGCATTATAGTTTTTCTCGTTAAAAGTTTCGAACATTTGGGATTTTCTTTTATATGGGACTATTCATTTTCTGGTCATCCCGGTTAGTTGTAAGTATTTTATATTACAAATTTTATCAACAAGTCAATTAAAGATGGCTTATTTCCGGAGGTATGTTTAAAAAATAGTGGGTTTCGTAGAAGATGAATAAAGATAATGCGTTACTACACATCCAATGGCATAAAAGAGAATACCTGAGACACAAAGAGTCGTCCTTCGCGTATTAGAATACGACCTTCAGAAGACGCAATTCCTTCCGGCGGCCTTCGATCTCATTTTCGGGCCCGCAATTCTTCTCGTCGTCGGAGGACTGGGAACGGGACTGATGTCCGAATTTTCCTAAAATACCTTCTTATCTCGACGACTCCCTCGCGCGTCACCATAGCAACAGGTTGCGAGATAAAGACGCGGAACTCCTTGATTGGGGAGTTAATTTTTTTTCGCGCAAACAAAACGGAAAGAAGAGACGCTCTTTTACAGAACTCTGGAAATTTATTTTAGTTTTTCTCGCTTTTCCTAGGTTCTTATTTAATTTTTAAATTTCTGCGGGGAGGAGAGAAACAAGCACACGCGGCATCTTTTTGGTCTTGCTTAGTTTGTTTTTCCAAACTTTCCGAGCCAATATAGTTGCGCACACTCACACTTGATTCTGAGGAGGGCGCAGTAAGGGATTCGTTGTCGGAGTTTACGCAATAAAGCAGTTTTTTGGTCCCAATGAGAAAATTAAAAGGCATACAATATTATTATTATTAATAAACGGACGGAAGAATTTAAATGATTAAAAATATGTGTTTGACAGACTTTAATGGCATATTACGGGCTTCCCTACTCCATTTTTTGTCTTCTTACCCAATCCCATTTTTCATTTATTCACTGTTTTTATTGACAATATTAATAACAATAAAAATAACCATTTTCATTTCCCATATTCCAAATAAGTAATTTGTATTTCTCTCAAATACAGAATAAAGAGCGAACTATATTTGAAATTTAAGCAAAATTTCTCTAGAATTACACAGACCTGCGAAATCGTGCTTTTCAA
The DNA here is from genome assembly GCA_963930645.1 of Salticus scenicus. NCBI lineage: Eukaryota > Metazoa > Arthropoda > Arachnida > Araneae > Salticidae > Salticus > Salticus scenicus. The sequence continues at coordinate 372,044,722 of OZ005650.1, forward strand.
AATATTTTTTGTACTGTGTTGGATGCTTCTAATGTGTTTTGATGCACGGAATTCAGAAATAATTGTCTTTTTTTTCTATCCCGTAAGGAATTTCCACAAAGTAAAGATGAAGACCTGAAGAATTCACCTAGAGACTATAACGAAGTCGAACCAATTTATGTATAAAATAAATTAAAATCGGCTATTATTTACACATTATCTTTAAAATGTGTTTCTTTACATCGAAGCTCAATTTAGAGCTTTTTCTCTTGTGCAGGGCTTGAAGGCTTTGTGTAGGGGGGGGGGGATTTTTATGCATCATCCAACAATAATCTGCTAACATGGTAACACTCCATCGTCCCTAATACCTTATCTACATTTCTTTGGTGTCTTGATGAAATAGCTCTCCTTCTTCTCCATACACATCATCCAGATTTTCCGGTTAATAACGTAGACGGGAGTTTTAAAAGTGGAAATGTAGGCTCATACAATACCATTTTTTGTCAAAAGTGTACATGATGGGAATTTTTGTATAGTTTTCCCTTAATCAGCATCCAAAAATACATCAGAAAAACATATCGTTTTGAAGAAAAAAAATTTCATCAACGACCTATGTTATCTAAGGAAGTGGTTGCATGAGACGAACCGAATTTATAAACATTTTCCAATTTTATTCGAAATTGTTAAATACCTTCAACTCGTCCCTTTTTTTTTCCTTCCTATTTTTTTTTTTTTTTTTTTTTTTTTTAATTGGGTGCCATTTTAATTAATTAAAACATTCTGTTGTTTTAAAAGTGGGGAGTGCACAAGAAATATATATATATATACACCCCGCGACAAAAAGATAGGTACAAAGTGTTTTTTTTTTTTTTTTTTTTTTTTTGATTTTTCATAAAATAACATTATCTAAATTGTGCTTATCATTTATTATTATCATAAAATAACACTATTCCCGAACTAATTTTTGTTTTAAGACTAATTTAGAAAAATTTTAAGACTAAAATTTTTCTAATTTAAGACTATACACCACGACAAAAAAGATAGGAAGAAAGGTTTTTTTTTAAATTTTTGAATATGATTATTTTGAATATGAATATTTTGAATATGATTCAAATATTTAATATGTTTTTGATATGATAATATTTTGTTATGATAATAAATGATCAGCACAATTTAAATAATGTTATTTTATGAAAAAAAAAAAAAAAAAAAAAAAAAAAAAAAAAAAACCTTTGTTCCTATCTTTTTGTCGCGGAGTGTAGTCTTGAATTAGAAAAAGTTTAGTCTTAAAACTTTTCTAAATTAGTAATAAAACAAAAATTAGTCCAGGAAGTGTTATTTTATGATAATAATAAATGATAAGCACAATTTAGATAATGTTATTTTATGAAAAATCAAAGAAAAAATCCTTTGTACCTATATTTTTGTCACGGGGTGTATATATGCATTTTTTACCCCTTAACATATAACGTCGTTGTATATATTTCCCCTTCTTCCATACCCTGTACATGTTGTTTCCTTGTACGAAGACAACCCTTTACGTTTGGCGACCGCACAGGGGAACAGCTTTTTATCACCATTCTTTTAGAAATTTGTTTGGAAAACAAGGGATCGGTTCTTTTAGACTGAATTCGATCTCGTGTCCTTGTTCATAAAATACTTCGATGCTATAAACATTTTTTAATTTTAATGGAAGGTTCTTAAAAATTCGTTAATCTGAAAACAAATATATGCATTAAAGTTAATGCATCCGAGCAATACCAAAAGCGAACTTTTACTGCCTTTGATTAAAAAAAAAAATATATCTGGAGTGACAGGAGGTAAACTGCATTAAATGTTAACGATATAATTAATAGGCCGATATATTTGAAAAATATTTTATGTTCCACGTAAATCACATAATATTTCTAGTTGTGTTTTAATTACATAATTTACAGTAAAAGATTATCTTTTAAGAAAATCTCGAGAAATGAGAAGAAGACGAACCATTTCTACCAGTCAAATTTGCTCAAGAACAATCTCGATTTTAATACCTTAACCGTTATCTGTCTTTATGTCATTATCCGATAATGTTAGTCGGTGTCTGTATATACCGAAGTGGACATCAACAGGAGGGATCGTGATGCGAAATATTCGGAGCAAACAAGATTCGTTATCGTGCTTTACCTTTTCAAGAACAACAGGTCAGGTTTAAGACGTTAAAGTTCAGTCAATAAGAAAAGAAATTCCGATCGTCTTAAACCGCGTGTCCTTCATCCAGCCTCTCTGCCTGAAATCATTTTTAGTTCCGAATACTTTCCGTAACTTAGATGTCATGCACATTCACACAGACGTAAATAAATATATATACATATACTATATATATATCTGTACTGATAAGTATAAAGGATTTAAGTCCATATTCTTGATTTTTCAGGAGACGAAAAATAAAGTTAAACTAACTAAAAACAAATCCTAAGAATCGATTAGGAAAAAGGGATTAGGTTTATTTATACCTTTTATAGCATTCAGTGATTGTCAATCTTCATTTAATAAAGGGAAAAAATTGAATTAAATATTTTATACTGAAGATTAATGCTAAATTTCTGATTTGAATCTTTTTTTACCAATGGATTTTCTCAAAGACTAAATGACATGGATTTAAATCCTTTATACCAATCGATAGAGAATTTTTTTCTGTGTCTGACTATGTACTTAACTCAAAATCGACATTTTTGGACTTAAATCCTTTATACTTATCAGTACAGATATATATATATATATATATATATATATAATTTAGTTAGAACAAAAAATTTTGTTTAATAATCTCCCCCCCCCCCTTTTTTTCCCTTTTCTTTTTATTTTTATTTTATTGCTGTAACTTCAAGAAATTTTTTTGTTATCATAATCAAAAAGAGCACTTCTCTCGCTCATTGGCTGTTTACAGAGAGATCTATGAAATAGTTTATCGGACTGTTCATTGATAGTGGCTCTTCTTTCAATCCCATTCTTTTGGTCAATCGAAGCAAGTTGTTTTGATTAACTGTAGAAAATTTTTAAAATAGCAAAATAATCTTACAAAATCAGTCAACAAAATAAATTTATATATTCCAACAAGAATTTTTTTTTCAATGTAGTTATGTTATGACTTGATTAAAATAATAATACGAACTTTAACCTATATAGTTGGTATATTTTCCAATTTTAAACAGTAAGCCCCGCCTTTTGGCGTTTCTTAAAAACGTTACATGTATTAAAGAAATTAAATTTTGAACAGTAGATATGTTTATAATCAACTAAATGTACATACATGCCTAATAGTGCCTTTGAAACACCTATTACACGTGCTTAATTTTTTTTTTTTTTTTTTTTTTTTTTTTTTTAGAAAATGTTTATTAGAATTACATTTTATCTTTAAATGAACGTCTTAAGGTGCGACTTAGTTTTTTAAATGCCTCCATAGAGCCGTCATTGGCCCGTTAAAGATTAAAAACACTACATGACCAACGTTGCCAGATTGCGCGACTTTTTTATTCAACAGTCACCAATAATTTTGAGAAGTGATATTTAATGTACGTAATTGACGATTAATCGTCTATTATGTATATCAAACATCACTTCTCAAAATTATTGGTGACTATTAAATAAAAAAGTCGCGCAATCTGGCAAAACTGTACATGACTTATTTCTACACCCAGCGAGATATATAAAGTAGAGTGATAAATGGTAACCCTTGAGAAGGTCCAAGATGAGTCATGTGACATGCTCTGCTTGCACCTGCGTATTCGGTGGTTCCCTTGGTAACAGCTTATTTTCAGTAAATTTCTATGGCAACGGTTTGGAGATTGTTCTTCGCATAAGGCATAACCGCCAATGTTTTTGTTTACTTACGTAGTTTAATATTCTTTTGTTCTAAATCATTTTGATTTTGATTTAACTTCTGTTTTATTTCGTGTAGTTGAACCGACAAAATGCTTAAAAATAGTTGAAAAATTATTATTTGTAGTTAAATTTAGCTCTTTAAAAGTTTAAATTTTCTTTTATAAACACTTTTAAACTTTGTTGGGAAACGATGAAAAAAAGGGTATTTTATTATTTATTAAAATGTGAAATATGTGTAAAATTATTTTTAAAACAATTTATTTCGGTCATAGGACTGTCATGTTACCTAATAATAATAATAATTTGTGAACTGATATTTTAAATGTCAAAATAGCGATAAAGGGCCAAACACAGCAACCTATTGGAGCATGTCACGTGATTCATCTTGAACCACGGAAAGCTAATCCTTCATCCATTGAATCAGCACTCTAATTTATATATCTCGTTGTCTACACTTAAAAATCTACGCATTTGTTTTTTAATAATAAAAATATAAAGTATTATTTTATTAGCATCTTTCCCTCGCTTCGCTGTTCCTTATATTTAAATGAATCATTTTGTGAAATAAATCTCTATTTTATTTTTTATAAATAGAAAAAAAAAATTAAAGTAAAAAGATGAAAATAAATATTTAAACATTAAGAAGGTTATTTCTTATTTTTCAAAATATATATCTGACAAATTTATTGTGAATTTATTTATTTATTCTGATTTTTGTTTAAGATAAAGAATATAAAAAGGATAAAATAAATGACGTCATAACCTTAAACTGAAAGCCTAATTGAAAAAATTCTATATTAAAACCGCAAAAATCAAATAATAATATAAATAATAATATTATTACCCATGATAATATAATAATCTTTGCTAAGGAATGCAAACGACTGAAATGAAAGAACACGTAATACGCAAGCGAAGTGATGACGTCACTGACCGTCCGTGGATGCAAGAAAAAGATTTCCTATATTAATCGCCCATTGGATTTTTTATAAAAAAAATTATTAAAAATCTAGGAAAATTATTGCCCAATTTTAATCCCCATATTTAGATATAGATATGTATTAGTTATCGTTTGTATGTGTTAGATTGAGTTATTTTGCTGTCAAATTGACAAAATTTTAATTTTAAATTTCAAGAATCTGTCGTCCTTGGCGTTTTTTCCTTTCTTTTTTCTTTTTTCTTTCTTTCTTTCTTTCTTTTTTCTTTTTTTGTATTTGGCGATCAAAAACGTAATACGAATATATACATGCCAGATGTATATTTTGGTAATATGTATTGTACGAAATATTGTTTGTGTTTCATATTATTCATTACTCTCTTAATATAAGTTGTTAAAATAACCATGATTTTTGAAAGGAATTAAATATGTTCGCCAGATAATTTGACGATTTTTTTTTTTTTTTTTTTGGTCCGCCAAGGATGACAGATATGAAAGATATTCCGCTGCAACATATATAAGATACTTTATTTAGACATTTGAAAACAAATTCGACTTCATGTTATGATAGAATATTTATCATTTTCCTTCTAATTAGTATATTAGTTGAATATTTATTGTGTAAATATCATCCTTTGGATTGAAATGTTTATGTTTTCCATCGAATATGGAAGTTTACCATTTTTTTCTAGAGTTTTGAAATTTAAAATTCAAATTTTATCAATTTTACAGCAAAAACAACTTAATCTAACGCATGCACTCGATAACTAATACATATCTATACCTAAATATGGGGATTGAAATCGGAAAATAATTTCCCTCGATTTTTAATAATTTTTTACAAAAAAAACCAATGGGTGATTAACATAGGAAATATTTTTCTTGCATCCACGGACGGTCAGTGACATCACACTTCGTTTGAGTATTGGAATAAAATTTTAACATTTAAAAAGATAAAATAAGTGACATCATAACTTTCAATTGAAGGTCTAACTGAAAGAATCCTGTGCTAAAAATGCACAAAAATTAAGTATATCTATATCTATCTATCTATCTATCTATCTATCTATGTATATATATATATATAGGTCGTTGATAAGAAAGTAATGCAGCAACCAATTTTCAGCAATCGAATAAAACGTTTAGATTGTGTTCTATTCATCTATTGATATACACACAACACCGTAAAATTGATGTATTCAGGAGACCTCAAAACGTCCGAATCTCCTAAATTTCTTTTTTATGATTCCAATATTTTCCTTACATAGTACAGTACAAGAAGTTAAGAAAAAAATAAAAAATAAAAAATAAAACACTGCGTGTGAAAACTAAGTTTTAATTTAGTTGCAGACTTTTTTTTTTTTTTTTTTTTTTTTCTGAGAGTGTCTTTTAAAATTAGAAATCTAAATTTTTTTCGGTAATCAATATTTTTAATTAAAAAAGTTTTCAACCACTTCCAACTGAAAAACTTCTAGATTGAGAAATTTGCTTGTACTTCCATACTCTATGCATCTGAAAAGTAGGAACGGATGAATGAAACGCCTCTCGGGATGCATGGTTTGCCTGTAAAAGTACTTTCACCTTCGAAATACAACCCTTCCAGCAGAGCCGTCTTAAAAGGATTGTCGCGTTATTGTTCGCATTTTTGTTTCAAGGTGTATATAGTAAGCACAAATACCCTATAGGTTATAAAAGTGTGATCAACTCGTTTGTTGGAAATCGATTGCATGGTCGCGAAGGTTTCCTTTCCCTTTTCCTCTATCTTCCTTTTTCTTTCTTTTTCTTTTTTTTTTTACTTTCTCTTACCCATAAGGTAGAGAAAGTATTGTTTTTGGGTCAAATTTTCGAACGCTATTTTGTTATATTTACACGTTTTGAGGTCCCCTGAATACGAAAATCATGTTTTTAGCAAATGGTCTGTGTGTATGTCTGTGTGTCTGTCTGTGTGTCTGTCTGTATGTCTGTGTGTCTGTCTGTGTGTCTGTCTGTTATCAGCATATCTCAAAAACAAATTATGGTAGAAAGTTCAAACTTGGTATTCTAAATGTGTATCATATAGGTATGCTACAGTAAGCTTTTAGTTAAGATCAAACAAATGATTCGTGTACAGGGACAATCAAGAGAATTCTAATACATTACGTCTATGGGGGAAATTGCAGGTAAGTAGAGTTTAACGTCTATAGACTGCACTAAACCAAATGAAACGAATATATATTTTTTGTAATAGAGATAGTTAACTGGGAAAAAAAATTTTGTGTATGTAGGAGCCTCGCCTCCCCTCCCTGGGGGGGAAGTCCCCCCCTCGAGGGGAGTAAATTTTCATGATGGGTATCTTTCAAAAGAGCTCGCCAATACCTTTAAAACGAATGGTTGAACCATCGATATGCGATAATTTAAAACAAAGTTATCGATTTTTTTTAATTTTAACGAAAAAAAAAAAAAAATTTGAAAAAAAATTGTTTTTTTAATATTGAGAATAAAATGGGCTTTTTTTGGATATTTGGTGTTATACTACTTCTCTAATATGGAAATCGTCTGCATTATCATAAAAGATAATTTTTTTAAATAATAATATTAATTATTTTTTAAAAACAGAATTATTTTTTAATAACCGAATTAAATTCTATATAAATGTAGGTGCATTAATGAAACCCTCACACAGAACTAATTATCATATAAAACTCTTCAGAAGCCTAATATGAATTGTTTAACGCAGGTTTACATTACAGTACTCGTTATCTTACCTTTTAATCTGCAACCTGTATTTATAGTATTAAATTTCAGGGTAAGAGAAAGTCGTGTGGGTGACACACCAGATTATTTTTTTTAAATATTTGCTTATGAGTTGTAAAGAAAATATTGTTAAGACGCTAAATAAACGTAGCAAGGGAATATATTTCTCTTAGATTTCAATATAAATATTCCTTTTTAATAGTATTGTTATGACGTACGTAATGGATATATATACACGTATGTATCTCACATAACTAAAAAACGGTTAACCATACAATGCTGTATACTCTGTACGTGCTTTGCTACCATACGTATGTGTGCCAGAATGGCCGAGCGGTCCAAGGCGCCAGACTCAAGCGAAAACTTGCAGTACATATACTTTTACGTATATGCGTATCTCGTGTAATTTAAAAACGGTTAACCATAAAATGTTGAAATTCTGTATTTGGAATAACATCTAGATGTGCACACCTCCCATTTTGGACAACTAAAGCATCCCACTTTAAAGTTAGAAAATGTTTTATATTTTAGTAATTTAAAAAATATTTAAAATTTATTGGATGGGGAAATCACGTGGTGTAAAATATTTCAAGTTGTACTTTAAATAATTTTTGGGATATTATGTGCGCAAGTCTAAACAACTTCATTTTGATAAAAAGCCATTCAAAACAGTGCTTCTAAATCAGAAATGAAAGAGTGCTATTTACATTTAACGAAAGAGTGCTACTTACATGTCAGTAAATATTTATTTACCTGTTAATAGTTTGTATTCAACATGTTCAAATAAAATTATTTTTCCTAATATGTAAAAATATTAAATTTGGTTTTCTCATCATTTAAAACTATAGTTTCCTTTTTAATGATTTTCCATTGTATTAAATACTACATAACAAGAAACATTCTATCGTGTATATTAACTCATAAAGCAGTGGTTAAAATTTTCAGAAAATTATATTACTATTACTATTATTACTATTATTTTTATCACAAAACTGTATTTTTTTATTCTCCACAAAATTTCATACAGCTTCTTTTTTAAGCTTCTTCTTCTTCTTCTTTAAATTAATATTAATATTACAATATATTATTATTATTGACAAAAACTAGACCCCGTAAATGAAACTTGATAAATTTCCCCTCCTCTCTTCTATTCATGACACTGTCATTTATTTTAAAAAGCAGTGATTAATCTGATGAGACTCATTGTCATCAGTTAGCACAGTAAGTGTTGAGCAATGGACATGCAGAAAATTCTTAGTCGCATACAAAACAAAGTTTCGTTACATCGGGTGCTTTGTCGTATGCAAATGTTGAATTATGTCTAGTCTAAAGCAAATGCTTAAGAATATATTTGTACTAATTCCTACAAACATTAGCACTATTTCATCGGTCCAGTGCAGACTGTAATTACAGATTAAAGAACGAAACCTTAGAAGCCTTTTAATCATACGAGGACGAAAACAGTTTTTGAACATGGTCATATTTGTGGGATGGAGTACGATCTAAAATCAGTGTTGTAGAAAAAGCGTAACAATAGTCATTTTTGCTCGTTTTAATTGATAAGTAACATAATTAGAACATTAGCTCACACGCGTACTTATTTTACTGTTATTACATACTTGTACAGACGGTAACAAAAGTGTCCGAACACTAGCAAAAATTCCCATGTAAAAAAAGTACACTTCGTACGGTTTTGTTAAATAAATCCTTGCCAAATCCTCTTCTTAGTCATTCTAAGACCATTATTCGATAAGGATTTATTCAACAGAACCGTATGAAGTGTACTTTTTTCACATAGGAATTTTTGCTAGTGTTCGGACACTTTTGTTACCGTCTGTACCCATACGTATTAAAACGCACACATTTTAGTTTATGCATACATACATTTTTAATGTATTACATAAATATTTCTATTAAAATGTTCAGGTAGCCAAAAGGTGCTAAGTTGGAAACTATAATTGTATCCCACCCCACATGCAATAATGTTTTGTTCCTAAACATATCAACAATTCAATATTTCTGTGTGTCATGTAGAAAATTATTTTCATTTTTAAACTTGCAATTTTAAACAATTTATTTAGAGCTAAAATAATTGGACTTTCGAAGTACGTTACCTCGCGTAGGCGACTTTTCGAATTCGAATACCGTCGGGCTCCGCCCTTGTCATTTTTCTCCGTTGCGAGCGTCATCTATGGATGCGAACCTCCTTATTAATAAGTTGACATCCGTTGTGCATTTTGACGTGTCAATTACAGGTAGTGTGTTTTTTGCTAGAAGGCGGGTTGTTGTCTAGCAGACGACTAAACAATAAATTCGGTCTTCTAAATTTTTACCCCTGCCCCCTCACCTGCCTCTACAATCACCTGCTCGACGGTAGGTGTCTGAACAGTCGTTGAAATAACTCCTCTCGCCTCCCATATATTAAACCAGCTTATATTCTGTTTCAAAAAATAAAGATTTGGGAATTTTTATTCGTGTGCTTCGTTGCATAACGATACAATAAAATATTAAAAAGCGCTATTTATTTATTTATTTCTTCCTTTTTATTAATTTCTGGTACACATCGACACTCTTATTTATTGTATATTTGTAATTTATCACTCCTATTTTTAAATCAGTTCCTTATTTGTTATACGTAAATTCGTAGATATAAATCAAGTAAGTATTGTGGATTTACACCATCCTAATTAAAAATATTTCTTATGAGTAAAATTTAGTGACTGCTTCGTACTCTAAAAAGATCACTTACGAAATTTCAACATTGTATCATAAAAAGTCCAAGAAATTTGTGAAAATAATATTGTTGATGGATTAGTCGCAAATTAAAATGTTTTATCTATTTACGTTATTATTATTTTTTCTCTTATTTTTTTTCTTTTCATTTCTGCATATCCCTGAAACTGTTGGGTGAGTGCAAAAGTTCCACCAATTTTTATTACCCATAAAGAAGAGCAAATGGACGCAAAATGAACAGTACCTATTATTGTGCATAATTCCCATTGCTATCTATGACCTCTTGCCATCTTTCTGGTTGGAGATGAATCCCACGGCGGCAAAATTCCGGTGGCTTCGAGTCAAAAAAGTCTTGGATGGTAGTTTTCACAGCATCAAGATCATCAAAGATTTTCTGACTGAAGGAATTGTTCAACGCACGAAATAGGTGATAGTCAGTTGGTGCCAAGTCAGGAGAATAGGAAGGGTGGGGTAAAAAGCCCAGAACTTTTGGCGAGTGATGACAGCAGCATGTGGCCTGGCGTTGCCGTGATGAAGGATAACACCGTGACGATTGATGAGACCTGGCCGCTTTGCTGCCAAATTTGAATGCAGCCTGTCTAACTGTAGACAGTAGAAGGTAGAATTAATGGTTTGGTTGAGTGACAGGACCTTCCAGTGAATTATTCCCTGCACATCCTACCACACACCCAATAACACCTTCTTGGGATGAAATTCAGCTTTCGAAGTCGATGCAGGTGGATCAGAAGTTTGAAACACAGTCCTACGACGCTTTACGTTACAGTACATAACCCACTTCTCATTTACTGTCACAATTCGTGTCAAGAATGGGTCATTTTTGTACCAGGAAAGCAAAGAAACACAGGTGGCGATTCGGTCATCCCGTTGATTAGCTGTCAGGTTATGAGGAACCCAACGATCCAACTTTCTCGTAAAACCCAACTTAACCAGCCGTCTCTCGGCCTTTATCCGGTATACGTTGACGGTATCCGCTAATTCTTGCACGGTTGGGTTCATGTTGTTCCTTATGGCTTGGTCAATATCGTCGTCTACAACGTGTGATGGTCGTTCACTCCTAGCCTGATATTGGCAGCTTTGTCTCCTTCCCTAAATTTACGAAACCATCGACGACATGTGCTTTCGTCTACTGCATCCTCCCCATAAACTTGACAAACATTGCGACATGCTGCGGCTGCCGTACTCTTTTTATCGAACTCGTATAATAAACAATGTCTTACATGCTCCTTCTTGCTTTCCATGTTACACCCTCTGATATATATATATATATATTTTTGAGATCATTAACTTCGTGAGACACGATGCATTTATATGTGAGGCATCCACACGTTTGATTGGCCGACGATTTGCGTCATTACAATGATAGGTGTGACGTCAATTCCATTGCAAATTTGCATATCCAAAAACAAGTAGAACTTTCGCACTAACCCAATATAAGCATTTTCAACCGGAGAACTTATGTCGAAATATTTTGAAAGTGGGTTAAATTAGCTTTTATTTCTCCTCACGCCTCAAAATAATGTTATGGTATAATGCTGAGTTTTATCATAATTTTATACGCACATGAGGCACAATTGACTCATTGAAAATTATTTTTGTTGAGGGGCCATATAAGAAATTAATGTTTTTTACCCTGGAAATTGAACCCCTGAAATTTTTAATCTATTTTATAAAATTCTTTGCCATTTTAATGCAACTTTGCAATTTATACTGCATATCTGAAATCACTATTCAAAGAATTAAAGAAGTTCACCATAAATATTCCAAGTGAATGGTTTATTTTTTTTCTTTCACTTTCCAGTGATTATTCAAAATAAATTGTCAGGATGCTAGCAGAATTTTATTAGAATTTTTAATCCATTTCCTGTTTTAGAAGCAATTGGTTTTCTTATTACTTTATAGATAAAACCATGCTCTCGAGAACGATTAGATGTTATTTGGAGAATTCTGTTCCATTCCATATTCCTAAATTTCATTGAGTTTTATTTATTTATTTTTATTATTATTTTGTATGTAATTTTATGAAGTATATTGTTAAAAACTTAGTTTAAAGAGATTGTGTCCTTGTTTTGAACTGTTTTTTGATAAAATCTTGTATGTAATATACGTAAATAAATAAATATGTTTCTGTATGTGTTTGAATACTTCAAATTAGTAAATGAAAGAAAAACAAAACAAATAAACAAGATGCTAAAAAACAAGTTGAAAATTAATATTTTAACTAGAATATTAATATCATTTATAATATTTCAATTAATATTAATATTAAGTTAGAAATTAATATTACTTATAATATTTTAATTAATATTAAGATAGAAATTAATATTTTCAATTACTGGGGAAAAAAAAGTTTAGTTTAATGAGGGTACAATGAGGTCACGTGGTGATCAGAACAGATCTTTAAAGATGGGATTAAATAATTTGATACTAAACCTAATTGAATGTGTTTACAGCGTGTAGTGTTCTTTGTTTACTTTTCTTCACTACTAGAAAGTGTTAACTAGACAAAATAAATAAATAAATAAATGATCGACCGAACACTTTTTCTTCAACAGAACAGCAAGTCGAAACTCTTAATAAATAATATTACAGTTTTAAAAAATTAATGAACACGCTTTTATAGAAATGTGAACTAAAAAAGCACAAAATATCTATCTTAGTATTAAAATGCAGGGTAAGAGAAAATCGTGTGAGTGACACACCATAATATTTACATACATTTAAATCTTTAATTAAAATAACTTAGAATTAAACAAAAACCATTAAAAAAAAAATCTCCCCTGACTGGGATCGAACGCTGGACCTTTAGGTTTGTGGCTCGGAGCCTTACCTCAACGCCACATCGTTCATGTAGGGAAGGTATTTTTTTACAATATAATTTTTTTGTTTGCTCCCAGAGCAGTTACAAACATACATACAAACATACATACAAACATACATGCATACAAACATACATACATACAGGTGAAGCTAATAAAAGCGTGTTAAAAAGGGTCTCTCTGTTTGATTTCAGTTTATTCAAATACAAATCGCTTCTCGTTCAAGATGTTATAGAGTTCTAAAAAGGATGTCAGGTCTTACTGGAAACGTTCATTTGTAGTCGAAACGAATAGTCGACCCCCTTCCACTCAGGGGATGAAAGGGAAGTTTTTCGACCGCACGATATAAGTTTCTATGGAAACGTAAATCAAATACGAAGCCCTTATTGACCGAATTGCTTACTCTCTCGCAAGTCGGCTTCTTGGAAAACGTAGGCTCTTTGAGCAAATAAATGTTCAACTGAGTAGTAGTAGCGATTCTATTCCTTGCAGTAAAATGGATGGTTGAATGGTGAGAATTAAGGAATCTGTAATCTAACATCGTATACGATGTTAGCTTACAGATTCCTTAATTCCTGCAATATATTGCAGAAACGTGTAATCTTTGTTTCAGTTCGAAATAATGAATTGGGCGAAAATAATGTAGGCATGGGTGCAGCATGAAAGCAACTACATGTTTTCACCTGATGAAGTATTTTATAAATAGGCCTGAAACAAAAAGTTATTTTATTTTGTTTTTGTTCAATTTAGTGTGCTTGTTTACAAAATTATTTTATCGAAAGAAAATTGTGCATTCCCAGTATTTACAAGTGAATCTTTTTTGTTTTAAAAGGGATTCGACAGTAGTCGTTTGAATTAACCACGACATCTACAAAGAAAGTAGTTAAAATAGGCCAATCCGAGATGTAAAAACGGTTTCATGATCCCATAAAAAAAACTTATTACAGATATAGGTCACTGCCGTTATTAATATAAATTTCTCTTACAAATTTATATGCAGTGTGTTTCGAAAACCTTATCTTCAATTTTAATTACTTAAATATTGATCTTAGAGTTGTGAGTTATTAATTATGATATAAATTGCAAAGATGCGGGGAAAAAAAGAGTAGGGCATCATGGGGCTGGTTGTAAGAGTTTTTAGAAAATTAAATAATTTTGAAATGTATTTACGTTTTCTTATTTATTTATAATTGCTGTTTTCCATAGCATAGATATTCAGCTATCATATTCATAAAAAAAAAATTCGTTAGTTTTGCTAATTTTAGCACAAAAAATATTTTTTCAAAATTATTTGTTTGTTACAATTTGCCCCGGATTTGGGGCAAATTGTAACAGTTATGAAAGAAATATTATTAATAAAAAACAACAGTATTTCAAAATGTTTTTGTTATCAATCATTTATTAATTTAATAAAAAAATGGCAATAAATAAGTAATATTAAATTTTACCTTCTTGGTAAAGTAGCAATGAATTATATCAAATAGATATACACTCATGTTTGTGAAAATTGCAACACCAAGAAGGAATGCAAATATAAGAATGATATTTATTAGGCACATACATTATAGTAGGAAGAACAATTGATTAAATTTTCAGGAAGGTTTGAGTAATATATCCTGAGAAAACAGTTAAAGCAGCGACCTCTAGGAGCAATAACTACAGTTATCTGCCTAGGCATTGAATCGAACCTTTTGGATGACATATTCGGGTAGAGCACTTCATGAAGCTTCAACAGGATGCCACAGTTCATAGACAGTAGTTGCTGGTGAGTGGTGTGGGGGGGTGGCATCGCTTTTCAACGATTAAACAGCCATTTTCATTGGTGCGAGATCAGGAGAACACGCTGGCCGGAGCTACGGTTGAACACAATCTGTAACAAGGAAGGTCCAGACAACTTGCGGTCGTGCATTATCCTGCTTAAATATTGCGCTAAGGAGACCTTGAATATAGAGTATATGGGCAGGCCTTAACTCACCAGAAATTTAATGGCCATTATTCAGAGTGCCGGGAATGCAAACAAGAAGTAATCGAGACGTGTATCCAATGGGACCCCATATCATCACTACAGGTGATGGACAGTGTGACGATGTCGAATCCCAGCTGGCAATGTGCATTTTTCACAATGCAGTTAAATACGGATAAGGCAATCCTGATTCTGTAAACAGGATTGTGATTTGTTTGAAAGGTGACTTTACGCCATTCCTGCGTCCAGGTTTGTCGTTAATCACACATTAAAGGCGCCTATATCAGTGATTCAGTTTTGAGGGTAATCAAAACTTTGGTAGCCGAAAACTGGGTCACCACCTGGAGTCATGGTATGCGATACCATTGGATACACGTCTCGGTCACCTCTTGTTTTCATTCCCGCCACTCTGAATACCAACCATTACATTTCTGACGAGTTAAGGCCCGTCGCTCTGCCCTATATTCAAGGCCTCCGAATAGCAATACTTAAGCAGAACAAAGCACGACCGCAAGTTGTCCGTATTGTCCGGACCTTCTTTGTTTCAGAATGTGTTCGACTGCTGGCCAGCGCGTTCACCTGATCTCGCACCAATGAAAATTACTGTTTAATCGTTGAAAAGTGACTGGCCCCCACCACCACTCACCAGTGACTACGATTGATGAATTGGGGCGTCGTGTTGAAGCTTCATGAAGTGCTTTACCCGTACATGTCATCCAATCGCTGTTTGATTCAATGCCTAGGCAGATAAGTGCTGTCAATGCTCACAGAGGTCGCTGCTTTATGTACTCTTTTCTCAGCACATATTACTCCAAATTTCCTGAAATTATAATCAGTTGTTCTTCCTATTATAATGTATGCGCTAAATAAATATCATTCTGTTATTCCCATTCCTTCTTGGTGCTACAATTTTCACAAACATAAGTATAGTAAAATAAAGAGAAAATTAATTATCTAATCAATATAGAATTCACTCTTTGTCAGAACTGAAGTTAATACAAAACAAAGATATATTGTTCATGTTCCCTCTCACACATTTAATGTGTGCCCACATTTTGCAAAATAAGCATTATATCCATTCTTCTGATTCAGAGAGGCTGTAGCAGGGATCGTAGTCCCAGCCACTGTTTTTTTTTTTTTTTTTTTTTTTTTTCAGGACTAGTTCAGGGAGAAGAAAATTCTGTCTGTTTAGCACCACTTTTTTCACAGCGAAATTTTTATTGTATTTTTAAAGCAATATGTCGTGATTAAACAGGATAGAAAGTATTGTATAAAAATACTGGTAGTAAAAAAGACATACATTTCTAATTTGTGAAAGTGTCCCGAAAAAAAAAAAAAAAAAAAATCGGAGACTACGATCTCTGGCTGTAGGCATCTCTTGAAGCTAAGTAAAACCGCTCTTTTGATTCAGAATTTACAGTCGGTAACAAAAGTGTCCGAACACTAGCAAAAATTCCTATGTAAAAAAAGTACACTTCATTCGATTTTGTTAAATAAATCCTTGACGAATCCTCTTCTTAGTCACTGTAAGAACACGATTCGATAAGGATTTATTTAACAGAACCGTATGAAGTGTACATTTCTTACATAGGAATTTTTGCTAGTGTTCGGACACTTTTGTTACCGACTGTATGTCTGGAGTTAAATCATTTTATTTATATTTTTATCCTTCTGTTTTATTACTTATTCATTTATTGCTTTAACCTTTTTCTTTTTCTTTCTCTTTATGATTGTATTACTTTTTAATTATATCTTCAAAATGTTTTTCAAATGCTTTTATTTTCGGGTGATGGCGTCCAATATTTGGACCTTTCTCGAAGATTTCAGCTGTAGTCAAATAATATATGACATTTGAAGCTCTTTCAGACTTCTCTTTATCGTTCCTCATTACAAAACAAGTTGCTTCTTAACATTTAAAATAGAATGTCTAATTACATGAATGTTACAACTTGTCCCATTGAATGGTTTTGAACATTTTGTTTATTAAAAAAATAAATAAATAAAACGATTTATACAAAAAATTAAACATGCATTTTATAACTTAACACATAGACAAAACTAGAATGTTGTGGCTACCTCATAACTTTCTTCTGTATTTTCCTATGCAAATTCACTCAGTAAAAATAATTCATTAAAATCATTATTTAATAAAGTTATCTACCATGATAATGCAGTACGATTTCTATATTAGAAAAGTAGTATAACACTAAATATCCAAAGAAAAAAAAAAAAAAAAGTTCATTTCATTCTCGATATTACATTAATTTTTTTTTCTTTGTTAATAATGAAAAAAAAATCGATAACTTTATTTTAAATTATCGCAGATCGATGGTTCAACCATTCATTTTAAAGGTATTGGCGAGCTCTTTTGAAAGATACCCATCATGAAAATTTATTCCCCTGGAGGGGGGGGGGGGAAGGCGATGCTCTCACATATACAAAAAATTTTTCCCAGTTGATTATCTATATTATAAATAATTCTTGTAAATTTCATAATGATTATTAAAAAATAATTCTCTTTATGCACATTTATATAAAATTTTGTCCTATACTACCATGTTAAAATTTTAGAAAAAGCGGGATGGCAACGCAACCTGTTAGACAATTTCTACCAAAAGTTGATAGACACTAATTTATGTCAAAGTGTAACTATATACCAATTTGTATAAAATTCTCTGCAGTAGTTCCTCAGTTAGAGTTGCCACAAAATTTTGTCACACACACACAGACAGACAGCCACTTTCTAAAAATGGTCAAATCGTGTTCTACAGCTCTCAAACGGGTAAATCCATCAAAAAACCGAGGTAGAAAAGTTTTTCTAAGCCAATACTTTCTTCTATTGAATATGAATGAAGCACGTGTACAGAAGCTCGAATTAACCATTTTTGAGGAACACTGATTGTGCTTACATAATAAAGCGCGTCATAAGAATTGTGTTTATCGGAATAGTTAACCAATATTGTTATAAACTATTTCGTAAATTGCGTGTTACTTATTACCCCTGTTTCAACTAGCCCCACGCTCCCCAACACAATTTTCTAAAATAAAATAAAATAATTATAAAATATATATATAGCTGACTTATACCTTTACCATTATGAACAGGGATTATGTATTGAAAATGTCTATTTTTACCGATACATTGATGACATTATAATTTTTTATGTCAATAATTTTTCGCCTAATTTATTTAAATTTGAATATCCTTCTCACCTTACCTTAACTTATAATCATCTCAACAATAACTGTATTAGTTTCTTAGATTTAAAACTTAAACTTGATGGTAGTAAAATTTATACCGATCTGTATGACAAAAGACAAGATTTTAGTTTCAAAGTAAATTTATTTACACAATTTACCTCTTGTCTTCATATCTCTGTCTACAGAAATATTATTCTCAATCACCTCTTTCGTATACATAATCTTTGTTCAGATAGGTTTAAAAACAAAAATATCTCTCACATAATTAACGTTGCTACAAAAATGGGTTATCCCAAAAAATTTATTTATTCACTTGTTTATCAAAAAGGGTCTCTGTCTAACACACACACAAAAAAAAAAAAATAAAAAACCTAAGGTTTAATTAAAAAAAATAAAAAAAATCAGGTGGATGGGTGGGCAGATGTTTGATTAAGGAGGAAGGGTGGTGTTGTTTGGCTGGTTGGCTGGGAGGGTTTGATGCTGAATAAAATTTATTAAAAAAAAAAAAAAAAAAAAAAAAAAAAGTGGGGGGATTGCTGTAAGTTACATTGTTATTTTTTCTGGTTGATACTATGAATTTTGAACTCTTTTATCATTAAATTTTACTATGTGCTTCTGGCTACTGGAGGCTTCCCTTGTTAAGTTTGAACAATCCATCTATTTGCATAACAAAAATAAAATCTTATAAATATTAATAATTAAAAAAAAAAAAATCTTTTAAATTTTAATTTTTAATTTTAATTTATGATGATTGCATTATAATGCTTATCCTTATATGTATGCTCTTTGGCATTATTGCTTGTAATTGACTCTTCTTAAAACTTAACATTTAATACTTTGACTTCAAAATAAAAATATTTTTATTTTAATTTTTAATTTTAATTATTATTGATGACCGCATTATAATGCTTATCCTTATATGTGTGCTCTTTGGCATTATTGCTTGTAATTATGTCTTCTTAAAACTTAACACTTAATAATTTGACTTCAAAATAAAAATCTTAAAAATTATCTTAATCTTGCTGTTAATACTTCTAAATTATCTTAATCTTTCAGTCAATACATCTTATTTAACTGACTTAATGTTTTTATAGCTAACCGAAAGATGGCGCTTGTACTCAGTAGTCTTATACCTTCATTCTTCAGTCCTTATCTTAAACGATTTAATTATTAATATTTTTGGTACGATTTAATTTAACTCTACTAGTATTAATTTTAACATTATCATTTAATATTTACTCTGTGTATTTTATCTTTAATGTAATTGTTCTGAAGTATTTTCGATTAATCGATATCTGTCGAGCTATCATTTTAACATCAATTTAGGTTTTGACATCAACCATTTTTCCAGTTTGTGTTAACTGTTTTCCATGTGGTTACTCTGATTATTTCATGTTATTACTTTGGTTTCCTTTAAGATTTTAATTAATATTTATTTATTCTTTGTTTTAATTTAATTTTTCTCTTTTTTCTCATTCTTTATGGTTTTTTTGCTGCATTGATCGGGGCGTGAGATGATATAAATTGCTATGATTAGCAATATCGTTTTACGAAATCGTTGCAGCTTTCTCTGCTTTATGAAGTATGCGCCCCTTGAAAAGTATGCTTCTAATTTTAAGCATTTATATCCAATTGATTATGTGGTTTATTATCTTTTTTCTCTTTCACAAGTTTAATGGTCCTATCCTTCAGGTCGGCGTAAGTATTTTAAGTTAATATGGTAACTCATTGGTTCCTTATCTATATCGCAACTTTTTGTGTCATTCTTTCCTCTATGTTAAATTCAGTTCTATATTTTAGTGTGCTGTTATTGTTTTAGTTCTATTAATTGCTAAATTTTAAGATTAAATTTTATTACCTTATCTATTATATATATATATATATATATATATACCATGCTTTTAAATTTTCTGATGAATTATTAATAAAATA
Source organism: Salticus scenicus (assembly GCA_963930645.1). NCBI lineage: Eukaryota > Metazoa > Arthropoda > Arachnida > Araneae > Salticidae > Salticus > Salticus scenicus. Next base: position 372,064,901 of record OZ005650.1, read on the forward strand.
CGCGAGGATAAAAAATAATATATAAGCAATATTTTAGCACTCGGACTCAGTTCAGTGAGCTAATAACAATAATTTAAAAAAAAGTTTAATTTTTTTAAGGTTCACGTTTAATTAAATGTATTTATTTTTATGTCGAAAGAAAATAAACTCGTATTTTATTATTTTTTATTTATTTTTTTTATTATTATTTTTTTTGGGGGGGGCAACAATTAAATTATAGCTAATATTTTAATGGCTATTTTTCTTGCTATTAGGAGCTCATTATTTTCACATTTTAATTAATTAAAAGAAAACTATACGAAAATCCGAAAATCTGACTTAGAAGTATTCTGTTGTCACCGGTTTCTGAGCTACTGTGAAAGTTTCAAATGTCTAGCTAGTAGGGAAGTTAGTTAAAATTCGATTGCAAGATTTGTACCGGACAAACAAACGCACAAACAAACAAGAATAGAAGTTAATAAAAACATGGTAAAATAGGGGATTTCATTTCAAGAAGTACAAAATGTAAATCTATACTAATATTATAAATGCGAAAGTTTGGATGGATGTTTGTTACTTAATCACGCCACAACGGCTAAACGGATCTGGATGAAATTTGGTACAGAGTTAGAGAATAGTCTAGAATAGAACATAGGCTACTATTTATACCGGAAATTTGATTAGAATTTAAAAATTAATTAAAATATGAAAATAATAAACTGGTAATTGACTTAATATAAGCCATTTAAATTTTTAATTGTTGCCAAAAAAGTTTACGAGATACTTTTTACTTATTTAATTATTTTTTCAACATAAAAGGAAATATGCTTTCAAGCGAAAAATAAAAAAATACTAAATGTTAAATTGGTGAATGAGAAAATGACATCTTTAAAATAAAATAGTACAAATCTGGCATGTTTCTTCTGAATTTTATTTCATAGCATTTTTTTTATATACCACAACTTTAGACTTTTTTTTTTTTTTTTTTTTTTTGTACGGATGAATTATGTTTGACATAAAAGCTAATTCAGCATTATATTAAAGGTATATTTACTTATTGACAATTGTGTATATTTTTTAAAATTTTGATGCTGAAGTAGATCAGACATTTTTCGCCAAGGACAGCCACTTAAAGCTAAGTAGCGCATCACGTGTAATGTCGTTCATATATAACTGAGATTCAAGTATAACTAAATTATAAAGCATTGAAAAAAAGAAAGAAAAGAGAAAGATAGAAAGAAATAGGAACAAAAATCGGATAAATTATATTTTGGCCTAAAACGGCGACAAAAATTCAAAAGTCGCCAAGGGGAGCTATATTAAGGTTGTACCATGATCAGGTTTACATATTAATTAATTAATTAATTTTTTTATATACCAAAAATAATATTATAAATGCGAAAGTTTGGATGGATGTTTGTTACTCAATCACGCCACAACGGCTAAACGGATCTGGATGAAATTTGGTACAGAGATAGAGAATAGTCTAGAATAGAACATAGACTACTATTTATACCGGAAATTTGATTAAAAATTTTAAAATTAATCAAAATATGAAAATAATAAACCGGTAATTGACTTAATATAAGCCATTTAAATTTTTAATTGTTACCAAAAATGTTTACGAGATATTTTTTATTTATTTATTTACTTTTTCAACATAAAATGAAATATGCTTAAAAAATAAACAAATGAATAAATAAAAATAAAAATAAATACCTCGTAACCTTTTTTGGCAACAATTAAAAATAAGGCAAGATATTTTTTATTTATTTATTTACTTTCTCAACATAAAATGAAATATGCTTAAAAAATAAACAAATGAATAAATAAAAATAAAAATAAATACCTCGTAAACATTTTTGGCAACAATTAAAAATTTAAATGGCTTATATTAAGTCAATTACCGGTTTATTATTTTCATATTTTAATTAATTTTTTAAAAATCTAATCAAATTTCCGGTATAAATAGTAGCCTATGTTCTATTCCAGACTATTCTCTATCTCTGTACCAAATTTCATCCTGATACGTTTATCCGTTGTGGCGTGATTGAGTAACAAACATCCATCCAAACTTTCGCATTTATAATATTAGTATAGATTTATTTATTTTTCTTCTTTTTCTCCTGTTGCTTCACTCAGTAAAATTCTCTGCTAACGTGGGCAAATTTCTGAGACTAAATTCAAAATTTTAAAATTTTAAAAAGACTTCGGCTTTTTCTTTTTTCTTTTTGAAAAATTATTTTCATGTTTTTTTACATTTTCGATGGAGGTAGGTTGCGACCATATGCAGGTACTCCGAAGCAACTGCGTTGACGTTGACGTTATGTCTCTCACTATTTCGTAGTTATGTCATTTGAAAGTTGGGGAGTTCTTTTTGAAATACCCTGTATCTTTGTTTTCTGCTGGGTAAAAGTATTAAAATATGCTTCAAAGAAACACCTTTCATGGACCATAATTTATCTGAATTCTTTTTTGATCCTCCTTCCCTTCTTACGTGAATCAGTAGTGCTATTTAAAGCATTTAATTTACCCTAGGGAATATGCTAGCAATTCTGACAAATAGATAACATTATCAAGGCATTCATGAAGTAGTTACGTAAATAGGAGGATTGTCAGGCAGATAAATCAAACAGATAAAATATAATGAAACAGATGAAACGAATTGTTAAATTTTCCAGTAAAATTGAAAAATGATTAAAAATATCTCATTAAAAATAGATTGATAACCTTTATTGAATAGCAATAAACAATTCATTTCTTAAAATTTATATCTGTATTTTCAAAGTGTCGTGCCCACAAATTTCGGTACCAGGCGAACACTGAAAATGCGTAGCCCTTCATTCCGTGACACAATCATTTAAGCTCTAAAGTGTGCCTGCATTCGAAAGCGCATTACCGTGCAGGAACTGACCACCATTATTTACTGACGATTATGAGTCGCCATGGTAACTGCATTGTAAACTCCCCCACTCGATAGCCAGAGAAACTTTTTAATCGCCATTTGCGGCTTTTGTTAGAATTTTTGTAATACGTGCCGCTTAGAGCCTAATGCCGATATTCAACTTTGTAACAAATTTACTTTTTTTTAAATCTTTGAAAAAAGTGTCTGTTGCAATTCTCTGCATAGTTATAATACCGCGCAGTTTTCCTTCAGATTAGTTCAACGAAACTAACTATGCTAATTTTCACTTTTAGCTCCAGTTGAATGCTACATGTTATGAACTTATTTTATGTTTACTTTAATTAAATGCATGGTCTGTATAACGCATGGTTTAGCGGGTCGAAGTTTGAGGTTGAGATGGTTTTTACGTCGCATTCGAGCACGCAGTGGGTAAGGGTAATTGATGACGGTCTGGGATTCATTCGTAGAAGCAGTCCGGATTAAGGTTCCTATATATACGAGCTGGCGCATCAGGCATTTTGCTGCCTTAAGGCCGGTTTCCACTAGAGTTGGAGCTTCCAGGTCCAAAAAACCATTAATCACGCTCCGCACACAAAGAGCCAAATGTCTTGTCATCAGTTGTAACCTTTTTTTTATCAGATTGCGCAGTTACTTCAAAGGAAAACATACAAAATTGACAAAGATATCTGCCTCTCGCCCCTCAATTATCTCAGCTGGGGGTTAGAACCAGGGGCTTCCAACTACGTTCGAGGGTTTTGATCCCGGCTGACCATATCAAAGGATTCTGAATAGAAGCCGTCGAAAGAGCTCGCAGTGGAAACCGGACTTTAGGGTTGCTACATGTACCCACCGCGTTCCGTAGGTAAACAAACGGCAGCCATTATTTCTGTCATTTGAATTACTTTAGAGTTACTTTTTTAATCATTTTTCATAATTTTAGCTAATAAATTATGATATGGGAGATTGTTTAATGATAAATTGTTATAATCACTCAAGCAAACAACATAAAACGTTCAGATTTCTATAAGATAATTTAAGAAAAACAAAATAATATTACTTTTATTTACTTATATTTTTCTTTGTATTTCTGACACGCGCGAATGTAAAAATAAAAAGAATTACAAGATAAAAAGAATTTTTTACATACCATGTTTTTAAATTTTTTGTTATATATAAACGCTATCGTAGGCAGCGGGAACCCGGAACAATTGGCTAAAAGTATGGAAAAAATTCATTGCTATCGTGTTTTGAGCTATTATAAAAGTTTCAAATTGCTAGCTAGCCGGGAAGTTAGTTAAAAATCGACTGCAAGCTTTGTACTAATAACGCTGCAGAAGGCAGCAGGGTACCGAAGCAGTTGGTTAAAAATATTTAAAAAATGTATTTTCCCCGTGTTCCGAACTATTCTGAAAGTTTCAAATGTCTAGCTAATCGGGAAGTTAGTTAAATAAATTTTCTGTCATATCATATAAACGCTGCCGAAGGCAGTACGGACCTGAAGCAGTTGACTAAAAGTATTAAAAAATGTATTGTCACCGTCTTCTGAGCTATCCTGAAAGTTTCAAATGTCTAGCTAGTTGCAAGCTTTGTACTGGTAACGCTGCCGAAGGCAGCAGGAACCCGAAGCAGTTGACTGAAAGTATTTAAAAAATGCAATTTCACCGTGTTCTGAACTATTCTGAAAGTTTCAACTGTCTAGCTAGTCGGGAAGTTAGTTAAATAAATTTTCTGTCGAATCATATAAACGCTGCCGAAGGCTGTAGGGTCCTGAAATAGTTGACTAAAAGTATTAAAAAAATGTATTGTCCCCATGTTCTTAACTGTTCTGAAAGTTTCAAATGTCTAGCTAGTCGGGAAGTTAGTTAAAAATCGATTGCAAGATTTGTACTGCTAAACAAACAAACAAATAAACGAACAAGAATCGAAGTTAATAAAAACATGGTAAAAATAACCCTAAAATTAATGACTAAAGAATAACTTTCCGTACCCGGGTTCAATCCCCGTTAAGTCCTTTGAGATTTTTTTTAAATATATATAAATCTGTAAAAAAAATTGTTTAAAATAAATAATTTGCCATTTGTAAGTTTTATTTTAGCAATTATTTTCTATTTAATTATTCATTGAATTTATAACTTTTGTTTCAGTAAAAATTCAAATAAATACTTAAAAAATTAATATTTAAAAAAAATCTGGTGTGTCACTCACACGACTTTCTCTTACCCTGAAATTTAATACTATAAATACAGTTGGAGATTAAGAGGTAAGATAACGAGTACTGTTATGTAAAACTATGTTAAACAATTCAAATTAGGCTTCGGAAGAGTTTTATTTGATAATTAGTTCTCTGTGAGGGGGGCTACCGCCCCCATCAACCCCCCGTTTTATTAATGCACCTACATTTATATAGAATTTAATTCGGCTATTAAAAAATAATTCTGTTTTTAAAAAATAATTTATTAAAATTATTATTTAAACAAATCCTCTTTTATGATAATGCAGACGATTTAAATTGTCTGCATTATCATAAAAGATGATCCATATTATAGAAGTAGTATAACATTAACTAAATATATATATATATATATAAAAAAAAAAAGGTTTCGGTTAAAAATGAAAAAAATCGATAACTTTATTTTAAATTATCGCAGATCGATGGTTCGACCCAACCATTCATTTTAAAGGTATTGGCGAGCTCTTTTGAAAGATACCCATCATGAAAATTTATTCCCCTCGAGGGGTGACTTCCCCCCTGGGGGGGGAGGCGATGCTCCCTCATATACAAAATTTTTTTCCCAGTTGATTATATATATTATAAATAATTCTTGTAAATTTCATAATGATTATTAAAAAATAATTCTCTTTATGCACATTTATATGAAATTTTGTCCTATACTACCATGTTAAAATTTTAGAAAAAGCGGGATGATATTAAATGATAAGTCAATAATATTGGAATTGATTTTTTTCGATGATGTGGCCGAAAATCGTCTTCAATATACTTAGAAAATATTGTTATACATTATGGTAGAAGTAGAAGATACTAACAGAGCTCTCTTTTGTTTATTAATGCGTACTCAGTGCTTTTGATGGCGCTTCCTATACTTCTTGTAGCAATAAAAAAAATATTTTTAATATTTTCCAACAAAGTTAAAAACTTTTTAGGAAATCGGTGTGTCTGTGTGTAACTCCTAAACATCTTCAGAATACTTTGAAACTGATTTATGCTATTCAGGATGAAGCTAACATTTTATCAGTTGAAATAAAGTATGTATAAGCTCTACTGGTTTGAATATATACAGGGATTATTTTATATATGTATATATATATATATATATATATTTATATTAAGCTTAAATGTTTTTTTTTTTTTTTTTTTTTTTTTTTACTTACATAATAATTAATTAGAAGGAACTTTCTATTTACAGAATATCAAAATGTGATATCGTGCCGAACTCTAGATATATCATGTTATACTGCAGGTGTCACTTTTTTTAGCAACCCGTTATTATCTTCTGATTGTTTAGAGAATCGTCTTGCTTTGAATTTTTCTAAATCAACACAATAACATTAAAAAATTAAACATTCATCGGAATTATTTGTGACAGAGAAAATAATGCAGTAGGACGCAGGAATAAAAGTAACAGGTTACATACTCATTTCCGGGTTAGAAGTAAGGTAACCATAGAAACGAAACCTAATGCCATCCCATCCATTCTCTTCCATAGGAAAGTAATGCAAATTTCTTGTGAATGGACATTGGTGAGTTGCTTTTTCTCTAATCTTTTTTTTTTTTTTTTTTTTTTTTATTGCCTACATATAAAAGTATTTGGAATAGACGTCAGAGTGAGTTTTTCTTTTCCCTTTCTGTCTTTTGAGGGCTGAAAGTGCTGTTCTATGTTGGGGATTAAGTTTTTTTTTTTTTTTTTTTGAGGTGTAGGAGGGATGGACGTTGAAATATATTGAGTGGACAGAGCTCTGAAGAAGTACGCTTATCTGTTTTTCTTCTCTTTTTGAAAGGTTTTTATCAAATGTGCCGGAGGTGGGGAGCAGATAATTCCCTCACGCAATCATTGTTATATTGAAGTTATTTCGAAACACAGCTTCCGATGTAATAGAATAACTTGTCTCACTCTGAAAATCAAAATGAATTATTTAGATCCAATTAGTGCAGTTCTGTGCTCTGTACGCAAATTGATATTCTCATTCAAACAGATTAATTTACATTTAAAAATAAATAAATAAATAATAATAATAATAATAAATGCGCTTGAAATTATTTTAATAACATCCCAACTTATGCATGTAGATTGCTTAAACAACAAAGAAAGATCATACGTTTTGCATACGTTATACAATACTTTTCAATTGTGCGCATAACATAACCTACATTGAATTTCGGGCCATTTTCATTGTTATCTTTTCAAGTTACTGAAATTTATTTCCGTAGCCTGGGAAAACAAACATTCATGCTAATCATATCCTATTCAACAAGAAGTATGCTTTTGTGCATTGAATGAGGTGCAATAATTTTGTTATGTTTTGTGCAGTACAAAAGCATTAAAATAGGCTTTAAAAAAATACCTTCTCATAAACTGCATTATACTGAAATAATTTGGCCGTAGACGAACCAGAATACTGATATGAGTAGCATTTTCAATTGCAAAAATGCTACTCATAGTGGCCTACTCTGAGTGACATATACCATTTTCAAGACATTTAAAGGTAATCACGGTAATGAGAGCACGAACTAGACAGACAAATGGAATTCTTAAATACTATTCAACTTTGTTGAGTGATTGGTTAAAAAAACTTTTCAGGTTTGAAATTTTTTTATTTTAAAGTATTATTCAACAACTAAACCAAGCAGTAGCTATCGTTGGAGACTCGTGATTGCCATTTGCAATAAATCAATGACCAAAAACGAACGTAACAATCTTTTTGTATAACGCGAATTTTAAATAGTATCATAGTCTCAAAAATAACTGCGTTGGGAAAAAAAAAAAAGATTAATATAAAAAGATTGTTTCGTTTTCTTAGCTCTTGTTTTAGACGCATAAGACACCCACACCATGCACTTGCCTGAATCCTGCTTGTAACTCACAATAAATATAATTTGTGGTCGAAAGACGAAGCTAATTATAAAAAAGTATTTCAAGTGCATATTTTCGATTAATTTGAAAAAAAAAAAAATATTTACATTGTATTTAATTTATGAAATTAAATTAATTAAACATATATATATATTATTATTATTATTATTATTATTATTATTTTCTTTTTCTTTTTTCCTTTGTAAGTTTCAAATTAACCCGTTAACGCCCGAATTAATTTTGCAAAATATTATTAGCTGATTATTTCACTTCTAAATTAATATAGACAACTCACAGTAAAATATATTAACTTAAACAATTCTTCTGATAGTTTTAAATTTAAAGACTATCCTCATTTATTGACGTTTAGTGTTCTAGCGAGAAAACTTCGAGATAGAAAAACTTTGAGATAACAGATTAATTTCCTATTATATGTTGACAAAGATCTCGAAAGTAATGTACTATAATATATATTATTATTCAACTTGATTTAAGTTAGTATACCTGCGCAAAAAAAAACAAATATATATGCAACGAATGAAAAATCATAAAATGACTATACAAATTATGAAATAATAATTAATAGTAGGCACATAAAACTTTCAGGGGTCATTTAGAGTGACGCTATAAACTATCACTAAAAAGCAGAAATCATTCCAAGAAACCACAAAAATATACGTGCCATTTTATTAGCTGTCCTCAAATGGGGACACTGGCGCTAGCGGGTTAATATGAACAACTAAAGCGTTTCAAAGTTTTCTTAAGTTGATTTACCATACATTATATTAATGGCATCTAAGTCGAATAGTCCATGTTAAAGGTTTGGCATTTGAAGTAACTTTGCAAATCATAATTTATTGTCCCGATGTAGTTAAGTCAGAAGAGTTTATGTACAAATGCATCGGGAACAAGAGGGCTATATGTGTGAAAAATGTAATACGTTAAAAGTTGATATTAAGTTGTTTTTAACATGATAATTATCATCTGTTATGTGAATTACTGTGTAATAGTGTTATGTGAATAAGTTTTTGCCAATTCATTTAGAGATATTACAAACATGATCTCATTAGTTTTTATTTATTTATTCTTTTAAATAGTTTTTCTACTGCGAATATACTATTTTTATTATGTCAGTATTTTTTTTTTTTTTTTTTTAAGAAAAACGTCGGTTTGCACTTGAAAGAGTTTCTTTATAAGTCTAAATTACGCCCATGAATGTGTGCAGCACCACTTAACGTGTGTTTCCCGGAATCAAAGTTACTCTACTTTATAAAGGACCTCGACGATGGTGTAAAATTTGTGTTATTTAATATGCTTTTAATTTCAGGAGGAAAAAAAAATAATAATGCATTAAATCGTAATAAAATGTAAAAACAAATTTTGATTTTTTTTTTTTTAATTATTCCTTTATTTATTTCATTAATAATTTAATTTACTTATTTTTGAGAGGGGTGTCAATTCACGGTCTTTTTTTTTTTTTTTTTTTTTTTTTTTTTTTTTTTAATCACTAAGACTAAACCAAAAATCAAGGCGTAGCCAAGGAAAGCTAAGAGGGCTTGACTGGCCCCACCCCCTTCCTTCCTCAGATACTTCGAAATCAAATAAATTATCATATTTGACCAATGAAATAAACTAGTAAATCTGTTTCACATTCCCGAGTTGCTAGGGCATTCATGCTAACATTAAACATTATTATTAACCCCTTGCAGTTAATGTCTCTGATTGCTTCTGCTGGGCAGTAAAGTGATTTGTAGCGGATTATGAACATTCATGCCGAGACCGGAATTCGAACCCGGCACCTTGCAACTGAAGACCAGAGCGCTAAAATGAACTCTTCTATTTGGGATATGAGCATCCATAAATTCCATTTTTAAAGTACATAAGCTAAATGTTCTGTATGGTCTTGGCCGGATGATAATGATTTTGAGAAAATGTAAGGACTAGGCGACCAAAACAACAGCTAACCTTCCCTCGAGAGATAAATAATCGGTTCAGAAACTATACTAATTCTAGCGATCCTCTTTTGATTTTTTGTCCAAAAACAGAAGCCTTTTTTACCCCCAGCTGTTTACGCGATGTCACTTCCGGCACAAGACGTAACGAGATCACGTTTTTTGGACATCTGGATTCATTTCTGATATAATAAGTTGGAGAGACTGAATTAGCCACGCGGGTAGCCACGTAAACATGACCTGAGCGGTCGTGTTATTGATTGTCATCTCCGATGTGATACTCGCTTTTTAGTGGGAGGGGAGGGGGGTGTTTTTTTAGACAGGAGGTTATCCATCCCGCAATCCTTTGTTGACTTGCGTAGTGGGTGGACAAAACAGGAACCGAACTGACAACAGGTTCGCACCCTTTTCCATTTTTTATAAGGAACGGCAAAAACGAGGAAGTAGACATGTGATGACATCTGGGGAAAAAAAAGATGGGGAAAGGGGTTATGAAAGAGGTTGTAATATATGGCGAGGATGCACACTTTTGGCAAAAAGAAATATATCTGCTCAGTTAACCCTTGAACCAACCATTATTTAATTACAAAAAAAAAAAAAAAACTTGAGTAGATTTAAGTAGATTACGCTTAGAATCCCGTACGGTAGGGTAAAACCCTATAGCTGACTCGAAACAAGACAAAAATTTTTATCAATCAAAGACCGAATGTATATATATATATATATATATATATATATATATATACTATCTGATTTTGCTTGAAATCTCCTCTAGTTACAATAACAATAATTCCTCTAAAAGTCAATTAATATATTTTTTCCTTTTTAGATTATAAAATAAAGGGAATTAGCAAAGTTATACAATGGGGAAACCCTTTTGATAAAGTTAAATCAACATTTAAAAGGAGATATTTATTTGCAGTAAAAGAAATAACAGCGCTATGTAAAAAGCATTAATAATATGATAAATGATTCGGCTGTAATTCAGCCCTCATCAGTGTCTAAACGCCACAAGCACAACAGTTACATTTCAGCAACTAAAAATCTAATTTTTAATGTATTAACTTAAAGTGTCAAAAACTAAAAAAAAAAAAAAAAAAAAAACTATATTTAAAGGGGACTAATGTGCAAGTTGTACCTGACGGGACTAAAGTGAAAGTTGTACCTCAAGGGACTCATGTGAAAGTTGAACTTCACGGGACTAATGTGCAAGTTGCACCGAACGAACAAACTATTTCTTTCAACGAAAATGCCTACTAACCCTGGACGATAGGTCTAATATATCGTATCATATTATGTATCATATTTATGGTAACATAACTCAGTACTTATTTCGCTTCCTTCTTCGACTCGTTTTAATACGCATTTTTCATATGCATGAGCAGCCCCCGAAAAACAAAAGCATTAAATCATTAAATTCATTTTCTTTTTACTTATTTTTATTTCATATTATTTCACGCGCACTTTTTATTTCCTAATTCAAAATTATTAAAAAAAAAAAAAAAAAAAAAAAAAAAAAAAAAAAAACTTTTTCGATATCGCTTGTAACGATACTGATTATTATTAATTTTCTTTTCTTTTTCTTTCAATAATAATAATAATAAAAAGATTTCGATGCAATTCTGGCAAAAGCAGAATTTAGTTTAGGACGGAGGCCTATTAGTTTTTTTTTTTTTTTTTTTTTTTTTCTTTTCTTTTTTCAAATTATAACATCGCTTTCAAATTATTCAATTATATTTTCGATAAATTTTAGATTTCGACAAATGTTCAACTATCGAAATCGACAACGCAAAAATCCCAGATTGAGACTAATAGGCCCTCAGTCCTAAAAAATGAATTAGTAATTATTTTTAACTATTTGTGTAAACTTTATAGAAGCTTATTCACTTTGCTAGAACTAACTTGTTAAAGACTACACCCTAATTAAATCCAAATCCGATCTTCAGAAAAAGAATTCGAATAAACACTCAAATCAAAAGAAGAACAAGTAATATCACTTTGCAAAAAACAATTTATTTGCTTTCTGCACTTTATACTAGCATTAGCATAGCAAATTAAATAGACTACTTGTATAATGAAGAAAAATCGTATTCTCTTTTTTTACTTCAAAAGTGTATGAAAATGATTAATCACAGCTCTAGTAAAAATAAAAGAGATATAATACTTTGTCGTATATTTTTTGACATCTTACACGGACGTATATCTAAAGAACAAACTTTCATTAAATTATTTATTTTAATTTATAATTGTTGCCAAGAAAATTAAACTTTAAATTTTACATCTACTTTTTAAGATAGCACGCGATCGTGTTTTATATAAAAATCAAATCATTAAATTCATATTTTTATTTATTTTTATTTCAAATTATTGCACGCGCACTATTTATTTCCTAATTCAAAATTATTAAAAAAACTTTTTCGATATCGTTTGTAACGATACCGTATAAATTTTCTTTTATTTTCCTTAAAAAATAAAAGATTTTGATGAAATTCTGGCAAAAGCAGAATTTAGTTTAGGACGGAGGGCTATTAGTTTTTTTTTTTCTTCCCAATTATAACATCGCTTTCAAATTATTCAATTATATTTTCGATAAATTTTAGATTTCGATAAATTTCCAACTATCGAAAATGATTTCGACAATTGTCCAACTATCGAAAGCGACAACGCAAAAATCGCTGTCTGAGACTAATAGGCCCTCAGTCCTAAAAAGAATTCACGAGCACTCCGAAACCGATTAGATGCAAGACTGGGGTCCCTAGCAAAGGTAGCCAAACCATGCGGCTCGCGATGAAATTAAAGATATTTACAATTTGACAACTTTGGCTAATCATAATTATACACCAGAGAACCCCCGTTTAAAAGTAATAAGTAAGAAAACTTTGTATAAACACCATAAAATGCAAAAAACTCGCAACAATTGTTTCAGGTCGAAAGAAGACACGAGCCTTCGACAGGAGAACAAAGTAGGCAGGAGTGGTGAAACAAAAGGGCAACGCACAAAACCGAATTATGTGATGAGTAAAACAAATAAAATTGAACGTCAAAATAAATACTGGAAACAAAAAAGAGAAAGAATATGAATAAAATAAAATAAAATCCTTATTTTTTTTTTTTTAAATAAATCAATAAACCAAATGAAAACAGGAATTATGTGAGTAATTTTCAAGCATCAGACAGGAAAGGTGTGGAAGAAAAATCATTACCAAGATTTTTCGAATTTGTAAATTTGTAAAAAGCTTTATGGAAATCCAAATGTGAAGAGGAGAAAGGAGAAGGAATGGTGTTAGCTATAGAAAAGTCAAAACAATGACCATGAGAGTAGTAGTGGGAAGCAATAGAAGATTTTTAAATCCAAACTGTGAAAGAATTTCAGAAATTTTAAAAGAGAGAAGAGAATAAAAAGGTAAAACTACAGGAATGAGACCATGATCATTCAACTTGGAAAGAGAACGTTTAGATTTTTTGAATTTGTATAGAGCTTTATCGATGATTGAGGAATTATAGCTCTGAGAAAGAGCAAGAAATTTTAAATAATTAATTTCTTTCAAAATACCAGAAGAATCAGAACAAATGTGTAAGATCCGAAAAACAAAAGTATAGAAAGCAGACATTTTATGTTCAGAAAATGTTTTAGAAATTTTTCACACATGCAAATTTAGCTTTCGATCACGTTTTATTTCACGATTTTATTTACGTGTAAATATAATCATTTTTTGAAAATACATTGCAGGGGTGTTTGAGTTCCGGTTTTAGGTTGATTTCTTTAGACATCGAAAGGGGTGGCCTATTGCAGGGGTGGAAAATTATCGCAAAATTCATACCGGTATTTATGAGACAAAATTTTCTTCTTCTTTTTTATAAGTAGAGAGAGATTTTAAAGAAATATCGGTACGAATTCTGCACCAATTTTCCACCCCTGCCTATTGCAATCACTTCATTTATCTATCTATCTATCTATAATGAAAATTTTGTCATCACGATAACTCCCGAAATAATACTCCAAATCGAACCAAACTTGGACAACGATCTGATCTTATAAATAATATCTTAGACGAGTTTGTTAACCAAGTTGCTCCGACTTTTTGTTTTCAAGTGGCGGCCACTTGAAAATTTCAAATCCACATTGTGAAGTGTATTTAAAGCCAGATTTGTTTGAATTTTGATGTAAATATACGTAACTTAAGGGTCACAATGAAGTTTATTAATGAACTTTATCCGCCATTTTTAATAAAGTGGCGGATATCTTAAGTTAAGCGGGGCCACTTGAAATCAGGCTACCACTTGAAAATTTAAAATCATGATAACTTCCGAAATAATACTCCAAATCGAACCAAATTTGAACAGTGAACTTATCTTATAAATAACTTATGTGAGTTTGTTAACCAAGTTGCTCCGCCATTTTGTTTTTAAGTGGAGACTTCTTAAAAATTTCAAATTGTAAAAAGCGTATTCCGAATTTGTTTCCATTTTGATGTATACATAGACCAATATAAGTGTCTCAATGTACTTTATTAATGAACTTTATCTGCCATTTTTAATAAAGTGGCGGATATCTTAAACTAAGCAGGGCCACTTGAAATCAGGCTACAACTTGAAAATTTAAAATAACGATAACTTCCGAAATAATACTCCAAATCGAACCAAAATTAGACAATGTCGTAACTTATCTTATGAGTATCTTGAATGAGTTTCTTAACCAAGTCACACCAACATTTTGTTTTCAGGTGGAAACCACTTGAAAATTTAAAATTCCCACTGTAAAAAGCGTATTTGAGACCGGATTAGCTCGAATTTTGATGTATACATAGACTATATAAGGGTCACAATGAACTTCATTAATGAACTTTATTCGTCATTTTAAACAAAGTGCGAGTGTTACAAACTAAGCGAGACAAACTGAAATTAAGCTACCACTTGAAAGTTAAAAAACATAACATTTTAAACTCTCATTCAATTCGAACCAAAGTTGGACAGTGATCTTATCATATAATTATCTTGGATGAGTTCACTGGACAACATCTTGTTTTCAAGTTGCGGCCACTTGAAATTACACAGCCACTTGAAAATGTGCCATCAAGATAACTTTTAAAATACTAGATTGATTCAAACAAAAGTTGGACAGTGAACTTATGGTTCAAATATCTTGGATACGTTCGCTTGATAACTTGATCCGCAATTTTATTTCCAAGTGGCGGCCACTTGAAAAATTTTTTATGATAACTTTTGTAATACTGAATCAATTCGCATCAAATTTGAGTAGTGGATTTGTCATTCAAATATCTGAGATAAATTCGCTAAGCATCTCACTCCGCCTTTTTTTTTTCCAAGTGCTCTCTTGAAATCACGGTGCCACTTGAAAAATTCTTATCACGATAATTTTTGAAATAATGATTTAATTTGAACTGAAGTTGGACAAAGAACTTATCATAGAATTATCTTGTTTGATTTTGCTGGACAAGTCGCTTCGCCATTTTGTTTCCAAGTTGCAGCCACTTAGACTGCCGCTTGAAAATTTGTCATAACAATAACTTTTGAAACACTGCACTGATTCGAACCAAAGTTGGACAGTGAACTTATGCTTCAAATATCTTCCTCCATTATATTGTTTCCAAGTGGCGGCCACTTGAAAATTTGTTATCATGGTAACTTTTGAAATATTTAATTCGTTCAAACCAAAGTTGAAAAATGAATTTATCATTCAAATATCATCAAGCCCATTATCTATCATCAAGTCCATTAATAATTTGTACCCGCCATTTTGAAACTAAATGGCGGCTACTTGATAAGAAGAAAGAAATCACCCTACCCTTCCGAATGAGCCGGAAGGACTTATTTTTATTTTATTTTCTACCAGTAATTACGAATTATATTTTTGGTTATAATAAATTGCTATTGCTATACTTTACTAGAAAACTATCAGTACTATACCTGTTCAAAAATTCTGGTAGCAAATTCAGGGGACAAAAACACTCCTGACAATGGTTCATAAAAGGGACAAAAATTGTAAAACTATTTTAGCAAAGAAACAGATTAATTTACTCAAAAGGAAGAAACGTGTACAATGCATCTAAAAAATTTTCACTTCAAAAAGTTGGACTGACCATTGATCTCGGATCATCCAATTAAACTGAGACTCAACGATATAAATAATAATCATAATAAGTAGTAGTAGTAGTAGCGTTCTAAATCAGTAACTGGACTCAGAAGACCCGTCCCCTTGTCTTCCAAATCAATTACTAAAAGAAAGAACTGAAAACGAGGCGTTCCGCTTCCTGTGCGATGGCTGAACCTGAAGGGTTGACTTCGGACGGTGAAACAACATGTACAGGTTACTGCTGAAGGGGAAATTTGCAAAGAAAATGTGACTTTTCAGTGCGATATTTTTAAACGATATTTATTTGACTAGTGCCATAGACCTATTTTTTTCCATCTGCAATTTCTCGTGGTCGCTCATTTGGTATTATATCATAAGATTTTTTTTTCTTTTCTTTTTCTTTTCTTTTTTTTTTTTTTTTAGCGCTAAAACCTTTATATATTTCAGTTTGCAGTTTTATGTCATTTCCAATTTTATAGAGCTTATGGAATAATTTCTTTTTTTTTTTTCTTTCTTTCCGTTTTTTTTTTTTTTTTTTTTTAATGTTTCATTCGGTTAAAATTAATAATTTGCAAGATTTTTCAAAAACAAAAATGCGCTTTATAACTTTTTATTTTTTTCTTACTCATATCTGATAGAGAAAGCATAGTTTTTCTGTTAATTTTGAAAAAATGAGTTTGTGTTATATTTACGCATTTTGAGGTCCGCTAAATCCAGAAAACAGGTTTTTAACAGTTTGTCTGTGTATCTGTTATCAGAATATCTCAAGAACAAATGAAAATAAGAAGTCCAAATTCGGTAATCTAAATCAGTGTTACACTAGAATATTACATTAAAATTTTCGCTGAAGTTAATCAAATGGTTCGTGTACAGGGCATCTGTGAGAATTCAAGTACATTACTTGTATGGAAAAAATTCTGATAGGTACAGTTTAACATCTGTTGGCTGCTCTCAACAAAATGAAATTAATATATATTTTTTTACATGTATAAAAGCATGTTTCACGTAGAAGATGGTAGGAAAATTATTCACCATTAAATTTTCAACGCTGATTTATTTTTATTTTATTAATTTTATTTTATTTAATTTATTTTTGTTTTTAAATTATAATAATGCGTTTTGAGGAAAGATAAATTAATTAGCGGTTGAAATTATCTTATCAGCAAAACTTAAAACAGAGATTTGAGGGAAATTTAAATTTAGTATTTTGAAATTCATATGAGGTTGCCAAATTTGAGGAAAGTAGCTAACTGGTAAAAATTGTGTAAATAAATTTTATTTTTATTTTTAAAAATAAAAACAGCCTTTAATCTTTTATAAAATTGTAGTAACTGTACTCAAACGGGGGATTGAGAAGGGCAGTAGATCCTCCCACTCCCCCCACAGAATTATATGTGAAAAAAAAAAACTGTCCCTAAACCTTTTTAAAATTATTTTTAATGTGGATGCATATACTTTACCTGTTATCCTACCCCTTAAATTATAATCTACATTTATGGTAATGAAAATGAAGGGTAAGAGAAAGTTGTGTAAATGCCACATCAAATTAGTTCTTTGATATTTATTTTAATTAATTAATTAATTATTTTATTTTATTTATTTACTTTATAAGAAGGGATAGTGACATTGAATGAGTGAAAATAACGTCATTTTGGCAAAATGCATACCGAAAAATTACGACAACGATTTTTTACTTCTGCTTCATTTATCGTTCCCATACTAAAGAAAGATCTTTCAATAGGTAAAAATAAAATTATTGTCACACAGTCTTAAAATAACTTAAGTATTTAATGAATAAAGAAATTAATTTCTCATTTTTATAGTTCTATTCTCCCAGCTTTCCATTTGTATAGCCATTCATATAGTACACTTTATGAAATAAATCTCGATGTCTGCCATTGTAGACTTGTGAGGCTTTTTTTTTTGTTTTGTTTTTTTGCAACATTTTGAAGATTTTTTTCTGAATTATACGCCTTTTAAAGTAGCTAAATTCTGTCAGAGAAGTTTTTATTTATTTTTTTTACATGAAATCAAAATGAACGCAGTATTGAATCAATTACAAAGAGAAAATCTTATACAATGAGTACGATAGAGTAGAATACCGTCGGTGGAGTCCACCACTCACTGGACATAAAATAAACATCACCACTCGAGTCACAAAAAGGTAGCTTTTGAAGATATATTGCCGCTCGAAATTTATGATGACTACCCTCAGAGAGATTTATATTGGCGACGACGGCTTCGAGTGTCATCGCCAAGCGTGTTTGCGCAACACGCGGCACAACAACGGGGACCATTTGGGGAATGAAAGGGTCCCTAATGGTGACCTAACCCCATCTTTGGTGCATCCATTGTGGTGCGGGGCGGTCTCACGATCACCTAATACGGAACGTGCCACAATGGCGTAACGATGTCCTGTCCGTGACCGATTCGCCAAAACGGTCGCCCCAACTATTACGGGAGTCAAAGAGTAACGTCGACTCCTTTCTTTATGGGGCTGATGAATGACGATCTGGTTAAAAAAAGCAGTCGAACATCCATAACAAGATACGAAGTGTCATGCCCTCGAGTTCATCAATAGGACCATTTCTAGATTCTCGTTGTGAATTAAAGAGGCAGTACATCTGATTTCTGATCGTCGGGACAGGATATATTTTTCAATAAGTTGTTGTTTTCACAGTACAATTGTAATTAATAATTACGTAATTTAGAAATTTTAACAGTTAATATCATGCATAATGATCGTATTCATTTCGTGAGAGGAAAAAAAAAAAAAAAAAAAAGCTGTGCAACAAAATTGTAGAGTGAAAAAAACTTTATAACTTTGCCCTTTTACTAAGGCAGTTAGGAAAAAGATTATCTGAAAATTAAATTTTAAAATTCTACATATTTAGAAAGGAAATTTAATTCTGAATCAATTGATAGAAGTACTCTAACTGCACGATAAATATTGATATACCATAGAAAATGCACGAGTAAATAACCCTTTAATCTGTGATATAAATGCTGTACCATTAAATTGCTTAATATCAAAATGAAGTCTTTTTTTTTTTTTTTTTCTTTTTACGTTTGCGCGTCGAATATATCAACAAGAACAAAAAATGATGCGATGCGCATCGATTATTAACACTTTCCAACTGTACGTATTCTTTGTATTGTTTAACCTTTAATGTTCTTTCCCTACGTTACCACACAAGGGTTAGACAGAAGAACAGAAAGGCAGAGACATGGACTAATTGAGTTCATAATCACTCTTAAACATTGTCGGAAAGTGTTAAAAGTACTTAACACAAACGGAAATGCAATTCCAGCAATTTACAATTACAGCCGCTAATGTATCTGAATACTTTAGTGTAACCCTGTAAATCTTAACGCTAATCATATCATATACTTCAGAAACAATTATTTTAGCATACTAACAATAAATATCAATTTCATTATGATTTTTGCAGTAGAAAATTATTTAAATCTGTATAAAAAATTCTCTCCTAAAACGCAGTGAACTGGCATTTGTTTGGGTATCCCTGTATACAAATCATTTGTACTGAGTCTGTTAACCCCATTTTAAATATGGAACATTTTATAGTGAATTTGAATAACATATATCATTTTAAAAAAAAATCTGAAAATTTTTACGGACACTGGGGCGGGCATACTGACAGTCAGACAGACAGTTCAACTAATTCAAATCATATTCACTCTTAGAAGTTGTCAGAAGGCGTTAAAAACGCTTACTGCAAACTAAAATGCAATTCCAACTAATTTTCAATAATAGCCCCTAACGTAATTGAATATTTTTGTGTGTCACTGTAAATCTTAATACTTATCCTACTATATTCTAATATAAAGTATTCTTTTTGTGCATGTGAATAACATATTTAAATTTCATTAAAATTTGTGCAAAATAAAGATATAAAAATATGTTTTATTTAGTAGTTGTAGAAATACCTCTCATAGAATGCAATGCTCATTTGGAATACTTTCGAGTGTCCCTATGCACAAATCAGTAGTGGCACTTACTTTATTTTAAATAGGGAACATCCGATAGTGAACTTGCTTAACATATATTAGTTTCAAAATTTCATTATTATTTATGGGAGATAGAGTGCGGACAGACAGACAAACCGAAGTCATAAACATTTTTCAACTTTATTGGAAAAAGAGTTGAAAAAACATTTAAGGTATAGGTTCAAAGTTTTAATCCGATAAAAAATTTTCATAGCTATTTTTTCATATAATTGCGAAAATGAATCGTTATCTTGAAATTGATAAAAGTTTTAAGATTTAATGTAATATAAAAATTCGAGTTTTATTATTGTTATTATTATTATTAAAAACTAATTAATCATAACGTAATTAAATATTCATGAAGATTTTAATAAAAATTATAATACAGAGTATCGTGTTTAATTTAAGGCAGAAGTCGAACTCCCCGCCTTTTTTTTCAGGACTCTTTATAAGATGAAAATTTGCCTCTTTTTTTGCTACCACTATTCGTACAGAACTGTTCTGCTACCACTGATACAGAAATGTTTATCCTATTTTTATAGTAATTTGCCGTGATTAACAGGATAAAGGTTATTATATAAAATTAGTAGTAGCAATTAAGGCAGAAATTTCTCATCATTTAAAGTGTGCTGAAGAAATTGCGGGGAGACGACTTCTGATTTAAACCTTCATCTACGGACGGTACCTTCAAATACTGTTAATATAAAAAACATATAAAATCGAATTTATAGAGGGAATACCAAGTATTTATAATAATCTGGTGTGTCACTTACACGACTTTCTCTTACCCTGAAATTTAATACTATAAATACAGGTTGGAGATTAAGAGGTAAGATAACGAGTACTGTTATGTAAACCTATGTTAAACAATTCAAATTAGGCTTTGGAAGAGTTTTATATGATAATTAGTTCTAAGTGAGGGGGGCTACCACCCCCTCAACCTTCCATTTCATTACTGCACCTAAATTTATATAGAATTTAAATCTTTTATTAAAATTAAAAGTTTACTTAAAATTATACGGACAATTTTCACACGCAACATTCCTTGAAACTTATCAATCTTGATCAAACTTTCCCAGCAACAAACTTATATTGACTTCAAAGTACAACATTTGGATCTCCTAAAATTATTCATTTTTAAGTCACTCTAAGAGACACAGACAAAGATCAAACGTTAAAAAACTTGACTACGGTAATCAGGAAGCCCCAAAACGTGTAAATATACAAAAAATGTGATGTGGGCACCACATGACTTCCTTATACACCTTTAGAAATATATACATAATGTTACAAAGCATTGTCATTTGACCCAAGACAGATGGCTAAAAATATTTTAAAAATGCATTATCACCGTGTTCTGGGCTTTTCTGAAAGTTTCAAATGTCTAGCTAGTCGGGAAGTTAGTTAAAAATCGATTGCAAGATTTGTACAGGTAACGATGCCGAAGGCAGCAGGGATCCGAAGCAGTTGGCTAAAAGTATTTAAAAAATGCATTTTCACCGTATTCTGAACTATTCTGAAAGTTTCAAATGTCTAGCTAGTCGGGAAGTTAATTAAATAAATTTTCTATTGAACCATATAAACGCTGCCGAAGGCAGCAGTGACCCGAAACAATTTGCTAAAAATATTTAAAAAGTGCATTGTCACAATGTTCTGAGCTTTTCTGAAAGTTTCAAATGTCTAGCTAGCTAGTCGGGAAGTTAGTTAAAAATCGATTGTGAGATTTGTCCAGGTAACGATGCCGAAGGCAGCAGGGATCCGAAACATTTGGCTAAAAGTATTAAAAAAATGCATTTTCACCATGTTTTGAACTATTCTAAAATTTTCAAATTTCTAGCTAGTCGGGAAGTTAGTTAAATAATTTTTCTGTTGAATCATATAAACGCTGCTGAAGGCAGCAGGTATCCGAAACAGTTGGCTAAAAACATTTTAAAAATACATTGTCAACGTGTTCTGAGCTTTTCTGAAAGTTTCAAATATCTAGCTAGTCGGGAAGTCAGTTACAAATCGATTGCAAGATTTGTCCAAATCGTTTTTGAGTTATTACCGTTTTTTGATACATTATGGCCAAAACCTTTGTATTTTTGGTCATTAGGAACCTAATTTTTCCTAAATATCTCCAAAATAGAAAATCATACAAAGTACAAAAAGGGAGGTGCACAACTAGATGTTATAACAAACCTATGTACCAATTCGCAACTTTCTACATCCAACCGTTTTTGAGTTATATGAGTTATATGAGGTGTACAACTAGACATCATGACAGTCACACGTATAAATTGGGATCATTCAGTGTTCATTCGTTTTCGAGCAATGTGAAATACAAAATCCATTTCGCAAATCGGGATTACTATACTTCCTTATACTTTGCATAAGGAAGTAAAGACAAGCGATGAATATTTAGCTTAAAAACATACATTATTTACCATATCTCTATGAAGAATTTATTTCAATTCCCGAACAGCTTTTCTAGAAATGGTAAAATATTATTAGTAAAGCACATCCACTAACAACGAAAAAGAAAGCCCTGTATATCTTTCGAAGATTATATACAGACCACATGGTGCATCTAAATATAATCCTATAGTAATCATACATGGTCCAGCCTGAAATATAGTTCGATCAATTTGCAACGATTGTCGCACTTTTATCTAGTTCTTTTGTGTAGCCCTGTAAACGAACAGTAAATGATTTCCGTGCCCTACTCTACATGAGACATGTTTTTACGCATATAAAAAATATATATTCGTTTCATTTGGTTTAGTGCAGTCTATAGATGGTAAACTCTACTTACCAGCACTTTGCCCCATAGACGTAATGTATTTGAATTCTCTTGGACGTCCCTGTACACGAACCATTTGCTTCATCTGAACGAAAAGCTTAGTGTTAGCATCACTATATCATACGAATACCGAATTTGGAATTTCTGCTACTATTTGTTCTTGAGATATGCTGATAACAGACACACGGATCCTTCCACAAAGTTTAAATTCATTAAAAACGGCCCTTTCACAAAATTTTGTTTTATAAAATTGATCTCTTAAAAATGTTTTTTCCTTTCACAAAATTCAAATTTATTAAAACGGCCCTTTCACTAAATTTCGTTTTATAAGATTGATCCCTTCAAAATAGTTCCTATACGTCGAATTCTGTTTATATCAGTATGGTAATCCATGACTGCCTATACATGAATTATCACCTTGATATTAAAAGAAGAGAGGCTGCTCAAGTGTAAGATTTTAAACGATATTTATTAATTTATCAAACGAGTCTCGACGCTAGTTAAAACTTGGAAACACTGCCGAATAATAGTAGTATATAGTAAAGTACACTGTTAAAAATTTCAACAGAAAACTCTGTGTAATCTGTTATCTTAAGTCTTACGTAAAATTATAGAGAAAAGTAAACGGAGATGTTAAAAAACTTATTTTATACATCCATTTTAATAACTAATATTAATTTAATTAATTAATGGTGAGACTATATTTCGGACTTGGAATGCTTTTTCTAAAGTAGAAACAGTCATTTTTAATTTTAATTAAAAAATTAAATAATAAAATTAGGTAAAAATACAGAATAAAGATTGAGAATCTCGATTATTCGCTTTTAACTAAAAATTAATCTAAATTTACAGAGACTCTGGATAAATATTTACATTAAATTTACAGAAATTTTTAACAGTGTAACAACTAAAAAACTTTAGGAAAATGACAAAGTATGGTGAATTTTTACACATTATCTCATCGTTTGAATGAATTAAAGTGACATTAATCGGTGCATGTAGAAGCAGTTTAACGAAAGAAAGGGAACTTGCCTAAAAATAAAGCCCAAACTATTAAAGATGCTTCTTTTAAAGTGATCACCGGCGACTTGTCCCTTTTACTGTCTATGAGCTAAAAATATTCTAAGTGCTACTTATGCAATCGTTTTTTAAATAATGTCGAGTTCACATGAAAATCTTTTCTTTATTGTCAGAAAAAACGAAATAGTTTTCTCGTTTGTGGAAAATTAAGGTAACTCTTTATGCAGAAATGTAGCGTGTCACTGAAAAGACCCTATTTTATCTAAAAATAACTCATAAAAAGATTTAAGCATAATCTTGTGACAGAGAAGCTTGATTCATTTCCTTCATAAAAACATACAGATACAGGAAAGCACTGTTTACATGTCTTATTGTGACGCATTTTTTTTTTTTTTTTTTTTTTTACTTTATCATTTTCAATATAAAATGAACAATAATAACATGACACTATCTTTTAAAATATTTAACAATTTTTATTTTTACATAAACTTTCAATGGTATCGAGTTAAAATTGTAAAAATTGTCTATTAAAAACTGGATTATATGTCAGTTTTGATTAATATTTCGAAAGACATATAAACACACATTTCTGTATCTACAAATGAAAATATAATACTAGTAGTATAATTTTATTTACTTTAGCAAAAAAAAAAAAAAAAAAAAAAAAAAAAAAAAAAAACTGCAGATAAAATGTATTGAATAAACGCAGTTACAGATAAATAAAAACCACTTAAGAAAATACTCTAAATTGCGCTTGTGCAGTAAAACCTGTTTTTACAATTCTGCGCAATTTTTTGTTCTTTGTTTTGAAGCTTTTTTTTCATCATCATTCAACACTTGTATTTATTTATTTTCTCCAAAAATAATCATGGATAGATTTAACGAAATTCTCTCTTTTATTTCAGAGAGGGAGAAAGTAAATAATTTTTATTTATTCCCTTCAAGAGTGGCTTAATTTTTTTTCGCAGTGCAACAAGGTGTGTTTTTAAATTGACTGGGCGTGGCTGCTATTACTATACAAAATTACTTTTCTTTATCATTTTCAATATAAAATGAACAATAATAACATGACACTATCTTTTAAAATATTTAACAATTTTTATTTTTACATAAACTTTCAATGGTATCGAGTTAAAATTCTAAAAATTAAAATTGTCTATTAAAATTTTGATTATATGTCAGTTTTGATTAATATTTCGAAAGACATATAAATACACATTTCTGTATCTACAAATGAAAATATAATACTAGTCTAATTTTATTTACTTTAGCAAAAAAAAAAAAAAAAAAAAAAAAAAACTGCAGATAAAATGTATTGAATATACGCAGTCACTGATGAATAAAAACACTTCAGAAAATACTCTAAATTGCGCTTGTGCAATGTTGCTGCTTTCATGCAGCACTCGTGCACGGCATATTTTGTTTCGCCAGATGAAGATATGTGTTTCATTATTTCTATCAAAACCTGTTTTTACAATTCTGCGCAATTTTTTGTTTTGAAACTTTTTTTTTCATCATCATTCAACACTTGTATTTATTTATTTTCTCCAAACATATTCATGGATAGATTTAACGAAATTCTCTCTTTTATTTCAGAGAGGGAGAAAGTAAATAATTTTTATTTATTCCCTTCAAGAGGGCTTAATTTTTTTTCGCAGTACAACAAGGTGTGTTTTTAAATTAATTGGGCGTGGCTGCTATTACTATACAAAATTTTATTACCATTTTTCTGTGTAAAAATTTTCACCTTACTTAATCACAGAAAGTCACTACAGGATGTCACAATAGCCAAATCTTTCCGATTTCTGGAAAGACTTTGAACCAGAAATTTAGAGTAGTAAACCTCAAAGACAGGGTTCCCTCAAAATATAATTTGGAAATCAGAATTTTATAGAGTAATTTTTTTTTATATATAGATATCAACGGATATCGACAATTAACCAACTTTAAAACTGCTATATAAAAATAGTGGTATTCAAATTTCAGTCTGTGTGAACTTTGATCAGAGGTAATCTCCAATAAATAAATAAAAATAGTGGCGTTAATTTTTGTTTTAAAATTGCAAATCTTGGCAGCAATGAATTTTTATGAAAAAAGTTTATCAAAGATTTAGCCAAAAATCATAGCAGAGAGCAGCTATGGATTGTAATTTTTAAATAAGGCGTTTGGGGCAATGGCGCATAGCTCAAATCTGGTTTTGGACTTTTTAATATCTATTAATAGCATTTATTTCAGCATTGGCTGAACAGTGTGAACAGTTGTACCAGATCATATTGTTTTAATAAATGAGAACACTTTATGATAGCTCATATTGTTTTAAGCTATGAGAAAAATTTATGGGATTTAATTTACCTTATTATTTATAAATCGTTGTAGAGGGCAACGCTTAATATAGAAGATTCATGCTTGTGAATATTATAAAAACATGCAAAAATTGGATTAAATAATCAATTTTATGACACGCAAGAGATATATGTAGGAATGTCTCAGAAACCTTTTTGAATAAAATGTATGGATACATGTATAACAATAAGAATGAGTTTTTAGGTAATTTTTTCTTTCTGAAAGTTTTTCTTTCAGAGATAAAACGCATGACGTGACAAGAATTATTTCTTAAATTTCTGGACCGATAGAAAAAAAGCGAACTTATATTTGTTTAAATTTAGGCAACAATTTTTCATTTGGTTTCATTTATTAGGATAATTTATTTGATTTGGTTTATTAATTTATTAGATTTTTAAATAGTTATTTTAAAATGCATATCACCTTTTTAAAAGTAATTATTTTTAAACATTTATTCAATAATAACCAAATATATTCACACACGTGTTACATTACATATGTTGTTGTCTAACCAATATGCTCCGATGAATTGGATTTAACATGTCTTTATAAAAATTAATTTTAGTAAAATAGTTTTCAAAAATAAATTAGTTAGAAAAATTAAAATAATAATTAGAACGACAAATTTTCTCTTTATAAGTTCATACTTTCTCCACACATATTGATCCTTAATAATAATAAAACTTTTTTTTTTTTTTTTTTTAAATCATGTTACCAATTTAGAAATATAAAAGTTCCACTTAAATTAGCTTGCAAAATATAAAAATAAAATAAAATTTGCATTAACTTTAGTTTGAAGACGATAAAAAAAAAAAAAAAAAAAAAAAAAAAAAAAACTACAAAATTTTTAATTTGCAAACCATAATAAATAAATAAATAAATAAAATAAAATAAAATAAAATAAAATAAAATAAAAGTTTATCGGAACATTTGATTCTTTGAAATTAATATTGAAATATGTAAATCTAAATCTAAGTGTTTAAAATTGCAAATTTATACAACAATTTATACACATATGTTACGTGTCAGGTGTGTGCACGTTTCTTTAAATACTTTAAAATTATGATCTAAACGTGAAATTTTTTTTTATAATCTACAAAATAAAACTGCTCATTAAAAGGACTCACCTTGGAGTTGATTAGTTTCCAAATAATAATACAATAGATCCGCTTTTCAAATGAACTTGTAGAAAAAATCCGTTGGATAAGGGACGCACACAAAGAGCCCGAAAGTTACGTCGTCTTGCCGTGACACTAACTAAAAAAAAACTAACTACCATCAGAGACGAGTTTTTTCCCTTTGGCCCACGTGTAGACGAATCCCGAACGATAGATTGTATATAATAAAAAAAAAAAAAAAGAGGAAAAACACCCTAAGGTGGAATAAGAAGGGGATGAAAGAATCCGATAGCCAGTTCCTCCCTTATGATGGTGGTTCGCACAGAAAATAAAAAAGTGGTTCTCTCTTTGAAATTCGGAAGTGTTTGTTTTTTGAAACGCGCCGGTCCCTCCAGTGTTGCCTCCAGATGGGGGGTGGAGACACAGTTGCGTGAATGGACTGATGGTCAATCTATTTAAATCTTTTCTTCTTTCTACAAATGACTGTCGCTTTGACTAAACGACGAATTCGGACTTTGTAAAGGAATAGATAACAAAGTTGAGGATTAATTATAGGATGCATCTTCGTTATCTAACTTTCCATTTTTTACCCTTTTCGTTATCGATGGGTCAGAGGTCCAGGTAAGACGTACAGTTCGAGTTTAAAAATATTCTGAAGCATTTGTTTTGAACCGCACTTCGCAAGGATACATCCAGGAAATTATTTTCATCCTACTACAAATGAAAGCAACATTTCTCAAACTGGTGTCCACAGTCCTCTAATTGTCGGCTAGATATTATTTCATATTTATTTATTTATTTACTAGTATTTATTTATTTATTTATTTATTTATTTAAGCTTTTTATAGTTTATTTTTGATGTTCATTAATCTTAACTGCTTTAGGGGAAGTAAACAACTGAACTCTGTTGTTACTCTCAACACCTAGAACTGGCATCAATTCAATTCTTACAGAATAATTATCATTTTTAATAAAGAAAATTTTCACTACTGTTTGAAGTGTAAGAATTTGAAGAATATAAATAATCCATTTGTACTCTCCATTTGTGATATGTTTTCGTACAGCAATTTAATTCAAGGTAACTGTGTATTGATTTCGAAAACAATGATGGCGTAAAACATGCTTTCCGTAAAGTGTGTTGAGATTTTTCAACTGAAATGTCCCAATCCTATCCTGATGTTGTAAAGATGACTCTAAGAGTGCTTATTTCATATGTAACCACTTAACCGGTGTTAACAACTTGGAGCCCTCCAGCAAACTGCTCAAGCAGGAGGGTCCTCCTTAAAAAAAAAAAAAAAAAAAAAATGCTTCATTTGTTACCATTACAGCTATTTATAATTTATTCAGGAATTTATAATCTAATTATGAATAAATAATATTTTGCATACATATAAGCGTAATCATTATATGAAGTGAAATTATTATATGATATTAAAATAACTTGCATCGTCCCCCACCCTCCCCGAGTGGCACAAATATATTGAGAACTGTCATAATATTGTTATTTTCATTATTTTTCAACGGACGCTTTAGACATCTTACTGCTAACTATTTAACTTAGATTTAAATATATTCATCAGAATATTTTTAGCAGAAATAATTTGAGCGTTACCGAGAAAAAAAATGCATCTCGATATTTAACATAAAATCGTGTCACTTTCCAAACAGAAGGTTTTCATAATATTTATTATTATTATTTTTATTGAATTTTTTTATTTTTCCGACTGAGTGAAAATAATGCCTGGACCGGGACTCGAACCCTGGATCTTTGACTTACAAGGTCAAGGCTCTACAAATTGAGCTATCCAGGCCGACACCCCGGTCAGCATTACTCACTCAGACCACCTTTAGTTTAGGCTTAAACATCTCTGGTCTATCATGTAGATAGCTCAATAGAAAATAAGCCGCAGGAAATAGAAAACACCATTAGATAATGGGAGAAAGAAATACAATTTTAATTAAAATCACACAATCAACTGTGGAAGAAAATCATATTTATTGAATTTTTTTATTTTTCCGACTGAGTGAAAAATGCTGACCGGGGTGTAGGCCTGGATAGCTCAATTAGTAGAGCCTTGACCTTGTAAGTCAAAGATCCGGGGTTCGAGTCCCGGTCCAGGCATTATTTTCACTCAGTCGGAAAAATAAAAAATTTCAATAAATATGATTTTCTTCCACAGTTGATTGTGTGATTTTAATAAAAATTGTATTATTATTTTACATTATATTAAAAAATTATTTAAAAAAAAAATCTCAAAACATTATTTTGATGTTTACAAAAATATTTATTTTTTGGGAAACTTTTCCCCCAAATGACTGCGAACGAGGCTCACATTTTGGCATGGTTCTTCCTAGGCACCCTAGTTCTTCTCACAAAAAGGAATGAGAGTGGTCTTGATGAGTCCGATGTCTCGTCCTTCCCTAAAAAAAGTTAAAGGTTGCGCATTCTACAGATAAATAGGACCCTTTATTTTGGTAATGATTTACCTCAGCTCGGAAAAAAAAAAAACACCTTACAGGTGGCCGTCTAAAAATTCCTAAATCAGCGAAGTTAAATAATAGGAGCCATTGTCCCTTATTGTGAGATGCCGCTAATGACTTTTTTCTTTCGCATAACAAGTGCTTGACAGATATCGAACAAAACACAGATATTTTGAACATTTACTTTCTGCCTTTTCCCTCACCAGGAAGGGAGGGAAGAAAAAAAACTTAAACTTGTTTTGTTTTTCTAAGTGATATAAAATTCTATACAAAATAGAATTTAATTTAATACGACAGGCCATTTTTTAATGTATTTCTCCATATAAAGGCATGCAGTAACTGTATTTCATTCCCTAGCTTCGGTTACTATATTCTTTTTTTTTTTAATTTCTTTGGTATAACTTTACCATAGGACCTCCTTGGTGACTTAAATTTTTGTTGTCGTTTTGATGATGCATTAAAATGGCTGTCGCAATTACATAAGTAAAGATCGTGGCAAGAAACGTCCAAGCTACTTCAGTGCAAAATTTCTAATTTCACCGACGAGTCCTATACTAAAGCTGTTCTATTTATTTAGTACGATGTTTTACAATTTTATTTTAATTAATTAATTATTTTTTATTTATTTATTATTATTATTATTATTATTATTTACATAAAAAGAAATATATTTACTTATTTATTTTTGCATCAATTAAATATATTGTATATATATTAAAATGCAAATTTAATATATTTTGAACTAATTATCCAATTGAACATTAGCTACATGTTGTCCTAATTAGTAAGTGCACCAATTTTTATTAAAATCTAATAATCTAGACAGATACAATGACAAACTTTCAGTTTCATATCTATATTAATAAAATCAGACTTTTGTCTAAATTTATCAGAATCAAAAATTTTTGCGATATCTTCAAGTTTCACACACCATGAAAGCCAAAAATGGCTTCAGAAAATTTGTCTCTTTGTGTATGTGTCATGGTGTCTGTATGTCTGTAACGCTATTTTTGTCCGGGTACCATATGAGAATAGCTGTACAGAATTCAACGGCGTTTGACAGAACTTTAGATCTTTACCCAACTTAAAATTATATCTATCAACATTTTCGAAATTCCCCTCCGTTCCCCAACCTGGAGGGGGGGGGGCAAAATCAAAAACACGTTTGTAAGCATAACTCGGCTCCAAACTACTTCACAATAAAGAAATTGCACATGGAAAACTAGACATGAGTACAGATAAAACACTATCTGTGATTTGGGAATTTTCGATTTTTGGCGGGAAATTTCGCAAATTCCGGATTTTTGAGTAGAACTCTACCAAAAATGGAACAAAGGTGTTGAAAAAAGCTATGCGACTTTCTTAGAATATTTCCACACACACATTTTTGTTTTTTTATGATTTGCGATTTTTTTTTGGAGGGGGGGGGGAGAGGGGGAAAAGGGGGGGGTTACGAGGGCGAAATCGAGACACCCCTTTTAGCGCTAAATTTGTCCTGAGAAATCGATGGGAGCTGCTGTCACGAACTTTGGTGCTTGGATTGTTCCGACACCTAAAGTAACGGGATTTATCAAAATTACCCCCGTCCCCCCCCTTGGGGGGACAGAAAACAAAAACACCTTTGTAAGCATAACTCGACTCCAAATTACTTCACAGTGAAGAAATTGCACACGGGAAGACTGCACATGCGTACAAATAAAGCATTATCTGCCATTTATGAAAGTTAGATTTTTAAGGGGAGGAAAGAGGAAATCGATTTTTGGCGGGAAATTTTGCAAATTCCTGATTTTTTAGTAGAACACTACCAAAAATGGAACAAAGATGTGGAAAAAAGTCATGAAAAAGCCCTTTAGGATATTTCCAAAACACGTTTCTGATTTTTTGTAATCTGCCTTTAATTTAATTAATTAATTAATTTTTATTTATTTATTTATTTATTTATTTGGGGGGGGGGGGTATGTGTTATGAAGGGAAAATTCAAGACACCCTTTTAGCGTTAAATTTGTCCTGGGAAATTTATGAAAGCTGCGGTCACAAAGTTTGGTTCTTGGATTGTTTATATATATCCGACTCCTAAAGTAACGAGATTTATCAAAATCCCCCTTTCCCCCTGGAGGGCAGGAAGTAAGAGAACATTTGTATGCATAAATCGGCCCCCAAACTACTTCACGGCGAAGAAATTGCACATGAGGAGACATATGCAATTTTATTTAGACTTGATTAAAATCATGCTTATAAATGATTATAAGGCTTACAAATGATTTGAATTTAGACTTGATTAAAATCATGTCAAAACTTGATTTTATTTAGAATTGAGTATAAATAGAACATTATGTACGATTTTGGAATTCTTGATTCTTACAGGAGGGAGTAGAAAAATCGTTTTTCGGTGGGAAATTTCAAAAATTTGAGTAGAGCTCTACTAAAAATGCTGCAAAGGTATTGCAAACAACCATGTGTCTTCTTTAGAATATTTCCCAAAACACATTTTTTTTTTTCTTTTTTATTGGGGGGGGGGGCGTTCTCCATTTAGCTTTAAATTTGTCTTGGGAATTATATGGGATCTGCGTTCACGAAATTTGGTGCGTAAATTGTTTATATGTATCCGACACTTATTGTAACGGAATTTTACGAAATTCCTACCTTACCTCGACCACGCGGTTGGGGGAGGGGGGACAATAAACACGTGTAAAAATACATTTTCCTGTTTCAATTCGCTTTAAATTATCTTAGAATGGTGGATTTTGGTGAGTGGATGTTTATTAAGTGTACGCATTCTGTACTTTGGTGAGATTTCGCAAAACTTCGAGCTTACTTGCTGGAGAA
The DNA here is from genome assembly GCA_963930645.1 of Salticus scenicus. Classification (NCBI taxonomy): domain Eukaryota; kingdom Metazoa; phylum Arthropoda; class Arachnida; order Araneae; family Salticidae; genus Salticus; species Salticus scenicus. The sequence continues at coordinate 372,097,499 of OZ005650.1, forward strand.
GGGAAGTAAGAAGCGGATAAGTTGCTGCCGAAGGCAGTGTGGACCCGGACTCCTCACTGCTGTTGCGAGTGGGAAAAACCTCTACCGAACACAGCGGGAACTTTAACTTAGTTTATTAATAATGATATGTGATTTTGACAACTCATTTAAGTATAGTGCTCAGCGAAGCGGGCAAAGCCTGCTAGTATTTAGATTTAAAAAAAAAAAAATGTTTCTACGTTCATTCAAAGTAATAGATAAAAATTGGTGACAACCACAAAATCGCTGTCTGAAAGAAATAGTACGATCTGTAGTACAAAAAAAAAAAAAAAAAAAAAAAGGAAATGTGAATATGACGGATTATTTGTTAATTTCTTCTTTAAGTTTAGAGCCGTTTCATTGATATAAAATAAGATTTTATTTTAATTGTGAAAATTCAGTCGAATTCATGCATAAGAACAAAGAAAGGATAATGCAGTTTGCTTGTTCAATCATAGCGCTTGTAAAAACAGGTTCTATTAGAAGTAAAAATTTAATGCATAAAAAGGAATATTTTGAAAAATAGTTCGTCAGTTTTATACATATATATAAAAGATGCAGATTAGCCATTCTGTCGAAAAGAGTTTCGAGGTGTTCAATAGTTTAAAGTTGCCAACGTTTTCGACTTTAAGCACCAATAAAATCCATCGTATTATCTCTTACAGAACACCTACTTTATAAAAGTGAAATAAAATGTTTTAAACATATTTTTTTAATTTAATTTAATTTTATTATATTATTTTTATTCTATATTTTTATTTTATTTATTTATTTATTTTAGTACAGGTATGTTGTTGAAAACCGAACAATGTTTTTTTATTGCTCTACCACTTCGGATATTCACATTTTAAAGAGAACCAAAATAATATATTGATAGGGACTGGATTTTAGCTTTAAGACTGTCATCGAATACATCGCTCACGCTTCCTTTTTCATTCATGACTTGTTTGACTTGAGAGTGATTCGTAATATGATCTATTTCTGTTAATAGTTATCTTATGTTGTGGAAATAAATTTTACGGATGTTTTAGGACTGATTTTATTAAAGAAATCATTATAAGTGATTCAGAAAATTCTGTAGCAAAAATGGACATAATCAACCAATTTGATAACTAATACACAAAAAAATGAAGATATTGACTATATATATATATATATATATATTATCGCTAAGATTGTCTTGTAGACTGTTAGTAGTCCATGGACTAACCGGTTTGAGATCTCTGTACTAGTTCGGAACTCATAAAAAAAAGTTGCGCATAGGGCGGGAGTATCATTCTAATATCATTTTAATTATAATTTATCCAATATTGGAACATAATTTTTAGAATAAGAATTGACATGAAAACAAACATTAAAAAACAAAATTGCTCATTCATGTCCAGCTCTCGTTAAATCAAAACGAGTTCAACTGAATTCATTTCATGGCCATTCATTTCAAAGTTGCGCGGGAGTATCATTCTAATATCATTTTATTATATATTTGTCCAATATTTGAACATAATTTTTATAATAAGAATTGACATGAAAAGAAACATTAAAAAACAAAATTGCTCATTCATGTCCAGCTCTCGTTAAATCAAAACGAGTGCAACTGAATTCATTTCACGGCCACGGGTGAGTTTTCTGTCAAAGCCGAAAAATTCTCATTTGCCGGCATAACGTCGCATCGTATGCCTATAAACAATAAGATGTAAACCGAATATTCTTTCATTTAAAGAGGTGAATAGCTCATTTAGTGCATCATTTTCTAAGAAATCTAATCAGTCACCCAATCAGCAGGGGATCCATATTTTCATGCTGGTGCTAGACGAATTGTTTGAGACTAAAAGAGTTCGGCGTCATTCAAATCTGAACATCGTCGTTAGGAAAAGGAAATCGTTTTTTCTTTTCTCTTTTAAAGAATGGTTAACTCTTTACTTCAAATGGACAGTCAATCCAGGAAACCAATAACGATAGCAGTCCAACAGAGAGGCAGGAAATGATGTCTGATCCTTTATAATAAAGAAAGAAAAATTGAAAGGCCCGATACCTGTGGCTCGTTAAAGAGATAGGGTACGATGTCTATTAAATTTTACATTTTTTTTTTTTTTTAAACAACAGGGATTCTTCGTTCTTCCTAGGAAAAAAATGCAGTCCGAAAACGAACCAGGCACAAAAATTGAACGACTAAAAATTTCGTCAAAAATTTCGGATGAGACAGTTACCTGTTATGTTTAGTTTATTCTATTTTTTTTTTTTTTTTTTTATTTATTTATTTATTTTTTTTTTTTTTTTTTTTTGTCGTGTCCATGACGTAGTCGAATTAGATTAAAGCGTTGATCTTTATAACAGCATCTGCGATTTGTTGGGCGTTGTCGTCATATAGGTCTATCAGTGACGGCAATACTCCAATTTCTCTCAAGTTCGCACTTATTGCCGGACACTCAAAGATATGGCAAGGTGTAAGCTGTGTATCTGGGCAATTATTACAGTTTCTATACACCCTTCCACCCTCTTTATTAATTTTCCTGCCTCTGTGATGACCGGTTCTTAGCCTTATAATAGTTTTTGTTATTAATCGATCTGCATTTATTTCACAAAGCTGGTGTTTCGTTTGGATTGTTTTTTCTCTAAGTTTAGATTTAGTTATTGCATTTGCATCTTGAAGAGAGACACTGTTGCTGTTATTGGTGAGATTTCTGGACTCCTTGGCTAGTTCATCAGCATTTTCGTTGCCTGCTATTTCAACGTGTGCAGGTATCCACTGAAGTGTACAGGTTTTATTTATAGCTTGAAGATCTTGAAGTCCTGAGATGATTCCATGGGTGATAGAAGAGTGTCCCTTTGAAATGGCCTGGTTTTTATTCTCTTTTACTTTACAGATTTAATTTCGTAAAACTATGCTTTATGTAATCTTACTTTTATTTATTTTATTTTATATTTTTTAAATAAAACTACTTCTTGAAGCTTTTAAGCTGTAAACTAAAATGAAGTATGTTGTGGCCATCACAAAACTTTCTTCTGTGTATCATTCTATGTAACAACGTCATTTACTGGTTAATGTGCATAAAAATTAAAGCAACAAAGTTTCTCAAAATAAATATTTTAAACGTTCAATTGTTTGAATTTCAACCAATAGATTCTGAGATAAAGACGTATGTGAAATGGATCCCGGATAAAGGGCACCGGGAAAAAAGGCACAGGAAAAGGGCACCCGGAAAAAAAGGGCACTTTTGCAATTCGCAAATAGTAAAATAATAAATATCAAATGATGAATTTAAAGAATGACTTTCAAATTACATTTTTAAAAATTTCAATTAAATTGGTACAACATTCACTTAGCATATACCTGAAGGAAGGAAGGGGGGGTAGGACCAGATCTAAAGAAAATAATTGTTTTTATATCACTTTCTTACCGATTTTAATGGTGTAATCACGTACAATTTGTGAAAACATTACAGTAAGTATCAGACGTAATTAGGGGTGGGTGGTGGACTAAAGGGGATGTGGTAGAGGAAAATAATATGATTTTTTTTATATCACCATTTTACCAATTTTAATGATATATTCTATAACTATCACTTACTTTTTATCAAGATGACAATGAGTGTATTATATACCTGGGGGGGGGGGGGGACAAAGAGGGTTGCAGATGAACATAAAAAAGTTTTTTTTCTTTTTTAACTACACTAGTATCGATTTAAATAAAACTTTGTGTATATACCACTTACTGTTTAAGAAAAATTACAGTGAGGGTCACATATGTCTGAGCGGGGGGGAAGGGGGGGGGGCTGGAGACAGAAGGCTAAAAAAGTAATGTTTTTTATCACTATATTTTGCATGTTAATAAAATATATTATAAATATCACTGAATGCTTATGAAAATTTACGCTAATTGTTATATATATCTTGGGGGCAATGGGGGGCAGAAGAGAAAAATGATTTTATAAATATCACAATGTTACCAAATTTAATTAAAATTTCAACAATTATCACCTACTTTTAATGAAAAATTATGGTGAGTGTTACCTATAGCTGGGGGGGGGGGGGGGCAGAGAGAAGAAAAATGATTGTTTTTCTTTACCTTTTAACTTTTTGCCGATCCTCATTAATTTCGCTCCTCTGGTCAGTGTGGCCGAATTTACGGACTTTTTTTTATTCAATATCCACCAATAAATTTTAAGAGTAACGGTTGCCTAATCACTTCGAAGGTTATTCGTCCATTGTGTATATCAAATATCACCCCTCAAAATTATTGGTGGTAGTTAAATAAACGACTCCCTAGATTTGGTAACACTGTTTAGAGCCCTTTAGAGCGTTAGGGCCAACAAAGGGTTAAAAGTATTGATGAGTTCTTTTGAAAAATATTCATTTTGGAAATTGGCATAATTGAAAATTGAACTTTTTTTTCTTGTTTGATTATTAATATAATATTATAGCTAATTCCTTTTAATCTCAGAATGATTCGTTAAAAATAATTCTCATTGTCTACAATTATACAAAATTTCGCCATATATTGCGATAATCGAAATTGACATTTTTTCAAATGTTGAGCAATTTTCATCAAAAGTTGATAAGCACTAATTTATGTTAAGATGGAACTACATAAAAATTTATATGAAATTTTGTGAATTTGTTTTTGATTTAGAGCTGCCACAAAAATTTCTCTCCCACACACACTTCAAATGTTGTGCGATTTTCATCAAAAGTTGATAAACACTAATTTATGTTAACGTGCAACTATATGTAAATTTATATGAAATTTTGTGAATTAGTATTTGATTTACAGCTGCCACAAAATTTTTCTCTCTCACACACACAGAGACAGGCACATTTTTTAAAAAAGTCAAATCGCATTCTGGATCCCTCGAAACTGAAAACATGTAAATCCACGGCAAAGCACGAAGTCGAGAATTCTTACAAATTCAAAACTTTCTCCTACTGAATAGAGAAAAACGTAATAGCATCGAACAATTTATTTTGAATAATAATAACTGGTCCGGTCGGAATGTAACAGTTTTTTCTTACGGTTGTATGTTACCACGATAAAAATTCAATATATTCTCTTCTATGTAGAAAATGATGTAGACCACGAACCAAATAAATTATTTAAAATTTTTTTAACCTAATTTGAATGCTCCTCATCATAATTTATCGGAATTATTTTCCCTGTCTCTGTAAAATAATTTTAAGTACAATATAATTCAATAGAAAAGACGCTACAATAGTAAAACAAGAACTCATTTTTAATTTGCTGGAAACTGCTTACCATCCTTGAAAGGCACGTCAAACAAACCGTCCATTGGCTGACATGTATCCTGATTCTGGTGGATTATTTTTGTATGTCCCTGTAAAAGAAAAATAAAGACCACTTACACCTTCAAACAGGAAACACATTCAGAAATACATTTATTTATTATTGTTATTTTACTAGCCAAGCCTATGTTACTTGAAACACGAATGATAGACGAAATAAAACAATTTTTCAATTTTGCTGAAAGATAACGAGAAAATAATGCATACCTTAGATTATGAAATATTTTCCAATAACGAGGAAGTTATTGCGTTTGAATGACTAATCGCATGAAATTTTTTAGGCGCTCAGAATGATCACGGACAACACAAATACATGTATTTGAATATATCTAACTTTTTCGTTTGTAGAAGAAAAAAGAAAGTTATTTTCTAGAAACGCTTAAAAATACTAATTTTCGGGAATACCAACATATTGTGTTTAAATACTTAATGGCCTCTTATGGTCTTTTTGAGGAGGTAATTATTTGAAGTTAGTGTCTATTATTACATTCGAACTCATTATGCGCTCTTTTATTTTTTCCCCCGAAGCAAAAATTTATCGCCAATTGCCCATAGCGTAGCACTACTGCGACGTAAAACCTACTCACGCACCTACCCGAAGCAAAAATGAAATAAAGTACTATTACTACTAATTATAATATGTTAAATGCATGCATGTGTTGCCTGGGAGCATTTTACCCCATTATTTGCAAAAACTATTTTTCTAATTTTCTCTTAATTATTGAAATTTATAAGTTTTAGTAAAGAATATAAAAGGATTATAATGAAATTCAAGCGATCAAGTACACTACTATAGATCGTCCCATTTTTATGGAACAGTGTCAGAATGGATTGTCTAAAATTTTGTTTAAAACAATAAACAAATTAATGCCCCTACTTCCTCCCCCCCCCCAAAAAAAAAAGGACAATGGTAAATAATGGATTAAGTGTAAAAAAATGAGTATCACATATGGCTGTCAAAATGTCAAAAGTAACTCTTCCTCGTCCTGTGGTAGAAAGAAGACGACTTATTCGAACCCTAGATCGCGCCCATCAGCCTAGGCGATTGTAGTTTGTCATAGTTTTCACCGAATTTTGCGTAGATGTGCTAGGACACTTCAAATAAATAAATAATAAATAATAATAATAATAATAATAAAAACGCGGAAACATTTTACCCAGGACTTGTCAAGTCAGTTGAGTTGGCTCTTAAGCCCAATTTTAATATCTCCTCATTCTGTTGATAGCATACGAATAGCATTTTACAATTTAGACGTGATGTATTATTTTTCTTGTTTATCTTTCAGCATTGTTTTCGACGACTTTCATTCGATCATTTTTCCTGAATTGTACAAACAATACTCAAGCTCAAAATCCTTTGTCTGTTTAATTAGATTTTCGTGTATTTCCTTATTTATTTTGTAAAGGTTAGCTATCCACACATTAATCGTTCATACGCATAATTCTAAGATGGAACACTTTGATTATCTCCAATGCCTATCATTTCATAGAAGAACACTACATGTACTTCGGTAGATATAACTGTTTTTTGTCATTTTCATTAGATTCAAAATAGTTTACAGCACACCATTATGTAACTGATTCTATAGATATTCCTGTAAAAAAATCTTTAGTGTACACCATTGGGTGCAAAAACAGGTAACAGTTGTTTCGGAGCGAATTGATGAAACACATGCTTTCACCAAGAAAAAAAAATCTTTGTTTCACAATTTTTACACCATGGAAAACCCTTATCTCAAAGCATATATATGGAAATGGCAGCGTGCAAAGATAGGATAGACAGGCAAATCAAATTCGTAAGCATTTTTTAATGTTATTAGAGAAAATCTTTGAATGTAATAAAACTTTTAAATATGTAATCTCTCCCCATTACAGTCGTTTCCTTTATTCAGAATCGAGGTTGAGAACGTCTTTTATTGCAAGCACTTCAAACGAAGTGTTTGAAGTCACAAGAATGAATGACATGCGTATTTTGGGAATGAATCTTACCTTATTGAAGAAGTTTTTCATGAGTCGATTTATAAACAAACGGCAGCGACCAGGGCAACCCTTTTTTTTAACAACCTAGACGTTTGCAAGATTCTCCAGGTAAGAAGAAGCGGAAAAGTCGGTTTTCTTCTGGAGAGGCCCTTCTCGGGATGGGTGACGCAGAAAAAACCCTTTGACCTGTGCGTGTGTGTTCTCCCCATAACGACTATTTCGAGGCAGTTCAAATATAGATGCTCGGGGAAAACATAAAGTGGGTCAACATTGTCGACTATAACAAGGCTTTCAAACACTGAACGCTGAAGTGAAGAAAGTCGAGGTACGTGTCATAATACATATTACATACCTACTTTTGTAATTTGTTTTCGTCGTCTAAAAAACAAGTGAGCTCATCCGTTCAATAAATTGGACTCAAAGGACTGGTAATTTCAGGTTCCTGTTATGAAGAATCTAGTCCTGAATCAGATCGGGTTATCTTACCCATTCCGGATCCGGAATGCCGGTTGTGTTCACTGAAAATTTTTTCTTGCGGATCTCATTCTGTTCGGGTCCAGTTCTGGTCAGTATAATTTTTAACGAATTAAACCAAGTTGAGAGTATGTTTCAAAATAATTTTACAATGATAAGTAGAACCTTGCGATAAATTGTAGCTAGCCACATAACTGAGATACATATACTCAATATACCCATAATACAGGTTCGTCATTTTTTTCGGAAACCGAACAAGTCCAAAGAGCGAACCAATTTCACTTCTGCAAAGGTGTTCGTGGGCCGCGGTAGCCAAGTCGGTAGAGCACCGACCTCGTAATTGAAAGGTTGCGGGTTTAGTACTCGAGCCGGTCAAAGACCGTCGTGTACACTAATAGTGCCTGGTGCACGTAAAATCTGTCGTGGCTGCAATGTCCTCCATGTTTCCATCAAAAATTATACCTCTGGGGGTTACCGAATATGGAGAACCATCCCTTCCGTGGAGGATCAAAATTGTGATGGCATGTCTCCGGACCACCTCTAGGGGTGTGTCCCAGACCGTCGCCAATTGCCCATCTGCGCAGCACTAGTGCGACGTTAAAACCCAACCATCCATCCATCCATCTAAAGGTGTTCGCTCTTGAGAGGTTTTAGTATTTTAAAAATTGGGTAGAAATAGATTTTGTATTGCAGAAAATACCACTGTGTACTCATTTATAACCCATTGCGTAACACTGCAAGCTTACTTTATTTTTATAATTAGAAAAACTTTCGTGACTTTTAGATAAATCATTAGTTTTTATTTGAGAGAAATTAGGGATGGTCGTCCGAATTCCTTTCGTGTGGTTTATGTCCAGTTTAGGGTTGACTCCAGTTTCGAACCCGGTCCGGTAGTCAGAATCCATGTAGTATTCTAGTCTTAGGATGATATCTTCGATTCCATTTTTGGGTACGATTCAGGTCGTTGAAAATTTCTCTTTGGAGTTAGGATCGTTTTTCGGGTCGATGTGAATTATTTTATTCCGTTCGGGTTGACTCTAAATTCAACTTTTAAGTCCACTCAGGTTTTTTACTCAACCCCAAAACCCTAACTGAGAGTAAACTTCTTAAGTTACTGCCAAAGTAATGAATTATTTAAAATATCTAAGATTGTGATAAAAAATTATTATTATTATTATTATTATTATTTTTTTTTTTTTTTTTTTTTTAACTTGATTCAGAATTGTACATTAATTTGTTATCGATATGGGATAAACTCAATCAATTGTGAAACTTGACGAAAGTCAATCAAGAAAACGAATAATATTAAGCAGATATTTCAGTCAGTGGGATACATTTTATTCCTGGTGCTAATTTTGTTCAGCTCTTATAAGCAGCGACTGTTGACTTAAACATGTAACTAGATTTAGTCGATATGAAGCACAATTTTAACATCATAAATCTTTAATTTATTCTCCAAAAATTTATTTTAAAATATTCTGCTGACATCCTTAATTTAATAACTTATTTTTATCTTGTTTTTAGCTTTCTATGAGACATTTTTTTATTTTAAATTTTTCTTTTAATAAAATATTACAATTATCCTTATTTCCTTTCTTCCTCCAGGTATGTATTCCAGACTGTCACCAACAGCCCACTAGGCAGTTCTAGTATGATGTTAATCACCCAGTCCAACCCCTTTTGCAACTTCTTTGTATCCCATCATTTTTTGACAGGGATGGTAACAATTGTCGGCAAAGGGTGACTGATAATAATCCAGATAATGACTTTTTCAACTTATTTATTTATTTATTTTTTCTTTTGTACGTTCCATAAACTCTCTTGAATATAAAATTGATTCGCGAAATATAATTTTGAGCTGCGGTCATAAGTGCATTTTCCCACATGAATTTATGAAGTCCTTGTCTATGAAATCGTGTTTACTCAGCTGTCAAAGCAGTTGCTGTAGCAAAATTTTCAGTCGCGTTGATAATGATTTCGAGTAACTCAGGTAGAGAGGGTCCCTGTTTTTCTTACGAATGGCAAAACATTCGATTGAATGTAGCTGAATCTCTTTTTCTACTAAGAAGAAAAACGGGGATAGCTGCCTAAAAATACGACACGGAATTAGAGTAAAAGATGAAACTCTGTCTTCACATCTTTCACAAAAGGGTGAAAAACGTTTTTAAACTTTTCGCTCGGATGCCCGTAAATGTTGCTAGAAAGTGACAGAAGCTGTTTTTGATATACAGTAATTGTTTTTAGTGACAGAAACATTATGACCCGAAAAATAATTTGTGAAGAAAATCGATTCGTTTTCGCTTTTGGAAATAAGAAAGATAAATTATGTGATTCGCATATATTATAAACCTTTTTCCAACTGTGTTTACCAGATACATTATTTAATTCAAAAAACTACTGCTAAAGCTTTACTTTTAAAGAGAAAGAATAATATTGCTTTTGGATAGCTCTAACTATTGTCTAAAAACTGCAGACTCACCATAAAGTTTGTTAAAAATTTAACATAGTGGGGGGGGGGGGGAGGGGAAGCCTCATGTTGCACCTGAAAACGCATCCACTTATATCCCATAATGTATCTGAATACATTTTGTGACCCCAATCATAAATGTTAATCACACCTCACACCCTATGGTAAACATGCTTTTGTGTCTCTGAATAATATATGTTTATTTCGTTATGCTTTATTCAATATTAAGTTATTACTATATCCTTTAAAGTAATACCTCTCATAGACCGTCCTATATCCAAATTCTTTTGAGAGTTTCTGTATACAAACCAACCAAACCATATTATTTTCAATGGGAATTCTAAAGGGAACCTGAATAACTTATATAAATTTGAAGGTATTTTAAAAAATACTCATGGAAATTATGTACGAAGAAACAGACAAAAAAACTGAAGCCTTAAACCAACCAAACCATATTATTTTCAATGGGAATTCTAAAGGGAACCTGAATAACTTATATAAATTTGAAGGTATTTTAAAAAATACTCATGGAAATTATGTACGAAGAAACAGACAAAAAAACTGAAGCCTTAAACACCTGTCAACTTTGTTCGAAAGTTAAAAACTAGTATCAAAGCAATTATAATTATACAAATAATTTTTGAGGAGATATCCAATATGTCACAGGAAAAAAGATACTCTGTGATTTTTACTGTTGATCTATATCTTGAGTATTAATAAAAACCTTTTTAAAAAACTAGAATCGACTCCAAAAATAAATTATATTTATTATTCAAACTTCCCAGACAACTTAAACCCTACTGTTAATCATAACTTTTGAAATCGGCGCAAAATTTAATATATATATGAAAACTTTTTCAAAGATTGCACAAGATATAACTAAGTATCACATGAAGAACTAGAAAGAACATAAATAAAGATTTCTGAAAAAAAAAAAAAAAAAAACAGAATCATTTAAATGAAGGCATGCAACATACAATACTTTTTCGTACTCAATCGTTGCAAGTCATATTTTCACGAGAAAAGAATTTGACTACTTTCAGTTTCAAACCATTTTACAAAATTACGAAATTGGGAAGAAATGTATACAAATAATGTATTATGATTTTCTTATTTGTTTATTTGAGGGTTTACCTTTTGATTTCAATTTATTTCAATTTATGCAAAATGTTTAATTACATATGTTCGTCTCCAAATTTCTTTTTAAATTTTATCCATTTTAATATTAACGGAACCAACTGTTAGAAAAACTGGAAAAAAAAAATCCTTTCAGTTTCAGACCATTTTACAAAATTACGAAATTGGAAAGAAATGTATACAAATAATGTATTATGATTTTCTTATTTGTTTATTTGAGGGTTTACCTTTTGATTTCAATTTATTTCAATTTATGCAAAATGTTTAATTACATATGTTCGTCTCCAAATTTCTTTTTAAATTTTATCCATTTTAATATTAACGGAACCAACTGTTAGAAAAACTGAAAAAAAAAAAAAAAAAAAAAAAATCCTTTCAGTTTCAGACCATTTTACAAAATTACGAAATTGGAAAGAAATGTATACAAATAATGTATTATGAGTTTCTCATTTGTTTATTTGGGGGCTTACTTTTTGATTTCAATTTATTTGAAATTATGCAAAATGTTTAATTATATATGTTCGTCTCCCGATTTCTTTTTAAATTTTATCCATTTTAATATTAACGGAACTAACTGTTAGAAAAACTGAAAAAAAAAAAAAAAAAAAAAAAAAGGTTTTTTTTTTTTTTTGTGTGTATACGTAGGTACACACACACAAAAAAAAATATCCTTTCTAAAATGTAAAAATCCATTTTAATCCAATTTGAAAATCCATTTTAGTGCCCAAATTTGGTCAAGGCGCGCTCTCCGATACAGCTCTGCTTTGCCAAAAACAAATTTCGAAGAAAAAGACTTTTCTTTTTTTTTTTTTTTTTCTTTATCTTTCTTTCTTTTTCTTTTCTTGCTTCTTCTTCTTCTTCTTTCTTTCTTTTTCTTTTTTTTTTTTTTTTTTTTTTTTTTTTTTTTGTTAAGACTTACGATTTTAATTTATTCTAAAATGTAATGGCACTTAAAGAAAAGATCTAATTAAAACTACAATAATGTGTTTTGCTGAGCTCATTTTATTGTTTAAAACCAAGCTTTTATTAGAAGTAAAAAATTAGGTTTACTTGCAACGACACAAAAATATTGTTAACAAACTTACAAATAACAACCAGTATGTTGTTTTTGTGGCCTATCACATGATTTTCTTCTTTTGTCTTTTTCCTATACAAATTTACTCAGTAAAAGTAATTTATTAAAATTATCTTGTATGATGCATGCAGACGATTTTCATCTTAGAGAAATCGTATAACACTAAATATCCAAAGAAAGTCAATTTTATTCTCTCTATAACACACACACACACACACACACACACACACACACACACATATAAATATATATATATATATATATAATACGATTTTTTTTTTTTTAATAAATGAAAAATAATCTGGTGTGTGACTCACACGACTTTCTCTTACCCTGAAATTTAATACTACAAATACAGGTTGGAGATTAAGAGGTAAGATAACAAGTACTGTTATGTAAACCTGTGTTAAACAATTCAAATTAGGCTTCGGAAGAGTTTTATATGATAATTATATCTGCGTGAGGGGGGGGGGAGCTATCCCACCCTCAAACCCCCGTTTCATTACTGCACCTATATTTATATAGAATTAAAATCTGTTATTAAAATTAAAGTTCACTTCAAATTATCCACACAACTTTCACACGCAACATTCCTTGAAACTTATCAATCTTGATCAAACTTTTACGCATATTTTTAAAGCATATTAAATATGACTATGTGTATTACAGCGCCACCTACCGACGGAATTTTGTATTAATTTTTTTTTATTTAATAAATGTCAAGCGCAACATTTGAATTATCTGTAGTTAAAATTTTATGTCATTTGGACCAATAGGACGGATTCTAGAGCCCTCTGAAGTGGGCAACTTATTTCTTGCTAACCCTGTATATTACATTGTAAAATAAGATGCGTTAACACGTGTGAAACTCTAAAATTCCATACTTCATGATTTTTACTTTCCGAACACTATAGTGAGGAAAGTATTGTAATCATGTCAAAAATCCGAATTCAAGATTTTGATGTTTCTATACGTTTCGAGGTGCCCTGAGTCCGTTTTCACTATTTTTACGATGGTGTATGTATGTGTGTGTATGTGTGTGTGTATGTCTGTGAGTGAACACGCTAGCGTCTAAACGTTTTGTTCGAATAAGCTGAAAGTTGGTGCGTATATTGTAAGTCACCATAGTACGAACCCTATAGATTTTAGTGAATCTAGCATTCATAGTTTTTTTACATGGACACAAAGAAAAATTCTTTATCATTATGGTCTATGGGACCAAAATCTTAAAAGTGCGATAGCATCTAAACGCCTTATTCAATTGAGCAAAAAATTTATACACATATTATAGGTCACAGTTATTCAATCTGTATAGAGTTTGGAGAATCTGGCACTTACAGTTTTTTACAGTAGCACAAAGAAGAATTCTTTATCATTATGGCGTATGGGGCCAAATTTTTAAAAGTGCGATAGCGTCTAAACGCTTATTTAATCTGAACAAAAAATTTGTACACATGTTATAGGTCACAGTTGCACGAACTGTATAGATTTTGTTGAATTTAGCACTTACAGTTTTTTTACAGGGACACAGAGAAAAATTCTTTTCATTATGGCCTGTGGGACCAAATTTTTACTTTCTTCCATATTCAATAGAAGAAAGTATTGGATTCGTAAAAATTTTCGACCTCGGGTTTTTGATGGATTTACACGTTTTGAGAGCTGTAGAACACGATTTGACCATTTTTAGAAAATGTCTGTCTGTTTGTCTGTCAGTCTCTGTGTGTGTGTGTGACAAACTTTTGTGGCAACTGTATCTCAGGAACTACTTCACAGAATTTATACAAATTGGTATGTAGTTGCACCTTGACATAAATTAGTGCCTATCAACCTTTGGTAAAAATTGTCTTACAGGTTGCGTTGCTATCCTGCTTTTTCTAGATTTTTAACATGGTGGTATAGTACAAAATTTTGTGTAAATGTGCATAAAGAGAATTATTTTTTAATAATCATTATGAAATTTACCAGAATTATTTATAATAGAGATAGTCAACTGGGAAAAAAAATTTGTATGTGTTGGAGCCTCGCCTTCTCCCCCCCCCCTCCCCTGAGGGGGGGATTCTTCCCTCGAGGGGAGTAAATTTTCATGATGGGTATCTTTCAAAAGAGCTCGCCAATACCTTTAAAACGAATGGTTGAACCATAGATCTGCGATAATTTAAAATGAAGTTATCGATTTTTTTTTCATATATATATATATATATATATATATATATATATATATATATTTAAATGTAATATTGACAATAAAATTGACTTTTTTATATATATATTTAGTGTTATACTACTTCTCAAATATGGAAATCATCTGTATTATCATGGAAGATAATTTTTTTAAATAATAATTTTAATAAATTATTTTTACTGAGTGAATTTGTATAGGAAAATATAGAAGAAAGTCATGTGGTGGCCACAACATACTAGTTAAAAGTGCGATAGAATCTAAACGCCTTATTCAATTAAGCTGAAAATTTATATTAATATTATAAATCACTGCTGCTCTAACTATAAGCATTTTGGTGAATCTAGCATTTATAGGTTTTTTACAGTGACACAATGAAAATTCTTTATCATTATGATCTATGGGCTCAAAGTTCAGTTGCGTTAAATAAAACATCGTGTAATATATGCAGAAAAATACTCAAACACTTTATTATGGTTTTGTCTCTTTTGTTTGTTTAACAACTCCTCTTTCTTATTTTTGTCTTACAAAACTGTTAATTACTCAATGTTCGGAAAGTCGAGTGGAGTCACTCTAGATTTTTTCAAATGCTTACAATCTCTTAAATTGGTAAGTATGGAGATTTTATCTTACATTTTCAGTCTTATTATTGAAAAAAATAAGTTTATTATATTTTTATTCTAAAAATAAGTTACTTTCTGAGATTATATTTTTCTGAAGTAATTTGTGTAAAAATTTTTCATTTACAAAAAAAATTCGTTTATCCGCGTTTGTAATGATCGATAGATGACGCTTTCTCAACTGTAGTTGTTAGTAAATAAATATAATACCCACGTGTATTTTCTTGTTGTTCTATCATTGTTTCAGCGTGAAAGCTATCAGTGGTATGATAATTTCACCTTAGCCCACCAGAGGGCGAGCATTTCATTACAATCGCGGATAAGCATATGTTTGAAAAACTTCGAACTATATTACTTAAAAAACTTAGAAATATATTACTTTGTAAAACAAGATGTGTTATTAACACTAAAATTGTTGACTTCATGATTTTTTTTCAAATACTTACATTCACTTAAACTGGTAACTGTTTATAAATATTTTTGTAACTCTGTATTTTTTCAAAGTTAACTTTCATTTTTTACAAACTTGTATATCTGCAAAGAAGAATCAAGTGAAATGTAGCTTAAAAGATGAGCCATTTCACAATGTTAGTAGTAGAAAGTAGTAGAAACTATGTTTCTTAAACTTATTAAGATTTCTTTTGAAACATTGAATTTTTTCGGAAATGATAAACTTTTAATTTTACATTCGATGAAGTTTTTTTTACATTGTTCAACTTATTTTTTAGAAAGATGAATTTTACTTCAAATAATTTTATCTTACACAAAATTTTCTTTTAAGTTTTTTTTTTATTTAATTTGAATTTTACATTCTATGAAGTTTTTTTTACATTGTTCAACTTATTTTTTTTTAGAAAGATGAATTTTACTTCAAATAATTTTTTAAAAAACAAAATTTTCATTCAAAGTTTTTTATTTACTTTGAATTTTACATTAGATGAAATTTTCTTGAACATTGTTCTTATAAAATATTTAACGGAACATAATTCAAAATAGTAGATAATATTTTTACAATTTTCATATTATGATCGAGTGATGAAACTCCACATTCGTTGAAAAATATTTTTGTAATCTTGTCTTCTTTTCATACATTCTTCATGCTCAATAATCCATTTACTTAAATTCTTCTGAATGATATCAGAAAATTTTATCCAAGGAATGATAAAGTCTCCAGATCGCTTTGTAGACCTTTGTAGAAAATATTAAGTAAATTACAATTTTGTCCCAATTAATTTCATTTTTTATCATCTCTTGTAAAACAATTTTCTAAACTAGCGTATAAGTTTTCCTCAGACGGCATATCGACATCTTCATAAAATTGTTTACTAATTTCGTAATCGATAAATTCGTTCATTCGAAATTTAAGCCGATTAATAACTTCTTTTTCTGAATTGCGTAAATGAGATCGGTTAAATAGGGTGAATGTATTTAACAAAATGATATCTGTTCTGGTATTCATCTTGTTAAAATTATTACTATGTAACGCTGAATTCGCGTTAAAAAATAAGCGTCCAAAAATAACCTCTTTTTAAAACCATCGTCATCTTTTACGATAAAACCGCTCATCATTTATAATAAA
This sequence comes from Salticus scenicus, assembly GCA_963930645.1. NCBI lineage: Eukaryota > Metazoa > Arthropoda > Arachnida > Araneae > Salticidae > Salticus > Salticus scenicus. The sequence continues at coordinate 372,114,326 of OZ005650.1, forward strand.
ATCGTTAATTGATATTTTTTAATTACTACTTTTTAATTAATATAATTTTAATGACTGAATCATTCTCAAGCAGTAGCATTCTTTTTAAAACTTGTCAAAAATAACCTCTTTTTAAAACCCTCACCATCTTTCATAAAAAACCGCTCATTAATATTACTTCATTAACAACATTAATTAATATCCTCGTCACGTTTCACGATTAAGTCGGTTAAGTCAGAGGGATGCTTGCCTACGCCTCGACAGCTCACCCTGCTGACCTGAAACCGGCCTTTCTTACCTACTGGTAAATGTCAAATATATATATTTAATTAATTCAGAAGTTATTTGAATTATATTAATTTATTATTAATGCATGTATATCATTAAACAAATATATTGGCAGTTCTTATTTTATTTTATTTATTTTTATTTATTTATTATTTTTTTAGGACAGAGGACAATTAGTCTCAATCTACGGATTTTTACGATACCAGTTTTACGATAGTTGGACATTTATCAAAAATGAAAATTTATCGAAAATATAATTGAATAATTTGAAAACATTGTTATAATTTGCGGAAAAAAAAAAAAAAAAAAAAAAAAAAAACTAACAGTCCTCCCGTACTAAACTAAATTCTGCTTTTGCCAGAATTTCATCAAAATCGTTTTTTCTTTTTCTTTCTTTTCTTAGAAAGGAAAAGAAAAGAAAAGAACTCTTTTGTTTGTATTATTATTCGCGTGAAAATATATTTTATTACTAGCAGGCTACGCCCGCTTCGCTGGTCACTATTTTTAAATGAATCACAATAATTAATGAATTCTCAAAATTGCATTAATTTGTATCATGTGATAAAAAAAGAGAAAAAAAAATTCTGATCGGGAAAAATGTCGCACCGGGTCCCCACTGCCTTCGGCAGCGTAGACCCGTGCGCTGCGCGCACGTATTCCTTCACTATCCTTATGACTTCTCAAAATTCAATGTTATTACTCATAAACTTTCATTCTCAAGAAAAGGAATTAAAAAATATATCATTTAGCATCGGGTAAAAACTCACACCGGGACGCCACTGACTTCGGCAGCGCAGACCCATGCGCGCTGCGCGCGCACGCTTGAGGATATACGTGCGCTGTACACGCATATTCCTTCTCAACTCAAACTTTTATTATTAAGAAAATAAAATTAAAAAAAAAATCTTTTATCATCGGGTAAAAACTTGCACCGGGTCCCAACTTCATGCGCTCTGCGCGCCTATTCCTTCCCCACCGTTCCAGCCCCTCCTAATTAACTTGCATATACCAATTTTGAACGATCTTACTCAATTAGCTGAGATGCAAAAGAAAACCTGATCAGGACACTTTAAATTGTAAATCAGGTGAAATCTCGAATTCCACTTTCGATAATGTAAAAGAACTTTAAAATATCTTTCGAATGATGTATTAGAAATAATTTAATCATAATTAGAATATGAAATATTGAAATTTAAAAATATTACAGCGCCATCTGGCGGTAGAATTTTCTGTAATCTATTGTTCCATTCCAGTTACTTATTCTTACTCAATTAGCTGAGATGCAAAAGAAAACCTGATCGGGACACTTTAAATTGTAAATCAGGTGAAATCTCGAATTCCACTTTCGATAATGTAAAAAAACTTTAAAATATCTTTCGAATGATGTATTAGAAATAATTTAATCATATTTAGAATATTAGATCAATATTACAGCGCCATCTGGAGGTAGAAATTTCTGTAATCTATTGTTCCATTCCAGTTACTTATTCTTACTCAATTAGCTGAGATGCAAAAGAAAACCTGATCAGGACACTTTAAATTGTAAATCAGGTGAAATCTCGAATTCCACTTTCGATAATGTAAAAGAACTTTAAAATATTTTTCGAATGATGTATTAGAAATAATTTAATCATAATTAGAATATGAAATATTGAAATTTAAAAATATTACAGCGCCATCTGGCGGTAGAAATTTCTGTAATCTATTGTTCCATTCCAGATTGACAAAGCTTTCAAATGATGTATTACTCATGAAATTATTTTAATTAGTAGATGAGATACAAAAAAAAAACCTAATCAGGACACCTCAAAACGTGTAAATCGGGTGAAATCTCGAATTCCATTTTTCGATAATGTAAAAGTACTTTAAAATGTGTATCAACTAAAATAAGCTTTCAAATGATGTATTACTTATGAACTTTTTTAAATTAATAACTGAGATACAAAAAAAAAAAAAACTGATTCAGGAGACCTCAAAACATGTAAATCTGGTGAAAACTTTCGATAATTTAAAAGAACTTTAAAATATCTTTCGAATGATGTATTACAAATAATTTAATCATAATTAGAAATTGAAATATTGAAATTTTAAAATATTACAGCGCCATCTGGCGGTACAAATTTCTGTATTCCACTGTTCGATTCCAAATCAAAAAAGATTTCTAATGATGTATTACTTATGAAATTATTTTAATTAGTAGCTGAGATACAAAAGAAAACTGATTCAGGACACCTCAAAACGTGTAAATCTGGTAAAAACTTTTGATAATTTAAAAGAACTTTAAAATATCTTTCGAATGATGTATTAAAAATAATTTAAAAATAATTAGAAATTGAAATATTGAAATTTTAAAATATTACAGCGCCATCTGGCGGTACAAATTTCTGTATTCCTCTGTTCGATTCCAAATCAAAAAAGCTTTCTAATGATGTACTACTTACGAAATTATTTTAATTAGCAGCTGAGATACAAAAGAAAACTAATTCAGGAGACCTCAAAACGTGTAAATCTGGTGAAAACTGTCGATAATATAAAAGAACTTTAAAATATCTTTCGAATGATGCATTAAAAATAATTTAATCATAATTAGAAATTGAAATATTGAAATTTGAAAATATTACAGCGCCATCTGGCGGTAGAAATTTCTGTAATCCACTGTTCGATTCCAAATCAAAAAAGCTTTCTAATGATGTATTACTTATAAAATTATTTTAATTAGTAGCTGAGATACAAAAGAAAACCTAATCAGTAAACCTCAAAACGTGTAAATCGGGTGAAATCTCGAATTCCATTTTCGATAATGTAAAAGTACTTTAAAATGTGTATCAAGTCAACAAAGCTTTCAAATGATGTATTACTCATGAAATTATTTTAATTAGTAGATGAGATACAAAAGAAAACCTAATCAGGACACCTCAAAACGTGTAAATCGGGTGAAATCTCGAATTCCATTTTTCGATAGTGTAAAAGTACTTTAAAATGTGTATCAACTAAAATAAGCTTTCAAATGATGTATTACTTATGAACTTTTTTTTAATTATTAACTGAGATACAAAAAAAAAACTGAATCAGGAAACCGCAAAACGTGTAAATCTGGTGAAAACTTTCGATAATTTAAAAGAACTTTAAAATATCTTTCGAATGATGCATTAAAAATAATTTAATCATAATTAGAAATTGAAATTTTGAAATTTTAAAAAATTACAGCGCCACCTGGCGGTACAAATTTCTGTATTCCACTGTTCGATTCCAAATGTAAAAAAGCTTTCTAATGATGCATTACTCATGAAATTATTTTAATTAGTAGCTGAGATACAAAAGAAAACTAATTCAGGAGACCTCAAAGCGTGTAAATCTGGTGAAAACTTTCGATAATTTAAAAGAACTTGAAAATATCTTTCGAATGATGTATCAAAAATAATTTAATTGGAATTTGAAATATCGAAATTTTAAAATATCTGGCGGTAGAAATTTCTGTAATCTACTGTTCAATTCGAAATCAACAAAGCTTTCAAATAATGTGTTACTTATGAAATTATTTTAATTAGTAGCTGTGATACAAAAGAAAACCTAATCAGGACATTCTAAAACATGTAAATCACGTGAAATCTCTAATTCCATTATCTACGGTAGTTTTATTAATGGAAGTAAAAAGAAAAATAAATATTTTTTATTTCGCCAAAACCTATATATATATATACCACGGTAGTCGGGTAATGGAAGTAAAAAGAAAAAGAAAAAGTACTTTTTAGTTCCTTCAAATGTATTTTGTTGCTATGGAAACTCCTATCGTCTATTGAAAGATAGATTACGTGTTAGAATAGAATTTAATTAGCAATTAAAATGTAACTGCTTTGTTTATTAATGAAATTTGATGAAATTTTAACTGCAGGTTGTTTTTGTGCTGAATAGGTTGTATATTAAGTGTTGTGTACGAAAAAGAAAATTTGAAGCACTTTGAAATTTGCAATTTTTAACCCCAGTTAAAGATCATGTGACATTAATGACTTGCACATGTTTTTTTTCTGTTAGAGACAGCCGTTAAAATCGTCTGCTGAATGCTGATAGAATGCCTCTTTTTAAGCAATAAGGATTTTTGGTCATTTTCGCGATCGATATGGGTCAGCATTTTAATTAATATCTCCGAAACTAATTAAGATTTTTAAATTCTGTTTCGAGGAAAACATCGGAAAGGCTCCAGAGCATCCGTATGTCAATTCTTGTACTTCTGCGTTCAATAGGGGCTGAACGTATAAAAGAACAGACAGACAGACAGACAGACAGACAGACAGATAGACAGACAGACAGACAGACAGACAGACAAACCTTTCCATTTATTATTATAGATTATAGATATGTCGAAAAATAAATTAATTCGTAAAATTTTTTGGCAACAATTATAAATTAAAATAAATAATTTAAAAGTTTAGAAGTTAGAAATTTTAATTTTATTTTTTTAGTACAGAGTGATATTAGTTTCAATCTATGGATAAAACGTCGTCATTAGTGTTTTGTGGTGAAAAAAGTTGGATATCAAATTTCAGTCATTTTAAAAAGTCATTTGTAGAAATACAGTCGGACCTCTGTTTAACGAACCTCTGTTTTGCGAATTTCTCCATTTTACGAAGTTTCCTTTGAAAGTATGACTATTTTAAGAATTTCCTTGCAAAATAACTTCCAAATAGCGAAGTGCATTCTCTGTTTAACAAACTTTTAACGGTCAAATTAAAAAACCGTCACATGATGAAATGTTGAAATCTTTTGAATCAACTCGATGTGGACTACAACTTGTAAAAAACACACCAGAAAAAGTTTTCAAAGCATTGCAAAGATGGCATATTATGAAAATAAACATTTTTTCAAAGAATTAACACAGGCGAAATTAACGGACTATTTGACTAATTAATAGGAAGAATACATTTAGTATGTATTCCTAATAATTGTTGCTCTAATCTCTAATATAAAGACGGTAATATCATAAAAGTTTGTAAGAAAATAATTTTATGTACACAGTATTTAATAATAATAATAATAATAATAATAATAATTTAAAAACAAGGAGATGTATTTTCAGGACTTTAATGTTGTTTTATCTTTATTTTTTTTTTTTAGGACTGTGGACTATCAGTCTCAATCTACGGATTTTTACGACACCAGTTTTACGATAGATGGACATTTATCGAAATCGAAAATTTATCGAAAATATAATTGAATAATTTGAAAGCAATGTTATAATTTGAAAAAAAAAAAAAAACTAATAGTCCTCCGTACTAAACTAAATTCTGTTTTTGCCAGAATTTCATCAAAATTACACATAAATTAGAAATTAAGATTAAAAGCGGTTTATTAAAAGTTGAAAAGCGCTATGGAAAATATTTCCCACACTAAATTTTAAAGAATGAAAGCGTAAGTGGGGAAAAAAAAAAGTCCTATCATTCATTATTATTATTATTATTTATTTATTATTTTTTTTTTAACCCGTACGGATTATTTATCCAACGTGACCAGAATGCGGAAAAAGAGAAAAGAAGCCATTAAAAGAATATGGCACTTTCACTAACACTCTCATAAAAAAAGAGAGAGCGAAAAAAATCCTATAACAGGTTGTAAAGAAATGAAAAAAAAAAAAAAAAAAAAAAACCATCTCGCTATATATATAAAAAAAATATATTCCTCAACCCCTTTCGCAATCGTCGGTCAGCTGGTGTCAAGGTTGATCCGCGTTGTTATATGGGGCCAAGGTCGCAAAACGAAACTGAAAGGGATGAGAGAGAAAAAAAACTTTGTAACGGGGTGTTCATCGAGGCACGTGGCCCATAGCTGGAAGGGGTTAACGGTCTTTAAACCGAGCCAAGGCGTGCGCGCGGCCTTGAGACGACGAGGGCATTGGCACAGATGCTGTAACCAGGAAGGATTGCGGCACGCGGTGTTTTTTTTTTATTTTATTTTTTTATTTTTATTTATTTGTGTGATATCGTTTTTTTACGGTTTTTCTTTTTTAAGTGCCTGATAAGGCACACAAGTTTGCAAGTGAAGAATGAAATAACTTCCTCCCTCCCCCCTTTATCTTCTTTTATTGTGAGAGGGTTAGAATGCAATGAGAAAAGGATGCCCGATAAAAGAGTTGATGTTGACGAATTGGTTGGCAGGGAGATATCAGAGATATAAATCTTTTTTTATTCGTCATTGGTTATGCTAATCTGTTAGACATGTGACTCGCTGGAAAACCGACCAATAGGAATGGTGGAATTATTTTTGAATAAATTACTTACAACTCTTTTAAGGCAAAAATAAATTATTATCATAACTGATGAATGGGGGAAAAAAAATGCAGCGATTTGTTTTATGTTGCAATTATTAACGGCCCTCTTCACTTACCGTCGCCAGAAGCCCGAGCCAATGTTATTCTATGGGTAAATTTTCTTTCCAAATAACTTAATAACTAATACATATTTTTAAATTCTGTTTTCACATTCACAAAATTCCTAACTGTTAAATTGACGGACCTTTTTTAGAAATGTATTTTTTTAATTTTTAATATTTTATTTTGAAATTGCAAAATGAAAAAGTTTCACATATTGAAAATTCGTATTTTGTAGCTTCAAAATAAAATTTAAAAAATTTAAAAAATATTTTTTTTAAAAAGGTCCGTCAATTTAATAGTTGGGAATTTTCAGAATATGAAAACAGAATTTAAAAATATGTACTTGTTAATAAGTTATTTGTAAAGAAAAATTTCCCATAGAATAACAGTCGCTTCGGCTTCCGGCAGCAGTGAGTGAAGAGGAGAGGGCCCTTAAGCAAGATTCTTCATCAGGTAAAATAAATCTGTAATAAGGTAGAAGCAATTTTACTTTCACCATATACTGCACTTCTGATCATTTTAATCCAATTGTAGATTCTCAGGGACTCCTAAGAGTAGAAGGGAGGTTTGTAAATGCACACTTAAATTATGATAGTAAGCATCCTCTTTTGTTGCCCCACGACCATCAATTAACTTTCATGATTATGGAACATTTTCAAAAAAAATTCTTTCATGTAGGACCTCAAGCTTTTTTATATCACGTGATCAAAAAAATATTGGATAATTAGTGGGAGATCTATAGCTCGAAAAATATTCTGTAACTGTATAACTTGCTATAACTTAAACCTTTAACGGTCAGTCAACTTATGGGAAATTTGCCAAAGGAAAGAGTCAATGTGACTCATCTATTTTATTGTACAGGTATAGATTTCTGTGGCCCTTTTTTGATTAAATATCGGGGTCAAAGAAAAGGAATCTATAACAAAATTTTTGTTTGTATTTTTATTTGCATGCCTACTGAAGCAGTGCATTTAGAGGTAGTTAGCGATTTAACATCCGAAGCTTTTATCGCAATTTAAAAAAGATTTTTTGCTAGACGAGGCAAAGCCCAAACATTGTTCAGTGATAATGCCACAAATTTAGTTAGTGCAAACAATGAATTAAAAAGGTTGCATAAATTAGCTTCTCAGCCTGATGAAAACCTTGACAATTTTTTAAATTCAGAAGGTATTAATTATTAATTGGAAATTTTTGCCAGCCCGTGTCCCAAATTTTGGAGGGCTATGGGAGGCAGGTGTCGCGCAGTAGGAAATGCTAAATTTTCATATGAAGAATTCTTAACAGTTATTTGTCAAATTGAAGGAATCCTTATTTCTCGACCCCTTCCCCCCCTCCCCTTTCAGATGATACTGAAGATTTGGACGTTTTGACTCCCGGCCATTTCTTGGTTGGCCGACCCATCACTGCGGTGATTGAACCGGAGTTCGCTGGCATTCCAGATAATGGATTAAATACCTGGCAAAAATTAACTAAAATAGTTCAAGGGATATGGAAAAAATGGCAAAACCATTATTTAAATACATTACAACAAAGAAATAAATGGAGAATTGAAAAGGATAATATTAAAACTGGAGATATGGTGCTATTAAAGGAAGAAAACTTGCCCATATGTAGTTGGATGTTGCGTAGAATTGTAGAAATTATTGCTGGAAAAGATAAAAAAATAGGAATAGTTCATGTAAAAAAAAAAAAAAAAAAAAAAAAAAAAAAAGGGATCTATAAACGGCCCATTTCTAAAATAGCTCTTTAAAAAAAGATTTTTTTTTTTTAGAATGAATGATGTACGTAGTTAAATTGAATTTGCTTATCGTATTTCACTATATTGTTTTGTTGCTTACAATGTTATTAATATTTTTCTTGTGTAAGTTGTATTATTTAAATTGCATATTATTGTAATATTTTTGTATAATTAAATGTAATCGTTGGATTGGAACTTTGAATTTTGAAACAATGTTTTAAGGTGGGCCGGTATGTTGCCGCTCACCGTGGTATTGGCTATAATGCGTCAACCTTGGATCGCCTCTCTTCTTTACCTTGTCTTCCGCTTTTAGCGGCAGTGTATTGTCTTTCGTCATTAGGGTAACATATACCCCGTGATTATCTTGTACCTGTGATATGGTTCACCTCCTTTTATTGTTCGAGTTGACTATGGTGTCGACCTAATTTATAAAAATGACAATTACGTCATTTTTGATTGTAAATATGTATGATAGTTTAATTAAATGTTTGTCAAGTAATAGTTCCAAAAAATAGTACTTATTATTATGATACAGTCCACTCGTAAAATATCGCGAACAACTCCCTCTTATCAAAGCATTATAACCTATATGCATTTGCATTATAACCTATATGCATTAACCTATTCCAAGCGTAGCACCTTCTCTTCATGCAATAGTTCTAGCTTCCAAGTGTAGCACCTTCTCTTCCAGCAATAGCTGCAGCGTCCAAGTGTAGCACCTCCTCTTCCTGAAATAGCTCCAGCGTCCAAGTGTAGCACCTCATTACCATGTAATAGTTCCAGCCTTTATCTGACTTCCAGTTGAATATATTTTATGTAAGGACTTAACTGTTAACCATGTGATTCAAAAGTACATATAACTGCTCTGAAGTATGTGTAAAACCAAATTCTCTGGTGATGCCTTCTGTTATGTAGGCGAAAAGCTTTGGAAGTTTTTTTATGTTTTTAATAAATGTATTTTTAACGTGTTTTTAAAGTGTTTTTAATTAATTTATTACAATATGACACGTGTTTTTAATTCAACTCTTAACTGGAGTTTGTTTATACTATATCATTTGGTTTTCTTTTGCGATTTATTCGTACAAAAATGGCCTTTCAGTCATTGGTGTCCACCTGGCCATAATATAAATGTCTGTTTTTTGTCCTTTTTTTCTGACTTAGTTATTGGATAACTGAAATTTGTTAAAAGACCCCATTATTATCTAGTTTGGAATATTACTTGAAGTCACTTTTGTTATTTCAAATAAAGCAGATTATAAAATTCACTGCAACTAATTGCTGGGAAGAAAGGGTCGTGCACAAGTTTAGAGGATGCTATCTAGAATCGTCCTATCATTATTATGGAGGGGTGAGATGGCAAAGAACTTTTATCGTCCTCCGAGAAATCGAGTTCAAGGATTGTTTGCCATACCTCACATTCAGATAAAGGAAGCAAAGGATAATAATAATAAAAATAAAAAGTACAACCAACCGAAGATGGGTGGCTATTTAAAATCTGGCACAGAATAACACCCAATAAAGATAAGGGGATAAAACAACTTTACAAGTTATCGACAGTTATAGCAACTGAAAAGATAAGAAGATTCGATAAGATAGAATTCGTGATAAAAATAGAATAAGATTGGTTCAAAAAAAAGTACAGACATTCTTAGAAAAACTATGCATAAAATGCTAGAAAATGTCATATTAGTCTTTGATAATAAAGAGGGAAACACTTCAAAATGGGAGAAGGTCGAGTTGAACTGCAATGAGGTAGAGAAAAGGGAAGTGGATACAATTACACATATGGGTTTTTGCATATATTTTAAATTTTAAACACACGTAAATAAATTACTAAGTCCTATTAACATTGCTGGGGAATACCACAAGGAGGTAGGACATTTCAATCTGCTCATCTCACATAAGAAAAATAAAATATTTATAATTGTTTTAGAACATTTAATATTAGGTATATTAAGAACTAGCAGGCTACGCCCGCTTCGCTGGTCACTATTTTTAAATGAATCACAATAATTAATGAATTCTCAAAATTGCATTAATTTTTATCATGTGATAAAAAAAAAGAGAAAAAAAAATTCTGATCAGGAAAAATGTCGCACCGGGTCCCCACTGCCTTCGGCAGCGTAGACCCGTGCGCTGCGCGCACGTATTCCTTCACCATCCTTATGACTTCTCAAAATTTCATGTTATTACTCATAAACTTTCATTCTCAAGAAAAGGAATTACAAAATATATCATTTAGCATCGGGTAAAAACTCACACCGGGACGCCACTGCCTTCGGCAGCGCAGACCCATGCGCGCTGCGCGCGCACGTTTGAGGATATACGTGCGCTGTACACGCATATTCCTTCTCAACTCAAACTTTTATTATTAAGAAAATAAAATTAAAAAAAAATCTTTTATCATCGGGTAAAAACTCGCACCGGGTCCCAAAACCATGCGCGCTGCGCGCCTATTCCTTCCCCACCGTTCCAGCCCCTCCTAATTAACTTGCATATACCAATTTTGAACGGTCTTACTCAATTAGCTGAGATGCAAAAGAAAACCTGATCAGGACACTTTAAATTGTAAATCAGGTGAAATCTCGAATTCCACTTTCGATAATGTAAAAGAACTTTAAAATATCTTTCGAATGATGTATTACAAATAATTTAATCATAATTAGAATATGAAATATTGAAATTTAAAAATATTACAGCGCCATCTGGCGGTAGAAATTTCTGTAATCTATTGTTCCATTCCAGATCAACAAAGCTTTCAAATGATGTATTACTCATGAAATTATTTTAATTAGTAGCTGAGATACAAAAGAAAACCTAATCAGGACACCTCAAAACGTGTAAATCGGGTGAAATCTCGAATTCCATTTTCGATAATGTAAAAGTACTTTAAAGTGTGTATCAACTAAAATAAGCTTTCAAATGATGTATTACTTATGAACTTTTTTTAATTAATAATTGAGATACAAAAAAAAACTGATTCAGGACACCTCAAAACGTGTAAATCTGGTGAAAACTTTCGATAATTTAAAAGAACTTTAAAATATCTTTCGAATGATGTATTACAAATAATTTAATCATAATTAGAAATTGAAATATTGAAATTTTAAAATATTACAGCGCCATCTGGCGGTACAAATTTCTGTATTCCACTGTTCAATTCCAAATCAAAAAAGCTTTCTAATGATGCATTACTTATGAAATTATTTCAATTAGGAGCTGAGATACAAAAGAAAACCTAATCAGGACACCTCAAAACGTGTAAATCTGGTGAAAACTTTCGATAATTTAAAAGAACTTTAAAATATCTTTCGAATGATGTATTAAAAATAATTTAATCATAATTAGAAATTGAAATATTGAATGAAATTATTTTAATTAGTAGCTGAGATACAAAAGAAAACCTAATCAGGACACCTCAAAACGTGTAAATCGGGTGAAATCTCGAATTCCATCTTCGATAATGTAAAAGTACTTTAAAATGTGTATCAAGTCAACGAAGCTTTCAAATGATGTACAGTTAAACCTCTCAAGTTGGACACCCCTATAAGTTGGACACCCCTCTAAGTTGGACGCTTTTTCTCGGAACGGAATGTATCCATTAACATTGTGTCTAACCCCTATAAGTTGGACACCTCTCTAAGTTGGACACTTTTTCTTGGAACCGTAGGTGTCCAACTTAGAGAGGTTTTACTGTATTATTTATGAAATTTTTTAAATTAATTTCTGAGATATAAAAGAAAACTGATTCAGGACACCTCAAAACGTGTAAATCTGGTGAAAACTTTCGATAATTTAAAAGAACTTTAAAATATCTTTCGAATGATGTATTAAAAATAATTTAATCATAATTAGAAATTGAAATATTGAAATTTTAAAGTATAACAGCGCCATCTGGCGGTACAAATTAATGTATTCCACTGTTCGATTCCAAATCAAAAAAAGCTTTCTAATGATGTATTACTTATGAAATTATTTTAATTAGTAGCTGAGATCACAAAATAAAACTAATTCAGGAGACCTCAAACCATGTAAATCTGGTGAAAACTTTCGATAATTTAAAAGAACTTTAAAATATCTTTCGAATGATGTATTAAAAATAACTTAATTGGAATTTGAAATATCGAAATTTTAGCTGAGATACAAAAGAAAACCTAATCAGGACATTCTAAAACATGTAAATCACGTGAAATCTCTAATTCCATTATCTACGGTAGTTTTATTAATGGAAGTAAAAAGAAAAATAAATATTTTTTATTTCCCCAAAACCAAAACCTATATATACCACGGTAGTCGGGTAATGGAAGTAAAAAGAAAAAGAAAAAGTATTTTTTAGTTCCTTCAAATGTATTTTGTTGCTATGGAAACTCCTATCGTCTATTGAGCGATAGATTACGTGTTAGAATAAAATTTAATTTGCAATTAAAATGTAACTGCTTTGTTTATTAATGAAAATTGATGAAATTTTAACTGCAGGTTGGTTTTGTGCTAAATAGGTTGTATATTAAGTGTTGTGTACGAAAAAGAAAATTTGAAGCACTTTGAAATTTGCAATTTTTAACCCCAGTTAAAGATCATGTGACATTAATGACCATTAATGATTTGCACATGTTTTGTTTCCGTTAGAGACAGCCGTTAAAATCGTCTGCTGAATGCTGATAGAATGGGTGGGTTGGAGTTGCGCTGGTGTGGGGAGAAAAAGGGCGAGTTGCGCTGGAACACGTAGGTAGGGGATTATCCCCCACATGCTAGTTGCGCGCCCCTAAAATCCGAGGCTTATCAGCGAACTTGCCAGTTGCGCGGCTATCTGTAAATTTGCAGGTATTTTCCTACCCCCCGTTCATCACTCACAATTCCAAGAACTGTAATTTCTCACCCTGGATTCATCATCCATAATTCCAAGAATTAGGCAAGTGCGTCAGTCACGTGGTAGACAAAATTACACTTGGTAATTCCGTGTCGTATACTTGTCACGTGTTAAAACAGGAATAAACTACTACGTCAGAAACGCCAAAGAAAAATTATTGAGGTGCATACAGCTGTTTCGGTAGCCTAAAGCGTACCGTCATCAGTGCAAAAAAATAATTCTGAATCTGGAGAAGTACTCGTATATATAGGAGAGGGACCGGATTTAGTACAACCAATAGGATTACGGAAGAGGTGGGGAGTGTGGCCAATAGGAATTAAGGAATGTGTAGCTGTGTAAACAGTAGAAAATTTAAGGAAATGTGGACTGAATGTAAAATTTCCAACAATCAGACAAATAGGGAACAGCGAAATCGCAATTGACAGAGGTTATGACCCTTCCATTATAGACAAAGCTATCCAAAAATTACAACTCCCTCGTATTTCGTCTACTAAATCAGTCACTTCTAATATCAGTATTGTTTTACCCTATTTTTCTAAAACCAGTCAAACCATAGCTAAAATTCTCAAACAATATGATTTTAAAATAATATTTTCGCCTTCCAATAAACTCACCTTTTCTCAGTTAAAAGATCCTATTGATATGCATAATTCTTGGGGCATTTATAGTATATCCTGTCAGTGTGGTTTATCATATATTGGCCAAACTAAACGCAGTCTTAAATTTCGTCTAAAAGAACATATGAATTACGTCCGCAAACAAGAAACCAATAAATCGGCTATTTCTAAACATTGCTGGGAGGAAAATCATAATTTTAAATTTAATTCAGCTAAAATAATTTGCAGACCTAAATCCATTCATGAACTCGATTTCTTTGAAGCTTTTCATATTTATAAAAACTTTAAAAACCTTGTAAATTGTGATTTCGCTGTTCCCTATTTGTCTGATTGTTGGAAATTTTACATTCAGTCCACATTTCCTTAAATTTTCTACTGTTTACACAGCTACACATTCCTTAATTCCTATTGGCCACACTCCCCACCTCTTCCGTAATCCTATTGGTTGTACTAAATCCGGTCCCTCTCCTATATATATGAGTACTTCTCCAGATTCAGAATTATTTTTTGCACTGATGACGGTACGCTTTAGGCTACCGAAACAGCTGTATGCACCTCAATAATTTTTCTTTGGCGTTTCTGACGTAGTAGTTTATTCCTGTTTTAATATTCCAACGCCAAGTCAATTAGCGACATCAAGACATCAAGCTAATAGGCTCTATTGTTTGCATTTTTCTAACAGAAATGAACAAACTCTGATTTTTATCGAAACTCCCCATTTTATAAGATATTTCTAAAATCATTTTTTATCGTAAGCGCGTGGAATTTGCAGGTATATTTATTTTTATAGTGTAAAATTCAGTATTTCTTTTTCTATAAAAACACGTGATTTTTGAGAAAAAAGTGTCGAATTGCGCGTTTGAGTCGATTTCGGACAAACGCGAAGAAAAAGTGGCACTTAAGGCAACCCATCTGCTAAAATTCAAGTTTTACTATATTAACACTAAAATGAATAATGCCATTTGACGCACTTTTAATAATCAGTCTTCCCAATTTCATTAACTGTCGCGGAAAAATTGTTAACAAATGTGTTTAGAAATCTTTGCTTTGATTTTTTGGATTTATTAAAATAGCTGCAAACGTTAGTTTACAGGTATTTTACGCAAAATGCCCTTTTTTTTTTTTTTTTTTTTTTTTTGCCCTTGCCGCGCAATTGGCAGGTTGAGGCGCGCAAATGGCATGTTGGCCGTAGGAAAAAAACCATCTTCCAACGCTTCCAGCGCAACTCACCTTCCACCCCCCCTCGCTCCAAATCTGCCAGCCGCGCAACTGGCAGGTTCGAAATGATCTTCGAATTTCGGGCGCGCAACTGGCCGGCGACCGATAGAATACCTCTTTTTAAGCAATAAGGATTTTTGGTCATTTTTGCGATCGATATGGGTCAACATTTTAATTAATATCTCCGAAACTAATTAAGATTTTTAAATTCTGTTTCGAGGAAAACATCGGAAAGGCTCCAGAGCATCCGTATGTCAATTCTTGTACTTCTGCGTTCAGTAGGGGCTGAACGTATAAAAGAACAGACAGACAGACAAACCTTTCCATTTATTATTATAGATTAAATGATATTGTATTAAGAAAAATTGCAAAACCAAAATTGCTTAATAGAAAATGTAGACGCGATTTTGAATAAAGAAATGAAACACAATGAAGAACCAGATGAATCCTAGCATTGTTAACTTCTTCCTTTCTTTTCTTTTTTTTTTATTAAGTGTGACGTTTACCACTACTTTTGTTTCAGGAAAGCTGTAGAACGTACAAGAATTTTTAGGAGAATACTTCGAGGAGGTAAATTCTTTCTTTCCTCCAAAATCTGAGAATTTCTTTTTACCGATGTATCCCATTCTACTTTTATACTAAATATTGCTCAACTTTTCTGTACTAAAAAATTTCCCTTCCAAAATTAAAAATTAGGTAATTGCATGTTATTTGCAAAATCAAGCTCTGTATTGTAATGTAGCGTAACTCTAACCTCACCGTTGTAACGAATCGTTGTTACAACTGTTGTGTAAACCATCTGCTAGAGAAACAACTTTGCAGATAACAAACGCTTCTTGGTTTAAGGACTACACATTTGTTCTGATTAAAATATCCTCAATTTCAGTAAAATAAACGCCATAAACTTTTCTAACAGTAACTCCGAAAAAAAATCTTTTCTCTTTTTTGTTCAAACCAAATCACTTTGGTAGATTAAGGTTTATACACTGCAGTATTAAGGTTTATATACTGCAGTATTAAGGTTTATAAACCACCACATACAGTTTTCTCACATTTCGTTTGCGAACAAGATTCATTTTCATAACAATTTCATTTTAAAAATCTACGATATCTTACATCCGAGAAATCTTTTTAAAACCACTTACCAGAACTACCGAGATTTCATATTCTTTTCTTCTTGACAATCCCACAAGATTCAACTTTTCAATTTATCCTTTCCATCCATAGTTCATTGTTCTAAACCATGGATGGATTCTTCAGTGACTTTTGGATAAATTTCTGGCACACTATAAAAAATAATCTGGTGTGTCACTCACACGACTTTCTCTTACTCTGAAATTTAATACTATAAACACAGGTTGGAGATTAAGAGGTAAGATAACGAGTACTGTCATGTAAACCTATGTTAAAAAATTCGAATTAGGCTTCGGAACAGTTTTATATGATATTTAGTTTTGTGTGAGGGGGCTACCGCCCCTTCAACCCCTCGTTTCATTAATGCACCTACATTAAATAGCATTTCATTTTCTTATTAAAATTAAAAGTTTACTTAAAATTATACAGACAATTTTCACGAGCAACATTCATTGAAACTTATCAATCTTGATCAAACTTTTCCAGCAACAAACTTATATTAACTTCAAAATACAACATTTGGATCTCCTAAAATTATTCGTTTTTAAGTCACTCTAAGAGACACATATAAAGACCAAACGTTAAAAAACTTGACTACAGCAATCAGGAAGCCTCAAAACGTGTAAATATATAAAAAACAAGCAATGAATATTTAGCTTAAAACATACATTGTTTACCATATCTCTATGAGGAATTTCAATTCCCGAACAGCTTTCCTGGAAATGGTAAAATATTATTAGTAAAGCACACCCACTAACAACAAATAACTAGTGTGTTGTGGCCACCACATGACTTTTTTCTATATTTTCCTATACAAATACACTCAGTAAAAATAATTTATTAAAATTATTATTTAAAATATTATCTTCCATGATAATGCAGACGATTTCCGTATTAGAAAAGTAGTATAACACTAAATCTGCAAAAAAAGTTGAATTTATTATCAATATTACAAACCTTTTTTTTTTTTTTTTTTTTGGGGGGGGGGGGGGTTAAAAATGAAAAAAATCGATAACTTTATTTTAAATTATCGCAGATCGATGGTTCAACCATTCGTTTTAAAGGTATTTGCGAGCTCTTTTGAAAGATACCCATCATGAAAATTTACTCCCCTCGAGGGAGGCGAGGCTCCTACATACAAAAAATTTATTTCCCAGTTGACATCTCTATTACAAAAAATATATATTCGTTTCGTTTGGTTTAGTGCAGTCTATAGATGTTAAACTCTACTTACCTGCAATTTCCCCCATAGACGTAATGTATTTGAATACTTTTGAGTGTCCCTGTACACGAACCATTGGCTTCATCTCAACGAAAAGCTTAGTGTAGCATCCCTATATGATACACATTTAGAATACCGAGTTTGGAATTTCTGCTACTATTTGTTCTTGAGATATGCTGATAACAAACACACAGAGAGACACACAGATCATTCGCTAAAAACATGATTTTCATATTCATGGGACCCCAGAACATGTAAATATAACAAAAACTCACTTTCGAAAATTTGACCCTAAAAAAATACTTTCTCTACCGTAAGGGTAAGAGAAAGTAATAACGGTTGTTTTTACAGCAGAATGTGCACCCATTTTTGCCAGCATATTCTGCTTTTAAATACAGTATTGCCAGACTTGGGCACTTTTTTATTCAATATCCACCACTAACTTTTAATTGTAACGGTTTCCTAATCACTTCGAAGGTTGATCGTCTATTATGTACCTTTCTTCGTTATTTAATACACATCTCAAAATTATTGATGTCTTTTGAATGAAAGACTATTGTCCCTAGGTCTGGCAACACTGGATAAATAGCGTAATTTACAGCGTAAACATATGAAAGAGAGAATCTTTTATAATGTTTCTGTTGTAATTTTTTTTTTTCCCGACGTCAAAATGTATGTTGGTAACCCTTCTGACAGCATATTCTGCTGTAAAAGCTACCTTTTTTTTTTTTTTTTTTTTTTCCCCCAGTGTACTGTGATACTACAACACGAATTTTTCTCAGCAAACATAAATATTGACAGCCCTTGGCAACCATTAAAAACAGGACAAACAAAACATTTTCTTTCTTAAAACACATCAGCTAAAATCATGAAATTATAATGATTCATTCTTCAGTTGATAAAGTTTCTCAACACTGTTAAAGGAAGTAATTCAACGTTTCACCAAACAGAACTCGAACAAACTATACAAATTTAGCTGTCATCAATATTTTAATCTAAGCTTCACTGTAATTTTAGTGGCGTGCACTACTAAAATGGTAAAACATAGTGCACTAAACTTCTTAAAATATTAGTTGCGCCTAAATTAGACCCGTCTTTCTTGGTGAAGTGTAAGATTTTCTTTTTAATTGCGCATGATCGTGTCAAAATGACTTAGTTTTCTCTAATTTGATATCATTATCGTCTCATGATAAAAAGAAATAATAATAAAAGCAGATTGTACAACTTTTTGATTTTGAAGTCGGTAAAAAATTGTTCTTTTAAACTAGATCAGACTCACTCCCCCACCCCCCATCCTCTCCTAAAAAAAAAAAAAAAAAAAAGGAAAAAAAAAAAAGAAAGAAAATTAAGAAAGAAAAGCAAAGAAATTTTTTTTTCACATGGTCTAAAAGATATATAGATGACCGCACAACATGACCTAGGCAGTAAGAGAAGAAGAAAAACAAAAATATTTCGTCTATAATGGTACGTGATTTAATAGCATAAGGAGGAATACAAATTCCTTATTTTTAGTTTTGTGGAATACCAGAAAGTACAGAATCGAAATGAGAATGCTGAATGATACGCAAGAGCTTGAAGTACAAATTTAAAAACTCTCTGTCGCAAAAAGAGAGCCGCAAAAAAAAAAAAGACTCGGCCCACACTAAAAGAGAGCCACAGTTATTTAATTCATGTAAACTATAGAAAACATAGTGCATGCTTCATACATAATGATTTATCTTTGAATTATCAAGTTTAAAGAAAGCAAAACAAGCTGAACAATTTTTTAATGCTTGATCTTGGTATGCATTAAAGGCTGAAATATCAAATTTAATGCAATTTGCTGTCTGGAATCAAACTTTTTATTATTATTATTATTATTTTTCGAACAAATGCAATTTTTATGAATAATTTTGATTTCTTCAATTAAATCAATAGCTGAAGAAAATTTAGGAGTTGTTCATAGTTGAGAATCCGTCTTATCTGTAAGTAAGACCATCTGGTAGACGATTAACACTTGCTATTAGTGGTATCGATAAAAAACATTAATGATTAATAAAAATTTTACATAAAACACTAGCACAAATTATTAACGAAATTATATCTAAAAGTTATGTAAAATTATTTCACCTTAGATTATTCATTTATTTTAATTTTAAAAATTAAAGACTTTTTTCAGTTAAAAAAAAAAAAAAAAAAATCAAAATTTGGTCCAGACAGGGATTGAACTAAAGACCTTCTTTACGTAAGCCAAATTGTCTGGCACTGTGCCACGTTTTCTTCCCTTTCGACTCTGTTTTGTTGATTTGGTTAGAAGCAACTAAAACTCCTAGGATCCTATCTTGGCCCTATGCGGTTGTTGCAAAAAATCTGAGCTCTTCTCTTACCCTATGTTTTCGATCATGCTCTTTAATTTAAGTTTGGTTTGGTTTCAATTACTGATTCATATTTCCCTTGTTAGAGTGAAAGCAAAATAGCCTTCGTGAGCTAAGAATAATAGCTGTGAACTTTCATACTTTACCAAGAAAGCAGAATTGGGTTACCCTAACTGCAATATTATTTTGTGTATGGTCTATTTTTCATTAATGACCACTTGAAGGAAAATAACCAAAATTATCAGTTCTTTTATGAAAAATCCATCGTAATCAGTGTTGTACTGTACTATATCACAAGTAACCTATTTCCAACAAAACTTTTTCGGAGGAATGACGAGGTGTTTCGTAGAAAAGCAAGTCGAATGGAGAAGACGTGCATCACCACTTAAAAATAACAGCCCAGAAAAAAGAAAAGAAAAATCTACCTTTCTAAAGATTAAAACAAGAAAAAGTCGGAGAGTGTAAGTGTTGTCATTCGTATGAAGAGGCTCAACCCTGAACGTGAATTGTTTTGTGTGTCACTGACCCAGTGCGTGTCGTTATTTGCCATCGGAGATTAGAAAGAGTGTGGGAGTGTAACAACTGGCTCACTGGCTGCTTCCCTGGAAATGTATTTATTTTGTACGGGTAAGCTGGAGGCCCCATCAAGGAGGGAAATACAGATAAAAATAATATACGCAAGCCGTTTTATGAAAATTGCATAACACAGTTGAAATGACTTTTTTTTTTCTTTTTCATATTTAATCTACGCTTCCGAATTTTCGATCCATTGACGTCATTGAAGCCACAGACTCACTGAACTGTTCCAAGCTCATCTTTTCTTCCGCTGTTCAAGCTAGAATGATATTAAATGTTTTCAATATGTCCTTGTAAGAAATTCAATTACAGGATAAGGGAAATTGGACTCAGAAAGAACAGTATAGTGATCATTAATAAATTTTCAAAAAACTCTGTATTAACTAAGATGGTGGGAAATGCCCTCTTGAGTAATCTAAATTATAGAAGTCTTAATGAAGATAAATAAAAAATGCAAAATAATTATGCAATAAGGAATTAATAAATCACCCAAAATGGTGTGTAATTTATGGCATGCACAAGGGACCTACGGCAGGGTGGAATGCTCTCAATTGGGGGGAGGGGGTCTTTCTAAGAGAATGGAGCCCATACTCACGCGAGTTTCGGGAAAACAACTCCGCACAAAACGTCAATCAGCTAAGCCAACAAACTCAAACGTGGACTCGAGCCCGCACCTCCCGTCCACCAACTGAAAGTAGAAACTCTCAGATACTGGTGGGCTAATCTCAGGAAAGCGATTTTTAGATAGGTCGATTGGTTATGCGTACTCAACACGAACAAACTACAAAGAGATTATTTGGAATTCTGTGCTATCCCCCCTTTGAGGGTTGGGGGGATTAAAAACATGTTTCCATGCTAAACATGTTTCCATGCCATTCTGTTCCAAACTATCTTAGAATGGCAAAGTTTGATGCGTGGACTGCTTATGCATATTCAACACACACTACAAAGTGATTTTGTGAAACTCCACCCTACCTCCCTTTAGGGGGCGGGGGGAAAAACATGTATTCATGTGTAACTCTGCAGTAAATTATCTTATGAAGGAGATTTTCGATGTGTGGGTCAGTTATATGTATTTAACTCATAATATAAAGATATTTTGCAAAATCTCCCCCTCCTTACCTTTAAGAGCGGGCCGGGGGGGGGGGAGGGGCTAAAAAAAACACGTTTTAAAACATAACTTTGCTTCAAATTATTTTAGAATCCCGATTTTTTAATATTTGGGTTAGGCATGTGTATGCAACATGCACTATAAAGGGATTTTGTGAAGTGTGGCGAGTGGGAAAACCGCTATCGAAGGTATCGAGAACTGTAACTTAGATTTTGACTGATTTCAATGATTTTATTATTATTATTATTAATAATGATATGGTATGTTGAGACTTTATTTCAATATGATTACCAGCGAAGCGGGCAAAGCCTGCTAGTACAAAATAAAGAGAATGAGCATATATTTTTACGCTGTTTTAAATTTACAATTAGCAAAGCATAAAAGTAATAACAATGTAATATTGCAAAAAAATGCCTCACTATTCTATAAAGAATAAAATGGTAGAAGTTTTTGTTTTTGTTTTACATTCGACGAATAGGCCTTTTGTAAATTTCTATAATATAAATTTCTTACGAATAGCAAATTGATACAGTATAAATTGATATAGTATGATCATTCATGTTTCTAAAAATCTTACGTCGTTTTTCCGCTTTCTATATGTTTGGTTATTGCGTATTTCTTGATTTATAAAAAGACTTCGCTGATATTTGTGTAAGAATATTGTTAATTTTATGCATTTATTTTTTAAAAAGATCCGATTAGATTTCGAAAATAGCCTTAAGCATATGTTAAGCCATGCACATGGTTGAAAGAGTTGTGTCACCATTTGAAGCCCTTAGTAATTTTCCACTTACTTGGAACAGGTGTGTTAAGATTTATTGGTTAACTTTTAAAAGGTGTCGGCGGCTTCAAAGACTCGGCCAAATAAGCCATTGTCATCGGATCATAAACATTACAGCGTAGTGATCTAAGAAGGGTTCTTTTATTTATTCTCTCTGGAGTGATAAAGGTTTGAAGGTAACTCTTACCTGGAGGCTTCTCCTATACCACCTGGGTGGTCAGTGCTCTTTCATTGTCCATCCAAAAAGGACGAGTTAATTTTGAATAGGCGGGCAGAGGAAGAGAAAGAAAAGAAAGCTGTTAATTTCCTCCTGATCTTTGTTGGTTCTTGCTTTCGCTTTCAGGTTTATCCATCAGCGTTTTTACCATTTCTTTCGCGGAACTTTTGAAGTGACGTACGCAGGGACACTTGCATAATAATAGGGGTTGTGCATGTATGCGTCTTATCACTTAACAAAGACATCCGAAGGGAGAAACGTTATTAATTGCTACAATTTGGTTTTTCACCTGTAGTCACATGGAGTGAAAGAGTAAAAATTGTATTAGATTATCAAATTGAGAAAAAAAAAAGAAAGAAAGAAAGTGAAAGAAACAGAAAAAGTAAGAAAAATGTATTATTATTATTGTTGTTATTATTATTACTATTTTTTTTTTAATTATATCATTTTAAAATGAAAAATTTTTAACCAATTCTCAAAGAAAAAACATACAATGAGCTATTTCCCCACCCTCTAATTCTCCAGGTATCGTAGAAAATGGAAGCATTATATTCGGTCAAAAAATTCGATATCGAGTTTTCATGTGACCGGGTCCTAAATAAAGGGATTTTTGGAAATTAATAAATGCGTGTGTGAAAGGAGGGGAGGGGGGAGGAGGATTTCTGATTATCCAATCTCCAAAACGCGAAAAAGGTAGAAAAGATAAGTTTGCCATGTTTTT
The DNA here is from genome assembly GCA_963930645.1 of Salticus scenicus. NCBI lineage: Eukaryota > Metazoa > Arthropoda > Arachnida > Araneae > Salticidae > Salticus > Salticus scenicus. The sequence goes on from OZ005650.1 coordinate 372,137,513, forward strand.
AGAGAAAATTGGAAATGGAGCCGAAAGCGGGTTTGTCAAAAGCAGCCTTAAACATTTTCTTCGGTTTTGCTATATACTCTTTTTTAGATGTCCTATAATATGTGTTAATGCAGGAAAATTTATAAACACTCTGATAAGGCTCTCTTCGAAAGTGAATATCTCAAAAAAGGACTCTACGATTTTCTTCAAATATTAATCGATGCCATCATTATGTTATTAGGGAATAATTGAGTAATTCTAGAGTAATTTAAGCATCTAATGAAGAAAATAATAGTATCCTAGACTTTTTTATTTATTTATTTATTTATTTATTTTTTCTTTTAAATTTGCAATTTTGCAAGTTCAATATTTTTATACCATTTGGAATAAATTGGAACATCGGCGAACGTGAGATTTTAAAGTTTTCCCTGGCTATTGAAACTATCTGTATTAAGGTGTATAGAGTACGACCAATTGACTAAACGAAGGTTATAAGCCTGGGTTACATGCTGTCCATGGGAGAGAAGGGTCAATCTGAGGAGCCTTCCTAGCCTGTAATTCACGTTACTTTCGAAGAAAACTACAATAAACTCCGAGCAGCTAGACAATGAGCGTGACTTGCGGTTGAACTAACTTTGACAACAAAACCTCTCACCACTGTTGGGGAAAATTGATAAAAAGAAAAATAGTTTATAAGGCAGTTTAAATAGTTTATAATCTTTAACAAAAACTTTGATTTGCTTTGTTTTTATTTCAGTGTAGTATTCAGTCTGTAAAAAAGGCAGAGACCTATCTGTACCTAAACAGGGCAGAGGATTTAATAATAATAATAATAATAAATCTGAACTTATTTCCGTATTAGTTACGAATGAAAAATATAGAACAGATAGGCAATTTTGCGCTTAATTTATCTTGGAGTTTAGTAACAGATTTAATCGGGAGAATTAATCAGGAAGATTTGATTTATAGAAGGGCAATTCAAGCATGAACTTCAAGTGTCGTTATTTAAAGCAAGTTTTAAAAAAGACCTACATTCATTTACAGAAAGTATAACATTCTATTTTATTAAAAAATAATTTCAACTGCCTGCTTTAAGTTCTGATTAAAATATCTCAAAATTACTTAAGTTTACGTTGTATTATTTTTGTACTTTTTTTGAATTTTAATATCTATCTATCTATCGATGTATATATTAGAAAATTTCCGAAATAAACGATAGAATAAAGATAGTTTTACAACTGGAAATTTCAAATTCTTTTTCAGGTAAACTAAGGATGCCATAAAGATGAATGAATGATAGATCTTTTAAAAATCAGTTGGCCTAAAGAGAGGAAGGCCGCGGGGAGGGGGGGGGGCGGAGGCATAAAATTAGTTTTAGCTTTTATTCTTTTGTTTGATATCCTCACGTGAAAACATCATTACTATTTCATAGAGAGACATGTCTGACGAGGTATTGCGCAGGTATATAAACACCTTGCTCTCTCTCTTTCTCTCTGTTGTTTTTCCAAAGACGAACCCCAAAACGTGCCTCCCGCTAAAAATATTTGCAAAGGTTTTCGTTAGCGCTGCTAGGTAATCTTGACTATATATAGTCGTGGGGACTTTCTTGTCGAGTTGGCGTTTTCTGTTTTTTTTTTTTTTTTTTTTTGGTACTTCATGGAAGAGAGCGGAATTTAAACTAATTTTAAAGCAGAAGGAGATGTTTTTTGGGTAGGAGGGGTGAGCCGCGAAAATGCGGAAGAGAAAAGAATTTAAAAACTGCCTCGTGTTTTGGCTGGGAAAAGGCTTTTCTTTTTCCTTCATTTTCGAGTTTCTTTTGTGCGGACTAAGCGCTTGTTTATTAATTGCAGCCGAAGAATCTTGCTTTTGTTAAAACTGTCGAAACGAGCCAGTGAACGGAAACGACAGGAACAATTAAGTCATTTAAGTACTTTTCATGATACAAATCATATTTATGATTTAATAAAAAATATGTATACACATAAACCTTTGCCTCATACCTGTGGATGCTGGAATGGTCAAAACAAAGCAAAATAAACAAACAAACATTATAAATGAATAACGTAATTAGTGTTTGAAGTGAGATTAAATATTAAATATTATTATAAATGGAGTGAAACTATTCTACATGAAAGAAATAATGATGCTTGGGAACTGGAATATGCATGACGAACTTTGAGAAGCATCTCTTCGATTACTGTTTTAATATCTTATACCGCACAAAATATAACGTCATGGACAGCGAATTCAGATGCACGAAAGCTTATTTCCTACATTAATTTACACAGCGGCACGAAATTTTCAGATAAATTGTGATACATAAATGGAAATGGCTCAACAATTATAGTTATGACTGGCGTTTTTAACATTTACCGATTTCCGTCATCGTTGAAAAATAGAAAAAACAAATAACAGGTTAAACAAATAACAAAAACAAGGTAAAACGTGTAAGTGAAATTGAAAATATGTGAATTGCATATTTATTTTTCTTTTTGTACTTTAGCGGTTTAGCAACATTTCTCAAGGGATCCAAATCGTAGTATACATCACTTAGGCTGAAACATACACTTATATTAAGAAGGGTACAGATAAAAATTAATAAAAAAAAAAAAAACATGCACATACAGGGAATCATTATTCGGCACTTCATTGGATATAAAAAACAGAACGAAAGCAGCGATGTAGAAGCAGTGTGTTACTGCTTTTGTAATAGGCTCTTGCAAAAATAATAAGCACAAAACTTTGAATAAACACCATAAAATGCAAAAAACTCGCAACAATTGTTTCGGTTTGAAAAAACACACGAACCATTAGTCAGGCGAACAAAGTAGGCACGAGTGCTGCAATCAGAGGCCACTTTGATTGCAGCACTGACGCCTACTATGTTCGCCTGACGAAGGGTCGTGTGTTTTTCGACCCGAAACAATTGTTGCACCAAAACCACCAGGGCCATTCACCAAACCAACAGCGTTCGTGCTACGGTGATCTACACCATACGTATAACAATTTTCAGCTCATTCGAACAAAGCATGTAGCCTCTATCGTGTTCACTCACACGCATACACAAATGAATACACACACATACTCACATCACCGCAAAAATAGCAAAAAGGAACTCAAGGGACCTCAAAACGTATAGATACACCAAAATATCGATGTCGAATTTTTGTCATGATTACAATAATTCTATACTAATCGTATACTTAACTAATCGTATTCTACACTATATCTAATCGTATACTTTACTTACGTATGTATGTTCGGAAAGTAAAAAAGTTGCATCTGAAGAATAAGTTTTTAGACAAAGAAAATGAAATCACTGTCTCAAAAAGAGACAAAATTCTAATTTTTCAAAGAAAAAATATTTAATTGTTTATCATTATAATTATTAATCTGACACAGAAAATAATGCCAACATTTTTCCGAAGCTGTAATGGTATTTTCAATGGAGCATCGATGATCCATAATTGAATTCTAAAAAATAAAAAAATCTGGAGTGACTCAACTCGACTTTCCGAACGTGAAGTAAAATTAACGGTTATATGAATAAATTAAAGTAAGACAAGTCGTTAAATAAATAAATGTAAAAAATAAACAGGAGAGTTTAACATTATTCCTCATTGTTTAATTTCACGCTATTGCACTTTAAATAATTTGAGCCCATAGAGTATAGTGATATAGAATTTTTCGTTGTGTCCCTATAAAAATCTATAAGGGATAGACTCACACTAAAATCTATACAATTCCTGCGATGGTGATCTGTACCATGTCTATAATTTTTTACTTCAATCGAATAAAAGGCTTAGACGCTATTGCACTTTAAAAAATTTGGGCCCATAGGCCCTAATGCTAAAGAATATTTTTTGTGTCCCTATAAAAAAAACTATAAGTGCTAGATTCTCCAAAATCTATCCAGATTGAGCATCTGTGACCTATAATATGTGTATAAATTTTCAGCTCGATCGAATAAGGTGTTTAAACGCTATCGTACTTTAAAATATTTGTGCACATAGACCATAATTATAAAGAATTTTTCTTTGTGTCTCTGAAAAAAAAACTATAAGTGATAGATTCACCAAAATTCATACACTTCGTGCGACAGTGGTTTATAACATGTGTATAAATTTTTAGCTCAGATGAATTAGACATCTAGACGCTGTCGTGCTTTACAAAATTTGGACCCAGACCGTTATGATAAAGAATTTTTCTTTGTGTCCCTATAACAAAAACTATGAGTTCTGGATTCATCAAAATCAATAGGGTTCGTGCTAGGATGACCTATACGCTACGTACCAACTTTTAGCTCATTCGGACAAAGCGCTTAGGCACTATCGTGTTCACTCACGCATGTACATTCACACACACATACACACAATCATGCATCATCGTAAAAATAGTAAAAATGAACTCGGGGGGCCTCAAAACGTATATAGAAACACCAAAATATCAAAGTCAGATTTTTGACATGATTACAATACTTTCCTTACATTACCTCCTTCGGAAAGTTAAAAAAAAAAAAAAAAAAAAATCTGGAGTGACTCTACTCGATTTTCCAAACATTGAGTAATTAACGGTTTTGTAGATAAAGTAAAGTAAGAGGAGTTGTTAAATAAACAAAAGAGAAAATTATAATAGGGTGTTTGAGTATTTTTCTTTATATAGTACACGATGTTTATTTTAACGCTATTTTACCAAACACCAGGGTTTAAACTGCCATTAGTTTTTTAGCATTTTGCTAAAAGATATTGTATTTTGCTAAACTATGTCAGTAAGAATTTCGCTAAAAAGCTATAACTAGATTATTTCATAAAATATTTTTGTATAACTACTTCTAGTTTTTATGCAAATATTTGTGGGCAGAAATTACAAAATCACTAAAAATATTAGGAATTATTATCTATTTAGTATATTCGGATTTAATTTCGACTTTTAATGGTTGAATTTAAATGCAAAAATATTTAAAAACATAATTAAGAATTTGCTTCATAGATGTATTCTCAATGCTAGTATTGTGTTTGTTGAAATCAAAACAAAATTTTGCTGATTCATTTTTCTTTTAAATCACAATATATGCTTGGTTAAAATCGTCAGTGAACAAAACAAACAGAAAACAAAATTGGGGATAACCAAGTTAAGAAAAAGAAATCAATTCTATTCAAAGAATTAATTTTCGAAAAAGCTAAAATACTGCTTATACGTTTTAGCTAAAATGCTAAAGAAACTTTTTTGTCAGGTTAAACCCTGCCAAACACGTAGATCATAATGATAAAGAATAATTCATTGTGTCCCTGTAAAAACCTACAAATGCTAGATTCACCAAAATGCTTATAATTAGTGCAACAGTGACTTATAATATTTATATAAATTTTCAGCTCCATCGGATAAGGCATTTAGACGCTATCGCACTTTAAAGTTTGAACCCATATGCCACAATTATAAAGAAATTTGCATTTTGTCCCTGTAAAAAGAACCATAAGTGCTAGATTCTCTAAAGTTCATAAAGTTCGTGTGACGGTGACGCATAACATGTATATAAATTTTCAGTTAATTTGAATAAGCAGTTTAGTCGCTGTCGTACTTTAAATAATTAAAGCCTATAGGTCTTAATGATGAACAAGTTTTAATTGTGTCCCCGTAAAACTCGTTAAGTGCTAGAGTCACCAAAATCTGTACAGTTTGTGTTATGGTGACCTATAACTCTTATATAAATTTTCCACTCAAACGGATAAGGCATTTAGACGCTATCGCACTTTAAATAATTTCACGCCATAGGCCATAATTATACAGAATTATTTGTTGTGTCCCTGTAAAAAAACTAGAAGTGCTAGATTCACCAAAACGTATATAGATCGTGAAACTGTGACCTATAATATGTGTGTAATTTTTTTGTTCAATTGAATAAGGCGTTTAGACGCTGTCGCACTTTTTAAAAATTGGTCCCATAGGCCATAATGATAAAAAAATTTTCTTTGTGTCCCTGTAAAAAAACTATAAGAGCTAGATTCACCAAACTTTATGCAGTTCATGCAACTATTACCTATAATATGTGTAAACATTATTTTCTCAGTTTAATAAAACGTTTTGACGTTATCGCACTTTTTAAAATTTGGTCCCATAGGCCATAATGATAAAGAATTTTTCTTTGTATCCCTGTAAAAAAACTATGAGAGTTAGATTCACAAAACTCTATGCAGTTCATGCAACTATTACCTGTAATATGTGTAAACATTATTTTCTCAGTTTAATAAAGCGTTTTGACGTTATCGCATTTTTAAAATTTGGAGGCCATAATGATAAAGAATTTTTCTTTGTGTCACTGTAAAAAAACTATATGTGCCAGATTCTCCAAAATCAATAGAGTTCGTGCTATCGTGACTTGCAACATGCGTACCAACTTACAGCTCATTCGAACAAAGTGTTTAGGCGCTAACGTGTTCCCTCACATACATACACACCCACATACATACATACATCATCGTAAAAATTGTGAAAACATACTCAGGTTACCTCAAAACGTATAGAAACACCAAAATCTCGAATTCGGATTTTTGACATAATTACAATACTTTCCTTACATATGTATGTTCGGAAAGTAAAAGAATCCTCATGAATAATGAAGAATAAGAAAACTGCAAGCAAGATACCCCAATTTTTTAGAAAAAATCATTTTTAAAAGAATGCTCAGTGATGGACGATAAGGTTTGGAATACAATGGCTTAGAAACACGAAAACAATTTAGAACCAGAGAAAAAGTATTTCGTTGAGAATGAGTCAGAAGATGCGAAGACGGATTAAAAACAGAATTTGGAATGTTATGTTTCCGCTTAAAAATTTCACAAATCAAGAAGATGGAAAGCATATAAAATTATATGTAATGTTGTTAAGTTTGGATTGATTTCGCGCAACTCTATACTGGCGGTTTCAGAACATCCAATTTCAACATTTGTGTTCATTTGACATAAAACTTCGGTATCTCGAAAACAGCTTTGACGATTTTCTTTAAATTTGCTATATAAATTCCTTTTAAATGTCATTTTCCTGTGTATATGACAAAATATACACAGATTGATAGGTTTACATATTCATTGATAGTTACACAAAAATTTGTAGGTTTCTTTGTATGTCTCCGAAATAAATAAATAAATAAATAAAATAAAATAAATAAATATAAATAACTCTACCGATTTTTTACAAACTTGCTTAAATGATGGTCTGCCTTTAGAATGTTCGTTCGTATGTATTAAAAGAGGTAAATTGGTAATTAGGCCAATTTTGTATTTCTAACCATACTATTTCCACAGGGCCCTATTATTTTCTGAAGCTAGGCGAAGCTTGGTATCATTTCGAGACTCTCTTTTATCTGTAAGAAAATTTCAGTTTTATATACCTATGGATTAAGAAGATTAGGCATGCTAGGAATTTTCTTTCCAGAAGTTACTTATCAGAATCCAGATTTAAATTGGATCCCTTCCTACATATTATTGTACAAAAATACTGCATGTTATATTTACCTGCAAATAAAAATCATGAAAGGCACAAACAATTCGGCAGAAACAATTTCGGGTTGAAATTATTTGGCAAAAATTTTCATCGGATAAATAAAAATTTAAGTAAAAAAAAAAAAAAAAAAAAATTTTTTTTAATAGTAGAAGTTTTTTTTTATTGTGGAGCCCTAAAAAGCATAAAATAAAAATCCATTCTCGCAAAGACATGCTATAAAGAAATGAAAGTTTCACCACTAAGAAAATTTTAGAGAAAAATATATCACTTTTGCAAGAGACGGAAAATTTTTAAATATTCAAAATAGTTTAAAAAAGCATTTTAGACCAATATTTTTAGTCTTTAGTTTTTGTATAAGCATCTGTTAAGGTATAAATTTCAAAGATCTCGAAAGCTTTTTAAGATATTTTGAATACTGAATAATTTTCATCTCTTGCAAAAGTGAAATATCTATATTTTTCTCTAAAATTTTCTTAGTGTTCACACTTTGATATCTTTATATTATGTCTCTGCAAGAATAAATTTTTATTTTATGCATTTTAGGGTTCCACAATTAAAAAAAAAAACTTCTACTGTTAAAAAAAAGGTTTTTTTACTTAAATTTTTATATTGTGCTTTTTAGTTAAAAATAAAATAAAATAAAATAAACTAATGAAAAATTCTTAGGATACTATGTAAACACCGAAATATTTTCTTTTATCAATTGACACCTTTTCTATTAATTATCTGCAAAAATTAACATATCGGCCCTTGGAGGGTTGGACCCAGGACTACCGCGTTATCAGCCTGACGCTCTAACCGAAAGTCAAAGAATAGTCAAGAAAAGTCATTGAGCATGCTCGAAAAATCAAAAAATACTTTATACAGAAACTAATGACAAAGATTATTGTTCTTGAATTCTTTTTAAATTATTTTGAGTTCTTAAAAATTTTCATGTCTTCCAAAAGTGAAAAATCTATATACATATATTTTTTAACTTTTTCTTATTGTTAAAACATTTATTTATTTATTTATCTAATTATTTTTTGTAGAATGTCTCTGCAAGAATAAATTTGTATTCTATGCTTTTTAAGGCTCCACAATGAAAGCTTCTCGTGTTAATTATTTTCACTTACATTTTTATTTTGTGCGCTTTAGTTTAAAAAGCTTCATAAAAAACTAAACTAAATTTCTGAAAATACTATGTAGGCAATGAACGATTTTCTTTTATCAATTGACACCTTTTCTATTAACTATCTGCGAAAAAAGTGACACATCCACCCTTGAAGGACCAAACCCACGATCAAACCAACGTAATGAACATGACACTCTATATTAAAAATTAATACTAGGAATTTGAGGCATTAGTTTTCAGTCAATTTTGGGGCCCTTCGTAAATTTCAGCAAGGAAGCTCTTGCTTCCAGAGCTTTTTGGGTAATCAGGCCTTGTATCTTCAAACATATCTGCGTATTTGGTAATAGAAGTCGTGTGGTTGTTACGCACCATACTTTTCTTTCTTTTTTTTTAAAGATATATTAATAATTTGGCAAAACGAACGCCTGTGATACTTTTTACTCAATGTCATTTCCGTCGCATCGAAAAATCCCAGAGAGAGAAGGCAACGCACAAGGATTACATTTGTAGAAAAGAGCCGAACATTAAAATTAGAAAAGGAAACAGTCCAAATGACGAATACCTACAAAAGAAGAGACGGATGGAAATATATGAAAAATGGGGCACACTTTTGTTTGTTGGTTTGTTTGTTTGTTCCTGACCGGAAAAAAGTGAGTGAAAATCCGAAAGTGAAAAAAAAAGTCTTTTTCCACGAAGGAGCTTCCTTTCTTTCCTGGATGAACAATAAAAAAAGAGACGCAACAAAGCTCAACAGGTGTTGGCGAACGAGTGGTGCTTGCAAGTTGTTTACGACTTTAAAAAACTAGAGTAAAATACCCGTTTCCTCTGAAACACCCCTCCCCTTTTCTTGGGTTTATGAAAAGGCCGACAATGCTTTATCACTTGCGTACACGCACGCAACCTTTGAGTCAGTTCATTTGCTACAGTTGAAATTTAATTTTCTCATCATCAATACACATATCTCAATGTTGATAAATGAAAAAAATGTGGAGTGTTATTCCGTTTAACTTTCCAAATACTAAATAGTTGACATGCATTTAAACGAATTAAAATTAGGGAATCACTAAATCGAGAAAGAAAAGTGAAAATTACAATAGAGTTGTTTGAAAATTCTCTTTAACCCTTTGAGGCGCACTGTCCTCGCTGCGAGGACACAATTATTAAGTTCCGACAGCAGTAACTCTCCCGGAAATTTTTTAGCAAAATTTTATTTTTATAACATAGTAGAAAAAGTCGTCAATTTCTTTTATTTTAATTTTTTTTCGTGAATTCCGGTGGCAGTGTAATTTAAATTATCCCAATTACCTTGCACCGCAAAGGGTTAAAGAGTCTCATGCCCTTTAAATGTTATAAAACGAGCAAAGTACGTCTGCTTCAATTGATCCTCCGTATAGAAAGATCCCAACGGAGAGCATCCTCTCTTAGACCTGGTCCCTCGTGTAGACAATTGGCCTTAACTCGAACACCAACACCAACAACTGAACACTTTTTTTATATTATTAAAATTACTCGGGAAAAAAAAAGAGAGAGAGAGGAAAGAAAAGAAAAGAAAGAAAGTAAAAGATGCTGAAAGCTTGTTTTATCTATTTAAAAATCATAAAGTTTTTGCTGATTTTTTTATGTTATTTGGTGTGCTGATTTCGAAAATGACCTCCATTTTCCCCCATCACGTCAGGATTTTTTGTAAAATCGATATCGATATATATATATTTCTCGAACATTATTGCATGTATTATCTGGCAATAATGTTTTTTATCCATTTAAATCTATGTAAAATTATCGATTCTTGATGTAGCAAACTGATTTTTCAGCAATCGGTTTATTTTCATAGGTTTAAATGGATGAAAGAGCCACTGTTGCTAAATTGCGCGAATCACCTCTGGTCGAAAGAAAAATGAAAAGTTCCCTTGGGTACTTTTTACATCAAATTATGGTGCAGTTTCTAAAAAAAAAAATCACCTACATACTACTTTATTTGTTTTTATTAAGGTAACTTACAGTCGACAGCAAAAATTATTCGAGCGCTAGCAATAATTCCTATGTAAAAAAAGTACACTTAATACTGCTTTGTTAAATAAATCCTTGTCGTGTCATGTCCTTATAGTCCAGTCATTATAGTAAGTTGACCTCGGAATTCGAGATACCCAACTGTAAGTCTGTAAATACTTGTATATTGACACTCTAAAAGTTGTCTCAAAACCTACATATGGTAGGGTGTACGCAACTATTAAATTTCAAGGTCAAAGGTCACAAAAATCGGTTTTTTGCGCTTTTTTTGTAAATATCTCATTTCCTATGGGTTTTTTGCTATTTGTATTTATTATCAATATTGTAGAATACAAAATTCTCTACAAATTTTGTTTAAAAAATTTTTTCATACGGTGAACCATTTTCGAGATAGAGGGCGGAAAGCGCGCGGTTACAGCATCACTTCAGGTCAACCGGTGCCTCCGGTCGAAAACGCGCCATATATAGTTGATGAACTATCGATAAATCAATGATTATAAATATTTGTCAATTTTTATTAACTATTATATTATATTTTATCATTTTTTTCCTAACCTATCCACTTTTTATTCAGTATTAATTTATTTAACAACACTTACCTGCCCATGTAATTGCAGAATTGTTAATGAAAATATAGGAATTATATTTGAATTTTAACCTAATTAATATTAATAACTTCTTACATGATGAAAAAAACAAAACAAATAAATTATGAATTAATCTTTTTATTAAAAAATATCATTCAATACATTTATTTTTATTAAAAGTAAAAAAATGGAATAAAGGGTACAAAAACTACAATTTATAATTTTAATCATCTTCTTCCTCTTTAGCAATTTTCTATTTAATTAGCAACAATAGACACTTTGACTGCTCGTATAGGTGCCAAAGAAGCTTGTAAGTCAAAGAATTGTTTGGCGAAAAGAACTGCCGCCAAGCATCATTTGCATTTCATTCGGCCGCCCCTTCTTCAAAAGGAACTATTCCAAGGTCGTATGCCGGTTAACAGTATTATTGAATAGATATAGATTTAATGCATGAAGAAAATGATAAAATATAATATAATAGTTAATAAAAATTGACAAATATTTATAATCATTGATTTTCGATAGTTCATCAACTATATATGGCGCGTTTTCGACCGGAGGCACCGGTTGACCTGAAGTGATGCTGTAACCGCGCGCTCTCCGCCCTCTATCTCGAAAACGGTTCACCGTATGAAAAAAATTTTTTTAACAAAATTTGTAGAGAATTTTGTATTCTACAATATTGATAATAAATACAAATAGCAAAAAACCCATAGGAAATGAGATATTTACAAAAAAAGCGCAAAAAACCGATTTTTGTGACCTTTGACCTTGAAATTTAATAGTTGCGTACACCCTACCATATGTAGGTTTTGCGACAACTTTTAGGGTGTCAATATACAAGTATTTACAGACTTACAGCTGGGTATCTCGAATTCCGAGATTCCTAATTTAAGCTTAAATGACTGGACTATTAGTCATTCTAAGAAAATGATTCAACAAGAATTTATTCAACAAAACAGTATTAAGTGTACTTTTTTTTAATAGGAATTATTGCTAGCGTTCGAATAATTTTGCTGTCGACTGTACGTAAAATAGACGACTGACCAAGAGGAGCAAATATTATGCATGTGTTAAAAATCGAAGTAAAATTGAATTTTTCATGAAAACGTGACATGATTGAATTTTTTCGCTTTATTTTTTGAAATGAGCACCAAAAAATATATAGAGTTCAGCTATCAATTCCCTTGCATTTTTTTCAGCGCAGGCCTGTGTTATTAACCTTACAGTATTACTTCGTGGTCTGTAAAGATAACAACTCAATTTAAAATCTGCCTATTAACGTATAACTTGAAATTGAATGTTCCAAAACGGCAATACAGAATACATTACATATCTTTAAGGTAAATTACATACATGTTCCTCATTTTTAATATTCCTGATTTAAACTATACAAACATTTTTGCCTTTTTCAAATTTGCATGATATTTTAAAATACTTTATCCCAAAGTATTTCTATATAATTAATTCATTCTGTAGAATTCAGTCTTGGGAACATTTTAATGCAAGTTCTGTATTCATGTACAAATTCTAATTTATCTTAAGGATCGTTAAAAAATACTCAGAAATTTTGATGGGAGATACAGAGTGAGTAGGATACTTGATATTAAAATCAATATTACTTCATGAATTCAATTTTGTAAACCAGACTATCCTTAGAGGCAGTGGCGTATTGAAATTTTGCAGAAAGTTAAAAAAAAATAAAGACTAGTATATGCATGATGACTGGACACTATGAAACATTATCGAACTTAACTCAGCCCTGCCCGAAATAAAATTCTGGATACGCCACTGCTTAGAGGTGAGTCCCTGAACGTCGCCAATTTCCCATATTGTTGTACAAGTGCGGCGTGAAACTCCATCACTCACTCACTCAATTTTATAACAAGTTTTCTGGATAAGAGGTTTGATATAATCATGAGAATATTATAGTAGGCTGATAACTGAGCTTCACCCCGTTCTAGACCAGATTTCATAAAAAATAAATAATAATAAAAAAAATCTAATTCGTTGTAAAATAACAAATCAGTGCAGTTCGTTTAAATTAAAAAATTTACTGGAAATCGCGGGAAAAATGTTTGAACTGGAGTTTTATGGAAAAGTAAAAAGATATTATCATTTCAACTTGGTTTCGGTAATTAAGTGTGGCGTTCAAGTTTACCGTTTGTTTTTTCGAAATTAGGGTAAATGAGCCATCACAGATGAGGCAACTGAAACACATGTTTCCTTGAATTTTTATTTCATCGTTCATATTGTTTGTTATGTTAACTATCAGTATTGACTGCTTTGAATTTGCAGTAAGTTTAGGGTGTGAGTAGAGAGAGAAAGTGTCATTCAAATGTGTGTTTGTTCTACAAAGCTTAACATTAAAAAAACAACAACAACAACAACAACTTAGTATTTTTATTTCAGTAGATTAGTAATAAATGTGAAAAAATTTAGAATTGCTACATTTCTTAAAGAAGGTAATTACCTTTTTTTTTTTTTTTTTTTTTTTTTTTTTTTTGTACGCTTTTCATAGACTTGCAATTTTAGGCACAAAATGTAAAACTCCGAAATCTTAAACGCAACTGCATGTAACTTCTCTTGTTCTTAAAATACTGATATATATATATACATGTATATAATTAAATACACCAGCATGGGCTGCTGTTTCATTTTAACCAACAACATTATACGCATTGCCATTAAATTCTAGAAATTAGATGGTGGCCAACTTATCCCCCTACTCTAATATATATATATATATATTTCTTGTTGTTGTTCCAAAATGATGATTTTCATAAAGACTTGCATTTTAAACACAAAATGGTATCTCCAAAATCCTAAACGCAACTGTATGCAACTTCTGTTGTTCTTAAAATACTGATATATATATATATATATATATATATATATATATATATATATATATATTAACTAACTCAATAAATAATTACTCAGTGAATTTTATCGTTAATGAAAATGCTCAGACGTTAATTCTTTATCGATTAATCGTTGTTTGCAATGCTTTTAATTTTAATTGCATTAATTTATTGGCATCTTCCTATTCTCCAGTTTGAGTAAAAGTTTTACATGTGGCTACTCTGCTTTTTTCTAGTATTCTCTATGGATTCCTTGATGATTTGATTTAATAATTTATTTAATTTCTCATTCAAATTGGTTTTGCTGCCTTGATCGGGGCTGGAACAATATAAATTGATATGGTTAGCTATATTGTTTTACGAATTCGATGCAGCTTTCACAGCTTTATGGAGTACATGCCCCCTGAAGTGTTTATACTTCAAATTTTAAGCATTTTTATCCAATTATTATTTCTGTGGTCCTTTATTTAATTTCTACGTCATTAAGTTTAATGGTCCTTTTATTATTATTATTATTACTATTATTATTCATGTCGGCGTAAGTAATTTAAATTGTTTTTGTCTCTTATTGGTTCTTAATCTGTATCGCAACATTTTTGTGTCAGTCTTACCTATACGTTAAAATCAGTTCTATTTTTGTTGTGTTGGTATTGTTTTGAATCTATTAATTGCTAAATTTTAATGTTAAATTCTATTACGATATATATCATTTATATATACATGTCGGTAACAAAAGTGTCCGAAACTAGCGAAAATTCCTATGTAAAAAAAGTACACTTCTTACGCTTTTGTTAAATAAATCCTTGTCGAATCCTGTTCTTAGTCAGTGTAAGAGCATGATTCGATAAGCATTTATTTGACAAAACCGTATGAAGTGTATTTTTTTTACATAGGAATTTTTGCTAGTGTTCGGACACTTTTGTTACCGACTGTATATATATATATATATATATATATATATATATTAAGCCACCCGTATGGACTGTTGTCCCACTTTCCCTAACAACAATATACGTACCGCCATGAAATTCTAGAAATTAGATGGTGATCATCTTACCCCACTTCCCTGAAATAAATAAAAAACCCTAAAAGTTATTCCCCCCCCCCAAAAAAAAAATAAAAAAAAATAAAAAAAATGACGCTTTTTATAAAGACTTGCATTTTTAAGCACAAAATGTTATCTCTGAAATCTTAAATGTAACGGAATGTAATTTCTCTTGTTCTTAAAACACTGATATATATATATATATCTTTATATATATATTTCTTTTGTGCGTGTGTATGTCACTGAACTCCTCCTAAACGGCTGGACCGAGTTTAATGAAATTTTTTGTGTGTCTTCAGATGGATTCGAGAATGGTTTAGATTTACAAATGAAAGTTGTAACTTAATTAGTTCTTTCTTAATTAATTTTTAACCAACTGTTTCAACAAATTTTCCACCTAGATGGCGTGAGTTGTCCATAAACACGATGTCAGAATTTATTTAATGTTGAAATGAAAAATGAATTTTTAACCGTCTTACGAAGTGTTTAAAATATTTTTTCAAAGTTAATATTTTTAGAATCGTAAACACGATTTCAGAATTTATTTAATGTTAAAATGAAAAATGAACTTTTAAACGTAAGTGTTTAAAATATTTTTTGAAAGTTAATATTTTTAGCCTGAGGATTAAAATGGTATATTCTTTTAAAAAATTCGTCAATATCCGACGGAGTTATTTTATGTTAAAATGAAAAATGAATTTTTAGGCCATTATTATTTGTGCAGATGGAAAATGTACTAAAATTTTTCTGAAAAATTTCACTAACGATACGATCACAAATGTTGACGGATATCCAATATATCGTCGAAGAAATCCCGATAATGGCGGACAATCTTATCATCTATGGCGGTCATCTATGTCAACAACATAGACATTGACATTGATAACCGTTGGGTGGTCCCATATTCGCTCTGCTGAGCAAAACATTCAATGCTCATATTAATGTTGAGTTCTGCAGTTCAGTGAAGAGTATCAAATACATTTGCAAGTATGTGAATAAAGGCAGTGATATGGCTGTATTTCGAGTTGAAAATACCAATGTGAATGCTCCTCCGGTGAATAACAACGATGAAGTAACACTTTACCAAATTGGCCGGTACGTCAGCTCCAATGAAGCTGCTTGGCGTATCTTTGGTTTCCCAATTCATGAACGGGATCCAGCAGTTCTTCATTTAGCCGTCCATCTTGAAAATGGCCAGCGCGTATATTTCACGAGCGAGTCCTAATTGAAATATTACATCAAGATGTAATTAGTGTTTGAAGAGTTTTGAAGTGTGCATAAAAAAACTATACATTTTGCAAATTTAGTGCGGAATTGGACTATTATTTTATATAATTTTCTATCAAATTTACACGCGCGTTGATTAACAACCACCCTAACCTACAAATTTATTTGTGTAGCTAATTTATTATATTTTATTTATTTATTTTTTGAATGGAACACCTTTAATATCGGAACCCTTCGGCAAAATTTGAAATTTGGCACCGAAGTAGCTCGGACGCTTCTCGCCAAGATCTTTAGTTCCACAATTGAGGTAGCCATTTCAATTCATCGCAAAAATGGCTTAAAATATTTAAAGTCACCAAAGGGGCCCCATACTTTTGTGAGTGTGCATGTCACTGATATTTTATTTATTTAATTTTTGTATGGAAAATTTGGCACCGAGGCAGCTCGAACGTTTCTCGCCAAGATCTTTAGTTCCACAATTGAGATAGCCATTTCAATTCATCGCAAAAATATTTAAAGTCACCAATGAGCTCCCATAATTTTGTGCGTGTGTTTGTCACTGATATTTTATTTATTTATTTTTTGTATGGAACACCTTTAGTATCGGATCCCTTTGGCAAAATTTGAAATTTAGCACCGAAGTAGCTCGGACGCTTCTCGCCAAGAACTTTAGTTCCATAATTGAGATAGCCATTTCAATTCATCGCAAAAATGGCTTAAAATATTTGAAGTCACCAAAGGGGTCCCAATTTGTGGCTTAGATTTAGAAAATCCGTGCTTTTCTCACGGCCAATTATATGTTGCGTGTTCCATTGTTGGAAAACCTTCGAATTTGTTTGTGTATATTCCTCAAGGATTAACCAAAAATATTGTACATCCAATAGCATTACGATAAATTAAGTTTTTGTAGATTAAAAAAATATACCTGTTATAAAATAAATTGAGTTTCAACTTTTACACCTTTAATTAAAACGAATTTAAGTTTTTATTTAA
Source organism: Salticus scenicus (assembly GCA_963930645.1). Classification (NCBI taxonomy): domain Eukaryota; kingdom Metazoa; phylum Arthropoda; class Arachnida; order Araneae; family Salticidae; genus Salticus; species Salticus scenicus. The sequence goes on from OZ005650.1 coordinate 372,154,829, forward strand.
TACGAACTCTACTTTTCACTTCGCTCATACTATACACATACTCAATGCATCGATTGATTGAATTGTGATAAATGTACATGTAATGATGTTAGATATTGTAATAACTTTTTGATAAAAATTTTCATCAAATCGGTCCAGATTGTTAACAGCTTATTCAAAAGAGACGGAATTTTCATGTGAAATTCGTTGCTATCAGAGATTCTCTCATAAATTGAAATATTTGCCGTATGAAATAAAATTTTGTGCTGTTCGACATTCAGCGGAGGTTTTAAATAACAAGTAGCAAGTAGAAAGTACCAAGTAGCAAGAAGCAAGTAGCGAAAGTTTCGGTAATTATGTCTTTTGCGTTATAATAGGAATTCACAGTCACCGTTCACAGCGCTCTATACATGTTTCACTTATATACCACATCTTTACACACGTACAATAAGTTAGTTATTTTTTTCTAGCAAAATATTCTCTAGAAATAATTTATATGACAAAACAACGTTTGTCGGGTCAGCTAGTACTATATATATTTTAAAGCCACCCGTATGGACTGTTGTTCCATTTTCCCCAACAACTTTACACGGATTGTCATCAAATTCTAGAAATTAGATGGTGGCTATCTTACCCCACTTCCCTTAAAAAAAAAAAAAAAAAAAAAAAAAAAAAAACCTAAAAGTTTTTTTTTTTTTTTTTTTTGTCATTTCTGATTACTCATGAAAAGTAGAATAAAAGTAAAATGCATCATTTGGAAATCAACTTCAATTTCTATCATCACACACAAAAAATTCATGTTGTGGCAAGCAAGAATAATCTGGCAATATGCATTACAAGTTCAATTGTTGTAAGAAGTGTGACACTTACCCCGATGTTGAAACAACTCTTAAACAACATACATATTTTTATGTATATTTATTAACAACTAAAAAACATTATGGCCAACTGAAACAGACTCATTTTTCATTTTTACTAATAGAACATTTTAATATGTATGAAAACACTTAAGCATCTATGTTTCTAAAATGTATGCGAATTCTTTTGTGATTCTCTGTAAAATTTAAAAAATATTGTATGTTTTAAAAATATATAATTATGTTTAACAGTTTCATTTTAAAGTGACAAGAAAAGTAACTATAAAAGATAAATGTGGCATTTTGAATTATGACTAGAATTTCGCTGCTCGCACTTAAATTTTCCAGTTTTAATGACTGTTTAATTTTTTCAAAAGTAACTTCCTCTCATTTAAATTCAAAATTTTCAATCATTGGTAATTAGAAATTAATTTAACCGTTATTATTTCATTAATAAGAATATAAAAATAATTTATCTACATATTAATAGGCAAACACAAAATTTGTCGTACTTTTTTAACATATTAATTACAGGAGCAGAGGGTTGAAAATTTTATCATTCGAAATGTATGATTATGTGAATTTTAGAAAAAGGAAATGAATTATTTCTTAATTATGATAGTAAAAGAGTATTCAAAACTATCTTTATTTTTATGCAATTTTTCATTTTATACACCTTTTGTATTAAAAAAAAAAAAAAAAAAAAAAAAAATGTTAAATCTGGCAATTTCTTGAAATTCAAATAAAACCATAGACACAGTAATTTGTATAGATGTAGCATCCCTATACTCTCTACTACGTTTTAGGTTGATTTCTTTAGAAATCGACCTATTGCAATCACTTCGTTTAGCTATCTTTCTATATATCTATACATAATGAAAATTTTGTCATCACGATAACTCCCGAAGTAATACTTCAAATCGAACCAAATTTGGACATCGAACTTATCCTATAAATGTCTTGAACGAGTTCGTTAACTAAGTTGCTTCACTTTTTTGTTTTCAAATGGTGGCCATTTGAAAATTTCAAATCCACATTATAAAAAGCGTATTTAAGGTCGGGTTTACTTGAATTTTCATGTAAAAATGGACCACATAAGGTTCTCTACCAAGTTTACTAATGAACTTTATCCGCCATTTTTAACAAAGTGGCGGATATCTTAAATTAAACGGGGCCACTTGAAATCAGGCTACCACTTGAAAATTTCGCATCACGATAACTTCCGAAATAATACTCCAAATCGTCCCAAATTTGGACAGTGAACTTATCTTACGAATATCTTGGATTAGTTTGTTAACCAAGGTGTTCCACCATTTTGTTTTCAAATGGAGACCACTTGAAAACTTCCCATTGAAACTTCACTTGAAATTCCCATTGTAAAAAGCGTATTCCGAATTTGTTTGAATTTAGATGTATACATAGACCATATAAGAGTTTCAACCAAGTTGAAGGCTACCAAAATCATGCTACCACTTGAAAATTTATCATCACGATAACTTCTAAAATAATACACTAAATCGAACAAAATTTGGACTGTGTACGAATATCTTGGATGAGTTTGTTAACCAAGGTGTTCCGCCATTTTGTTTTCCAGTGGAGACCAGTTGAAAACTTCTAATTCACATTGTAAAAAGCGAATTCCGAATTTGTTTGAATTTAGATGTATACAGATACCATATAAGGGTTTCAACCAAGTTTATTAATAAACTTTATCCGCCATTTTTAACAAAGTGGCTGATATCTTAAATTAAGCGGAACCACTTGAAATCAGGCTACCACTTGAAAATTTATAATCACAATAACTTCCGAAATAATACTCCAAATTGAATCAAATTTGGACGCGAATTTATCTTATAAATATCTTGAATGAGTTTGTTGTAGCTCCACCATTTTGTTTTCAAGCGGAGGCTACTTGAAAATTTCAAATTCACATTGTAAAAAGCGTATTTAATACCCGATTTGCTTGAATTTTTATATATACATAAACCATATAAGGGTATCAACTAAATTAATTAATGAACTTTATCCACCATTTTTAACAAAGTTCGGATGTTATACACCAAGCGGGACAACTTGAAATCAGGCTACCACTTGAAAATTTATAATCATGATAACTTTTCAAATTCCGATTCAATTATAACCAAAGTTGGACAGTGGACTTATCATATAAATATCTTGGATGAGTGCACTAGACAACTTATTCCGACATTTTGTTTCCAAGATGCGGCCATTTGACATCAGACTGCCACTTGAAAATGTGCCATCACGATTACTTTTAAAATACTGATTCAAACCTAAGTTGGATAGTGAACTTACGGTTCAAATATCATAATGATATTTATCATAATGATAACTTTTGTAATACTGAACCAATTCGCATCAAATGTGGGTAGTGGATTTATCATTCAAATATCTCAGATAGGTTTTCAAGGCATCTCACTCTGCTTGTTTGTTTCCAAGTGGTGTCCACTTGAAATCACAGTGCCAGTTGAAATTTCTTATCACGATAACATTCGAAATACTGAATTAGTTTGAACCAAAGTTGGACGGTGAACTTATCATAGAAATATCTTGGGTGATTTTGCTGGGCAAGTTGCTCTGCCATTTTGTTTCCAAGTTGTAGCCTTTTAGAGTGCCACTTGAAAATTTTTCGTAAGAATAACTTTAGAAATACTGCACTTATTCGAACCAAAGTTGGACGGTGAACTTATGCCTTAAATACCTTGGATGAGTAAACTGAGCAACTTGCTCCGTCATATTGTTTCCAAGTGACGGCCACTAGAAAATTTCTTAAAACGATAACTTTTTAAATATTTAATTAATTCGAACCAAAAATGAAAAATGGATTTATCATTCAAATATCTATGATTTCGGTTGGCAAGTTTCTCCGCAATTTTATTTCGAATTTTCAGTCACTTGAAACTGCTACCTGAGACATTGTTATCGCGATAACTTTTGAAATACTGAATTTAATCGAACCAAAGTTGGACAGTGGACTTACAAATATTCTGGATTAGTTCCTTCAGTAACTTGCTCCGCCATTTTAATCCAAGTGGTGGCCAGTTAATTTGTCAACACAATAACTTTTGAAATTTTGAATTAATTCGAACTAAACATGTACGGTAGACTTATCTCGCAAATGCATTTGATACTCGTACATTTGTTTGCCAACTTGGCTTGCCATTTGTTTTCAAGTGCTGGCCACTTAAAAATTTCAAATTCATACAAAAAGGTATTTATGAACGGATTTGCTTAAAACTCTATATGTACATAACTCACATCAATATTTCTACCAAGTCCATTAATAATTCGTAGCAGCCATTTCTGTTCAAAATGGCGGCTAATTAACAAGAAAAAAGAAACCAATCTACCCTTCCGAATGCGCCGGAAGGACTTGTTTTTCATTGTAAGATACAATAGCCATTTAGAATGGCAGAAATGGTAATTGACTGAATGGGTAGTCGATCGAAATTTTTACTATTAAACATATATAAACATTAAACGTACACAAATTGAAAAAGGGTTTGAATTATGAAAATTCTTTTTTTTTTTTTTTTTTTGTCTTTTGTGATTAGCGTCAGTTTTAACTTGAAGACATATTCACCGTAAAAAAAAAAGTCCTGTTTGCTGCCAGAAATTTTCTGTAATGACAGAAATTATTCGTAAGTTACAGAAAAAAAAAAAAGAAAAAAGTTGACAGAAATTTTCTGTAACAGAACAATGCAAAAAATAATAGTAGATAGGTGTTTTGCGTAAAGAAAACTTGGTATTAAAGAAGCATCAAGTCATTCAAACACCTATCTAGTAACAAAACACCTATCTACTAATATTTTATGTATTGTTTTTGTACAGAAAATTTCTGTCAATGTATTTTTTCTGTAACTTGCGAATATTTTCTCATTACAGAAAATTTCTGGAAGCAAACAGGACTTTTTTTCAATAGTGTTTTAGGTAAAACATAATGCATTTAAATTAACTGAAATTGACTACTTATTTTTAAAAATTGGATTTATTACCATCTTCCGCATAAATAAGAAGAAAGCATAAGAAAATTTTTCGATATCTGGTTTTCGATGAATTTGCACGTTTTGAGAGTTCTTGAACACGATTCGATGAATTCTTCACACGATTTCTTAAAGAATGTCTATCTTCGTGAGTTAGAAAAGCTGTGCGAACACTGTACTTCATGAATCACGCGACTTAATTTAATTAGACTTGATATTTGGTTGGACCATGGCTTGAATTGGTGCTAATTAATTTTTGGGCACCATCACCCAACAGCTAACACTAACATGTTGCGATTTCCTCTCATTTCAGAAAAGGCTCAGAATCGACAATGTACCAAACTTAGTATAAGACATATGCACAGATAGACAGACAGGGAGATAAGATAGACAGATAAACATATATATACATATATATAGAGATACATAGATAGAGATAGGTATTATGTACAATTCTGCTGATTCAGTTTGAGGGCTTATTGGCAACAGGTAGCTTTGCTATATTGCATTTTAATCCCATTTTGAAGAGCACTCTACTTACGTTCTACATAATTTTAAAGATATAAAAATTGGCATGCGTATTAGGTAAAACTATGCTAATGTTTTTAGCGGTTGGTCAATCTATGTGTCTCCGTATGTGCCTGTGATCAGCATATAGGGATGCAACGCTAAACTTTTCGTTCAGACCAAGCAAGTGGCTCGTGTACAAGGAATACAAAAAAATTTTAAACGCATTATGTCTATGGGCGAAATTTTTGTTAGCTAAAGTTTAGCATCTAGGCTGCACTAAACAAAATGAAATGAATATCTATTTTTTATAAGCATAAAATCATGCTTCGTGTAGAATATGGTATAAAAATCACTCACCATTCGTTTACAGCGCTACTCTAAAGAACTAGAATATAGTAGGACTCTTCCTGGAAATTGATGGAAGTCCATTTCAGGTTGTATTTTGTGTTATTAATAAAAGGTTATACTTAATTACACAATGTGATGTGTGTACATAATTTATAGATGGAAAACGTTCCTTTCTATTAAAAGTAATTGGTGGATATGCTTTACTATATTTTACCATGTGCAAGAAAACTTCTCAGGAATAAGTATTAATTTCTCCAACCCATTAAAGTCCTGCATCGGGTCGGCTCGAGTGATTTTTCTTTTCTCTTGCAGGTTTGGGTTTACTAATTTATTAGTTCCCCATCATACTATAGGTATGGGGAACTTAGGTAATCGTGAAAATTTTCGACCTCGGTTTTTTTACTTTTCTACACGTTTTCAGGTGTGAGGAATCCGAAAATGACAAAATTTGTATGGTGTCTGTCTGTAGGGTGTCCGTTAGTCCGTTACTCCGTTAGTCCGTTACTCCGTTAGTTTGTTAGTCTGTGTACACGATATCTCAAGAACAAATTGTCGCAGACAGGTCAGATCAGTTCTAAAATATTACTTTCGACACTGGCAAGAACCCTATTTATTTGCAACATTCGAATTAAAAAACTTCGTAAGTTATTAGAAATTTACGATTTTCTTAACATGGGAGAATAGGACAAAAATTCACTTAAACGTGCATTAAATGTAAACTTTTTACTCTAAAAATGTCAGACCAGTTTTAAAATATCCGTTTTGATGTCGGAATGAACATCAGTAACTATAAATATGCTACTTTGAAATTTTCGCAAGTTATTGGAAATTTACGAATTTCTTAACATGGCAGTATAAGGCAAAATTTCACATAAACGTCAATTTTGAGCGATATTTTCATCGTAAAGATGTCAGACTACTTTTGAAATATTATTTAGGACACTGGCATGAATATTAATGACTATGAATTTTCAAATCTAAAAATTTCGTAAGTTATTGGAAATTTACGAATTTCTTAACATGGGAGAATAGGACAAAAATTCACTTAAACGTGCATTAAATGGAAACGTTTTACTCTAAAAATGTCAGACCACTTTTAAAATATCCGTTTTGATGCCGGAATGAACATCAGTAACTATAAATATGCTACTTTGAAAATTTCGCAAGTTATTGGAAATTTACGAATTTCTTAACATGGCAGTATAGGGCAAAATTTCACATAAACGTCAATTTTGATCGATATTTTCATCGCAAGGATGTCAGACTACTTTTGAAATATTATTTAGGACACTGGCATGAATATTAATAACTATGAATTTTCAAATATAAAAATTTCGTATGTTATTGGAAATTTACGAATTTCTTAACATGGCAGAATAGAGCAAATTTTAACATAAACGTCAATTTTGAGGGATATTTTCATCGTAAAGATGTCAAACCACTTTCGAAATATTATTTAGGTTACTGTCATGAATATCATAGACTATGATTTTTCCAATTTAAAAAATTCGTAAGTTATTTGGAATTTACGATTTACTTAACGTGCCAGAATAAGGCAAAATTGAGCATAAACTTCCATTTTGAGGATCGTAAATACATTAGACAACTTCAAAATTACATTTATGATATTTTGTTGAACATGATTGAATACAAATATTCTAATAGGAAAATTTCGTAAATTATTCGTAATTTACGATTTTGTCAACATAGCGAAATTGTAATTTTTTCATATAAATATGAATTTTGAGGATTATTGCATTGGAAATGAAAACATTGGCATGAAACATACACAACGAAATTGACCCTGATAAAATAAATTAATAGATTAGAATACGATAAATATATCGAAGTGAACGATGGATAGCCTATTAGGCGGGGATTTCTTTCTGTCCCTGTATCAAGCTTTGGTCAAATTGATTTTTTTAACATGATTATAATATGTCTCGCACTAGAAATTTATGAGACCATAAGTATGGTGGGGAACTGAGCAGAGTCCACCTATGCCAACTAGTTTTTCATGCGTGTGGGTCGTGTCAGGTTGGCTGTTTTTTTTACTTTCTTCTATATGTAATATAGAGAAAGTATTGGATTCGCGAAAATCTTCGACCTCCGTTTTTTGATGGATTTACATGTTTTGGGATGTCTAGATTACGAATTAATAGTTTTTAGAAAATGTCTGTCTGTCTGTCTGTATCATTTTTTTGTGGACGCTGTATCTCACGAACCAATGAATGAAATTTAACCAAACTTGGTATTTAGTTGCACCCTGACATGAACTGGTGCTGATTATATTTTGGGATCAATAGCTCAACAGGTGGCGCTGTGATCGCATTTTATGCACATTTTTAACATGGTAGCATAGGACAAAATTCCGTATAAATGGGCATAATGAGAGTTATTTTACACTTGTGATTGTAAAATTAATATGAATTATTGATAATAGTAGTAGTTAACTAGGAAAAAAAATTTGTGCATGTGAGGGCATCGGTTCCCCCCCTGGGGGGGAAGTACCCCCCCGGGGAAGTAAATTTTCAAGATGGGTATCTTTCGAAAGGTCTCGTTGATAATAGTAATAGTTAACTGGGGAAAAAATTTTGTGCATGTGGGGGCATCGGTCCCCCCCCCACCGGGGGGGGGGGGAAGTAACCACCCGGGGGGGTAAAGTTTCAAGATGGGTATCTTTCGAAAGGTCTCGTCAATACCTTTAAAACGAATGGTTGAACCATAAATCTGTGATAATTTAAAACAAAATTATCGATTTTTTTACTTTTAACGAAAAAAAACTTAGAAAAAAATCCTATTTTTTTTTTTTTTTTTTTTTTTTTTTTTTAAACGAAATTTTACCAAACTTGGTATTTAGTTGGTCCCCGTCATAAACTGGTGCTGATTATATTTGGGGATCAATAGCTCAACAGGTGGCGCTGTGATAACATTTTATCTAAATTTTTAACATGGCAGTATAGGACAAAAATTCGTTTAAATGTGCATAATAAGAGTTATTTTAAACTTGTGATTGTAAAATTAATATGAATTATTGATAATAGTAGTACGTAACTAGGAAAAAAATTTTGTGCATGTGGGGGCATCGCTTCCCCCCCCGGGGGGGGGGGTAAATTTTCAAGATGGGTATCTTTCGAAAGATCTCGTCAATACCTTTAAAACGAATAGTTGAACTATAAATCTGTGACAATTTGAAACAAAGTTATCGATTTTTTTACTTTTAACGAAAAAAAACTTAAAAAAAAAAAAAAAAAAAAAAAAAAAAAAAAAAATACGATTTTTTTTCTAACGAAATTTAACCAAACTTGGTATTTAGTTGGTCCCCGACATAAAGTGCTGCTGATTACATTTGGGGATCAATAGCTCAACAGGTGGCGCTGTGATCGCATTTTTTCTAAATTTTTAACATGGTAGTATAGGACAGAATTTCGTATAAATGTACATAATGAGAGTTATTTTTAACGTGTGATTGTAAAATTAATATGAGTTATTGATAATAGTAATAGTTAACAAGGAAAAAATTTCTGTGCATGTGGGGGCATCGCTTCCCCCCCCCCCCCGGGGGGGTAAATTTTCAAGATGGGTATCTTTCGAAAGATCTCGTCAATACCTTTAAAACGAATGGTTGAACTATAAATCTGTGATAATTTAAAACAAAGTTATCGATTTTTTTTACTTTTAACAAAAAAAAAAAAAAAAAAAAAAAAAAAAAAACTTAGAAAAAAAATTGTATATATATTTTTTTTTAATATTGTTACTGATTGAATATGTATATAGGAAAATATAGAAGAAAGTCTTGTGGTGGCCACAACATACTAGTTTTTTTTCTCTCCACTGCTGGCTGGTTTGGAGTTCGAGTTACAGATATAATTTTCAGCAACTCAGATCGACTTCAGAACATGATTCAAAAATTTTTTAACATAATAAGCAGACTTTTATATATATATATATATATATATATATATATATAATTATAAATATAAAACTGATGTAAATATGCTATATATATATCCAAGGTTATATATACGCGCTCAAAAATTATTATATTTAAGTAAATATCCATATCGAACAGAAACAATACAAAGAAACATCAAATTATTGTTATTATTATTATTATTATTTTAGGATATGAACATTAAATAATAAACTACAAACAAAACTCTTCAAGCCCCCTTTTGCACATTTGAAGCACAGAACACACATATAGATGGTTAAAAATTATTATTAATATATTTTTCAGATTTTTAAATTTTTAACTTAGCGCATTTTTAATTCTTTTAAAATGATTTACCCACTGTGGGACAGTGAGGAGTTTTTTCATTATTTTTGTTTTTTAACTTACTTTTATAAATTACTTTATTTTATAATTAAAAAAAAAGTTTTGTATGACTTTTATATGAATAATAATTTTTTTATTTAGTTTTCGGGCTCGGATTGGATTTTCGATTAGTCGAAATTATTCGATCGGATTAGTCGATTTTCGGTTGGGTTCTGGTCGGCGGAAGTTTTTTTTTTTTTTTTTTTTGGAGTTCGGATCGGCTTTGGGGTTGATTTAAAATTCATCTGTTGATTTCGGCTCGGGTAAAACCCAACTCGTGCAGGAGTCTAAAACCCATACGGTAAATAAAGTATTTCTTTAAGTTAATTTTTCAATTTTTTTTTTTTTTTTTAATACTTACGATTTTTGAGGTTCCTTGACTACTAAAGTCAAGTTTTTAGTGTTAGATCCTTGCGTATCGTGCATGTCTGTTATCAGCGTAGCTCAAAAACGAATAATTGCATGCAATTCAAATGTTGTATTTTGAAGTCCATATGAAGTTTTTGCTTGAAAAGTTTCATGAAGATTGATAAGTTTAAAGGAGCAGGTGTGAGTGAAAGTTGTCTGGATAACTTAGAATAAACTTTTAAAATTAATAACAGCCTTGTATTCTATATAAGTGTAGGTACTATATTCAAAGAGGGGGCGGGGGGATTGATGGGAGTTTTAACCTCCCTCACACATAATTATGTGCCAAATAAAATTGTCCCTGTTCCTAGTTTGAATTATTTTCAACGTAGATTTACATACAGTACATTTATCTTACTCCTTAAACTGCAATATTGAAATGCAGGGTAAGAGAAAGTCATGTGAGTACCACACCAGATTATTTAAAATATGAAAATAGTACTTATTTCCAATAACGGTTTATGAACTTTCTACAGTAATTCTAAGTAAAAATTGTAATTTTCAACATTCTATTAAACAGAAGTATTAGAAGAATTGGGTAAAATAATTGGTTTCACAGAAAACAGAAATTTCAGCGACCGTTCAGTTCTGTCAAACGAAAAAGTTAAAAGTTCCCTAAGAACTGAAAATAGTTTCATTTATAGTATTTATAATTTTCATTTATAGTATTTCATTTACAGCATTTGTAACTCCATTCATAAAAAGGAAGCTTATGCTTTTATAATATTCTCTGAAAATTTTTATATGTTTTAAAATTACATATTCGAAGAAAAATCGAGTAAAATTGTAGATATCTCTAAAACGGGAACTAGTGTCAGGATCAAAGATGTAGGTGTAGACATCCTGACAATCACAAATATAAATTTACAACATTCATACGACAATTTTTTTATGACTATGCGAGATACAAAATCCAAATCACATATCGGGATTACAATATATACATTCTTATACTTTGTATAAAGAAGTAACAAAATCCATTCGCAAATCAGGATTATAATACATCCTAATACTTTGAATAAGGGAATAAAAATAGATTGTTGCCGTGCATTGTTTTCACTGGTAAACCAAAAATTTCTCGGGGAAAAAAAAAAAAAAAACTTTATACATATATATATATATTTTTCATATTTATTGTTGTTCTATTGTTTCTTGTTACAGCGGTGATCGTTGTTTAGTGGAGATATCTGCAAGGAAAGTTAAATTAGCAAAATTTCAAGAAAAAATCCAATTGCAGTCATCAGGATGTCTTTATTAGTGAAAATTTTTCTAAAACATCATCAAGGATAATTATTCCTAGAATTTTAAAATACATTAGCGTTGGTCATACAAATACAAATTCAATAACCCCAGTGAAACGTTGAGATTGTCGCATAAGATGGGGGAGAGAGCGAATGTAATTCAGTCTTTACTAAACGATGATCTGGTGTAGTTCTGAGTTCCTTACACTAGAACAGATCTGAGATGTCTGAAGATAAAAGCCAAATTATAGTGCCAAATACTTTAATTGTTTCTCGGATAAAATGATATGAATATTTTGAATTCGAAAGTTCGTTATTAAAAGTGACAGCCAATTATTTCGCCAATGAAATAAATCATTCAAATTAAAATCCGTTACATCTTCCTATTGGACTATAATTGTAATTTAGAAACTAAATTATTTCTTAATGATTTAACTGACAGGGATTTCTAAATTTAGCTATAATGAAATAAACTTGTGCTGATATAATATTTTATGCAGAGTTTTCCAAAAAAGTAATTTATTTAAAAAATAATACTCTGAACTGTCAGCTAGTTGATTCTGATGTGTAATCAACAAGTTATTTATTAACCAAAAAGATTTAAATTGCATAAGTTAATGATATTTATTCAACAAACCAAGTAATAAATCCTACACTTAATTATTTGAGTTTAACGGAAAATACAAATTGTTCTCTTTCAACCAGTCTTTCTTATGATATTAAAAGAAAATTTGTATTATTCATTTAAATGAATTGAAAGAACTGATATTAATAAAAGTGAGCTTCTCAGATAATTTCGAATACATTAAGTAACATAATTGCGAATTAGATTTAAATTAAATTTATTTAATTAATTATTTAACTGATAATTTGATACTAAATAAATTTAGAATAAAATTAGATGTATTTGAACAATATGTGATTAACTTCCTCACATATTTTTCCCCTTCGCCTAAAAGAAAAATTGTTTGAAAGGTAACCGAAAAGAATATCACTTTCTCTTACATCAAGACAAATACATGCTACAAATTGAAAAATAACTTTCTATATAAAACCAATATTACTTCAAAAATATTTTTCATATTACAATGTGACTAATAATATAAAATTAAACATCAAATATATAGCACCAATAACTAATTAGAACTTGTTTTTACAGGATATAGTTATCTTTCATAAGAGGCAACAATGTATATTGAAATCATGACATTAGAATTATAAAATAAGCAATGCAATGTAGAATTTATAATAATTCACAGCTGTATGACAATGTTTAATAAAGAAGCATCAATAAACTGGCGTTGTAAAAATATTACTTACAAACTTTGAATAAACACCATTATTGCATTGTATGGTGTTTATTCAAAGTTTGTAAGTAATATGTATGACAATGTATTTATCCAACAAATTTTTCTTGAAAATGTATGACAAATTGAAAGCAAGGGAAAAGGAAATCAATAATTATAAAAGTAAAATAATTTAAGTATTCATATGTTTATACAATATATAATTTGCTTGAAACTATTTATTATTTACTAATTTTATTATTTATTTTAATGTGGCATTTTGCTATGAAAAAGATATGTAGAACGTAAAAGAAAGTGCCAGACCCTCAACATTAGGAGGCCTAAAATTTAGGCCATAATTTAGATGCAACAATGTATATTGAAATCATGACATTAGAATTATAAAATAAGCAATGCAATGTAGAATTTATAATAATTCAAAGCTGTATGACAATGTATTTATCCAACAAATTTTTCTTGAAAATGTATGACAAATTGAAAGCAAGGGAAAAGGAAATCAATAATTATAAAAGTAAAATATTTTATGTATTCATATGTTTATACAATACATAATTTGTTTGAAATTATTTATTATTTATTAATTTTATTATTTATTTTAATGTGGCATTTTGCTATGTAAAAGATATATAGAACGTAAAAGAAAGTACCAGACCCTCAACATTAGGAGGCCTAAAAGTTAAGCCTCCTAATGTTGAGGGTCTGGCATTTCTTTTGAATATGTTGATCGCGCCCCTCACCCTTCCATTCAGTGTTATTATGTTCCTCAAGGGAATACGCCTCAGAGGTTGAAACTCGCTGCTTTAATCCATAAACACAACTACATTAAAAACTACGTTTTATTATCTTTAAAAAAAGTAAGTAGATTAAAATTTTTGCAATCCTTCCGTACCATCAACATGAGATAGTCTGAAGGTGTCAGCATATCATGTTAACCAGGAAGAAAATAATAAACAGTTATTGAAATTTTAGCTTATTTCCTGATCCATATTTCATGAAATAATAATAATATAACTATAACAAAAAACTCGTAGACTTGAATACATTTTTGATGCTTCATGAACAGTTTCATTTCTTTGAGTGTTTAACAAAAACAAAAATGATGACGATTGTTACACGTTTTAGCAAAAAGAAAAAAAAATCGCTTCAAGATGGAAGGAATTTGAAAGGAACAGACGCAGCATTACATTATTGATTTACGACTCTCGATGGATAAAAAAAATTAGAAAAAAAAAAAAAAAAAAATGTCATTCCCCCGTATAAGTCGAAACCCCTCACTTTTGCTTGAATCTCGAATCCCCCTAGATTCCACTTTCACTTCTACTGCCTTTCAGGGGCAGGGTATGCTTCTAAAAAAATTACGGAATAAAAAAACTCAGCCAACCCCCTCTATGCAGAAGAGGGACGAGGGGTGAAAGTTGGGTAGTATTAAATAAAAAAAGGATTTTTTTGAACCAGGTACGCCCTTTAGGCCGCTAACCCTAAAAGTTCGCTGAACTCGGCAAGGTCGCGTAAACAATGCTCTCAGGTAAACAAGATGGCATCTACCTTCGTAAAAAAACACACCACTCCAGGGGTCGGCTACTTTTTTGCATTAGGTGTCCTTGAAAAAATTTTGTATAGAGGGGGTCAGTACTTCCCTGAGCATGAATACCTCTTCCCCCGAGTTGCGTCTTACGTGATCACGGGTTACGTGAAGACGCGCAGCCGGCTTAAAAGAAAAAGAGGAGAGGCGAAAGAACACCTTAGACGCTTTGTTTTTTCGACAAAAGTGCAATGACCTCTCTGTCTTAAGACAGTGAAAGGGGCGATTTAAAAGTGGGGTGCAAGTGGTCGGGCTCTATGTTTCAAAGTAAATATTTTATACACCAGTTTTCATTATCCTGAACTTGAAAAGAGAAATCCATTTTGCATCACACTAATATGTGAAGTTTGGTTTAATTGTACTTATTACAGTTATGCATGTAGTTAGTGTTAAGCAATTTTATATAATCATTCAATTTCCATAACTTCTCAAATTATGTTTTGCACTTTTTAATGCATTGAACTCTAACATCGTAGCCTAGTATATGCTAAATTAATACATGATACGGGAATAAATTGTTCTTTATACAATTAAACAAGCAACGTTTTGAAAACGTTATAATTTTTTTAAATTATAATAATCTACATAGATTTGGATTAACTCGGAGATAATATAATGACGCGTTATTAAAAGAATTCTGGTTAGATGACGGCATAATCATTTTCTCTTGAAAAAATTAACTTTTTTTATCAAAAATGCTTAGTCTTCAAAATCTAGCGGTTACATTCATAATTATTTATTGTCATCCTTAAATAAATAATTCAATAATTCCTCTTTGCTGTAAGTGCGAGTCAGATCTTTGATTTAATTCCACTGCTAATGCGTGCTTTTATGTTCGTTTTGAATATGTTCAAAACACATTACCTCGGTATTGTGTTTGCTTGACATTGTTAGTTCCGTCTGATCTAGATAACAATATCTCCTGTTCTTCGGATTGTAAGACAAAAAAAAAAAAAAAAAAAAAAAAAATCACAAATGTGTTTAAAAAAGCGAGTTTGGATTGCTGAGACAGCCTACAGCGTGAACTCTTGTGAAATCTAAAATGTTTAGCAAAAATGACCCAAGAATCCCGCCATCTTCCTTCCCTCATTTTTGGATGAAGAGGGAGAGAGATACAATAGTCATCCACAGATGAGAATGTGTTCCCCCGCGACTCAAAAAAGGAAAATGAAAACTTATCAACTAATCCCTTCGGTAGGGACTGATGGTCATTTATTTTGACTTCACAGCGTGGAAGAAAGATAGGACACCACTATTACACACGGGGAATAGCTAGTTTCAGTGAGTTTTTGCACTCTCAATTCCCGCCCTGGTTCCTCTAATAACTCTCCATTCCACGGACTAATGGCCGGGACTCGGAGGAAGCGAAGTCATTGACCAACTTTTCGGGAGGGGACTTACGAACAACTCGAGCTCGTGATGTACTAATAAATCATCAAAAATCTCCGATTATCTTTTCCTCGATTTTTTTTATTTCTAAAACCAGGGAGGGTTTTCAGTATCACACATCCGAGGGACGAAGGAGGGGGGAGGGGAGATTAGAAGAAGGTGGCTTCGGGCAACCTGCACCCTCCTCTCTGAATTTTCAGAATCTTTCTCCCTAATGTCTAGAGAATGTTCAAACGCAATCCTTGATGCAAGGGAGGGAAGAATTTTATCAATAAATGCACTGCAAAAATTTTGTGCCATGTTGAATCAAACCTTTCTGCCAGGTTACCTCTATTGGATATCACAATTCTGTAAAATGGCCAGTTATGGTAACCACTTTATCGTTATAGCTACTGATTTCAATGTAACTTAAAATATTTAAAACAGTACATTGCCGAACATTCTTCTTCAGTGATCTTAAGAGTAATATTTTAGATACATTACACATACATCACTTTGCGGAAAAATGTATTCATATATAGATCAGAATTTAATACCAAACATCACAATAATTGCAGAATACTCTTCATATGTGAGACTTTCAAGGCGTTTCTGAAGTTACTCTTCTTCTACGCAGGATCAAAATTGTGATGGCATTTCTCTGGACCATCCCGAGGGGTGATTTCTGGACCATTGTCAATTGCCCATTGCATAAATGCGACTTCAAACCCACCCAATGACAACAACATAAAGTTTCTGATATTGTAGGTGTAAATCTTATTTTCTAAAAGTTTCTAATGATTATAATGGGAAGGCGACCTAAAATGATCCTGGTGGGCAAAACGTTCCACATATGTTTTTTTTCCAGACAGATAGCGCTAACAACAGGGTAACAAATAAATTAATTGTACAAAATCAAGAAGAAGCAATGGTGGTATTCAAACGATTGCAGTATTACGCGTCTGAAGAGAATTCTTTAAAAAATTGGGTTTTAAATCATTTGTCATAAGATAATCACTAACTTTTCTATTTATTTAAATATACAATCTTTGATGTACAGAAATATGACCTAATTTATTTGTTTTATTTTAGTATGTATTGTCATAATTACTTTTACATTATTTATTGTGCCGATAAAAAAACAATATACACTTCTTTTTAAATGAAGGATCATTTTACCCTTTGGCGAAGGTAAAATGGTCGGTCCTATTGACACTTTTTGAAAAATTTATTTTTTTCATTACTCAATTTGGGTTTAAAATATTATTAAAATATGTTTATAATACACAATATAGTGTGAAACATATTAGCAGATTGCCAAAATTTTATTTAAACAGTTATGTTATTTTACACGCCTTTTCCTTAGGGGAATTAGTTTAGGCCACCTTCCTTTACGTATTGATCATTATCATCATGAGCTTAAAATAATTATGTAAAACAGCTGGACAAGCATCTCAAAAGACACCTTGAAAAAAATTTCAAATTGTATGACATCAAGAATGATTAAATTAATTGAAAAGAAGGGGGATGTTTTTGAAATGTTAGACGTTTGTTACATATTATCTATGTATGTGACCTTAATATCGTTTTTCAGCTTTCTACATATATATAAAAGTAGGTCATCCACTTCTCAAAAATTTCAGTTTGATGGAAAACACATTCCAGCAATAACCGCTCTTAAATAATGGATGTAAATAGTGTCATACAACATCAGTTCAGAACAGGCGAAAAATAAATAATTAAATCTGACTGACACACTTAGAAACCATAATTGATTTAACCCAACACAACACATGTCTAGAACATAAAAACATGAAAGTGATTAAAAAAAAAAAAAAAAGTCGTTAAAAGAAATCTAAAATCTAAATTATATATATATATATATATAAAAGGAATTTTTTCAACTGCAAAAAGGAAAATAATTGCGGTAACGTAGTTTTTTTAAGCATCGATCAATTTTGCTCTTCATCTGGTTATTCCATTTAAGCGTTTTAAGTAAGAATTCTGTTTTAAAAATTCGGAGACTCTGTGTGGCTAAGAATAAGAACATATAAATAAATAAACTATGACTGATCTTCAATGAACGTAACGATTGTGAAGTCTTTTTTTTTTTTTTTTTTTTTTTTTTTGGGGGGGGGGGGAGAGGAAGCCTAACGATGGTAAGGCGGAGTTTCGTTTTTCCCCTCCTCAGAATTTTGTAGAACTGCCATAAATCACACACGCACGCGTTCATACACACTTTCTCTCCCCCATGATGAAGAAAAATGTTCCAAAAATTCAATAGGAGAGGGGGGGAGGAGAAAACAGAAATGAAAATAGGAACTTGCCGTTTTACAAAGGACCTCAAAAGTAACTCAGCTCTCGAGACAACAGATCCAAGTACTATCGAGATAAGTGTCATGAGGGGTTCGTTCACCTCAGAATGACGTTTCGTGTCTGATTGAATTTTACTATATTAACCAGCACGCTCCTTGTAAATGCGTTTTATGAAGTTCGGCCCAAATATATGAATCAAAATGGATGGATTACATTATCACTCTTTCAGGAAGCGATCTCCCCTTTTGCAGCCGCATTCTGGACGTCATTTTCCGAATTTGAACAAATCTAAGCCAATGTATAGGGCATACATACCATAAATAAAGGTATAAAGTTTAACCAGTTTTCTAGTTATAAACTGTTTTAGAGGTCTGCACGGGCCGGGGTGACCCGAAATTTTCAATTTGTTCTTGGGTCGGGCTTCAATTTTGTGTATACTCGGGCCGGGCCGGGCCTGAATGAATTTTTTTTCGGGCCGTCTCGACCCGAATCTTTTTCTAGTTTCCTCGTTAATCAACGAAAAAGAAAATGATAAAATATTTCTTCAGTCATTTATCTTACATAATTTTACAGGCTGGTATGTCACATAAAACTTTATTTTGTTAACAAATGTCTGTAACTTGAATTTAATTGTCTATCAGTCTGTCTGTTCACGATCTGATTTTTTGAAAATATTTTTAGCATGTCTCGAAATTAATATATTTTATTTAAAGTAATATTAGATGGTTTCCTATTGAAAATAGTATGCAAGTCACTATCAGTTTGCGCACATGTACAAACAAAAGAAATTAGATGTGTTACTGTGTATAAGGTTTTGTGTCCTATGGTCTGCGTAGAGTTTAGGTGGTATGAAGGCTGTTAAAATCCTTCCGCTGTAACTTTTCTTCTAAGGCTCCTTTTTCTTTTTCCCAGTGCACTGGATGAAAGTGTAGCATCATTTCTAGCATATGCAAAAGTATCTTTTCTACTGAATATGGTTGGATTAGCATTAAAATTTTGTTTACTGGATCACAGGAAAGATTCAGATACATTACAGAATATTATATAAGAGGAAAAGGTTGAAAGTGCAATTTTAGTAGTATTAACCATTTTAAATACCTTCTTATATTGTTTGATTAATGCTAATATTTTCAATTTGACTTTCTGTCTGTCTTTGTATCTCGTCTGTAATAAGGAATTTCTTTTTATATATAATTATATTGTAAAAGTTCAGCAATTTTGTTAAAGAATATTCTATTTTTTGGCTGCATGAAACCTCTGCAAAACACATACTACAAATCTTTTTCATAGAAAGGCATGCATTTTTTTTTTTCTTTTTTTTTGGTTATTTTACATATTTTTGAACCGGGCCGGGTCGGGTCGGGCTTGATTTTGTCGTTTTTTGTCCGGGCAGGGCCCAGGCCTCAAAATTTAGGCCCATGCATAGACCTCAAACCTGTTTACACATAAGCTTTAACCTTACTTTAACGAATATAACGTACTGAGTCATTATCCATAATTAAATATTATTCTCATTAGTACAGTGTTTGCTTTCAATTTTCCCGGATGTTCAGTTTCTAGAAAATCACATAAATAGTTTTTAAGTGTATTTAGATGTTAAGTTTTAATAATAATAGAAAGTAAACACATAACTAGCTAAGAAAGGTAGGGTTCATGAAAAGGATTGAGACTACCATGACTGTAACGCCATGGGAAAGTGATTAGAGATATAATGAAATGAAAGGGCATATTTTGAAAGATATTTCTTAAAGTTCCTCACTATTAAAACTTGTATTCTGTAAATGAGTTTTATGAAATTCGACGAAATACAGGAATTCCAAATGCAATGGACTGCACTTTTCTTTCAAGATTCAGTCGTTCTTTTTCACGCCCACATTCCAAACGCCGTTTCACATTTCTGAGATCTCTTCAGCTAATAAGTAGAACGAAATGCGAGCGAAATTCAAACTTGAGACATATTGGTAATTTTTGGAATACAAGTTTTCCTGTGCTATAGGTTTATTTCAGTCAATCAGAGTTATTAAGATTTTACAGGCCACTTTTTACAGAAAACAAATAATTTTGACCGCTATGATAAAAATTGGGAATTATGGGTGTTTGTGTAATTCCAACTGATAGATTGCCATTGTCGAAAAAATACAGTTTTTACGTATAGCCTCCTTATCTCTGCGAAAGAAATTATTACAAAAAGTGAATGGATGTAACTATTTTTATGAAAACGAAAGACAAAGGATTTTGAACAAGGAAAGAGACAAATTTCTGACTCTCTCTAGATATATTAAGTGCCTTTTATATTGTCAGGTAGCTAGGACCGAGGATCTTACACGTAAGGTGCCATATACCCATTTCTTTCAACTTGCAGTTTTGCGAGGTAACTGATTTTATAATCCAAATGAGTTTTGATAAAAAGGCAATTTTAAAAATATATATCTTAGGTGCTTTCGGACTTTCAGTCAGTCAGTGTTATTCCACTGCAACATGAAGTCAGATGTACTCAATGAATAGAGCAACAATACTTTAATATTATACATATATACAACATTATTTTATTTCATTTTTTCTTATTATCACGGCTTTAGATACAAGAATTTTACTTAAAACTTTAGTTATTTGTGCATCAAATAATTTCAAAGTAATCTTCATATACTTTACATCTGAAGCAAACTATTTATCCTTTTTAAATTCTAGAGTGTATACACTCTAGAATTTAAAAAGGATAAACAGCTTCTTTTCCGTTTGTTACTATTTTCAACCCTTTATTTATTCTCTCTCTCTCTCCCTCTCTTATATATACACACACATAACTTTCTTTCTTTTTTTTTTTTTTTTTTTTTGCTTTTTTATCTTTATTCCTTCTTATCATATTATTATTTTTTTTTTTCATTTACAATTGATAAATCAGTTTTTGCCTTTGTTAAATTATTTTCTATTTTATTTTTCTAAATATCTTGTCTGTAAGTTTAGCATACTAAACTATTTTGTAGGTCAAACAAAGCGAGTGTCATTATCCATTTCGGTTAAAATTAATGTTTTATCCGTAACTTATGAACCATTAGAAGTAATTCAATGTAAATTAATGTCTGGATGAACCTTGAGTTAAGTTGTTGCTGATTAGCCTTTAGGATATATCTTCCATCAGATGCTGCTGCTATGCTGCAATTTCTCCCATTTAATGGAAAGCTATATCTTAGCTTCTATCGAGTGTAAATGCTTAAGTTTAATATGTATGAGGGCTATAATGAAAGACTATGTTGGCTTAATTTGGGTGTATACAGATAGTGCTGTTATGCAGCAATTTAACTCCGTTTATGGGAAAGCAATATCTCAGCTTCTATGATATATAAATGCATTGAACTTTATGTGAAATAACATTACGAAAAACAATTATATCAATATTATGAAAATAATAATAATAATAAATAAATTTGAATGTATATCGAACGTCAGGTGTCAAAGCTGTTATCCAATTTCTGCGATTTTTCAGATGGCTATATCGCAGCATCTATAGGTTATAACTGCACAAAAGTGTATGCGTAAAACATTTATTGTGAGAAGTTATGTTAATTAAAAATTTGTGCATGAAAACCAATAGGGACGCTCTTAAACAGTATGATATAGAAAAAAAGGTTTGTGATGACCATTACATACAAGTTTTTTATTGCTACTACATAGGAACAAACTTGCACCTAGATGTATTATTGATATAAATTAACATAAGTAATTTAATAAAATTACATATAATGCATAAAACAGTTAATGATTTTTTACATTTTTCAACTTCAGTCTATAGAAAACCCACCTACTCTGGTCAGTGCCTTAACTTCAATTCAGCTAATCCTTTATCGCATAAAATTGCAGTCATTCGTACTCTTTTACATCGTGCAAAGCATTATTGTAGTAAATTTGAATTATTAAATATTGTACTATCCAAAATTTTTTCCGATTTAAAAAATAATGGTTACCCCCCTCGTTTTATTAAAAGGATTTTTAAAGAAGAGTTCTATTTTTCATATAAATTAGTTTATCCTAAAGTTATTCCACTTATCGTACTACTATCCCTTATTATAAAGGTATTTCTGAAAATATCTCTAAATTACTTAGAACAGTTAATATCTCTTACTAGCTTTAAACCTCAACTCCGTATTAGTAACTTTCTCTCAAACTTTAAACCCGCTGTCCCCCCTCTTAAACGTCTAGGTGTAATCTATAGTATTCCTTGTAAAAATTGTGATTCTGCATATATCGGTGAAACTGGCAGAACAGGTGAAATTAGATTAAAGGAACATAAACGCTCATATAAAACAGGAGATTTAAGATCAAAACTCGTAATCCATTCTCTCAATAGTGATCATATTCCGGATTTTGAAAACTTTAAAATTTTAGCTTGTAATGTAAATATCTATGAATCCCGTATTTTTCTAGAGGGCGCTTTTACCAAAATGCAACATTATGCCTTGAACGAGGCTAAAGCTGTTCCTCCTGAATATTTAATCTTGCTATGATGTATTATGAATTTTTGTAAATATTGTTTGTGCTTGTATGTTTGACACTGAGGAGGGCTAGTGTTCTAGCCGAAACGTCTGTCTTGTGTTTTAATGTTTTTAATTAAAATGTATTTTTAAAGTTTTAAAATTTTTGTATTTTTTATCTCATTGTAAATGTTGCATTGGTTTTAACATAAGTAATGTTCTGTCAAAATAAATTTTTATTTTAAAGTGTGTTTTTGAAGAGTTTAAGACAGTTTTGGTGAATAGTCCATGAAAAACCACCATTTTTACCACTGTTCTTAAATATTGGATTCGAACCAAGGTCGTGTTCATCGGTCTAGCCACTCAGAGTTTTCTGTAGTTTTCTCCGAAACTAGCGTCAATACAAGCTAAGAACTCTTAGAATGACTCCAAGTAGGTCATTCCACCCAGTCCCAGGCATAATTTACTAATATAGACAATTAGTCTTAACTCCTACACCAACACCAACCACTGTTTCTGAAACTTCACCAACTCTGTTATGTTCTAGGGAACTGTTCCTTTTCCGGAACCTGGTTGTGGGCCAGCAAGGATACTTCAAGCCAAACCTTTCGCTCTATAATCGAGTCCTTTGGGTAGATATATAGGCGACATTGGATGGGTCAATATCCTTTCCTATCTGGCAGTGACCGCATTTCTGCGTCCCTGTTGCTTCGCTTTTTGAGATAATGCGAGGCGCGAAGGGACACATTATCTCGGGACGAGGACTTTGATCCGCTTGTGAAAGAGGTTCTTTTGAGAAATGGATGCACTTATTTGCCTGTTATATTTTTATTGTTTGATTACGTATTATTACCTATTAGATTTGATTACGCATTATTACCTTCTTTCTTTCTTTTCTTTTTTTTTTTTTTTTTTTTTTTTAATGAATTGAAAGAAAGGAATTCAACCATTTCTTATTTTACTTTATAAATTTGCATTTAATTTATATGTATTTTTTTTTAAATATGTTGTCTGTCAGCATTTGATTGAACTCCAAACTGAGTATGCCTGTTATACGTTACTGTCAGACGAACTGAATGCATTTTACAGGAGTTACAATGTTTTACATTAAAAAAAAAATAAATAAATAAATAAATAAATAAATAAATAAAAAATAAATAAAAATAAAAATTAATTTTTATACGGGTTATCTTCAAAGATGTTACTTTTCCGATTTACAACATATGCAGATAAATATATCCTATTTTTGAAAATATCTAATTATTTTTGGTTAAAAACTATTTTAATCAATTAAATTTATTAATATACATACGTTTTTAGTTTCATAAGTAACTCGATTTTTCCCCCTCCCTTATTAAAAAGGCGGAAAATGTTCAGTGTGTTACCAAAAGTGACAAAATAGATATTTTGACTTTTTTTTTTTTTTTTTTTTTTTTTGTAAGTTTAGTTGATCAAAATGAATTTAAGTAAATTTATGTTTAGACTAGCAAGCTTCGCCCGCTTCACTGGTTGCTGTATTTAAAGAATTAAAAAAAGAAAAAGTGAATCACTATTTTTTTTTTTTTAACTTTATAAATAAATACATTGGAATAGTTCTGAACCTTGTCTCGGGTAACTGAAGCCTACGGTAGTGGCATTCCCGCCCGCGTTGCATAAAATCCGGGTTACCACTGCATGTAGCAAAGTCTTAAAGCGTCACTTCAATTTGAATATATATCGGAAGACTGGTGGGGCTGCTATTAATCAAGAATTACGATTTTAAAGGTGGCCGTCTATTAAACATTTTAGTTTTCGCACCATGTATTCTATAGCCCTCGCTCTTAATTACCATTTAAATAAGATTTGATATACAATACAAATAAATAAATAAAATATTTTCATTTTAAAGACATTAAATAAATTTTAATTAAACTTAAATTTTAGTAAGTTTAATCCTTTTTTACTATTTTACTATTTTTCCTATAAATGGAATAAATTAAAGAAAATGAAAGAAAATAAACATTACCTAGTGTAACAGCCGTTACTATGCGACACAGACGATTGAAATTAAAGAATAAATATAAGAAAATGAAAAGAAGAGTAAATGAATAAAGCTGAAGAAGTAAAAAATTCAAATTCGAAAATCGAAAAAGTCTTGACGAGGTGCACCCCTGCATCGCTCTAGCTACCCCTTTGCCAAGCACTGTAGTTCTACGATCAGTAGTCTGAGCTCCAGAGCGCAAACACACAGACATTTCTCTTTATTTATGTAGATTTATTAACAAATGCAATTTATAATAATGTTTAAACGATAATATTTAGAAAATCCACAAATATATTTTAATGATACATATCATTAGAAAAGAAATTTTTTTAAAGGTATAATGACGTCAGTTTTATTCTACAAGTTTATTTTTTGACAAAGATTTGCATCAATTATAGTGATCACGTGTTAATACATATTTATTTTCATAAAAAAAAATAAAATAAAATATTGAACATGTAAAAATTTATTTTTTATTGGCAACAGTTTGAATTTTAGTGTTCCATTATTTTATGGCTTTTATGAGGATTTTAATTAAAATATTGAAATTTTGAACTACAAAAATTATTTTATGAAAATTAATTATAGCCTATAGCACTCAGGTATAGCTTTTGATTAGTAAGAAAATTTTATTAAATCGGTTTAGTAATTCCAGAGATTACACTTCACATATAAAAAAAACATTTCCTCATTATATATTATTTGCATAAATGAGTGATGCTGCTATTCAAGAACTAAGTTTTTCGGACAAATTACAGTCGGTAACAAAAGTCTCCGAACACTAGCAAAAATTACTATGTCAAAAAAATTACACTTAATACAGTTTTGCTAAATAAATCCTTGTCGAATCCTGCTTTTAGACTGACTAAGAGCAGGATTCGACAAGGATTTATTTAACAAAACTGTATTAAGTGTACCTTTTTTACATAGGAATTTTTGCTAGTGTTCGGAGACTTTTGTTACCGACTGTATATCATTGTGACTCTAATGTGAAGATGATAACAAATGGCAGCACAAACAAAAAAATTTAATTAACCCGTTAATGCCCGAATTAATTTTGCAAAATATTATTAGCTGATTATTTCACTTCTAAATTAATATAGACAACTGACAGTAAAATATATTAACTTAATTCTTCTGATAGTTTTAAATTTAAAACCTATCCTCATTTATTGACGTTTAGTGTTCTAGCGAGAAAACTTCGAGATAGAAAAACTTTGAGATAACAGATTAATTTCCTATTATATGTTGACAAAGATCTCGAAAGTAAAGTATTATAATATATATTATTATTCAACTTTGATTTAAATTAGTATACCTGCGCAAAAAGCAAATATATGTGCGACGAATGAAAAATCATAAAATGACTATCCAAATTATGATATAATAATTAATAGAAGGCACATAAAACTTTCAGGGATCATTTAGAGTGACGCTATAAACTGTCACTAAAAAGCAGAAGTCATTCCAAGAAACCACAAAAAATATACGTGCCATTTTATTAGCTGTCCTCAAATGAGGACACTGGGCGCTAACGGGTTAATTAATATGTATCAAAAATTTTAAAATTGGGATTTACTCTACATGTGAAGACACTGGAAAATTTTCTTTCGTTAATTAATACATTTTCCACTAATTATCTGAAAAAGTTACAAATTGGACCTTGGAGGATCGAACTCAACTCACGACCTACATGTTATCAGATTGACGCTCTAACCGAATAAGCTAATTGGCCATAAGAAAATACGCCACATTTACGTTTCACTTTTATAAGGATTTTAATTAAAATATTGAAATTTCGAACTAAATAAAATATTTTATCAAAATTAATTATAGCCTATAGCACTCAGGGAAAGCGTAGCTTTTCATTAGTGAAAAAAGTTTTTAAATCGGTTCAGTAGTTCCAGAGATTACCCTCTACGTACAAACAAACCTATCCTTTTTATATATCCGTAGAGATATAAATATAGACAACATAAACATAATTAACATTATGACAGAATAAAAATTAATAATTTAGAATTTAACAAACCATTTTTAAACCATTTCTCGTGAAGGGTATCCAATTCACAATCTCTGGATTCGAAGCCCGACGCTTTACCTCAAAGTCGCGGCTTTCATTCCAATATTTCATCCTTTTTTTCATGGTTTTTATGGGAATTGTAATTAAAAATTTGAAACTTAGAATTAAAAAATACTTTATCAAAATTAGTTATAGCTTACAGCATTCTGGGATAGTCTAGCTTTTGATTAGAGGAAATTTTTTTTAAAAATTCAGTTCAGTATAGTTCATCCAGAGATTACCCTCGACACAGAAACAAAGTTTCGTTTTTATATATTTGTGTAGATGTAATAAATTTATTTGATCAAAGTAGTTTCTTAACTGAAAATAATAAAAAATTCTTGAAATATATATAGTACAGGGTGTCCCATAAATCTGTAGACATTTTAAAAATTCATAACTATTGAAGGAATAGACTCTTCCCAGTTTCGTCTTCTCAATCATCTGATAGAGGAAAACGAATAGAATTCAATTAAATATTGTTTTCAAGAACAGGAATTTTAATATTTAATATAAAATAAAATAAAAGTAATATTGTGCATTTGTAAACAGCAGAATAGTTGTATTTGTAAATTTAATAACTTTTTAAGAACACTTTATGTATTTATTTTCAAGTGTAAGAATCGATTTTTGTATGATCCAGTGTAACTGTTGCATTAATTGATCTAGCAATAAATAATAGCTTGTTCTTGAGAAATGTTTATGGATTATAATTTGAATTTTTAAAATGTTTTCATTTAATTTAATTGCATAAAGGTGTTACAACAAGTTAATTAACTTAGTTACTGGTCTAAATGGATTTACGCAATACGATATTGCTCTATCACTGATTTAAGTATTTAAGTACCAAAAATCAGAGTATTTAACATGTTCTTCATGAACATCTATAACAAATATAAACTAAATGATGATTGTAAATATATACAGCAAACAAAAGATGATGAATAATGATATAAAATGGATTAATGATGATGTATAAAAAAAAATAACACAGATTAAATACGATTGATCAAAAATAAGAATAGAAATATGTTATTTCAGCAATCGCTATAGATAAATAAGACTTCGTCTGCTATTTGTTTTTCCTTTATCAAGTAACCTCTGACATCAGGTGGGAAGAGCCCATTGATAAAATTGAACGCGGTTTACAAAAAAAATCATTGTCGGGAAAGGGAATTTTTCTTGGAAAAAAAAAATAATAATAATTAAACTATTTGTCGATAGGGAGCGCTGTGTGTGACCAGATCACACATTTTCAGGAAAAATTATACTTATTTTGATGCAAATGTTTATAAGCATATAAATCCTATTCTGTGTGTCCATCATCACCACACCTTACACTTTGCAAACGAGTTATAACACTGCTAACTTCGGCTTCAGTCGGCGGTTCTTACCTGAGGAAAAGCATCTTCACCAATAACGCTTTATCCACCAAGTCAGCATCACAATTAAAACTTTATCAATGCACAAGTAGAAGGCAAAATAAGAAATAAGCTGTTCTAATCGCAAAATTGTGCAATTTACAGGACTTTCATTTGCATATTTCTCTTTTACATCCGTGCGAAAAATTTAACTATTTGTCTAACTATCGTCGACAAAAAATTTATCTACAATTTTTTCTTTAACAAAAAAAAAAAAAAAAAAAAAAAAAAAAAACCTTTACGATGATGATTTTTTCGCATACCAATTCCTCTATCAATTCCTTAAAAAGTTATGAATTTTTAAAATATCTACAGACTTATGGCATTAAGTAATGTGCTAGTAAGTAAGTAAGCTTAAGTAATGTGCCTGAAATATTTACTTATGATTTTGAAGATTTGTATAATAGTATTGATTTATCAGATACAATAAACAAAGTTAAAAGATTTTTTGAGACGTAGAATACGTTGAATTATGATAAGGATGAGTTTTTTTCTTTATTTCATTTTGTTGTTCAAGAAAATTATATGTACGATGGTGATAATATTTACAGACAGATTCGTGACATCCCGATGGGGAGGGAGGAGCTGTAGTTCAGTTTTAGCTGACATTTATTTATATATGTATGAAAAGAACCTAATTTTAAATTACAATGTAAAATGTTTCAGGTATATTGACGATTTATTGCTTGTTAAATTTAATACTATTGAGGAAAAGGTAAGTTTTAGCTTTTATCCAGACTCTTTAAAATTAAAACTTTCTTCCAGTAATCCCATTAATGTCGACTATTTAGATATTAATCTAAAAATCAAAGATAATAAAATAATTTCGAGAATTTATGGCAAAAGAGATCACTTTAATTTTGATACAGTAAAGCTTTTACATTTTTCTTCAAATTTACATTTATCAGTTTTTAGAAATATTTTTTTTAATGGAATTAGACGTGTACATAAACTTAGTTCTGAAACTTCCGATAAAATTAATGATATGTTACGTGTTTATAAGCAAGTTATTGATCAAAGCTATCCGGTTAAGTTTATTAAATTTTGCTCAAAGGCTTTATAAAAAATAAAAAATACCGAAGTGAAGTGATGTCAGTTATCGAAGATGGTGGAGTTTGAGTTTCAGAATGGCAACTAGTGTTTTTCTGTTAAGATTTTTGTTGAGTTAGTTTATAGTTTTATTTATGTTGCAAGTTGTTTACTCATAAACTTTGGTTTCTTTAAATATGTGTATTTTAATACATATATATATATAGAGAGAGTATTAATGCTTAAATTAGGCAAATCTAAATATATGAAATTAATATATTTTTTTGAATAAACATAATTCAATAGAATTTAATAATTGAAATTAAAACTATCTTTTTAAGTGGGGTAGAGTCAGTCATTCCAGACTTTTATCGTCTAGGATCGAAAGTATCAGCCTAGATACAGAACGTTCCAAAATACATGTTTTGATTTCAATGACGGAAGGCTCCTTTCTGATAGAGATGAAAACTTCCGGACAATGTTTTATTTAAAGTTCGAACAATTGTGGCTTATCTTTTAGGTGTCGAAAAAAATCACGTATCTGGAGGCAATTTTTCCTCGAAACTCAATCCACTGGCAGCTGATGTCCTTTCCTGGAACCCAGCTGCGATACGTGACCAAAAAGAACACAAGCAGAACACACAAGTTTCAGGATACGACTACCCACTCTTTTTTTTTCCGATCCGTGGGGCACGGGGTAGTTGGGCCCCAACAGGTTACATTAAAGTCGACCGGACTCTCTAAACCAACTCTCTGCAGAAGGGGAGAAAAGAAGGAGCGAGAGGCTCGTCAAGAGTGAGTGAATTCTTCTTGCATGGACGCGGTCAGCATTCCACGCATATCCGACAATGCATTAAAATAATTAATTTTACTATTATAACCATAGATATAGTAATTTATATAGATCTTTCATCCCTATGTTATCGAGCAAAGATTTTTGATGCCGAAGAAAAGTTTTGGCATTAAACATTACAGGAGACTAAAACTCGGCAATAGGAATAGAATAAAATGTTGATGGATTTTGAAAATGCAGAAATCGTGATTGCACTAACAAATATATGAAGAAAATAGGATAAATTTTCACCAGTAAACTATATTTTACTAATTCTATGTTACAATTCCCCTGTAATGGCCGTCTTTTCCCGAGTGAAAAGGAATCACATTTTCCTCCGCGATAATCAATCTATGACTTATTACTATATCTACGAACGTGTAACCAATCTGAATCAGCCGTAACTTTCAGGAGAAAAGTAATATTTTATGCGTACAAAAGTCAATCCAATAAATCCATTGTGCTATTATTTTTTCAATAAACTTTAACAGAAGGTGCATGAATTCAGCCCGTCTCTCATCTGTTTACCCTCTCATCTGTAAATATTTTAAGCATGCTTTGAATCTAATTCATCTTCGCTATCATCTTCTGAGTCATCTTCATTATGTGTAGTTATTCATCTTCACTATAATATGTTTTCGATTGAAAATGGTATCATTAGAACGATTGATATGTGTACAAGGACACACAGAAGAATTTGGTATTAGGGAACTATGAAAGGTTATTTTAATACTTTCTACTGTACAAAACAAAATTAACATACATTAATCGATAAATAAAAATATGTTTTCTATAGAACAGAGTATAATTAACTTAAATGAAAAGTTTGTAGCTCCATATGAAAACGTTTGGTTACATTACGGGATAAAGAAAAAGAATGCCGAAGTGCATTTTCAGTTGTGTTATGAGTGTTATTTTTTAAATAATAATAACTTTTTTAATACGCTGTAGGGTACATATGGAATTTTTTAGTTCTATTCCTGGTTACAAAAAATTAATATATTTTACGTTTTCTATTAAGAAATAAAATTACAATGATAGTTTTAATAGTAGGTTTTCATTATAATAAAAGGAAAAAAAATATTTTTTAAGGATGAACGAAATAACGGATCACTACAGCTGGAAAGTATTTTATAATGAATGAAAAATTCGTTGAGTTATTCTTTTCTGTTGTTAAAGTCATTCCTTTGCATTTAATATCATTTACACGTAGAGTGCAATAGAGGCTATTTTTTGAAAATAATTCTACGATCTTTCTTCTGAAAGCCAAATCGAATTTTATCTCGCTAATTTTTCGGCACTTTCCATTCTGTTAAATGTATATTTTGAACATAATATTACGGGATTAGTTTTTCTTAAAAAGGTACTTATTAACATTTGAGGAATAACTAACTGCATATCGCGCTGAAACACCGTACTGAGATAACGCCTCTCTTGTTCCTCCTCCTTCAGTAGTAGCCTGTACATGTTGTTTCACCGTCCGAAGACAACCCTTTCCGTTGGGTTATTGTACAGGGGAATAGCGGGCAGTCCAGCTTTCTCTTTATAATTGGAATATTTTTTTTAACTTTATATGAGTTTGACAATGATATAACATTCAAAGTTTCTTTCTAAAGATTTCTTGATAATTAAAAATGTAGTAGAACCCCCCAAAAAATCTATCTTAAAGCACTTTAACTGTAACTTTAAATTCTACTAGCTTTCCTACAATCAGAGTGGCAATAACAACCAAGTTAAATTTTGCTTCACTGCAAATTCAGGTGTCTTAAATAAGTGTCCTTATTTTAAGACACGTAATATGTCTTAAGTTAAGACATGAATGTGACTGAATTTAAGACACTTGAAGAGACTTAAAGCAGCCCTTTTAACCTCATTTTTCATAGATAAATTATAAAAGTAAATAAGATTGCGTGTGGTTTAGTTACCGGTTAAAGAATGAATATAAGAATTTTCTAGAATATACAGAAAATGCTTATGCGAAAATCTCCTCACATAGCAATCCTCTCCGACATGCTGGACTCGAACTGAAGAACAATGGATTCACACACCAGCGACCAACCGACTGAGCTACAATCATCGACAGTAAGCCTTCTTTGGTTAGTAGTATAAATATGTAGTATTCGTCAAACAAATTGTAAATTTATTATTTAATATATATATGTGTGTGTGTGTGTGTGTGTGTGTGTTTTAAATTAAAGTTATCGACAAAATACCTAAAGCTAAAGGTTAATATACATTTCCATTTTAAATTTTATGTGTATATTTTTAATATTTTTTCTTTTTGAAATATTTCTGATAAATGTGCGAAATGTGTAGCCTATAATATTTCGAAAACTTCTCTCTCTCTCTCTCTCTCTTTTTTTTTAAACGTATATTTAACGTAAAACACACTATTTACATGAAAACCACAAAATTGGTTGTTTTACACTGATATGTAGGAACTCATGCGTTTTTTTTTTTTTTTTTTTTTTTATCATATTAAAAAATTAAGCGGAAGTCGTGTACAAATCGTTCTAAATTGCTCGTTTGCATATTCGGTTTCTTTTTCTTTGAAAATTCAATTACACAAAGCTAAATAGTTTAAACAGCTTAAGCACTTATATAAAATATTATTCAATGAAGCGGATGTGAAAAGAAACTTAATCCCCGTATGCACATTACTTAAAATAGAATGCGTGTAAAAAAAATGTTAAGTTAATACAAGTGTCTGAACTGTAAAATGTCTGAATTTCTAGGTGTCTGAATTGTAAAATGTCTTAATTTCCAAGTGTCAAAACTGTAATATGTTTGAAATTCAGACATATCAATATTATTCAGACACTTAACTTAGTTCATTTTTATTAAATAAGGTGAAGTGGAAAGAAAACTATAACCATTTGTGTTCAATATTTTACTATTCAAGAACAATAATTTAATTTTTTTTAATTATATGTAGAGGAAAAAGACATTTTTCATTTGATTTAAATAACTTTCTCTCTCAGTGTACGTGTTGCGGAAAAATGTGCCGCTCCCTTTTTCCTCTATACTTTGAACTTGTTGAATCAGCAAATATAACCCGCGCTATTGAGATGTAATGTATCACTGAGATATCTAACATGTAACAAAAATATTTAATCAAGAATCTTCATTAAAACCTTCATTAATACCTTCATTAATAATGAGAATTTTTTCATCGAAATCACACACATAATAATCAACAAATTATTATAAGGAAAATCTAAGTCTCTTTTCAGATATTACTGAGTTGTTCCGAGGCTTCTCCCAGACAATGGATATAAATTGCCTGTGGACTGACAGTGAAGGTGAGTACAAATTTTACCTTCCTTAATAACTGATGATTTTTATTGTGAAAATAATATGATATATTATTTAATCAGCTTTCAAATTATACTTAACTATATATATATATATATATATACATATATGCAATTTATTCGAGTGTATAACTGAATTGCGCTATATGCGCCAGCCTTCATAAATAATTACCAAATAATTATAAAGACATTTATGTATCTTAAATTCAGACGTGTGTGGTGTCTGAAAATTTGTATCTTTACATGTTTCAGATATTTATGTGTCTAAACTGGTATTTCTGTCTGAAATTAAAACATTTCTATTTGCAGTGTAATAGTGCGCAGTTATATAGATATGTGAAATGAAACTGCATTTTGCCTGATGTAAATGAGCAATTTATTTATTTAAAACTTATATGAAGAAGGGCTAGTCTCATAATGATTAAATTTTTTTTTTAATTTATTTTCTTAAGGTAAGAGAAAAGTAATTATATAAAAAAGAAGTTTAAATCATGCATCATGCATAGATAATAAAAAACTTTACAAGACTTTTCCAGGAGACGAAAGAGCCATTGTGGAAGAAATTATTAAAATCTATAGAAAAACAGATTTATATGTATATTTTTAAAACTTTTTTGGGTTTATAATTTTGTTCACATATATATTTCAGTAATAAATTAATTAGGTAATAGACAATAAAAATGCATTTTATTTCAAAATCTACAGATATAGGAGTATAGGATTTAAGGTATACACAGTAAAAAATTTCTGTAAACTCAGTGGAATGTTTATCCAGAGTTTCTGTAAATTTACAGTAACTCATAGTTAAAAAGGAATAATCAAGATTCTCAATCTTTATTTTGTAATTTTAGCGCTTTTTATTATTTAATTTCCCAAGAAAAATTAAAAATGAATGTTTTTACTTTGGAAAAAGCATTCTAAGTCACAACTGTATTCTCGTCAATATAATTGAAAAAGAAAATCATAGTAGCATGTTCCAGTATGTCTTTTTGTATGTCTTTTAATTAATCGTCATGTATCCAAATTCTTTTGTGCATCCCTGTAAAAGAACTATAAATGGTAAGCTCGCTATATCAAATATTTATCCATTCTTTTATGTTTTTTAACATTATAAAAACGAACTTTAAATGAGTTTGAGTCTACAGACAGCAATGTATAAAAATTTTACTTTGTATACTGGTAAAAGTTATATACCGGTGTATAGGTATATTTGAATACCGGTAAAGTCCAACACTCATGTAAATTTATCTGTATGGTTCATGCAATGATAACTCGCAACATATCTACCAATTTATATCTTACTCGAATATACACACACACATCACTGTAGGAATCGCAAAAACGAACTCAGAAGCAGGAACCGATCATGCTTTTTGAAGCTGCGGAGCGCTGATGCTATTTGAAGAACCTCTCACTTGCTCTATAAAGGTCGCAAAAATGGACCTAATTTGAGCAATTTATGTTGTGTAGTGCATTTTTTTAATTTCTCTTTTGTTTATATAATCTGTTTCCACAGTTTTTATCAAGTTGCAACTAAATCATTAATTTTATGCTCAAGGCAACCAAAAACCTACAGCACATCGATCATACAATATAAATGTTATCTTATAGTTTAGGCGATTAGTGAAAAAATTTAACAATTGTTTTACCTCAATAATGTTATATAGAAAGAGAGTTCGGTTTTTCTAGACATATCGCATTTGCATCGTTTGAAGGGAAGCCACCGCCATCCCAAACTTGGAGACCCTGCGCCATTGGCTAGACTGTCCGTGTTATAATCTTACCCTGCTCAAGAGACCTCAAAACGTACTGGTGTAACCAAAATATCATAATCGATTTTTTTCAAAATTACAATACTTTCCATACATAAAGTAAAATTAATACTCATTTGACAACTGAAATTGCACTTAGGGCCACTTTTCCTGTATTCAGTAATATAACTATACTTTTTTATATTTTTGTTTGTGTGTGTCTTTATTTAGATTAATCATAGTTTATTATACATAATTTTCCGTATCCGATTAATGTTTGCTAATTTTGCTATGCCTCTGTACAATAAAACAAATATTAAAATTACTTTCCATAGACCGTCAAGTATCCAAATGTGTACTGTGCAGGGCTATCTACTACTGGCAATGGTAACATAATCTGAAACATAATGTGACATTACTAGTGGACAGAGTATTCTCTTACAAAATTAAATTTTTAACACCATAAATAAATTCTGAATTTTTATTTTAGTAGTGTGAAATCAGTACCTATAAGAAATCAGCTCTAAATAAGCAGATGCAATACAAACAAAATTCGGTTTACCTTATTCAAAAGTACAGGAAATAACAATAAGATGACAAAAATTTTGCCCTGTTTGAATAAAACTGATCTCATTCTAGAACTGAAGACTTTAAAACTTCGTCGTTCAATACATTAATAATAGAAGGTTCCAATACTAAACTACAATGCGAGGCGAACCCCATGCACGTCTTAGAGAACTTATTTTTAAAATTTAATTTTTCATATCACCTTTGACGGTGTAGTGTCCACAACTTGTACACTCATTTTAATATTCATTCGAAATCTACATTAAATATAATTCAAAGTTTTTTCTTCAATATTTTAATACTAATAATTTAATTAATACTATAAGAAACGTTAATTATTTTTATTGTTAATTATGATTTTTTTTCTATATAATAATATACCCTATTATTCTACACTGTTAAAAATTTCAAAAGAAAACTACTTCTTATCATTTATTTTCTGTCTTATTCAAAATTACAGAGAAAAATAAACGGAGATAAATCTATTTTATATATACATTTTAAATAGCAATATTAATTTAATTAATTATATTTAACTGTGGTTACGTATTTAAATTAATTTTTACAACCGTTAATTACTAAATATTCAGAAAATCGAGTGGAGTGAATCCAAATATTTAAAAACGTACTAACGTTTTAAGAAATATACCGTAACGCAATTTTTAAGAAATATACCGTATTATGTAAAAATAATCTATTTTACGCATTCTCTATAGAAATAAATTTACAAAAATAGATTTTTGCAATTTATTTTCTTTATAATTAGAAACAAATGTATTTTAAGGTTAAACGAAATAACGAATCGCTACAATTGGAAGGTGTTTTATAACTAATGAATAACGTTTGTTTTTTATTAGCTATTATTATTCCTCCGCGTTTAGTATAATTTACGCGCAGAATGTAAGAGAAGCTATTTTCGAAAAGAATTTTACTGCGCGGGTATTTTTCATGTGATTAGGTGTACTCCATGAATATCATGATAATGTGTAATTGTTTTTTTTTTCTAAAAGTGTATTTTTTACCATTTAATAAATGTATGAACATCGCGCTGAAACACCGTATTGTCATAACGCCGTTATCGATCCTCCTTCAGTAGTAGCCTGTACATGTTGTTTCACCGTCCTAAGACAACCCTTTCCGTTGGGTGATCCTACAGGGGAATTGTGCTCGGTTCGACTTTATTTTCAGAATTGGATATTTCCCTGCTCTATATATGAGTTCGAAAATGAAAAAAAAAAAAAAAAAACATTCAGAGTTTCTCTCTAAAAATTTCATGATACTTAAAAGTGCAATGTGAGTCCCAATAAATCTGTCTTAAAACTTTCTAATTGCAACTTTAAATGGCTATTAACTTTTATATAATTAAAGTGACAATACGTCCATTTCGCCAGCCCCCCCACCTCGAGCTTTTTAAAAATGAATGGTGCCAATCGTTTATACCTCGTTTGTACCCGTTTGTACCAACAATCATTTCGTTTGTACCTCATTAGCATAATTGTAATAAAGAGTTCTTGGTGGGGGGGCTGGGGAAACGACCAGCCCCCCCACATCGAGATTTTTAAAAATGAATGGTGCCAATCGTTTGTACCTCGTTTGTACCCGTTTGTACCAACAATAATTTCGTTTGTACCTCATTTGCATAATTGTAATAATAAGTTCTTGGTGGGGGGGGGGGGCTGGGGAAACGACCAGCCCCCCCACATCAAGATTTTTAAAAATGAATGGTGCCAATCGTTTGTACCTCGTTTGTACCCGTTTGTACCAACAATCATTTCGTTTGTACCTCATTTGCATAATTGTAATAAAGAGTTCTTGGTCAGGGGGGGGGACGACCAGCCCCCCACCTCGAGCTTTTTAAAAATGATTGGTGCCAATCGTTTGTACCTCGTTTGTACCCGTTTGTACCAACAATAATTTGGTTTGTATCTCATTTACAGATTTGTAATAAAAATTTCTTGTTGGGGGTTTGAGGAAACGACTGGTCTCCCCACCTGGAGATTTTTTTACATGAATCGTGCCAATTGCTTATACCTCATTTGTACACATTTGTAACAACAATCATTTTGTTTGGACCTCATTTGTATATTTGTAATAAAGAGTTCTTGGTGGGGGGTTGGGGAAACGATCACCACTTCCCCCCCCACACATCGAGATTTTAAAAAATGAATGGTGGCAATCGTTTATACCTCTTTTGTACCAGTTTGTACCAACAATCATTTCATTTGTACCTCATTTGCATATTTGTAATAAAGGGTTCTTGGTAGGAAGCTGGGGAAACGACCACCACCCCAATAGAGATATTTTTAAATGAATGATATCAATCGTTTATACCCCGTTTGTACCGTTTATACCAACAATTATTTCGGTTGTGCCTCATTTGCATATCTGTAATAATGAGTGCTGGGTAGGGGAGCTGGGAAAACGGCTATTTGTGAAAGCGAGATTTTTTTTTAAATAAATGATGTTAATCTTTTTTACCCGTTTGTGGTACCCATTTGTGTACAAACAATGATTTTATTTGTACCTCATTTACATATTTGTTATAAGAAAGAAAACAAATATTTATTTTAAAAAAAAGCTTAAGTAATACTTGAATTCAATATTTCTCTCTCACTCTAAACATAACTATAATAGTAAAATAATTATGATATAATAAAAATACATTCATTAAAACGTATTAGTATACTTATACATAAATCGAAATCTGTCTCAACCAAGCTCTATCGTACCTTCGTCAACATTGACTATTTCTCTTCTATTTGAAATGATCTAAATTTTATTATTATCAATGCATATTTTATTTATTTATTTATTTATTGTGACTTTTCGTAAAGAAATAAGAATAAATAAATAAAAAAAGAAACTTAATCGTTCTCTGGAGCACTCTTATTTTTAAAGTTACTATTTCCAATATTATGTGATGGTTTTATATAATATATAAAGGATGCATGTATCTACTTGCTTGTACTGTAAATAATACTCATTCCATTAATGTCTTATTCACTCTCCTTAGTATACACCATGATATGTTATATAATGTATAAATTATGCATGACCTTTTTAATAGGAATTTGCTCTACGCGCGTGTGAATTGTGCATAATTAAAATAAATTCTTAATTTCCACGCTTTGCATAAAAAAGTAATATTTTGTGACATAAGAAATTGTTTCTTCATTTATCAATGGTGAATTTTTGCTGCAGTTTTTATCTTCTACGAAAATTCATTTCAATATATATTTGATGTTTCTATTGTCACTAAATAAATGAAAAACTCATAAGAAATATTTGAAGCTTTTCAGTTTCCATTTTAATACATACTTCTGCAAAATTCTGAAACCAGCCACCTATAATGGAAACAAATGTTTTATCTTTAGTTTTCATGCAATGAAGTGCTAATAAAGAACTATAAATTTTCATTGTCTGTTCAAAAAAGTTTAAACACTCGAAAAAGGCCGGGCTCGGGCTCGGGCCGAAAGCCCGGCCCGTGCAGACCTCTAATTCAGCGTTTTACATTAGTGGCTCATTGAAGAATTTGGAAAATGTAATAAAAAGGAAACTGAAAAGACTTCAAGTATTTTGCATATGTTTTTCATTAATTTAATGACTGCAGAAACATCAGATTAACTGTCAGTTGTAATATTACGAAAGCTTTACAATTTTTATTAAGGGTTTAAATTTATTAATTTACAATATTTATTAGTAATAGAGCTTATAAACATAATTCAAAGGTTATGGTACCAGATGTAGATCTAAAATGAAATATTTAAGAGGCTATCATATTTTAAAGTCAATAAACTCTTGTGAATTATATGTCGATTGCATCACAGTGTTTATTCAAATTATTTTGTAAATTGCCTTAAATTAGAGTTTCATGGCACCATTGATCGTCTTCAAGATTGCAGGCGGATGATACTTTTCTATGCTACAGGGAGTATGTAAGCAAGATTGTTGGATTGCTTTTATTTTGAATATTGATTCCAGAAGCAAAATATCAGTAAATAAGTTAATTTTCATATCGATGTAAGAGAAGTTTTTTAAGGACTTTAGACTTTCATTGTCTGTTAAGACAGCACATTTCACCAAGTATGCAAGCTGTTCTGATAACAAGACTACTAAATTACATTTTACTTTCAGACTTGTAACACATTGTAACCAGGTTTTTTTTTTTTTTTTTTTTTTTTCTGATGAAGGGCGTGCTTAATTATTTCAATGCGAAACAAGTGAGATAAAAATGACAATTTTGTGCCTTTCATCACCAGTTCTAGGAGCATTTTATTGCAAATTTTCAAAATTCCGTCTGGCATAATTTACAAATTTAAAATAATTTTTAAATTTTTTTTTTTCTATCTATTCGTGAGTTATATAAATAAAAAGAAATATAAAAATAAAATAAAAAGTTTGGGCTGTCTTCGCATAAACCCATAATTTACGCAGTAAAAATATGAATAAAAAGCGCGTGCTTGTATAAATTTGTCTACAATTTTATATTTTTCGAAAACTAAATTACTGGCGAGAACTCTAGCCATCACTGATGTTTATGAATAGTATGAATAATGATTATTATTTTGTTTTTAATTTCAGATAACATGAGAATACCATTAAAATTAATATTATATTGATTTATAGGCAGATAAATATTGTAAATTACACTTTATGTACTAGTTAAGAGGCATATTAGATCACCAGAAAAGGCTTGAAAGGATTTAAACTTTTAAATGCATTCCCCACCCCTCCCCTCTGTTAGGCCTGGCTTATGTATAACTGTCAAATGTTATGATTTTTGCTTACGATGTTTTAATAGAAATCTTAACCTCATTTAATCAGAGAAAACTACAAAAACTTTAACTTTTTTCTATTGTATATATATTTAAATAAAAAAAAAAAAAAAAAAAAAAAAAAAAACATAATATTTAGCAGCTATGCTTCAGTAACTGTAATATCAGAAAATATTGCAAAAAACTGAAACCCTGACACAAACTGAAATCAGAATTTTCAAAATATTAAAGCACGCACTAGGGAATTGCAGACTTCATACTGCATTCGCGCTTCCTTTTTATCACCTGATGAAGTGTCGCGCTTGATTATTTCGACTAAAAAAAAAAAGGCATTTTTGCATTTTTGCCTGACATTATTATTACTATTCCGTGTAACATTTTGGAACACAAAATACAAGTGAATCAAACATACAAATGACGTACAAATAAAATGATCATTGGTACAAATGTGAACACACGTATAAACGATTTGCACCATTTATTTAAAAATATTTCGATTTTACAAATGGCTGTTTCTCCAGCACCGCACCCCCCGAAACCAAGAATTTTTTATTAAAAATATACAAATGAGTTGCAAACAAACTGATTGTTGGCACAAACGCATGCAAACGAGATAAAAATGATTGGCACCATTATTATTAAAAATCTCGATATGGGGGGGCTGGGGAAACGACCAGCCCCCCCACCAAGAACTTATTATTATTCTCATAGTCACCCCACCCCTTCATTACAAATATTCGAAAGATGTGCAAACTAAAGGATTGTTGATACAAATGAATACAAACAAAGTATAAATGATCGGCACCGTTCATTTTTGAAAAATCTCGAGGTGTATGTGTGCGGGGGGGGGTCATTTTCACAGCACCCCATTAAGAGCTCTTTATTACAAATAAACAAATGACGTACAAACGAAATGATTGTTGCTACAAACGGGTATAAACGATTCGCACCATTCGCTTTAAAAAATCTCGAGGTAGGGGGGCTGGTCTTTTCCCCCCATTAAGAAATCTTTATAACAAATATGCAAATGAGGTACAAACGGGTACAAACGATTGGCACCATTCATTTTTTTAAATCTCGATGTGGGGGAGCTGGTCGTCCGCCCCTCACCAAGAACTCTTTATTACAATTATGCAAATGAGGTACAAACGAAATGATTGTTGGTACAAACGGGTACAAACGAGGTACAAACGATTGGCACCATTCATTTTTAAAAATCTCGATGTGGGGGGGGGGGTGGTCGTTTCCCCAGCCCCCCACCAAGAACTCTTTATTACAATTATGCAAATGAGGTACAAACGAAATGATTGTTGGTACAAACGGGTACAAACGAGGTATAAAAGATTGGCACCATTCAGTTTTAAAAATCTCGAGGTGGGGGGGGCTGGTCCCCCCCCCTCACCAAGAACTCTTTATTACAATTATGCAAATGAGGTACAAACGAAATGATTGTTGGTACAAACGGGAACAAACGAGGTACAAACGATTAGCACCATTCATTTTTAAAAATCTCGATGTGGGGGGGCTGGGGAAACGACCAGCCCCCCCACCAAGAACTTATTATTACAATTATGCAAATGAGGTACAAACGAAATGATTGTTGGTACAAACGGGTACAAACGGGATACAAACGATTGGCACCATTCATTTTTAAAAATCTCGATGTGGGGGGGGGGGGCTGGTCGTTTCCCCAGCCCCCCCACCAAGAACTCTTTATTACAATTATGCAAATGAGGTACAAACGAAATGATTGTTGGTACAAACGTGTACAAACGAGGTATAAAAGATTGGCACCATTCATTTTTAAAAATCTCGAGGTTGGGGGGGGCTGGTCCCCCCCCCTCACCAAGAACTCTTTATTACAATTATGCAAATGAGGTACAAACGAAATGATTGTTGGTACAAACGGGTACAAACGAGGTACAAACGATTAGCACCATTCATTTTTAAAAATCTCGATGTGGGGGGGGCTGGTCGTTTCCCCAGCCCCCCCCCCCACCAAGAACTTATTATTACAATTATGCAAATGAGGTACAAACGAAATGATTGTTGGTACAAACGGGTACAAACGAGGTACAAACGATTGGCACCATTCATTTTTAAAAATCTCGATGTGGGGGGGGCTGGTTGTTTCCCCAGCCCCCCCACCAAGAACTCTTTATTACAATTATGCAAATGAGGTACAAACGAAATGATTGTTGGTACAAACGGGTACAAACGAGGTATAAACGATTGGCACCATTCATTTTTAAAAAGCTCGAGGTGGGGGGGCTGGCGAAATGGACGTAGTGACAATGGTAGCTTAGTTGAGTTTTAATTGTAATCGCGCTATATATCAGCATATATAGTTACCCTCATCCGTCACTGATTCTGTCACACTTTAGGCTTAAGAGATAGGCTTAAGAGATTTCCTTGGACTCAGTCTCCTAATGTTCATACTTTAGTTAATTTAAAAAAATGTAATTGTCCGATCGATAAGCTGTTTAAACAGACGTATTCAGAAAAATTGCGCCTTTCATTTCGCGCATTATTTGCAATGAATATATAATTACATTTTTTTTAAATTAATTAAAATATGAAAATAAAAGCTTTAAAATACATTTAAATTTTTAATTGTTGCCATTTTATTTATTTATTTGTTTTTTCAGCATAAAATGAAATATGCTTTTCCGTAAAAAAATAAAATAAAATAAAAATAAAAATAAATTTGCTCATGCATATTAAAAAAAAAAATGACGTCTATAAAATAATAATTTTAAAGGTAACGAAGAGATAAATAAAGTGAGAAAATTTCGCACGGGCTTGCTAGCAAATGAATTACTTAAAGTGATAAATAAATAAAATGAAACGATTATTTTTCAACGGGCGCCTTAGTCGCCCTACAAAAAACTAGTATATGTAATATAAATGGTATGATATTGTTTTGTAATTCTAAAAGTACCCTGATGCACGCAAAAAAAAAAAAAAAAAAAAAATTATTTAATAGTACTTATAAATAAGTGAGAATGAATGAATGAATCCTGATTTTAAAAAATGTTAAAGAAAAGTAATAATAGGACAAGAAATAAAAATTTTGTATCCTACATTGGTAACGCAAGAATTTACGAGATTTTATGTTAAAAGAAATAGCAAATGTCGAAGATGCCATAGCTACTAAAATCTATAGATTTTTAATTCATAATTTCGTCCTGAAGTATGAACTAGAGAATCTGCAAGAGATTTTTAAAATATATACGATAAGTTGATCACTTTGGTGATTGCTATATAGCGAGATAATTATAATTAATAATATAAATAACATTTCATATGATTAATTACGTTATTAACAGTTAAATTAAACAGTTGAAAACAAAAAAAACTTTTGAGTTAAGTTAAATGTTTTAGTTTTTTAATATTAATTGAAATTTATTTTAATTTTTATTTACTGCGCACGAAGATAATCAAATCAAATCATTTAGAAAAATTTGCAGAGAAACTGAAAAAATTTGATAAGGGAAAACATTAGTATCGTTTTTGCGCCCTATTCCTAATTCTTTTCCAGGTTACTTTTGATAACCCTTTATTAGAGGTGTGCAACATTTCAGGTACAGCGATGCCCTCTCTATTTAGCTATTTAAAGCACGGTGAATCACTACAAAATTTAATGCATGCTTGTACATGTCATTTGTACATGTTATCATTTGCAGTACGAACATAAATCCCGAATTTTTATAAAATTAGATTTATGGCTCATTATTAAATAAAAGTAATAGAATAATTACGATGTAGAAAAAAGAGTTATAAGT
Organism: Salticus scenicus; assembly: GCA_963930645.1. NCBI lineage: Eukaryota > Metazoa > Arthropoda > Arachnida > Araneae > Salticidae > Salticus > Salticus scenicus. The sequence goes on from OZ005650.1 coordinate 372,199,095, forward strand.
AACATATGTAGCATATTTCGGCGAGCCAAACATGAACTCCCTCGAAGGCCATATTTGGTCAGTAGGCCACAGTTTCTGCACCACTACCTATATAATAATTCTGGATACTTGCCAACATGATTTTTTAATTTTTTTACGGCCTTTTGTAATTTTTTTTTTAAACAATATAACCTAGTATATGACCTTAATTAAAATTTACTGACAGATTTTAATTATTTTCTTTTTACCTTTTCTTCTCCAATAAGAATTAAATATGCTACTTCATTTTTTATTCTTTTCGTATGTAATTTCGGTATTTTCAAAAGTTAGCCACAAACATCTTTGGATCTTATACTAAAGTGGAGGAGAGATCCCGATTCACCTTGCATTCGAAGGACATTCTTTGAATAAAAAAGGTCCCCTTTTCTTCCTTCCAGGTACGATCCCAGAAATAGGCCCCAACAGGTTGCGCAAGAATCCACAAGGGGCCTCCAACTCTTTGGGGGCGCCTTTCGGGAAAAGGGGTCCCCCGAACCCCTTAACCTGTGGCCCCACGGAAAGGATACGTGGACAGGTAAGGCTTGGGAAGGGCAATGGGTTCGCTGAACTTTTAGAAGTTAAAGGAAGTAGAGACATTTTTCCTCTTCTCCTTTTCTAGGGCGATTCAAGTGGATTCCGATTCCCGACGCATATTTTCAGGCAAAATCACCTGTTACTTAAAATCTTGAATTCACTGCAAACGCACGCACACGAAAATAACACATTTAAGAACACATTTTGTCCTCAAATTAACAACACTTTTTTGTGTTCTAAGCTAGAACACTTCATAAGAAACATAATTGCAACAGACATAATTGCATAAGAAACATAATTTAGTGTTATGCTTATTTGAAATAAAAATCGCTTGCACTCATCATAGAAAAATAATTTTAATAAGTGATAATTAAAAAAATATAATTATTCTAATAAAAAATTTGCTCTGCATGAATTTTAATAGTAAAATATAGAAGAAAATTTTGTGATACTAGTTTCTGTTACAACAACATACTAGTTTCGTTTTCTCACCTTTAGCAGCCTTCTGAATCTAATCCCCATAATACACACTGCTGAGCAAATTATTAAGAAAACGTCTGCATATTATTTCACGGGATAGGCTATTCTGTTTAATAAGCGTTTCTAAAGTGTTTCAACGTCAAAGATGAATGTGTTTTAGAAATATTCTAAAAAGCGTTTAGAATATGTGTGGGATCTTAAATTTTGATCGAAACACTATCTGAACACATTTCTTGTCCTAGTAATTGTCAACAACACTTCCGCAACACAATCGCAACACATTCCTAATAAAATCACAACACTTTTAGTTAGAAGTGTTTACTATTACGTTCTAATAGTGTTGCAAAAGTGTTTCACGCATTTGCAGTGTTGTGTTAAAAGGTAAAATATGCTTTGAAATAGGACTAGAATGTTTCTTTCATATACTTCTTACAAACCATAAATCTATCCAGATTTTAATTTTGCGGATAATCATTTTTGTGAAATTTCTATTTAATTTTGGCAAAAATAATCGCTTAAATCTTTTAATTTTATCTGTCATATCATTTTAAGTTGATTTCTTTAGAAATTGACGAACTGCAATCACTTAGTTTATCTCTGTATCAGGAAAATTTATCTTCACGATGGTTTACAAAATATTGGATCCATTCGAACCAAAACTGGGCAGTGGATTTATCATAGAAATATATGTGATAAGTTCGTTGGCCAACTTGATCCATCACCTTGTTTCGAAATATCAGCCATTTGAAAATTTCAGATTCGTATTTAGTAAACGAATTTATGAACTGAAATGGTTGAAGATCATATACGTCTTATATGTAGTTCTTATCTGGGGGTGGAGTGGGGGGTCTTAATCAATTTTGTTAATCAGATATACCCACCATCCTGTTTGAAAATGGCGACTACTTGAAACTTTCAAACTCAGTTACAATAAATAAATAAATAAATAAACAAAAATATTTATGAATGATTTGAATAAATATTGATATATATATAGTCCATACGAATCGTTGCAATAGAGTTTATCAATCAATATGATCTTCCATCTTATTTCAATTTGCAGCTACATGAAAAGAACAAAGAAATGAAAGTACTCTTTCGACTGGGCCGGAAAGATTTATTTAAATTTAGTATTAAGTAAACAATGTTTCATTCGAGCATATATGACGCTGTCATTGCATAGCATGTTGCAAATAAAATTCGGACATTAAAAAAATATATATATATTCGATATCGTTTGTAACGATACTGATTATTATTAATTTTTCTTTTCTTTTTCTTAAAAAAAAAAAAAAAAATGATTTTGATGAAATTCTGGCAAAAGCAGAATTTAGTTTAAGACGGAGGACTATTAGTTTTTTTTTTCCAAATTATAACATCGCTTTCAAATTATTCAATTATATTTTCGATAAATTTTAGATTTCGATAAATGTCCAGCTATCGAAAAATGATTTCAACAAATATCCAACTATCGAAAACGACAACGCAAAATTCCCAGATTGAGACTAATAGTCCTCAGTCCTAAAAATGTAAAGAGATTATTTTTATAAAACAATTTGTTGTGAAGATGCCCCTCTTCTTTAAAATGGAATTTTGAGAAAGAGCAGCCATTCGGCTTCAATATATGCCTGTATCTGACTTTTTAAACACGTTTTAAAGTAAACTTTGCAATTCTTCCATCCCCCCCCTTTTTTTTTCAATAAATCAGGAAATTAAGAAATTTTTTATAATATAATAATAAATTTAAAATATATACATTTTTTCTTTCAAAATGTGGTGAATAAAGGGTTAAAGGATCTCGCATTTAAACGATGAAACTAATTTTATTGGTGTAAATTTGTTTCTTCACAGCAGTTACCAGATGTTCATTTCCATTAATTTATAGTCGCGAGATACTGAATCTCACAGGATTTTTTTTTTTTTTTTTTTTTTCTAATCAAACTTTAAACACTGTACTTCTAATTTGATCATTGCCTAAAGACATTCCGCGATATTTTTCTTTCTCAGTCGATAAACTACTCAAACGAGCGTGTGTTTTCTTTTTTCGTTAAACACAGAGCATAAAAATAATATAGAAATGCACGAAAATGAAGTGTCAGAAATGTAAATAAAATCAAGTAAATACAATAATTTTACTATAGATCATTAGATAATCATATTGTTACAAATATTATTTTTATTTATTTTCATAATATTTGATCTAGATTATAACGGAAAGTATGTGTAACCGTCCAGTCTCTCTGTAACGGAGTTGAGCTCTCTGAAACTCAAGGTTCCGGACAACTCTTTTTGACGATTCACCCCTTATGAGGTGCCCCCTTAGTGCAAATTCCAGGCAGGCAAGGGCCGCGGGGCATTACGGGATTAGAGTTCGTGGACGGTCAATGCCTGTCCCCGTTCGCACAACTGGATCGAATATTAACCTCCTTCAACCGTTATTTAATGGAGGAACCTCCACAGAATGGGCCCCACACTTTTAGCCAAAATTAATTACTTGCATTTTGGCTTTCCGTATATGTCTTTAACTGGAATAACTTTTTTGGTATTTTCTTTTAAAATACTCGACATATTTGGATAGGTTGAAAGTTGTTAAAGAAAAAAGAATTTCTTTTCTATAGGCAAAGATCGGTGCAGACGAAAATTTGGCTGTTAAAATGCCGCTTCACAAAATTCTACGTATTAAAAAAAAATTATCTCCTGGAAATTACAGTACTGGAAATTACATAACCAGCGACATTACCTTGGTTAAAAATGAACATTTACTTATTTTCGAATTATCTGGGGGAAACTCGAGCCCTCATAGCTCCCCATTCTTGACTTTGGTCCCTATCTCAATACTTCGTTTTGTAAAAGGGATCTCTTAACCCTTTCAATCGCAGTGTTCCCGCTGATGGAACACCTAATTTTAATTCTCAAGTGCAAAAAATCATCCCGGAAATTTTTTAGCAAAAATTTACATTTATAACAAAGCAGAAAAGGCCCTTTTTTAACGTGAAAATTAAAAATTTCTTGTATTTTAATTACGTTCGTAAATTCCGGTGGCAGTGTAATTTAAATGATCCGAATTACCTTGCGCCGCAAAGGGTTAAAATACTCCGGAATAAATTGAAATGTTGGGATCTATGCAACTTTTACGAGTTGTTGTTGTCGATAATGTTTACTTATAAAGTGATTTATTTATTAAATTAAGTATTATTTGAATTTAATAAGGTTTACTTACAGATGTTTCAAACCGAAAATTTCTCGAAAAGGAACAATGCTAATTTTTTATTTTTTAAATATTTATGATCAGCTATGTGTCTAAAAGCCATTTTTAAAATTAGTTTATAATTTTTAAAATAAATTAAGTAGTGAACGTTAAAGGGTTAATGCAACATTTTGCAGACTTGAAACCCTTTTTTTCAAATATTATGTCGAATATTTGCCTATACTTTGCCCTTTGAAATGTCATTTAATTCGATCTTAAATATGAGTCATTTTTTCTATACGACGACATTCTTGTCCTCCTCAAAAGTAAATGAATTTATATGAACAGGAAACAAATGCAAATCACACGCACTTGTCTATAAAATTGGTTCAAAAATACTATTAGCTCAAAAAATATTTATGAATATGCGATACTGAAATATGTTTTAAACTTTCTTTTATTCATATAAGAAGAAAGTATTGGATTCATAAAAATTTTAGATTTCCTGTTTTCGATGGATTTATACGTTTTGATACGTTCTGATCTGAGCACATATTCGACAATTTTCAGAAAATGCTTGTCTCTCTCTTTGTGTATGTGTAACATTATGAACGCTGTATCTCACAAACCAACGAACGAAATTTAATCTACTTTTTGTACATAGTTGGATTTTGACTTAATCTGGTGCAGATTATATTTGAAGATTAATCTTTCTACTAGTGGCGTTGTCTTCCTATTTTTTCCTAATTTTTAGTATGACAGTATAGGTCAAAATTTCGTATAAATGAGAATTATTTTTAAATTTTCGATGAAAAATTAAAAAATATATACATATTTAAATAGCAATAGTCAACCTGAACATTTTTTTTTTTTTAAATGTAACGCATTGCTTACTCCCTTCAGGATGAAATTTTTCAATATGAGTAACTTACAAAATAACTCGTCAATGCCTATAAAACAAACGCTTGAACCATAGGTCTGTGATAATTTGAAACAAAGTTATCAGCACGTTTCTTTTTTAACAATAAATAAATAAAATAAATAAATTTATATATATATATATATATTGGAAATTATTTATTAAAATTATTATTTTTCAGAGTTATTTTACGTGGTGAATTCAGATGATTTTTATCTCAAAGAAGCATAACACTAAATGTTTAAAGAAAATCCAATTTGTGCCAATATATGAAGGATTTTATTTTCTTATGTTTTTTGCGGTGGAGGAGGATCTTTCTTATATATATATAATTAAAAAAAAAAAATCGATAAATTTGTTTTAAATTATCATACATCTATGGTTCAAACATTCATATTAAAGGTGTTGACGAGTTCTTTTTCCCTTATAAAAATTTACACTCCCTGGGGGGTACTTCCTCCTCAGGGGTAGGGAAGAAGGATGACCCTACATGTACAAATAGTAATAATAATAATTCCTTCTGTACTATCATAATTATAAATAAATACATAAATATATATATATATATACATAATTATAAATAAATAAATAAATAAATATATATATATATATATATATATATATATATATATATATATTTAATTTTACACTGAAAAGTTAAAAATATTTCTTATAATGCACATTTATACGAAATTTTGATCTATATTGCCCTATTAAAAATTTTAAAAAATTTGGTATGACCCTCACACGATTTTCTCTTACCCTTAAATTTAATACTAAATAGATACAGATTAGATTTAATAGATACAGATTGAAGATTAAGGAGTAAGATAACGAGTACTGTTATATAAACGTACGTTGAAAACAATTGAAATTAAGCATCGGATCATCTTTATTCGAAAAACAATTCTGTATGAGGGGGACTATTGCCCACCCCCTCAATCCCTTCGTTTGATTATTGTCCCTACATGAATTTTTACAAAATTCAAATATGTTATTAAATTTAAAAATTCATTTAAAATTATTTACGCGTACCATTCCTTAAAACTTAAAACTTATCAGTGTTGATCAAAAATTTCAAATAACAAACTTATATTAACTTCAAAATACATACAACATTTAAATTGCCTGAAATTACTTACTTTTAAATTACTCGGATAAGAGAGAGACAACACTGTTAAAAATGGTTTCTTAAAAATGAGCTAATTTGTCTCAAAATAGCTCCGAAACAATATATACTTAAATTTGAAAATCCATGTATTCATTTTTGAGTACATTGACAAGTCAAACATGGGAATATTGGGATTCTTATTGGTCAACCCCATTTTTGAGCATGTCAATATACTTAAAAATAAGTACATGGTTTTCAAATTTAAGTATACAATTGTTTCGGAGCTATTTTGAGACAATTTAGCTCATTTTTAAGAAAATATTTTTAACAGTGAAAGATCAACGCTGAAACTTGACTTCTGTATTCAAACAACCTCAAAACATGTAATTATACCAAAAAAAAAAAAAAAAAAAAAAAGAAAGAAAAAAAAAAACAATCGATCAATATGAAGCTTAAAAAAATATTTTATTTGCCGAATGGGTAAAAGGAATTAATTTCAGTTCCTGAGTAGCTTCCCTGTACATGGTAAAACGTTACAGTAAAGCACTTCCCACTAACTCCATTCAATAAAAAATGTTTTCGCTTAATTATTAGAAAACCTGTATATATTCTGAAAATTATGTACACACCATATGTTGCACATAAATATAATATTAATAACCACTCAGCACAACCTGAAATACACTTCTTTCAATTTTTAAGAATTGTCCCACTATATTCCATTTCTTTTGTGTAACCCTGTAAACGAACGGTGAATTATTTTCCTTCCATATTCTACACGAAATCTGCTTTTACGCATACAAAAAAATATATATTCATTTCATTTCGTTTAGTGCAATTTATAGACGTTAAACTACTTACTTGTAATTTCTCCATAGACGTAATGTATTTGAATTTCTTGGATACGCCGGTACACGAACCATTGGCTTGATCTCAATGAAAAGTTTCGTGTATCATCCTTATATGATATGAAATTAGTATACCGAGTTTGAACTTCTTGCTGTAATTTGTTCTTGAGATATGCTGATAACAATCACACATACACACACATACATAAACATAGATCAATCGCTAAAGCATGATTTTCAGATTCAGGGGACCTCGAAACGTGTAAAAAAAAAAAAAAAAAAAATCAATTTCGAAAATTTGACCTTAAAACAATACTTTCTCTACCACACATATATATTTATACGTGTAAAAGAAAGTAAAAAGGGGAATGGAAGCAGCAAATGTTTAGTGATTAATCTCCGAATGTAAATTGGTATTTTGTGATATAGCCCTTTTCTGACTACCGACAAAAAAAAAAAAAAAAAAAAAAAAAAATTATAAGTTTGATGCTATGGTCTATCTCTAATGAAAATCTGTTTGATAAATTTTTTAAAAATAAATAAAATGTAATTATTTAGGAGATTTTGTAATGATATTTTTAAATTTGAGCGCTGGCAATCTTCCATCTTACAACTCATGTTAAATAGTTCATGTCAAATAAAACTTTTTTTTTTTTTTTTTTTTTTAAATAGAGAATTTTTAACTGATTTAGACAAATATCTAGAATTTCCTACAAATAGTGGTAATGAGTTTCCAGTTCAAAAATCGCCAAATTCAGTTGAAAATTAGGGATTTTAAAGAACAATAATATTTAATTAAATTAAAGGTCAGCCATACGTTGATGTTTTATAATTTGCGAACATGCAGAGTTATTAGCAGATCTTCATTAAGCAAGGCATTGAGTTCCCGGGAATTAATAGCGGCGGAGAATTTTGATATCAATCCTTTTTTTGGCTGCATAAGAAAGGTGAGAGTTTTTGCTTAGCGGGATGGCTTTCACAATAGTATTGTTTTTTTTTTTTTTTTTTTTAGATTTTTTTTATATTATATTGGCATCCAAAGGTGGTAGATGTTGCGAATTTTGTGAATTTTGAACATTGTGCGAAGTTTAAACCCAGATTGAACTCATTAGCTTACCTTTTTGGTTCGTGTTTTTATTGAAATATACATGAGCACAGCCTAGGAGTCCCATAGCTCAACTCCTCAATGAAAGGCAATGCACCTAGATTAGAACCCCTGCGTAGTCAATCGGTCTTAATTTCTACAACTATACTACATATACTATACTATAACTTTGTCATTTCTAAACGTCGTTGACATTTAATTAAATCAAATTCCGCTCCATAACTTGGCATTGGCTGTGTTGTTTTGCCGACCATTTGTTGAATGGTATGGGATTCTGAAAAAACATCTACCGTCATTTTCATTATGGTAAAATTACATTGTATTTTTATATTTGAGCGATGTCATTCCTTTTAAATAATTTGCCACGGAAATTATTATTAACCTAAATTAAAAGATAGGGGTGGAATTAGTAATATTACTAATCCAATTTATGTATTCGAACGTAAAAGAATTGTGAAAAGTATTTGTGTCTCGTGTACCATTTCATGCACAATACACATAAAACTCGATTTTCCGCGTTGGCAGCGAAAGGATCCCGCATTTTCACAAATTCCACATATTTATCGCAAGATTATCGCAATCAAAAGAGGAAGAAAGAAAAAGATCTGGAGTGACTCCAGTCGACTTTCCAAACATTTAGTAATTAACGTTGTTTAAATAAATTTAAATGAGAGAAGTTGTTCAATAAACAAAAGGGAAGATTTTCATTGTGTGTCTGAGCATTTCTCCTAAGTTGTATGCCGTTTAATGAATTGTAATGTCTCCAAATTCTTTTGTATGTTCCTGTAAAGAACTATAAAGGGTGATCTTGGTATATAACACATTTATTTTCTTACTTATTCATTTATTTTATGTTTTAAGTAATTTAACTTTACTAAAGCGAACTTTAAATAGTTTAAATCCATAGACAATCCATGTATAAAGTTTCTGCTTTGTATACTTATACTGGTACAGGGGAAAAAAAAGTTTTAGTTCCACAATTATGTAAATCTGTATAGTTCTTACGATGATAACCTATAACATGCTTACCAGTTTATATCTTAATCGAATGTAGAATTTAGACGCTAACGCATTTTAAATAATTTGAGTCTATGGTTTGTTGTGATTAAGAATTTCGTTTTTGTCCCTGTAAGGAAAAAAAAAAACTTGTACGTTTATCAAAATTATTATATATTTCGTGTGCCGGTAAACTATTACATACCTATTAATTTTTAACTCAATCAGATGAATCGTTTAGACGTTAGCGCATTTTAAACAATTTGAATTCATAGGACATAAAGACAAAAAATTTATTTGTATCCCTATTAAAAAAAAAAAAAAAAAAAAAAAAAAACTATAATTTTACATTTATTAAAACTAATACAGTTCATGCGATGCTGACTTATAACATACCTATCAACTTCAGCTCATTAAAAAAATATCACACTTTAAATTATTTGTTCATAATCCCGTATTTCGGGGTTAAATTTTGAAAGGGGTTAAATTTTGAAAAAAAAAAAAAAAAAAAAAGTCGCGAATTCTGTCGATTAGCTGCCCACCAGCGGCTGAGCGGTTCTGCGCTCAAAGCTGGTAGACGTGAGGTGCCACGTTCAATTCTAGGTCGCGCTTGCCAGCCTAGCCGTTCGAAGTTTTCAATGGTTTTCTCCGAAATTTTCGTAAATAAGGGCTAGGACTCCTTAGAAGTCCCCACGGAGGGCATTCCCATCAGGCCTAGGACCCTAGTACAGTCAATCGGCCCTAACCCCCACAATCACAATCACAACCCGGTCGATTACGATTAGCTATAAAATGTTTGCTCATTTCCGTACTTAGCGGCGATTAAGCATCATTTTTATCAATTACGGGTGAAATGACTTCGCATTTCAGCAATCAACTGCAAGAATCTCGATTACTATAATTTGTAAATAAAAAGAAAGAAAAATGAAAAGAAAAAAATTTAAAAGAAAAAGTAAAAGAAAGAAAGAAATATAGTACGCTAATTTAATCAATTGGCATAGAAAAAAAATTATTACTTTGTTTATTTATTTATTTTTATTTTTATCATTTTATTTATTTATTTATTTATTTTTTTGTGTGAAAAAATAAGTAAAATAAGAACTTTCGATCAAATGTTATGAACTCATAATAAAGAAAAGAAATTAAACATGTTTTGGTCTAAAGTATTTTATCAATATTTTTTAAGATAATTTTAATTTATTACACCATTGTAATTAGTTTTATCTGAGTTTTTATAGTAAGTTATATTAATTGTGTTAATTCCTTGATTATTTTACAATGTTTCTACTATGTTCATAAATTGCCAGAACAACTCACCTTTTAATTCCGAACAGGGCGTGGATTTGAATATATTATGTTTTACTTAGCTCCCTATTTTTTATTTTTCTTATTTCCATAGCTTTTAATTTGCTTTTCATTGCAAGGTATGTCTCCCCTATAGTATATTTTTAAAAATAGCTTGCTATAGATTGAAAACTTGCATTTTATTACTCACTGAAGAAATAGCCGACTCTGGAATTTCATTATTTCCGTATGAGCGGTTTTTCTTTTTCTTTTTTTAAATGTGTAAAATTTTAATTGTTCTTTGGTTCCATTTTGTTGATGACTGATCGCAAGGAACACTCGTGATTATTTTTTATTTGTAAATTAATCATGCTCTTCTTAATAATCTCCTGCTTGACCAGTGCAATATAGTTTGAACTTTCATTGGAATATTTATTAAAGTATGTTTTTGATTTTTTCCATAATCTTTATTAAAATTCACACAATATATATGGAATAATTTTCATAGCCTTTTAAAAATTGTTCATGTTTACTTTTATTATAGTTTTCTCTTAATTTATTTTAGCTCTTGTGGAATGTGATGTTATTTTATCATCTATTTTGTTTTTGCATTGTACTTTATTATTATTATTATCATTATTATCATTATCATTATTATTAGTTATGAATAAATATGTATGAAAAATCTTTTCAAACATTTAACAGGAAGAAAAATGACGTCCATTTCGCCAGCTCCCCCACCTCGAGCTTTTTTAAAGTGAATGGTGCCAAACGTTTATACCTCGTTTGTACCCGTTTGTACCAACAATTATTTCGTTTGTACCTCATTTGCATAACTGTAATAAAGAGTTCTTGGTGGGGGGGCTGGGGAAACGACCAGCCCCCCCCCCCCCCACTTCGAGATTTTTTAAAATGAATGGTGCCAATCGTTTATACCTCGTTTGTACCTGTTTGTACCAACAATCATTTTGTTCGTACCTCATTTGCATATTTGTAATAAAGGGTTCTTGGTAGCAAGCTAGGGAAACGACCTCCACCCCCAATAGAGATATTTTAAAATGGATGATGTCAATCGTTTATATCCCGTTTGTACCGTTTATACCAACAATTATTTCGGTTGTACCTCATTTGCATATCTGTAATAATGAGTTCTGGGTAGGGGAGCTGGAGAAACGGCTATTTGTGAAAGCGAGATTTTTTTTTTTTTTTTTTTTTTTTAAATAAATGATGTTAATCTTTTTTACCCGTTGGTGGTACTCATTTGAGTACAAACAATGATTTCGTTTGTACCTCATTTACATATTTGTTATAAGAAGGAAAACAAATATTCATTTAAAAAAAAAAGCTTAAGTAATACTTGAATTCAATATTTCTTACGCACTCTAAACATAACTATAATAGTAAAATAATTATGATATAATAAAAATATATTCATTAAAACGTATTAGTATACTTATACATAAATCGAAATCTGTCTCAAGCAATCTCTATCGTAGCTTCGTCAACATTGACTATTTCTCTTCTATTTGAAATGATCTAAACTTTATTATTGTCTATGCATATTTTATTTATTTATTTATTTATTGTTACTTTTCGTAAAGAAATAAGAATAAATAAATAAAAAAAAAACTTAATCGTTCTCTGGAGCACTTTTATTTTTAAATTTACTATTTCCAATATTATGTGATGGTTCTATATAATATATAAAGGATGCATGTTTCTACTTGCTTGTACTGTAAATAATACTCATTCCATTAATCTCTTATTCACTCTCCTTAGTATACACCATGATATGTTTCATAATGTATAAATAATGCATGACCTTTTTAATAGGAATTTGCTCTACGCACGTGTGAATTGTGCATAATTAAAATAAATTCTTAATTTCCATAAAAAAGTAATATTTTGTGACATAAGAAATTGTTTTTTCATTTATCAATGGTGAATTTTTGCTGTAGTTTTTATCTTCTACGAAAATTCTTTTCAATATATATTTGATGTTTCTACTGTCACTAAATAAATGAAAAACACATAAGAAATATTTGAAGCTTTTCAGTTTCCATTTTAATACATACTTCTGAAAATTCTGAAACCAGCCACCTACGTAAAATAACGGAAACAAATGTTTTATCTTTAGTTTTCATGCAATGAAGTGCTAATAAAGAACTATAAATTTTCATTGTCTGTTCAAAAAAGTTTAAACACTCTAAAAAGGTAATAAATAAATAAATAATACATTTGTTAACAATTACTTCTAGAAAAAATTATAGTATATAAGAGCTTCGCAAGTTGATCAAGTCTACTATTAAATATGATAGACAGGAGGTACTTGTTTCGAATGCAAGTGGCACCCGTCGTTCTACACATTCGAAGTTCTTTATGATTTTCACTGAAATTTACGTGAATGCAACCTCTGAGAAAGACACCTCTCTCCACTAACAAGGGCACTTCATTCAGGCGTATATGTCCAATCGATTGTTCTTTATGTAGATAACTGATCTATGAATGTAAACACTAGTTATTTATATTTAAATTTTAATCTAAACTGCTATTTATGTATTTCAGAATATTTTATCGTTATTTATTATTTTGGCCTTATAAATCTAAAACTGAAAATTGTCTTATAATCAATCACATTATTATTATTATTATTATTTTCATTACAGCATCTGTTTCAAATCCTTGCTCTTCGATATAACTTTTTTAATTTCTTCCCCCCCCCCCTCCTAATAACTGAAGATAAAAATTAGAGCTCAAAATTCTGTATTTATGCGTTTTCTTCCTCTCATGACTGACCTCTTGTTCAAGCCGTTAACAGATGTTCGATGTTTCTGTCTTCTGAAGTGCTTTTCAAGGCATATTAGATCACCAGGAAAGGCTTGAATGGATTTAAACTTTTAAATGCATTCCCCACCCCTCCCCTGTGTTAGGCCTGGCTTATGTATAACTGTCAAGTGTTATGATTTTTGCTTACGATGTTTTAATAGAAATTTTTACCTCATTTAATCATAGAAAAATACAAAATCTTTATTTTTTTTTCTATTGCATACATATATATATATATGTGTGTGTGTGTGATAATATTTAGCAGCTATGCTTCAGTAACCGTAATATCAGAAAATATTGCAAAAAACTGAAACCCTGACACAAACTGAAATCAGAATTTTCAAAATATTAAAGCACGCACTAGGGAATTGCAGCCTTCATACTGCATTCGTGCTTCCTTTATATCACCTGATGAAGTATCGCGCTTGATTATTTCGACTCAAAAAAACAAAAAGAGTATATTTGCATTTTTGCCTGACATTATTATTACTATTCCGTGTAACATTTTGGGACACAAAATGCAAATGAAACAAACATACAAATGACGTACAAATAAAATTATCATTGGTACAAATGTGAACACACGTATAAACGATTTGCACCATTCATTTTAAAATATTTCGGTTTTACAAATGGTTGTTTCTCCAGCACCCCCCCCCCCCCCCGGAACCAAGAATTATGTATTAGAAATATGCAAATGAGTTGCAAACGAAATGATTTTTGGCACAAACGCATGCAAACGAGATAAAAATGATTGGCGCCATTCATTTTTAAAAATCTCGATATGGTGCTGCCGGTTGTTCTCCCAGCCACCCCACCCCTTCATTACAAATATTCGAATGATGTGCAAACTAAATGATTGTTGATACAAATGAATACATACAAAGTATAAACGATCGGCACCGTTCATTTTGAAAAATATCGAGGGGGGAGGGCTGGTCGTTTCAACAGCACCCCATTAAGAACTCTTTATAACAAATATGCAAAGGATGTACAAACTAAATGATTGTTGGTACAAACGGGTACAAACGAGGTATAAACGATCGGTAACATTCATTTTTTTAAATCTCGATGGGGGGGGGGGGGCTGGTCGTTTCCCGAGACCCCACAAAAATCCCTTTATTGCAAATATGCAAATGAGGTACAAACAAAATGATTGTTGGTACAAATGGGTACAAATGAGGTATAAACGAACCGCTCCATTCATTTTTTAAAATCTCGATGTGGGGAGGGGGGCGGTCTGATCGTTTCCCCAGCCCCCACACAAAGAACAAATACGCAAATGAGGTACAAACCAAATGATTGTTGGCACAAAAGGGTACAAACGAGGTATAAACGATTGGTACCATTCATTTTTAAAAATCTCGATGTGTGTATGGAGGGAGTGATCGTTTTCCCAGCCCCTCCCCCACCAAGAACTCTTTATTACAAATATGCAAATGAGGTACAAACGAAATGATTGTTGGTACAAACGGGTACAAACGAGGTATAAACGATTGGCACCATTCATTTTTTTAAATATCGAAGTGGGGGGGATGGTCATTTCCCCAGCCCCCCCCCACCAAGAACTCTTTATTACAATTATGCAAATGAGGTACAAACGAAATGATTGTTGGTACAAACGGGTACAAATGAGTTATAAACGATTGGCACCATTCATTTTTAAAAATCTCGATGTGGGGGGGCTGGTCGTTTCCCCAGCCCCCCCCCCCCCACCAAGAACACTTTATTACAATTATGCAAATGAGGTACAAACGAAATGATTGTTGGTACAAACGGGTACAAACGAGGTATAAACGATTGGCATCATTCATTTTTAAAAATCTCGAAGTGGGGAGATGGTCATTTCCCCAGCCCCCCCCCCACCCACCCACCAAGAACTCTTTATTACAATTGTGCAAATGAGGTACAAACGAAATGATTGTTGGTACAAACGGGTACAAACGAGGTATAAACGATTGGTACCATTCATTTTTAAAAATCTCGATGTGTGTATGGAGGGAGTGATCGTTTTCCCAGCCCCTCCCCCACCAAGAACTCTTTATTACAATTGTGCAAATGAGCTACAAATGAAATGATTGTTGGTACAAACGGGTACAAACGAGGTATAAACGATTGGCACCATTCATTTTTAAAAATCTCGATGTGGGGGGGCTGGTCGTTTCCCCCCCCCCCCCATCAAGAACTCTTTATTACAATTGTGCAAATGAGGTACAAACGAAATGATTGTTGGTACAAACGGGTACAAACGAGGTATAAACGATTGGCACCATTCGTTTTTAAAAATCTCGATGCGGGGGGGCTGGTCGTTTCCCCAGCCTCCCCCCCCCCCACCAAGAACTCTTTATTACAATTGTGCAAATGAGGTACAAACGAAATGATTGTTGGTACAAACGGGTACAAACGAGGTATAAACGATTGGCACCATTCGTTTTTAAAAATCTCGATGCGGGGGGGCTGGTCGTTTCCCCAGCCTCCCCCCCCACCAAGAACTCTTTATTACAATTGTGCAAATGAGGTACAAACGAAATGATTGTTGGTACAAACGGGTACAAACGAGGTATAAACGATTGGCACCATTCGTTTTTAAAAATCTCGATGTGGGGGGGCTGGTCGTTTCCCCAGCCCCCCACCAAGAACTCTTTATTACAATTATGCAAATGAGGTACAAACGAAATGATTGTTGGTACAAACGGGTACAAACGAGGTATAAACGTATGGCACCATTCACTTTAAAAAAGCTCGAGGTGGGGGGGCTGGCGAAATGGACGTAGAAAAATTAAATATCAAGTGAAGAAACGGAAGATGTAATTAAGAAAAGATTATATATATATATATATATGTGCATCATGCATTGTAACTCCATATTTTTATTTATTTATTTATTTATTTGTTTTGCTTAACTCTATCACATTTTGTCATATTTTTCATTATAAAAACTTAGAAACTCCAATGATTGCATTAAAATCTCATAAATGCTATTACTTGGTTTCTCGGAGAATTAACGCTTCTAAATATACATTATAAAAGTAAAGTTTCTAATTTACTTAAAATTAATTTTCTGATAACTCTGATTTCTATTAAACAAAAAAAAAAATCCGTAACCCTAACTGAATATTTTTTTTTTTTTTTTTTTTTTTTCCACGCGCACATTTGCAAAAAGCTCCTTATTTCAAAATGCATTTACAAGGAGATAATTCACTTTTGCAACGAACGACCGATATACATATTGATATTGCATATTTCTTCTTGTGAAATGTTTGAAACGGTTTTTCATATATATATATGTATTAGGGGTGGGAATCGATTAAGAGTTTTAACTGGGTTAATCGTAATTCATTAATCGATTAATCGGATTTTTAATCGGCTTTCATTTTTTTATATATAATTTTATTTCAATGATGAATAAAACTCTCATATTGTGTACAGTCGGTAACCAAAGTATCCGAATACTAGCAAAAATTCCTATTTAAAAAAAGTAGAGTTAATACTGTCTTGCTAAATAAATCCTTGTCGAATCTTAGTCAGTCTAAGAACATGATTCGACAAGGATTTATTTAACAAGTTAGTTCTTCTTTATCACTTCGGACTAAAACACAGAATGTTATTTTCAGTTTCTACCTCGATAGTTACTATCAGCAATTCTGAACAGACAATAAACGCTTGAAGATATTGTGAAACTCTGTTGACATTTTCCCCATCAGAGGGATAGTGGAAATCTCAATCCCTTCTTTTCTTTTCTTTTTTATCTTTAACATTTCCATTTTTTGAAAGCTTCTTGTTTCTGAGAATGCTATTGCCCTAGTCAACACTTTCTGTTGAAGGCTACAGACAGGTGGTGTTGCTCCAGGATGCACATGAAGCGACATTTAATTAACTGCCCTTCCCCTTTTCTCTATCAACAAAAGTGCAACATCTTCTTTCGTGAGGTTTTATTTTTATTTATTTATTTATTTTTTGCTTTTTCATTATTTGATGGATGTTTCTTAGAATGTTTGTTAGGAAAATATGCGAAAAATATTTTGTAGGCAGAACAGCATTTTTTACTTTAATTCGTAGTTTGAAAATTTTAATCGGATTTTGAAAATTTTTAATCGATATAATCGATTCGATTAACTCGATTAAAAAAATTGTTCGGGATTAAGCATTGATCGATTATCCGAGCCGATTAATCGATTAATCGGCACAGCCCTAATATATATACATATATAGTATATATAAAAGAAATGAATAAATTTATTTAATATAAGAACTGAAAACTATGTAAAACAAGGGCAAAATCCAAACAAATGATACTGAAATACCAATAAGAAGGAGCAGAGGCCTATACATATACATATATTTACAAAAATATGCTTTTCTTAAAAAAGTGGATCTATCGTTGGACCTATTACAGCAAGATCCCTTTCTTCTCTTGTGCCCGTTCACAATGCCTGTAAAACTCGTTTCTCAGCATAAGCCATCACTGAGTAAGGAAGCTCAGTCACAGCATTTTCCACAGAAGTAATTTTTAATTACAATTGCAGTGAAGAGCAGTTTTTACCGTTTACAGAATATTTAGTACTCGAACGAATGCCTATATATATGAGTAATTTCATGGCACATATAATGTGAGTCACACAGAGGGATGAGATTCTCGTTTTTTTTATTTGCTGGCACTATTACCAAACACTTTTCAAAATCTTTATCGTACTTTTACAGCCAGTTTTTGTCATTAAAGAGGATAGTAATTATTGTTAGAAAATAGTGGTGTCATAGGTAAAAAGCTTAAATATCTCTGAACGTGTCTACTATTACATTTATCATGGAATGACCCATTAAAAATGTATAGGGTAGGATGGAGTAAATCAGTGGTGGGGTAAATCGGAAGAGAATTTTTTTTTTTTTTCAAGGAAAAGTTTAACCCTTTTTATAATTTATTAAATAAATTTTAATAATACCAAAATGTTGCTTATACATTTCTTAATAATAATAATAATAATAAATATTTATGTTCAAATACCTTTTACATACAAAAATAGAAAAAAAATTGTTTCTTTATTATTGTTATTGCGAACTTTATATTTTATGATCGTTTTTATAAAATAAAACATGTTATAGACCACGCAGATTTTGAAAAAAATTGACGAAATATGTTATCACAAGAAAAAGACTATCCTGAGCTATAATTATCTACATGCAATTATTTTTTTATGTTAAAGGATACACGGGGATGGATGGTGTGAAACTTTCACCTCCAAATTACCCTGGTGTGGGGAAATTGGTAGAACTTTTTATTTTATTTTCAGTTTGTTTTCATTTAGATTTATTTTAAAATGTTATATAAAACTTCCTTAAGGCATTTCCTTTGATCTCTTAGCTTAATTTGGACATTTACCAACTCAGTTCTAGGCATATCGTTCTTACTAAAGCGGACTACGGTAAAGTAAAGACATTATTATATAACAAACGTGAATAGCTTGGATGTTTATTTTAGAGCTTATATAGGTTAAAAAAATGGCCTACCATTGTACATTTTTAAGTTATTTTTGCCTTATAAATACATTTCCTAATTTTAAAGCAATAAATAAATTTAGTTTGTTCAGATCCAAAAATATCGATTTTTGTCAAATTATAGCAATATCAACTACTTACTTTATGTCTATGATGAAGAGACTTGCACAAAAGAAAAATGGTCAAAATTGGCAATTTATATATTTTTTATATGGGCATTTTTTATATTTTTTGAGGGCGTAATTATTTTTTTAATGAAAGTTTATTTTCTGTAAAGGTTTTAATTGCTGTTTGAGCAGTACTTTGCCCAACATTTTTAACATGAATCTCAAGAGGATTTTTAGCCATACCTCCAAATTACCTCACGTGGGGGAAATTGGAGGTATTTTTTAATTTTTTTTAATGGGGTATTTTTTTTTTTTTTTTTTTTTTTTTTTTTTTTTTTTAATAAAACCATCTCAGCGTAATGCATTAATGAACTACCCTGCTGCAGCCATTTGTACAATGGGAAAAGTGTTGAAAGTATGAGCATGACTTTAAAAAAAAAAAAAAAAAAAAAAAAAAAAAACCGGTTTACCCCCATCCTACCCTATTTTATTTATATGCAGTGTCACTTCATTTTTTTATTTTCACTTTTTATTTTATTATGATTATTTACGTCTCTTCAAAACAATGAATTTGATATAAATAGTTTCGCACTACGATGATTAATAAAGGAGATACATGAGTTTTTAGACTTTTGAAATGTGGATTTTATACTTATGTATCCCCTTTAATAATCATTGCAGGACAAAACTATTTATATCAAATTCATTGTCTTGAAGAGACGTCTCCAGGGATATATCACAAGGACAAGACATACTTTTCCCTAAAAATGTTTGGGCCCGGGCAAGTAGGTTAGGAGTGCCACTAGGGAGGACAACTTTAAATTTTCAAACAGGAAAATATGTCATGTGATGCATCCCTGGAAACGTCACTTCAAGACAATGAATTTGATATACACAGTTTTGTCCTGCAATGATTATTGAAGGGGATACATAAGTATAAAATCCACATTTCAAAAGTCTGTTCTTTAATAATCATCGTCGGCCGAAACTATTTATATCAAAGTCATTCTTTTGAAGAGACGTTTCCAGGGATGTATCACAAGACATACCTTCCTATTTGACATTTTAAAGTCCCCCCCCCCACATACACAGACACATACACAGCCCTCTCGGGCCCAAACTTTTTTCACCAAAAGAGGTACCTCTCGAATTCATTGAACACATGTTTTGCCATTTTTCCTAATTCCGACTCATTTTCGAGTTAGGAGGCGGGCGTGGGACTTTTGGAACACCCTGTATATTAAAAAAGACATCAAAGATTTCTACGAAAGCTAAAATTTCACCTGGGGAAAATTTCAACTTAAATTAAAGTAATTAAGTAATTAAACTATAGCTCTTTATCTCCTAAGAAATTTGGGTATTTTTTTACAAAAGTTTTCATGCATCATAAGGTGTCTTGATCCTTTTCACTAGTAAAGTGTTCGGTAGAATAAACATTAAGAACTTCTACTCTGATTTGTAAGTCCATCTTGTAAAATTAGGGTCAATGTATAAGAAAAATATTTTTGCACCATAAAATGATTTATTCTAAAATTTCGGTCTCAGTGAAAATTCGAAAATTCGAAAAAAAAAAGGGGGGGGGGTAGAATGATGTACAATCGCAAGTTAAAAAGAAAAAGAAAAAAAATCAATTGATACTTAATCAAAAAATGCACGAAAAATATTTTTAAAAAGAAGATACCACAAAGCAGAAAGGATAGGCTCGTTGCCCCTGGAATTATCGGCAATTTGTCGTCTTGCTAATTCACGACTTTATTGTTCATAGCGCTGGAGGAGGTAGTTTATAACGCCTTATTTATTTTTCCCTTATTTGTGTTAAAATAAAACTTTTTACTCTCCACACGATCTTTTAAGTAAATAGTTCACCAAATTGAAGTGAATGTATAGTAGAAAGGCGTTCCTTTCCTGTTTTAAAATTGTCATTTCATAATAAGGACTCAAAATGCATCAGTGGTACTGTATCATATATTCTTTGAGTAAACAAATACTAGCATTTAACCAATATTATAGGTTATTTTTAAAACATCATTTTATACAAAAGTAAAACTGACCACCAATTCAAAGGAAACATTTCGTATGAAAATAATATACCTACGTAGCAGAGGAAGTCTAATGTCTGATCTAGGTAAATAATGTACTTCAGGCAGACACCTAATGGTGGAATTATTAAGAACAAATACCAATTCAAACATGTATAAATTTGACTTAGATATCCAAAGGAACTTTTTTTTCTTGCTATATAAATCTAATTCAAAAAGTAACTCGAGGAAGGAAATGTGAAAGATCAGGATTCATTTACCTTTTACGTTATAAGCAGATCGAACAAGTTTTTTTCATGATCATATAAGACGATAACGCTCAAGATAGGTATCGACACATTTTTTTTTCTTTATGAAAAAAAAAAAAAAAAAAGAAAAAAAAAATCGTAAGTGAACGTAATGTTACCGAACACGACCCAATCTCTTGCCACGCGTTCCTCTCTTGTAAACTTTAAATAAAGTGAGGGGGGGGGGAGTTCTAACTGTGACAGGGAAAAAATGCTTGAAAAAAATCGAGGGCCTTTCGTTTTTTCTTCTGTTTAAAAAAAAAAAAAGATAAAGAAAGAATCCCGAAGGACTGGAGCAATGGCCCCTGTGGCACGGCACGTGCTTTTATGAGTTTTAAATACAACGTATGCCGCTACAATGGGATGAATGGAATCTTCCCCCAACGTACGGAGCAACTAAAATCAATAAAGGGCTGAAATCTCGAAAAAGTGAAATGGATAATCCCTTCGCTTTTCCCATTGTGGAATGGAAGAGAGCACCTTGTGGAAGAGACAGCGTCTCTTCCTCATCCAACGGGTAAGAGGTGTCGCGGAGGGTCATAGACCCAGAAAACGGTCGCCTGCGCCGGTGGGTTGAGAAAAGGTTAAATGATGTATCGGGTGGCGTGAAATTTATTTCATGTGAAACATGAATGGGTACTCTACTTTAGGAGAGATTCATAAAATTTATGGAATGACTGAATGAATGGACGGAATGAATTTATTGCTGTCATTAAGCTAGACGGCAAATATTAAATTTTATAAGGAATTTTTCTATACTAGATACGAACCAAACTTCTTTCTGAAAGATGAATAAACACTATAATCCGAAAAAATGCACTTTTATTAATATTTAAAACTAAAATATAATTTAAATAAAATAACAATTGAATCCAACGGAAAATCTAAGTGTGACCCTTCAAATATATGTCTGTAAAGAAAAGAGGGAGGGGAGATGATATAAGAATGCAGTAAGAATGCTGCGTGTTTAAAGCGTTTTCACCACAACTTTTGATTCAAGAATTATTTAGTGTGCTAGAGGAAGAAGCCAATAAAAAATTAATAAGGGAAAAAGTAAAAATATTATCAGCAATCTGAGTTATCATTGACAAAAATTGTATTAAAAAAAAAAAAAGGAATTTATATATATATATATATATACAGTCGAGCCTCGTTAACGTGAACACTGTTAACGTGAATTACTTCCACAATCCCTGTCAAAATGAAGATTAGTTTAGTTATTACTTCCACAATCCCTGTCAAAATGAAGATTAGTTTAGTTATATGAAGATTAGTTACCGATAGCACGAACTACTGATAACATGAATTAATTTTTCATCCCCTTTGAGATTCACGTTAACGAGGTTCGATCGACTGTATATATATATATATATATATATATATATATATATATATATATACATATATATATATATATATATGTATATATATATATAGGTTTTTATTAATATTTTATGTGAAAACATTTTTATTTTGGAATACCTAATTTAGTTGATTTGGTTATATCTCATTTATTTAAAATTCGTTTGCAAACATTAGTTAAAATATGTTATTTGCATCTAGTCAAAGTTATAATTGTGTAAATTTTTAGTTACTTTTCCTTTTTCTTCAAAGCTTCGAAGCCTATCAAACCGTTATGAGTAAGATTTGAACGTGTGGGTAAGAAAAATTGATTACAAACAAGTGTTTAAAGATAGCGTTTTCCATATTCATAGAGCACACGAAAAATTAGAATATTAAAAATTAGAGGAATTAAAAAATGTATATATATATATATATATATATACACACTTCTATATAAATATGCGCACAATTCGTCAGAGAAAGTTTTAAATCTCTTGAAATAATTAAATGAATAATTTAACACTCATTTGCAAATTACAACAAAAATAAATAAATAAAAATAAAAGGCTTAAATTTGAAATAATAATGAATGCTATTAATTTATCTAAATAAAATATCTCAAATTGAAATTACATTAATACTATTTTCGTAAGAATATTTAGAATTTTTATCGCAAAAAATCGCAGTTTTGCGTATAGAAAAAAAAAAAAAAAGAAAAAAAAAAAACATTCGAAAAAAAAAAAAAAAAAAAAAACGAAGAAAATCTTTTTCTTTCTTATTCGTTATTAATTGCGTGTATCTCTATTTTATTTTCCTTCCGGGTTCCTCTATCACCCTTTGAATCATGAAAAGGGTGGATCTCCGCGCTCAGCTGATCACCGAGACCAACCCTTTCCCTTTCTTGTATGGTCGGTCATCCCGCGCACGCGCACATTGCATCTTTTCCATTAGATAAAAGAGCACGAAAGGGTTGGATGAAAGAGATTCGCCCTCCTATCAAACACGACGAGGAAATAAAAAAAAAAAAAAAAAAAAAAAAGATGAAAATGAGCGCGGACCGTCCCCATCACAATTTCTTTTCCGTCTCCTGTTTCTGATATTTTACCACGTTTTTATTCACTCGCTTTCTTGCTTGTTTGTCCAGTACAAACCTTGCAATCGATTTTTAACTAACTTCCCGACTAGCTAGACATTTGAAACTTTTAGATTAGCTCAGAACACGACAACACACAACTTTTATTCAATTAATAAATGTTTTAAAATTTCTTATAATTGCTCTCCTTATTATGCATTTGATCATTTTCTTTCAAGTTGATGGGATAATTAATTAAAAATAAAAATAAAAATAAATAAATAAATAAAGTATTTATTAACGCATAGAATCGTCAAGTTTATATGATACAACAGAAAATTTAAAAATGTGGTATACATAAAAAGTTCTTTTTATCTTGTAATTATTTCCTTTTCATGTTCGGATAATGAACCATTCATCACTGGGTATCAATATATGAGTCGGACTGAGACTTAAAAAAAAATCTTGTCAGACTGATTTTTTTTTTTTTTTTTTTTTTTTTTTTTTTACAAATATTATCTAAAAGATCTATCTCTTAGCTACAACAGAAAATGAGAACTCATTGTTCTATAAGAAATTCTATCTGCAAACGGTAGGCATTAACAAAGGAAAATGTCCTCCAGAAAACGGTGAGTTTCCGTATTTGGTGAACATTAGAATAAGATGCCCCAGGAAACCTACAGTTATATTTATTATTAACCGAAACAAAAAAGTTCAGGTTTAGACTTCTGAATAGACAATGTTCTGTAAATTATGAATGAAAGAATTGAGGCAAACTTTATACAGTACGAAGTTTCTAGTACTGATTTCATTCTAAAACGTAAACTATATGCTTTACACACACATATACAGAGAGATTAAATTCATTTCTTTCATGATTCGTCGGATATCAATTGAAATCCAAAATTTAAGAATTATTTATTTATTAAATTTTGAGTTACTATACGTATTCTTACAATACCGAAATTGTATTATAGAGAAACATAACTAACTAAATAAATTACCAAAATTATTTGGGGAAACATTCTATCGGTAGATTTTAAAAGTATATCTGTAAAGTTCTTTTTAAAAAAATTCGTGTACCAGAAATTTTCTTTGAAAGATAACAATTGCGCAAACATTGAAAAAAAAAAAAAAAAAAATCATAAACGTTAAGAAAGCAATTGAAATGTAAATAGAGTTGTACAACATATTTCTGTGTCTGCCCAAGAAATACAAGTTCATTCACCCATAAGTCGATTAAAAAACGGCGAAATATTTAAAATGTTTTTCGATAAAATGCTATGGAGTTACGAATTTCCGTGGCGAACAATAGCGGCAGAATTCGTTTCAAATGATTTACATCACAAAAGCGTCCTTTTCTGAACCGAAATTTAATTCTAATTCCGACGGGTCGGAAAACTTTTATTCGAATTCTTTTAATAGAGTCAAAATTATCTATTTTGGTTTTAGAAGCGACTTAAAGAAACTTCTGTTGCCATTTATTTCTTTTTCTGTTATGGAATCCCCAAACTTCCATTAATAGAAGTCAAACTTAATTGAAAGAGTCATAAAGTTATGAAATGCAAATACTTCGCTTTTACAAACACATCACTGTTTGAATAGTCTGTTAAACGCGCATCTCCCGACGTAAAAAAATTTCATTTTGAATCGAAAAGACGCAAACTTTACATTGCATTCCTATTTTGGAATCTAAAAGTTTTTGCGAATTTCAGAAGCAAAGCTAAATAAGAATGATTATAATAGAATAAATAACTCTTATATTTGTTCTTCTTCTTCTTCTTTTTCTTTTTTTAACTTCTTTTATAAATTATTTTCATTCAAATTTTCTATTACTTTAAATTACATAAATAATATCATGGCGATGACACTTAGAGAACACACATACAAACAGCACAGACGTCTTTACGTTATAAAACTGAAACACCTACGCAATAAAATTAAAAAGAAAGAAAAGAAAAAAGAAAAGAAAATAATACAATAATAGATTTAAGGCGATCTTTTAAATTCATTGAGTTACTAAATTTGACGGTATTTAAATAAATGAAATAAAATAAAATTTACAGATATCGTGAAATTCTGCGCTTTTATGTATTCGCAGACAGTTTTTGAGCTCATTTTCTAAAATTCTGTTTATTTTTAGCATATCTTCCTGTATCAATTGTTTTCTTGCCTTATTTGGAAAGCTCACTTTTAGTTCTATATTTTAAAGAATGGATGGTTTATAACGAGTAAGAAAGGACCATCACAATTTATTTGTTGAATCCAAATGATTGAGCGCAAATCGGAGTTTATCAAAATTTAAAAAAGTACATATTTATACATATGTAGGAAAGAAGAATGAGAAATAGATTAAATATGGCTTACTTTTTATCTTATTTCTATGTATAGACAAAAGAAAAATAGCTACTGAGTTTAGTTTGGATTTTCGACACGACGCACATTGCTCAACATCCCAGAAAATTTTATAGAGGTGTGCTCTCTAGTCTGCAAATCATCTATTCTGTCAGTTGCAGAAAATCCCCCCCCCCCCCCCCCACTCATTTACCACTTACCTTCAACATCATTTATTATTATCATTATTATACCTTCAATATTTTCCAACAAAGTTTTTAAAAAATGATAAATTCAGTCTGTCTGATTGTCATGTCATTGTAAATATCCTTACTAATTTGTGCCAATTTAGATATATCATCGTCTACAAGCGGCATTTCTTTAAACCTATTTTTATATTTTTATACTGAACAAAACAAACAAATGAATACACATTATTCACATATTCAAAAGCATGTTTCCTTTAAGAAGGGATATACTACTATCATTAATTACTGGATTACAGGGTTACATAATATAATCAGATACATTCAACCTATAGAGTCCTGCACGGGTTGGGATTTACCCGACACGAACACCCGACACCTGAATTCTAAATCAATCCGAAAACCGACCCAAACACGACAAACTGTTTTAATCGACCCGAAAACTGACTCGAAATCCGAATCTATATGAAAATTAACAATTCATCTAAAAATCATGCAATTTTTCTTGTCGCACAGTTGGTAAATCATTTTAAAAAGAATTAAGAAAGTAATTACTAATATACTAAGTTAAAAATTTAAAAATCTGAAAAATGGATTAATAATAATTTTTAATTATTTATGTGTGTTGTATACTTCATGTGTACAAAAATGGGTTTCAAGTTTAGGGTTTGTATAGTTTATTGTTTAATGCTTATCAGACAGACACATACACACAAAATATTATTAAAATGATACAGTGTTACAGACGCCGACTAAATGTCCGTTCTCATCTAAATATACATTTCAAGAACTTAAAAACATCTACAAAAGCAAAAGAATTATTATCAGTTTAAGTTCACAGTCAACATAAATGCACTAAACTTGATATGTGCAACAGCCATTATGAACTATTATGCTGATTTAATTTGGACGCATATCGGCCGACAGGTGACGTTGGCATGGTGCAATTTTCTCTATTTATAGGAGAGCCATATATCAGCTTCTATGATATGTATGTGCACCGAATTTGATATGTAAGGTGTATGTCATACATCCAAAAACTATGCCAAACTAGCTTTTTAAAAACTATGCCGAATCAATTTGGGTGTACATCAGATGACGTGCCGCGCTACTATTACTCTTTGTAAATTTCCAGATAGTTATAGTATCTCAGCATCTATTTGTTAAATTAGTTTGTAAAATCTTTATTTGTGAGAAGCTGTGTTAATTAATTTGTGCACTGTAACAGATATATGGTGCTATTATATTAAATAATAATAGAAGAAAATTTTGTAATGGCTACAGCATATACTAATTTTAGATATAGTGGGTTAAATATATGTTAGTAATTTGCAACTGGTAATTATGAATGATTTACTTGATTTACTAATTGTCAAATATAGTTCCCCCAGAAAATTTTTAAATTCATTAATACGTAACATTTTTTCCCCACAATAGTATCAAGACACGGTAAAGGTATATAAACTTTATCATTAATGACATAAATGGCAAACATTTCCAATTTAACAATAAAACTTTTTTTGATAATTTACAACAAGTAATTTATAATACTTTATTTAAGTGGGCATGAATATTATAATACTTACAAAACTTTAAATTGACACCATAAAAATAAAATATCTCGCAACAATTGTTTCGGGTCGAAAGAGCACACGACCCTTCGTCAGGCACCCAAAGTAGGCACGAGTGCAGCAGTCAAAGTGGTAATGCACGGCTTTGACTGCTGTACTCGTGCCTACTTTGGTCTCCTGACGAAGGGTCGTGTGCTCTTTCGACCCGAAACCATTGTTGCAAATTTTTTTTATTTTATGGTGTTTATTCAAAGTTTTGTAAGGATTATTTTGCAGCGCCAGTTCTGTGGTGCGAATAATTGATAAACCTTTTTTCATTTTCTTTCTGAAACAACAGACAGACGATCAGCCTTTTTCTCTCTCTCTCTCTCTCTCTCTCTGTGTTTGTTTATCTTCGATAGCGCACATTCAATCTACGACTGCAATTCACAGCTATCGTACTGCTCACCTTTCAAAATATTTTTTACAATTATAAATCTAAATTTATAGGCATATTTATAACTCTGTAACTAATTTAAACATTATACACATGCTTAGACATGTATCGGAGCTCCCTATTCGTGTCCAGAAAAATAGATCCGTATTTGTATGGATCTGTTTTCTTTTCTTCAACGAAACTAATATGTATCTTTTGTAGAAATTGTATGAAAATTAGAAAAGTATTATAAATCTTTTTTGACTGTTATTAATATATAAATTAAATAAATACAGTATAACCTCGTATTTACATCCTGGAAATTGAAAAGATTTCGCAATTTAATTTTTTTTTTTTTTTTTTTACTTTATTCTATATTCAACAGAAGAAAGTACTAGATTCATAAAAATTTTTGACTTCCGTTTTTCGATGAATTTGCACACATTGAAAGTTCCAGAACACGATTTGACCATTTGACTATTTTTAGAAAATATTAGATATGCCTCTGTGTGTGTGAGAGAGACAAAAATTTTGTGGCGACTGCAACTCTGGAACTACTGCACGTAATTGCATATCAATTTATATGTAAATGCATCTTGACATAAATTAGTGCCTATCAACTTTTGGTGCCCATCCATCAAGAAATGGTACTGCTATACAGCGATTTCTAGAGACCATATATTAGGAGACTATATTATACAGGGTCTCTAGCGATTTCAACAATTTAATGGAATGCTATGTCTCATGAACTACTGCAGAGAATTGCATATAAATTTATATGTAGATGCACCTTGACATAACCTAGTCCTTATCAGCTTTTTATGTCAATTTCTCAAAAGATGGCGCTGCTATACAGTGATTTTCACAATTCAAGGGAAGGCTATATCTCATGAACTACTACACATAAATTTATATGTGGATCTACCTCGAGATAAATTATTGTCCATCCACTTTTGGTATCAATAATTCAATAGATGACGGCGCTATATAGCGATTTCCATAATTTAAGGAAAAGAGATATCTCAAGTTCTATTGCGTACAATAATAATAATAAATGATATGTGAAAAGACCATTATCAAACATTATGCTAATTCAATTTGGATGCATATCGGCCAATAGGTGGCGCTGCTGTACTGCAATTTTCCCCGAGAACGGAAAAGCTATATTTCAACTTCTATGGTGCATAACTGTACAAAATTTGATATGTGAGATAACCATTATGAAAACGCATTTTTTAATATATTATTTATAGAGAATAAAGCTGTCTTTCTTTGTATTTTCAATGCAATTTTTCTCTAAGATGAAAATCGTCTGCATTCAGTATGGTAGGTAATTTATATAAATAAGAGCTTTAATAAATTATTTGTACTGAGCGAATTTGTATTAGAAAATATAAAAAGAAAGTCTTGTGTTGGCCACAACATACTTTTTTTTTTTTTGTAGTTGTTTTTTTAAATACCTTTTTTTTTTTTTAATAAAATTCAATCCTCTCTTTTATGTGAACGAAATTTTCAAAGCAAATATAGAGGAAATACTTGTCGTGATTTCATTTAAAGCTATTATGTTGTGACCACCGCAAAACTTTCTTCTATATTTTCCTATAGGAAAATTCATTCGCCCAGTAAAAATATTTTCTTAAATTTATTAAAATTATCTACCATAACGAATGCAGATAATTTCATTTTAGAAAAAACTAACACTGATAATAAGAAAAGAAAGACAGTTTAATTCTCAATAAATAAAGTCTTAAAAAATGCTTCTTCATAATGGTTACCTCATATATCAGGTTTTGTACAGTTATATGACACAGAAGTTGAGATATAGCCATATCCTGTTCTCAGAGAAAATTGCAGTATATCAGCGCCACTTATTGGCTGATATGCATCCAAATTGAATCTGCGTAATGTCATATAATGGCTACGTTGATACGTGTCAAGTTTTGTTTGATTATACACAACAGAACCTTAGATACAGCCTTCCCTGAAAACGCGAAAGTCGATGTATAGCTGCACCAACTGTTGAGCAGTTGACAAAAAATATTGGTGGGCACTAACTTACGTCAAAGTTTATCTGCATATAAATTTATGCAAATTCATTTAGTAGTTTCTGAGATATAGCCTTTCCTGAAATTGCGAAAATCGCGGTCTAGCAGCGCCACTTGTTGAGCAAATAACACCAAAATTTGATAGGCACTAACTTAGGCCAAGGTACATCTGCATATAAATTTATATGCAGTTATCTGCAGTAGTTCCTGAGATACGTTGCCACAAAATTTTTGTCACACACACACAGACACATATTTTTCTAAGAATGGTCAAATCGTGTTCTGGAGCCCTCAAAACGTGTAAATCCATTCAAAAGCGGAAGTTGAAAATTTTTACGATTGAAATACTTTCTTCTATTGAATACAGAAGAAAGTAAAAAACTATATAAAATAAACACATTTAGGAAACTGATTCCATCAAGGCAGATAATAATAATATTCTTTATCGTCTTCTCTAGAACAAATAAAAGCAAAGCAGATGTTTAATTGCGAATCATATATATCGGTGCAACCCAAATTATTATAGTAAATAAACATTCCCGTCGAACAAATGCAATAAATAAAGATACTTTTTTTTTTTTTCAGAATATAAGCATTAAACAATAAACTACTATCACTGACCTTGAAGCACATTTTTGCAATCTTGAAGTTCACAACTCACATAAGTGTTTAACCATTATTATTAGTCTTTTTTTTTCCTTCAGATTTTTAACGCAATACAATTAGTAATTACATCTTTTTTTTTTTTTTTTTTTTTCTTGTATGTTCAATGGAAGAAAGTATTGGATTTGTAAAAATTTTCGACTTCCGGTTTTCGACGGATTTACAAGTTTTGAGAGGTTAGACCACGATTTGACCATTTTTAGAAAATGTCTTGTCTGTCCGTCTGTGTGTGTATGTATGTGTGACAAAAATTTTGTGGCAACTGTATCTACGGAACTACTGTTCAGAATTACATATAAATTTATATGTTAGATGCACCTTGACCTAAATTAGTGCCTATCAACTTTTGGTGTCAATCGCTCGAAAGGTGGCGCTGCTATGCAGCGATAGCATTTATAATATGGTTGTCAACTTTCAAATATGCTTAACAATAGAGTTCTAACAGGGATATATTCATTAAAAAAAATAATAATTCAATAAAAAAAAAATCATTAAAACCAGATCGATTTTTAAAAAAATCTCGTGCTTGCTTTTCTAAAGTAATCATACGAATTATAAGGTATGGTGTTATATGACAATATATATATATATATATATCATCATTACCAATTTCAGCCTCTATCAACCACTGCAGGATGAAGGCCACTGCTAGGCGATTCCAAACTGCCCTGTTTTCGCACACACACACACATATACATATATATATAATGATTTATGCATAGATTAAGAAAGGTTTTGATAGAATATTTCGTCTTCTCATTGATTTATTTGATTTCCAATGAAGCCATCTATGATATATGCAACTTCTTAATTGAATGCAACCTATGCAATGAGGTGAAATTTACACCTCATATAACGTATTTCTTAGTAATGTCCTGATATCTTTTTTTTTTTTTTTTTTTTTTTTTTTTTTTTTTTAAGGTTTGTGAGCTCTATTTTGAACCTGATGGAATGATACAAACAATAACTTATTTTTAAGAAAAAGAAGGAAAGTTATATCAAGTCCCAAGAAATAAAGCAATTGTTAAAGATGGTGCTATTCCTACAATTTTTCAGCGGCTTGCCATCTTTAGGCATAAACAAATTACGTTTTATTACCTAATTATATTTGTGCTTTTATATTAATATTATGATTAATTTTTATGTAAATTATGGAGCAATCTTCTTCATGTATGAAACATTTATAATTTTCAATAAAATTATTTTTATCTTGATTTTTGTCTTTTATGTATTATTTCAATTACATAGTTTTAATGAAGGAGAAATCTTATTTAAATAAGCCACTTAAATTCTTGATTTAAAGAATGTTGAAAGTAATGTTATCAGGTAAGTGAGAGTTATTTTGGATGATCAAATACTAATAAATTATTGTTATATATTAAAATTTCTCTGGGCATAAAATTTACAGAGATGATTGAAAATAAAAATTCGTATTATATATGTTAAAGTGTTTTTAATGCAAATTTTATGTCCACCCTCACCTTGAAAAAAAAAAAAAAAAAAAAAAAAATATATATATATATATCATAATATTTATGATTTTAAAACTTTAAATAACCTGAAATTTGGAGTTCGATGTTATTTATAGTTTAGTACATTGTATCGTCTATACCGTGCATATTGTTTATATTGACTGTATCAATTGTTAAAGCACATTGTATCGTCGTACTTATCTGTAATTTTAATCAGGTGGAAAAAATCCATTATTTAAAAAAATATATACATATATTCAGGTGGCTTAAATATTAAAAAAAGGAACTTATAAAAAAAAAAAAAAAAGTTTACATTTATTTTTGTAACCACAGCGTATAAAATGAAAGCACCGATGAGAAAATATATATATATTTCTAAATCCATATATGAGGATGTGCATAAAAAGTGGACTAAATCATGCGGCGCCACAATCCTCTTGGAATGCCTTGATAAAAAAGTGTTGGATAAATGCGTGCGTTAATGATGAATAAAGGTAGGGAAGAATGATTAAACTAGCAAATTCTTTGTTTCAGTAGTTTGTTAAATTTCCAGTATTCATAGCTGCTAACTTTTTTAATTGATTCAGGAATGTTGTTAGTATATCGCCCTATCTTCAAACCATATTCTTTGAGGAGTAATTATCTTCATATTTAATTGTAATTACATGCTAAAGAAAATTATTGTATTAAGTATATGGTATGAAGAAAAGGGCGAATGTTAACAACATTCCGGAATTAATTGAAAAAGTTGGCAGCTATGAGTATTTTATTCCAGTTGATGGACAAGTCATATTTTTCAGAAAAGTTTTTAAATATTTTTTCAAAGTTGAACATTTAAAAGGGGAGGGGGGATTAAACAATTACAAAAGTAAAGAGGTTAAGACTAACAACAATGCTTTTTCAAAAGCCCCTGCAAACAAGTATGAGGCCACTTCCTCATAAAATATGAGGGATTTTAATGTATTAATTTTTTTTTATTAATCTCTCTCAAATATTATGAGACAGGCTAGTCAAATATTTTTTTTTCGGGCTAAAATTCCTCCACAAATATTATGAGGCAGCTTAGTCAAATAGAGACTAGTTTTCCTTTTCAAATATTACCAGACAGATTAGTCAGGTAAATAGTCTTGACTATCCTGCCTCTTCAGATATTCATTGAAAATTGACTAGCTTGCTTCGTAAAATACCTGTTGGCTGCTGACTAACCGTCTTAATCAAGTGCAGATTTTGACTAACTTGCCTTGTCTGGCAACTGCGGTTGTTGACTAACCTTCCTGGTCAGATAATTATGATTATTGACTAGCCTTCTTTGTCTAATAATATTAACCTTCTAGTCTGGAGTAGTGTTTTGGTGACTAGTTTAGCAAGTACACTTTTTAGTTTTGGAGACTAGTTCAGCAAGTACACTTTTCAGTTTTGGTGACTAGTTCAGCAAGTACACTTTTCAGTTTTGAAGACTAGTTCAGCAAGTACATTTTTCAGTTTCGGTGACTAGTTCAGCAAGTACACTTTTCAGTTTTGGAGACTAGTTCAGCAAGTACACTTTTTGGCTAGTCAGTTATTTTGGTTAGTCAATTCTGTATTGTCAGCTGAGCATTTTGGCAGGTCACTGTGACCAATTTATTTTTCTGTGTGTAGATTAATTACACACCTGGTTAGTGTCAGAGAGGAGTATATACAGCAAAAAAATTTCTGCTTATTAAGAAAATTTTTTTAAAAATGTTCTCAAGTTGACTCGAATCGTTAAAAAATAAACCCAACCTGAAGTAAAAAAAAAAAAAAAAAAAAAAAAAGGTCAACCCGACCCGCACGAAAAATAAATCAATCAACTCGACTTGAGCCCGACCACAAGAGAAAAAATTTTGTTGACCCGACCTGAACCCGAACCCGAACTGCGAATCGGGTCGGGTTCTGGTAAAATCGGGTTGCTTGACCCGATGCAGGACTCTAATTTAGACACAACTTGGAAATGATAAATAATAACAGGTGACTTGGCGTTGGAATATTTTTCTTTGGCGTTTCTGAGACAACTGGGAAATGGTTTCAAGAAATTTGAAAGTTTTTTTGTTTCTTTTTGTTGTTGTTTTTGTTTCTTTTTCTTTTCTTTTGTTTCTTTTTTTCTTTTTTTTTTTTTTTTTTTTTGACTGTGATTTCAATATCTCTCTGTCTGCATTCTCATCTCGCTATATTTTTAGAATGCGTAAAGATATATCATGTTGATGTATGTTTCCCATTAAAAATCACATATACAGTGCAAGCATAGTTACAAAATTCTGTACAGAAGTTACATATAATTTAAGGTGTTAAAATGCATCGAAAGATCTAACGGGTTAGTATAGTTATGAAGAATGTTTCATGAACTACGCAAATTGCATTATTTTTCTTTGTCGCCCTTCTTTTTAAATTTATTTATTTTAAGAGTAAAATTCATCAAAACTTGTTCAAAAAGAAAGTCTTCAATTTACTGTATTCATGATGGAAGAACATTTCTTGCGATCGGACCTTCTGCCGAAAGAGGAAGTCGGGAGAAAAAG
The DNA here is from genome assembly GCA_963930645.1 of Salticus scenicus. NCBI lineage: Eukaryota > Metazoa > Arthropoda > Arachnida > Araneae > Salticidae > Salticus > Salticus scenicus. Next base: position 372,233,985 of record OZ005650.1, read on the forward strand.
AGGGAAAGAAGGAGGCCGTATTGGAAGAGATCCTGTCAATAACCGTAGTCAAGGTCGCCTCATGCGCCGACTCCGACCAAGAGGCAGCCTTGACCGTGACAGTGAAAGTAGAAAAAGATGAAAAAGAAAAAAGATGGAGTTCTGGAGACGCGCAGAAAGGGGCTGCAGGTGGAAGGATTTCCTCCTTCTTCAAGGATGAGGATGCTCAGAAGCAGACGATGTTTTACGGGAGTTCTTCCGTCTATGGAAAGATCAAGAAACAGAAGTGTTTTTAAGACAGGCCCTTGTTGACTCAGAAGTACAGGACTAGAGACCCTGAGTAGCAGGACTTCTAGACGGTTTTGCCCCCATTCCGCCCTCTGACTTAAATTAAATTTTAAAAAGACAATAAATAGAAAAAAAGATAATAACCACATGAAATAAATACAAAAGACTTTTGAATAAGTCGTGGGGTGTGGCGTGTGGGTTAAGGGGATATTTCAATTAAAGTGGACTGCAGCCTAATTCTATGTTATCCTATGGAGAAAATTGTTTTAAAAATCACTCATTACCTAATTGTACGTATTTTTTAAAGTATATTTTCATATTTAGAAATTTTACAACCGTTAAACTGATTCTTGTTTTTCAAAAACTGTTTTTTTTTTTTCATTAATGTTTCATTTTGAAGTTATAAAGTTCCAAAAATTCTCTTAGTTATTTTTTTTTTTTTTTTTACAGTTTAGAGCTTTAAAATGAAATATAAAAAAAAAAAAAAAAAAAAAAAAATTAATTAAAAAATACAAGAATGAATTTAATGATTAGAAATTTTCTAAATTGGAAAAGGGAATTAAAGAAAATAGTTAATGGGTAATTTTTAAAACAAATTTTTCCATGGAATAACAGGTGGTTAACTCCATGTTAGGTGAAGTATCCCCTTAAAAGACCAGTTGTCTACACAAAGAACGTGTTTGAGCCTTCCTTGTGTAGATAACTATAATAATCTTCATTGGGGATTTTTTAAAGCACCTAAATCGGATTCACGGGAGTTTTTTAGAAAACCATGGAAAACTTCAAACGACTAGACCAATGAACACGACATTAATTCGAATCCGGAACTTCCTGTCCTATCAGCTTCAGGAGTAGACTTTTTTGGCCTCTATTTTTGCTTAGAGTCAATCTTCCAGTCCTACTCTCATTAGTGTTTAATACTAAAAGCATCTATACACATATGTGTAATATTATAAAAATAGAAATTCTTATTTCATCATTTTTTAAACTTAATTTCTAACCAATGTCTTTTCGAATTAGAAGACATAAGTTTAAAATGCTTGAAATTTTCGATCATTAAGATGATTATATTTGATAATTTAGCACATCGTTTTCGGAGGCACACATATGAATTCCAATGGCATACCACTCAGTTAGAAAGGTACCCTTAGCGCCATATGTCTACCGCCCCCCTCTAAGGTGAATTCGCTTTTGAGTATTTGCAATTGATAGAACAGTAAGATATAAATACGATTTATAAGTGCTCATAAACGTAATAGAATAATCCTGTAACTATATGAATATAAACTATTTAATTGAAACCATAATTCATTATATTTATTATGATATATAAAGTTTAGAAATTATTGTTTTTACACCAGCGCGTTTTCAGAGACGACTCAAGTAATCTACTATTGGAAAATAAATAAATAAATAAATAATTAAAAAATCTGTTAAACCTTTTTAAAAAATGCTTTCATGCTTGAATTAAATGGTATTAGTGAAGTGAAATGAAATAAGTCATGTGATGTCCATAACAGAATTTTTAATAATAAGATCCATTCGACAAAATTATATTAAAAAAAAAAAAAAAGAAAAAGAAAAAAGAAAGGAAGAAAGAAAACCTTTTTTTCTTTTCCTTGGACCGATATTTTAAAAATCAGCATTCATAACTCATCCTCCCCCGCCTCCGACCGCTGGGATAAAAATCCATAAGTTAAGGAAAGTCTCTCCCCACCCCATTCGCGTCATAAAATTAAAGTTCGGAGGGAGAGAAATGACCCCATCCTTTCGCCCATTGGACGGGCGGACGTTGCACCACCACCCACTCGAGCACTTATGCATCCACTTTGCATGAATACGGCAATGAGGGGTCGCACCCCTCACAAGAATTTCCCCTTTTGAAGGCCGTGAAGAAAGGGAGGAACTAGAATCGAATTCCATAACAGTGGACTCAACCTTTTGCCATTGAGAATCTAGCAAGGGTATGTCTATAACCTTGAATTACCCTTAAATGCATAGTGTATCATTTCTGCAACATGAAAATAAAGGATTTTTGGTAGTCTTTGGGAAAGTTTCCATTATTTAATCTATATACAACATATAAATTAGCCCATTACATAAAAAATCAATCTGTTTCTTTTTTCTTTCGTTGCGTTTTCTGCGTAATAAAAGTTTCTTGCAGTTAAATACAACTTTTTTGGGAAAAAAATCCATGCATTTAAGGGATAAAGTACAGTCTAATAAAACAATCCTATTACATTATGAACTAGACGTATAGTGAAACCTCTTTAAGAAGGCCACTCACCCTGTCATCGAATATTGCCTCTCTGGAGAAGTGCCCTTTTATTAGATGTTGTTTAGAAAATCTTAACTCAGACAACACATTCTATAAATCAAGTGGTTTAAATTATGTAGCTATCTAATAATCATTAATATTAGTTTGTTTAAATTTTGAAATCATTTTAGGAATCATTTTGGTTAGATCTCCTATTAATCTATAATATCCTTTAAAATTTTCTGGTAGGAAATACAATTTTAGTTTTTAATCTTAGCTAGATTAATACTTTTATTAAGCCTTTTAAAGTCAACATTACCCATTTAGAGCCACTATGTTTCACTTTATTTGTTAAATAATGGTATGACCCAAAATACTTTTTCAAAATTTTTGAAATGCATCGTTAAGTTGGCATGTTCAAAAACACGAAGTCTTATCACAAATTTCATTTTTATATACATCACACAGATTATCATTAAAGATGTGTGGAGATTAACTTCAGTTTTAAAGTAGACAGACGTTAGTTCAAGTCAAAGGAAAAATAAAATGGTCTGCTTTTGTGAAATAGGATTCTTAAGAGAGGTACACAATTATAAATAGACCTTAGTATATTAAGTTTTACAGAGAAAATTTAGGATCGAGAAAACTTTCCCTAAAGGAAGGTGAACCTTAAAAGAGAGGTTCACTTTTAGAGAGGTTTCACTGTATTAGATAAGACCAAATAAATTTAAATAATAGTGAAGGTTATCAGGCTATATTATATTATAGGAATTGAACCTAACGTAGTAGATCCTTCGTATAGTAATATAATGCAGTATTTTTTTACTATATCACAGGAACGGGCAGAGCCTGATTAAGGGGGAAGCACACATTATTTATACTTACACCGTTATTTTTTAACAAATACTTTCCTCCTATAATAAACAGAAAATTCTCATTAAAAATTATTTTAAAAGAATTCTGGTGTCTAATAACGGTGAGTAAATTGTATTGTTTTACACCGTTCATTTTTTATAAAAAAATATTTCCTCGTCAAAGCGTGGAATTTCTATGACATGAAGTAAAAAATAATTGTAAAAATATTCCGGTGAGAGCGGAGATTTAATCAGGCTCTGGGAACGGGCTTGCAGAAATGGCAAAACTCTGTATTGGGAGTTACCTTCTTACGCCACTATACTAAGACAAAACAATGAGTGCATGCGTCACTCACACTTTGATAACAAGGGTGCACTTCCCGCTAATAATTACGGCTTTAAATTTGAAAGCAAAGGAGATAGAACAACGATTTAACTCCTATTAATAGTTCATATAGCAAGAATAAAAAATAACTATGCCAAATAGGTGAGTTTGATGTATATATATATTTCTACAACTGTCATAAATTTATATTGGCACCACTACTTGAAACACTACCGTTCTATACTCTTCCATGTAAAAAAATATGTAGCTTTTTTTCTTATATCATTAAGATTTTAGATTTAGACATATATCGTATATACAAAAATCAGCATAAAGGCTAGATAACAGGAATATAGGTCGCAGATACGAAGAAGGGGGGGGGGGGGCAAATATTGCCCTTTTAGAAACAAGATGCTTTTTTTTTAACTGAGTCTCACCCGGCAAACCCGGTAAAAATTCTGGAATTAGCCCTACATTTCACATTAAATAATAAGGTTACATTTCCAACTGATAATTATAATTTGAAATTTGAAAGCAAATGAAATTACACTTACTACTCGCAGCCCATGCCCACTCACATATTAAATAATCTGGTGTGTCACTCACACAACTTTCTCTTTCTCCTGCATTTCAATTGTACTATAAAGAAGATCAATAAGGTAAAGAAAGTGAAATTGTCTGTACTTTCTAAAATATCAAAAATAGGTTTAGGAACAGTTTTATTTCACTTATAATTCTATGTTAGGGGGCTACCCCTGTAAAATTATAGTGCATACATTTATTTAGAGGGGGGGGGGGGGGAGAAAAAAAAAAGAAAAAAAAATCATGGCTGTTATTAATTTGTTTTTACACTTGCTAATCTTTATCAAATTTTTCGAGTTGAAATCTAATAAGAACAAAATACAAAATTTGAATTTCCTGCAGTTATTATTATTTCTCTTATATTGTGCTTGTAACAGGTATGCGTGCAGATCATCTAATAAAAATGAGCCTTTCTTATTTAGGGCACCTCAAAACAAGGTATTATGTATATATATATATATATATATATATATATATATATATTAGGGGTGGGAATCGATTAAGAGTTTTAACTGGGTTAATCGTAGTTCATTAATCGATTAATCGGTCGATTAATCGGATTTTTAATTGGTTTTCATTTTTCTCTTTATAATTTTATTTCAATGATGAATAAAACTCTCATATTGTGTATTATTCATAAGTTTGATTGAGAATTTTTTTTTTTTTTTTTTTCAAATTAATTATATCTGTTTTATAGCTGAAATTTAAATCAATTTTCAGAGCAATAATCGGTGATTTTAAGTGTTAATTTTATATAAATATTTTCACTTATTCATTTTTTTTATATAAATTAATTTTTCAATTAATTTTGAAATAAACATTAAATGAAATTACACATATTTTAGTTTTATACTTGTAGACCTTGTCCATCTCGCTAGTCAGAATGTTATTTTCTGTTTCTACTTCAATAGTTACTATCAGCAATTGTGAACAGACATTAAACGCTTGAAGATATTCTGAAACTCTGTTGATATGTCCCCCATCACAAGGATAGTGGAAATCTCAATTCCTTCTTTTCGTTTTTTTTTTTTTTTTTTTTTTTTTTTAGCATTTCTATTTTTTGAAAGCTTCTTGTTTCTGAGAATACTATTACCCTAGCCAATACTTTCTGTAGAAGGCTACAGACAGGTGGTGTTGCTCTAGCATGCACATGGAGCGGCATTTTGTTTAATAACTGTCCTCTCCCTTTTCTTTATCAACAAAAGTGCAACAACTTCTTTTGAGAGGTTTTATTTATTTTTATTTATTTATTTATTTCATTTTTTATTTTTTGCTTTTTCATTATTTGATGGATGTTTCTTAGAATGTTTGTTAGCAAAATATGCGAAAAAATATTTGCAGAACAGCATTTTTAATTTAATTCGTAGTTTGAAAATTTTAATCGGATTTTGAAAAATTTTAATCGAATTAATCGATCCGATTAACTCGATTAAAAAAATTGATCGGTACTAAGCATTGATCGATTAACCGAACCGATTAATCGACACAGCCCTAATATATATATATATATATATATATATAAAGAATTACAAAATAGAAAATCAAAAAATACTTTGTTTATCGTCTGGATATGAAAAATTTAATTTCCTTCCTGAGCAATGTTCGTCGACATAGTAGAATGTGCCAAAGCACTTTCATCAATTACATTCCATAGAAATGAACGTTTAGCTTAATTCTTGGTAGCTCTGTATATTGTCTGTAAATTATATGCACGTCACATTGTGCACGTAAAAATCTTAAGTATGAAAAAAGTCTAACACAAAATGAAATACTCTTCCAGCAATTTCCAAGTATAGCCTCAATATATACAAATATTTTGGGTAGCCCTGTAAACGAATCATGAATGATTTCTATACCCCAATCTACAGAAAGCATGCTTTTATGCCTATAAAAATATGTTCATGTTCATTCCATTTTGTTTAAAGCAATCTACTCTATAGATAGTTATATATAGTACATAAGAACATTGAATTTGAACTTCCTGCTGCTATTTGTTCTTGAGATATGTTGATAACAGACACATATACACACACAGACTACCCTTTAAAAACATGATTTTCGGATTCAGGGAACCTCAAAACATATAAATATAACAACAACTCAATTTCGAAAATTTGTCTCAAAAACAATACTTTCTCTACCATATATATAGGTGAGATAAAGTAAAAATAAGCAGCTTAATTTTTCAGATCTCTAATTAATTGAATTTTGGACATTATACGAAGCACGTTTTTAATTTTAAACTAGTTGGCATAGGTGGACTCTGCTCAGTTCCCCATCCTATTTATGTTCTCAGAAATTTCTAGTGCGAGACATATTATAATCATGTTAAAAGAAATTAATTTGACCAAAGCTTGATACAGTGACAGAATAAAATCTCCGCCTAATAGGCTATCCACCGTTCACTTCCATATATTTATCTTATTCTAATCTATTAATTTATTTTATCGGGGTCAATTCCGTTGTTTAGTTTTCATGCTACTATTTCCAATGCAATAAACCTCAAAATTCATATTTATATGAAAAATTTACAATTTCGCTATGTTGATAAAATCGTAAATTACGAATAATTTACGAAAATTTCCTAGTAGAATATTTGTATTCAATCATGCTCAAACAAATATCCTAAACTTAATTTTGAAGTTGTCTAATGTATTTAGGATCCTCAAAATGGAAGTTTGTGATCAATTTTGCCTTATTCTGACATGTTAAGTAAATCGTAAATTCCAAATAACTTACGAATTTTTTTTAATTGGAAAAATCATAGTCTATGATATTCATGCCAGTATCCTAAATAATATTTCGAAAGTGGTTTGACATCTTTACGCTGAAAATATCCCTCAAGATTGACGTTTATGTGAAATTTTGCTCTATTCTGACATGTTAAGAAATTCGTAAATTTCCAATAACTTACGAAATCTTTATATTGGAAAATTCATAGTCATTAATAGTCATGCCAGTGTCCTAAATAATATTTCAAAAGTAGTCTGACATCTTTACGATGAAAATATCTCTCAAAATTGACGTTTATGTGAAATTTTGCCCTACACTGCCATGTTAAGAAATTCGTAAATTTCCAGTAACTTGCGAAATTTTCAAAGTAGCATATTTATAGTTACTGATGTTCATTCCGGCATCAAAACTGATATTTTAATACTGGTCTGACATTTTTACAGTAAAAAGTTTTCATTTAATGCACGTTTAAGTGAATTTTTGTCCTATTCTCCCATGTTAAGAAAATCGTAAATTTCTAATAACTTACGAAGTTTTTAAATTCGAATGTTGCAAATGAATAGGGTTCTTGCCAGTGTCGAAAGTAATATTTTAAGACTGATCTGATCTCTCTGCGACAATTTGTTCTTGAGATATCGTGTACACAGACTAACAAACTAACGGACTGACCCACTAACAGACTAACAGACTAACAGACACCCTACAGACAGACACCATAGAAATTTTGTCATTTTCGGATTCCTCACACCTGAAAACTTGTAGAAAAGTCAAAAAACCGAGGTCGAAAATTTTCACGATTACCTAAGTTCTCCATACCTATAGTATGATGGGGAACTAAAAACAGCTGATTTGGGTGAGGGGCCTTTTATATATATATATGGCTGCACGGCCGCTTGCACCATTTGCCACTTGGGAAATCAGACCACGCGGCTACTGAGCTACTCTGTCGATTTCTGACTTCTATTATTTGTTTAACTCGATATGCTTATAAAGCATTAGCACGTTATGCCAAGGATAAAATAAGTTCGATTCTTGGTTTGGTCAACGTTAAAATATACAGGGTGTTTATAAAGTCCCGGACCCATTTTGATGTTTAATAACTCATAAAATAATAAAGATAGATTAAAATTAATAACATAAATGGTTAGATAGACTCAAAATGTTTCATGACCCTTGTCAATGAACTTCCACGTGTGCCCCCTTCGTCGCACGGAGAATATCAAGTCGATAGTCAATTTCACGCCAGGTAGCGGCAAGCATGTCGGCATCCACAGAGGCTATTGCGGTTGTAATTCTGACTTTTAGGTCATCAATGTTCGACACTCTCCTCCTGTAAACATTGTCCTTTACAAATCCCCAAAGGAAAAAGTCCAGCGGCGTTATATCAGGTGATCTGGGTGGCCAAGGAATTGGACCTCCTCGCCCAATCCATCTTCCTGGAAAATGGTCATTCAAAGAACTACGAACGATGGTACTCCAATGAGGTGGTGCACCATCTTGTTGCAAAAAGTCATGTATCTGAAGCTCTTCTAGTTGTGAAATACGAAGTTTTCCAACATGTCTAAGTATACGACTGATGAGACCGTCTTTTCTGTAAAAAAGAAAGGCCCAATGACTCGGTCGTGCATTAGTCCACACCACACATTAACCTTTGGGAAATCCCTTTGTATAAGTAAAATACGGTATAAGTAACCACGGTATAAGTAAACATAACATTGCAATAGTTGCCAAAAACAAAAGAGAGAAAAATGCAATTAATAAGCAGACGATATTTAGAAAAGTACAGATATTTAGACTGGAAAATGAAATTATCTGAAATTAACCACACGCGCAGACGATATTTACAAAAGTAAAGATATTCAAACCTGAAAAGAAAATATATGAGTTATTCCATCAATAAATGCCATAAGTTTGTTTATATCTTCATTATTTTATGAGTTATTAAACATCAAAATGGGTCATAAACACCCTGTATATTCACACTAGGTTGATTTAGTTTGGTCTTCTCAATTGGTCACCACTTAAAAAAAAGTCGGAGCAATTTAATTAATAAATTTGGGTTTGAGATTATGATATGGGCTATAAACATACCGACTTTCATGCACATCGATTCAAAAATACTTTTTTATTTATTTATTTATCTTTTTCCTATTTTTTTTTTTTTTTTTAAACATGATTTTGCAATTTTACAATGCCCATCATTTTGAAACTAGCTGGCAGATCGAGTTGATTAATAAAGTTGATTGATACCTTTGATGTTTGAAATTGGAGACTATTTTTAAATGAGAAGGCGGATATTGTACAATGAAATTATCTAAGATATTTCTGAGATAAATCCATGTCCAACTTTAGTTCGAATGGATTTTTTATAATGGATAATGATAAATTTTTAAATGGCAATTTTTTTTAAATAAGTAAGAATATTGAATTGGTTAATAAATTTTGTTGAAACTTTGGTATGGGCTATATACATACCGAGTTGCAAAAAAATTGGCTCATTTTCCTTTTTTCTTTTATTATTATTATTATTATTATTATTATTATTATGTGAGTTTGGAAGTTTCAAATGGCCACCACATGGACGCAATATGGCGATCAAGTCCAACGAACTCATCCAAGATTTTTCTAAGATTAATCCACTGTCCAATTTAGAATCGAATCGATTCAGTAATTTTGCAATTATCGTGATGACAAATTTTCCGTTATATGTATACAGGTGGATAGATAGATAAATGAAGAAATTGCAATACGTCGCTTTTTCTTTCTTTCTTTTTTTTTTTTCTTTTTTCTTTTCTCTTATTCATCTAATGGTAGAGAAAATATTGTTTTTCGGTCTAACTTTCGGCAACTGTTCTACAGAAACCATACATGTTTATACTTTTAAGGATCTGAATAATATATAGCAATTTTTATTATTATGATGAATGCAGATTGTAATAATGTAATCTCTAAACTGTGTATTGTATGGAAATTCTTTTGTGTGTCCCTGTACACAAGACTCAAACACTCCATTTCGCATTCACTATCAACCTTTAAAACACACACACAGACACACACATATATATATATATATGTGTGTGTGTGTGTGTGTGTGTGTGTGTGTGTGTGTGTGTGTGTGTGAATGAATTTCTTTATATATATATATATATATAATTCAGATAATTTCTTTATCTGAATTTCTTTATATATATATATATACTAGCAGGCTACGCCCGCTTCGCTGGTCACTATTTTAAATGAATCACTATAGTTAATGAATTCTCAAAATTACATCAATTTTTATCATGCGAAAAAAAAAAAAAAAAGAGAAAAAAAATGTGATTGGAAAAACTGTCGCAACGGGTCCCCATTGCCCTTGGCAGCGCAGGCAATTGTGCGCTGCGCGCGCGCATTTATGTTCAACACTCTTAATAAGTAACTATATTATCGTAAGGGAAAAACATAAAAAAAAAAAAAAATCTCCCATCAGTGGAATAATTGGTTCGGGCCACCACTGCCTGAGGCAGCGCATACAGGCGCGCAAGGCTTGCATGCTCCTTCACCTACCGTTCCCGCCCCTCCTAATTATTTTATACTTTAAAAAATACTCTCAGTCGATCTCTCGGGCTTTTAAACCTAATAATACGAATTTCCAACATTTTGTCTGAATTTCTTTATTTTTACCCCTGCGCCCGATCCCTTCCCGCCCGTAATAATTCTGTACTTTCGAAAATATCCACAATCGATTTATCGGGCCTCAAAACCTAACAACACGAATTTTCAGCGCTCTAACTCTTATATATATATTTTTGCCCTTTCACCTCCCCTTCCCGTCTATCCTAATAATTTTACAAATTGGAAAATATACGCAATCGATTTGTAGGTATCAAAAACCCCCATGTACCAATTTAATAACTTTACAAATTCGAAAATATCCGCAATCTATTTGTAAGTATCAAAAACCTGTATGTACCAATTTTGAAAGACCTAACTCTATTTTTATTTTTTGCCCCTCCGTCCCCTCCTAATAACTTTACAAATTCGAAAATATCCGCAATCGCTTTGTAGGTATCAAAAACCTTTATGTACCGATTTTGAACGGTCTAACTTTATTTTTATTTTTTTGCCCCCTCCACCCCCACCCCCCCACACACACACACCCCTTTCTTTCTGACCATCCTAATAACTTTACACTTTCAAAAATATCCTCATTTGACTTGCAGATCTCTCAAACCAATCCGTACTAATTTTAACGGTCTAACTATATTTTTATTTTTTTTACCCCATAGCTCCCCCCTTTTCCCGCCCCACCTGGGGCGAATTTCTAAAATTAAAGAAATTAGTTATTATGTATTTATGGGAGCTATATTTTAGAGCAAAAATATCTTACACATATATTTTTTTTCTGTTTGCAATATAAAGGATCATTTCAAATCACGTTTTGTCCCCGTTTTGTCCGTTTGGGGGCTGAATTTCGAAAATTCCAGAAATTAGTTTTTAGGTATTTGTATTAATTATATATTAGAGCAAAAATTTCACAGATATCTGTTTTTCTGTTTGAGATATATAAGAGTATGTGAAAGCACGTTTTGCGCATGTGAAATCACGTTTTGCCCCCTTTCTCCCCTTGCGGACCGAACTTCTAAAATTCCAGAAAATGGTTTTTAAATAATTAGCTATAATTTAAAGCAAAAATTTTACGGATATCAGTTTTTTTCTTTGAGATACGAAGGTTTTTGTGAAATCACATTTTGACCCCTAAACCCTCTTGGGGGGCAAATTTCGCAAAATTGCTTCTTAGGGGGTGCTTACACTATATGTTCTATAATCTGACCCAGTTTCGAGTCAGTGGCTCCAGTAGATTTTGCTGTGCGTTGATGAGTCAGTGAGTGAGTGAGTGGAAGTACTCTTTTATATGTATAGATATTAGGGGTGGGAATCGATTAAGAGTTTTAACTGGGTTAATCGTAGTTTATTAATCGATTAATCGGTCGATTAATCGAATTTTTAATCGTTTTCATTTTTTCTTTATATAATTTTATTTCAATGATGAATAAAACTCTCATACTGTGTATATATATATATATACATATTGTTCATAAGTATGACTGATTTTTTTTTTTTTTTTCAAAAATTTTTGTCTAATAAATTATATCTGTTTCATAGCTGAAATTTAAATTAATTTTCAGAGTAATAATTGGTGACTTTAAGTGGTAATTTTATATAAATATTTCCACTTGTTTATTTATTTATTTTTTTTTATTTTTTTTTTTTAAAGTAAATTATTTTTTTAGTTCATTTTGAAAGAAACATTAAATAAATTTGCACATATTTTAGTTTTATATTTGCAGGCCTTGTCCATCTCGCTAGTCACTATTTTTAAATGAATTCTCAAAATTCCATATCATTATCATAAAAATCTCATTCTTATATTTTAGTCCTTCTTTGTCACTTCGGACTAGGACACAGAATGTTATTTTCTGTTTCTACTTCAATAGGTACTAGGTACTATCAGCAATTCTGAACAGACAATAAACGCTTGAAGAGATTGTGAAACTCTGTTGACATTTCCCCCATCAGAAGGATAGTGGAAATCTCAACCCCTTCTTTTCTTTTCTTTTATCTTTAGCATTTCCATTTTTTGAAAGCTTCTTGTTTCTGAGAATACTATTACCCTAGCCAACATTTTCTGTATGCTTTTGAGAGGTTTTATTTTTATTTATTTCCTTTTTATTTTTTATTTTTCATTATTTGATGCATGTTTCTTAGAATGTTAGTTCGAAAAAAAAAAAAAAAAAAAAAAAAAATGTGAAAAAAAAATTTGTAGGCAGAAAAACATTTTTACTTTAATTCGTAGTTTGAAAATTTTAATCGGATTTTGAAAATTTTTAATCGAATTAATCGATCCTATTAACCCGATTAAAAAAATTGATCGAGACTAAGCATTGATCGATTAACCGAACCAATTAATCGAATTATCGGCACAGCCCTTATATATATATATAACTTTTTTTAAAATATCATCAAACAATAGCAATCTAAAAAAAAAGTGAGATGATTCCGGAGTTTTACCATGTCTCTTCTTCGTAAATGAGAAATTATAACGAATTCTTTCGAATTCAGATTTACTCTTGGACCGTAACGATAGCAACGCCTCTCAGACACCAACCATCGAAGCAGAAAGCAAAATATAAGCTTCTTATGATCCCCTCTCCCTTTCCTTGGCTATCTTAATCCCTTCATCTCACCCCAGCGCATCTACCTTTCATCCCTAGGGCGCTGTAAAATGTAAAGTATGAGACATTTAATAGTTTTATAGTTCGACTAGAGAGATCTGAAATCTCCTTTTTTTCTTTTTCGTCTTCTTCTTTTTTAAAATGTACAAATATGCAACATTTTGTGTCAGTCTTACCTGTAAGTTAAAATCAGTTCTATTTTTGTTGTATTGGTATTGTTTTGTATCTATTAATTGCTAAATTTTAAGGTTAAATTTTATTACGATATCTATCATTTATATATATATAATGATTTATTAAGGGTATAGTAAAAGCCAAGCAACAGATACATGCTCAGAGGTGAAAAAAAAAAAAATTATCAGGGGATGAAATACGCATATTTAAAGAAACCAAATTTATTAATTAACAGCCTGCAAAACAAACGAAACAATTCACTAACTCAACAAAAACTTAACACAAAAACTTAAACTGAAACGAAATTTATGTAAAAATAATTTAAGAAACTTAAGAAAGGAAGGAAGGAGGCAGGCGGCAAGACTTGTGACTTGCCTGTGGGCTTAAACTAGTTTCTGTTTAAACTGTCGATCTGCGATAATTTAAAATAAAGTTAGCGATTTTTTTCCTTTTTAACAACAACAAAAAAATAGCTTTTTTTTTTAAAAAAAAAAGAAAAAAAAAAAAAAAAAAAAAAAGGTGCCATATTAGAGAATAAAATAGACTTTCATTGGATATTTTGCGTTATACTACTTCTCCAGAATGGAAATCGTCTGTATTCATCATGGAAAATAATTTTAATAAATAATTTTTCTTGGCTGAATTTGCATAGATGTCATGCGACGCCACAGCATTCTAGTTTTTTATTAATGCAGTTGGAATGTGTAAATCTTTAAACTTAAAGAGCCATTACAAAAAAAGTTCTCTAATAAATGTAACGTCAATGTAAGGACATTAAATTCTTTGCTCGTTCAATCAAAATGTCATTACGAAGCAGTTGCTGATCGATTATTTCTCCGTTAGCATGATAAATTATATTATGCAGTTCTCAACGTAAAACAAAAGAAAAGGATGAAACAATTCTTCTAGAATCTAAATTTGGAATGGTGCTTTTATATAAATGTAAAGCTATATCTTTAAAAAAAAGAAAAAAAAAAAAAAAATCCTCCGATTTTGAATTTAGTTAAATATTATTTTTCTACTAGCTTACCTGTCGCGCGTTGCTGCGATCTCAGAAGAAAGAAAACTAAAAGAAACCCGTTATGATAGCATTCAATTTACATTGTGTCATTTTTATTGAAACTTTTTCATTTTCATATAGAAATTGAAAACATTTCAAAGTGTCGTTTTAATTCTATTTATTTATTCGAGTGCTTGCGGATACACGATATTTTTTTGTCTTTCCGTCTGTTGTGTACAGAAATAAATCAGAAGGTTTTCCAACACATGAGCTGACCACATACAGTTGTCCGTGAGAAGCACGGATTCTCAACTGTAGCCCACACATTTGCAGCGATTGTCATTGGCTTTGTTGATGGTCATTGCAAAAGCGAGTCGCACCGGAAATTGTTAACGTTCTAATTCAAATGGCATATCTGTTGGGATCTTTGGAATACATGGCAACAGTACATCTCCCCTGTTGAATTTCTCATTCAAAATTGTAGCTTTCGATGACATTGTTCATCATCTTTTTCACCGAAAGTCTTGTACTGTTGCAAAGCCGTGGTGGATTGATGTTTCGTAGAAGAATGATAGACACGTCAGTTTTCAAAGTTAAAATGTGCGGTGGCATGGCAAACTGAATGACAGAAAAGAGGATTACTGCATGCACACAACTGGATTTGATTGATCGACAAAATTACACCAGACAAAATTGATGAAGTCATCTCAGCAGAAATGCCAGATGTCGACATTCATCAAGGGTTATTCGAAGTCGTTACCAAAAACGTGATTCATGGTCCATGTGGCGTGATCAACAACAATTCTCTGTGCATGAAGCATGGAAAATACACAAAACGCTATCCAAGAGGTTTGCAAGCCGAAACTATCATTGGAAATGATGGATAGCCACAATATCGTCGACGATCAACTGAAGATAGCGGCAAATTCATCCCTCTAAAAGTGCGCAATAATGATATTGGACTATTACCCTCAAAGACGTTGAAAGCACACATCAATGTTGAATATTGAAATTCAGTGAAATCGATCAATACATTTGCAACTATTGGAATGAAATATCTTATTTTGTTCAATTAAAATAAAAATCTGTCGATAGCTTCGCTTTTTAAAAGGCATCACCAGATTGAGAAAGCGTTTCTATGTAGAAACTTTAATAAGCTAGTAACCATTGAAAGGAATGGAGACGATTAAAAATAGAAACCAGGCAATTTGAATAAAATTTAGGAAAAGGAAAATTTTGATTGATAGGGGGGGATGGGGGGGAGGATTCAGATATTCTGATCAAAAAAAAAAAAAAAAAAAAAAAAAAAAAATCTCGATGAGGTGCAATATCCAAGGTTGCCACATTTTGTAGTTCTGTAATCAAAGGCCTTATTTCAGAGCCAAGTTCTTACAAAAGGAAATTTTGATACCACTATTTTTATATTGCAATTTTTCACTTGATGAATCGTTGATATTCATTTTACCTGTTTAAAAAAAATACTATATTAAAATAATGGTATCTAAATTTTTATTTGTGAAACAGTCCAGAGTGTACGCAGACACACAAGGAGAGACAGACAATTATCTTTACTCATGTAGAGAGACAACATAAGTAAAATTTTGATCATAATTTTATTTCTTTCGGAAGTTTTCGTTTGGTATGAGTTATTTAGGTTAAAAAAAAAAAAAAAAAAAGCAGTAATTTTCCTTTCGCATAAAATAACAGAGATATTTTTTCAGAAATTCATGCAAATTTCCTTTTATAGTTGAGTGATCATTTATAAATAAATTCAGTTTTTTTTCTTTGTTAAAAGTTTTTTTTATTACATCATTGTAAAATAAAGCATTAAATTTTACTTTATCAATAATATTTTTGAACTGACAACATCGTCAATCTATTCAGTCATTCTTGTCTTTGAGTAGATGGACAAAATGGAAAAACTATAGTTCTCACTGACTATGCGATGCGAACACTTTTACGGAAGATAAGAAAATGAAAATCCCTAATACTTTAGCAGTACGGGAAAACTACAGGACATGCTCTCGATGAATAGCATGTCTTCGATCCTTTAAAGAGCGGAAATCCCCTTGTGTGGGAAAATTAGTGCAATGAATATTTCCCCTCACAACAAAAATTCCCTATCCGAGGGTATGCTTTAGAAAAGTAGCATGCCTTACGGAGTAACCGGTCAGGAAACGATGTTTTCCAAGAATTATCTTATGTAACAGAAGACATTTTCTTTCAGAATAGTTTTCGAAAATTAAATGACGGCTAATGGATGGGTGGTAGCGAGTGATCAATAAAATCAGCTGTTAAATTATTATTCTTTCTTTATTTTTTAATCAAAATATGTTTGAAATTTAGACAGTTTTTAGCGGGTATGCGGCGCATGCCTAGCATACCCAGAGAATACGCCACTGCTGAAAATAAATAACTGGAAAAATTCTGTATTCGAAAGATTATGAGAACTGAAATCGATTAAACTCACGAAATAAATAAATGGAAAAAATCAACGATAAATAAAGGAAATGGGAAAAATATGTTTTATTCCTGTTTTTGCCCCCCCCCCCAGGCCCTCATGGGACCAAAATTAAAAAAAAAAAAAAAAAAATATGCCAGAAACCTTTCGAGGGAGTGTACTCAACAATTTCCCAAAGTTTCATAGCGATCGGATGAATGTTTTAGTAATGCATAAAATGGAGAGAAATATAAAAAATACCCCCCCCCCCCTCCTTGGGGGTTGTTTTTACATGTTCATGTTTGTAATATATTTAAGTTAGAACCTTCTGAATATTTATTTTTTTCATTGTTATTTCTCATGTAATCTGTGGGATGAAGGATGAGGAGGAACAGCGCCCACTCATGTCATACAATTATTTCCTTTGCGTACAAGTAGGAATAACGACGACGAAGTTGATGCAGGTACAGAAAAAATCCAAATGATTTTGGACTATAATGATACCAAATCTGGAGTTGGTGTAGTTGATAAACTTTGCGCTACCAACAATGTTGAAATGAAGGCATGAAGGTACAAACGTGGCCATTGGTGATTTTCTTTGCACTACTGAATATTGTTGGTATCAATTCGGAAGCGATGTATGTTTCAAACGGAACAGTTTTGGATCTAAATACCAGCAAAAGATAGCAATATATGAAAGCTCTCTGCAACGATTTGTATTTGGAACAACTTCAAAGAAGAAGCAATTAATCACCTGGTCTATATATCGAACTACAATTCAAAATATGCCAGTTCCAACCAGCTTCCCAACAATATCACGAAGTGCCTTCATCATACCAAGATAAACAGTGGAAGAGGTGTTTGAAATGTCGAAACATGAAGAAGGTTCGCTATTCAAAATAGAAATGGCAGAAATGTTTTGAATTATTTGTTTGGAACATGCATGCATGATATGTGAAAAATGTTATAATATCGGTTTTGAACAAATTTCCACGATATGAGACGAAGATTAATCATGAAGAATTACTTTCTGAATATAATTATTCCTTCTTGATTTTGTGAATGCACTTTATGGTTACAGAATACTTGTGAACAAGTTACCTACTAAGGAAAACTATTATGTAAAATGTACACTTTTGTTCTTGAGAATCAAATAAAACCATATTTCAATATGTAGTCCTGTTTGCTAAGCTTTCCCACAAGTCTGAGCAGAAATTTAGTTTTCAATCTCATAGATGAGACGCGTCTGGTCGTGTGAGGATAGGTACTGCGGCCGCCAGAAGGTTAATTAAATACTGTTTTTCTACAAAACCTGTAGTTTTCAACCCAGATTTAACGATGTTTTCACTGTGAACAATTTGTAGCAAATTTTTACCGTTGATAAAATCAATTGAAAATTCGCAAATATTTAAAGAATAAAGCGTTTTTACACTCAAAAAAAAAAAAAAAAAAAAAAGAAGATTTATCATCTAGATTGATAGTTCGCAAATTTTAAAATATTAGTGTGATGTGATGTGAAAGAATTATATTTTAATCAATTAAAAAGCATGTCTATCAAACAGAATTATATGAAACACAGTTAAAAATCATCCCGATTAAATCAGCGTTCTAAATAAATAAGTAAAATAATAAAATAATAAAAAATAAGAATCTGGTTACGTATCAGTCGTTCAAATAAGTATTAAATCGGTGTATTTGTTTGGGAGCTAACACTGCAGCAGACACACAAGCACTCACATGCACAGGCAAAGACTTTAAATATATTATAATATTTTTATCTTTTGATTGTAGACCACAAGAAAAAAAAAAAAAAAAAAAAAAAAAGGTAAAAATATTATTTACTAAATTTAAATGTAACAGCGTGAATTTAATGAATAATAAATTTATTTTATCAGTGTTACCTTTGAATTCCAACCAATTATAACTTTCCTAATAGTATAATTGAATTTATTAATTTCTTAAAAGTTAATCAATTTGGTAAATTGCACATAACTGAAAGTGAACTTTTTAAACAAAATTGCGTTTCCCCCCCCCCCTTTCTTTTATTTTAAGAATCCCCCTTCTCCTCTAACAATTTGCGGAAAGGGCTCCCAAGTTGTTAGCGCCATTAGTGGTTTTCAAGACATTCTAAATATATCTAGGGAGAATGAGAAAACGTGCAGACAGACGGACACACAAATGAAGGAAATCGTAAATTCTTTTCAGCTTTGGTTGAAAAGTGGTGAAAAATAAGTGGAGGAGGATTGATTTTAACACTGATTCATTGTTAAAAGGAATATACATAATAAGAAAGAAATAAAAAAAAAAAAAACTTTTCTTTAGGGGGGGGGGGTTGAGGTTGTTTTTTTTTTTAGATGAAAGGACATTCTTCTGTTTTTGTTTTGGAGTCACGTCCGATTGATTTCTCTTAGAAATATGTATGGAAAGGAATAATAAATTTTCTCGCATCTCCGTTCTATACGTCTTGGCTTATCGGGCCGAAGCATAACGTTGTACCCCCGAGCTCATTTTTTTTTCTCCTTTTTATTTTGAAAAAGGAAATGACGCTTCGCATGAAATAGGTCGAAAAATGGACGCAAGTTAATGATAGAACACCTTATTCCTCCCTCTCTCCTCCTTTTTAGATTCCTCTCTTGTTTTGTAAAACAAAATTTGAGGCATTATTTCTCAGAATTTTTGTTACAAAAAAGTATTTTTCTGAAATAAGAATTCTCGCATGAGAGGATGTTTTGTATGATCGAACATGCGGCTGTATAAAACATATTATATATAATACAATCGAACTCCGTTGACGTGAATCTCAAGGAGGATAAATTTTTTTTTCATGTTATCAGTAATTCATGCTATCAGTGACTAATCTTCATATAAACAAGGAAAACAACCTAAAACGCAAAGTAGACGTTGTTGTTTGCCTTGTTTTTATTATCTCACGCCAAGTCTTCCATTAATAATCTTCATATAACTAAACTAATCTTCATTTTGACGGGGATTATGGAAACAGTTCATGTTAAAAGTAATTCACGTTACCAGAGTTTACGTTAACGAGGTTCGACTGTATATATATATATAAGGTGGGGAGGGGAAGAGTACCATATCGACGTAGATTTATACAAGTTGCAAACTGTTGTCATTAAACTTTCTTTATTTTAAGAACTGTTCGTTCAAAAGTGCACGAGAGAAGACCGATTGACTGCATTAGGGTCCTAATCCTGGGTCGTTTTCCAGTTTTGAGAACAGAACCTCTTGGTCACTGATCTAAATGATGTAAGGAACGAAGTATATCTAAAAATTCAAATTTTAATCTTTCGCCAATTTGCATGGCTGAGGAGCTATTTACTGCTAACAAACAGTATCCATGCTCTATTAAAAGCTGATTTCCGAAATACGTGATTATTTCACTGCAAATTATCAAAATTCCTGCTTTTATGTGTCAAGTTTCCGATTTTTTAAATGAGGGATTACTTAGAAGGTCACGAGAAAGGAAAAAGTAACAAGTTGTTTAATTCTTTGACGTTGTTATTCTATTTTCTTAAATCGCAATGTGATGAGTGCGAGTATGTATTTTCTGCTTTAGAACAATAGGCTGCGAAACAAATCCAGAAAATCAATTTTGTAACGAATTACAGGTCTCGCAAGTGCGTTCCTTCCTTAAAAATGGCTGTACGGATCTTTTTCAAACTTGTCATATTAACTCCCTTTTAAATACCTTTTTGTATGTAATTATTGTTTTCCAGTCAATAATTGAGTTTTCCAGGTTTTAGTAAAAGCTGGTGTCTCAAAAACGGCTTAAATAATTTTCTTGAAAATTGTTACATAATTCCATTTTAGATACCCTTTTTCATATATTATGTGGTTATTACAGAAAAATTAATGGTCATTCTGATTAGATAGTTCAGATTTAGATCTCGAAAATTGGTATTTAAAAAAATAACTCTATCATAATTTTTTGTCTTATTTTTTAACTCATTGTGTAAACTCTGTTTTATATGTCTTTATACTTTAAACGTGTATCAAGTTTCTCTTACTGGAAAATTTAAAAAAATGCATATAATGTTTTAAACAAATGCATATAATACAAGTAACAGAGGGTAATGGAAGTCGTGTGGTTGTTTCACACCAGATTTTTTGTTTTGAAAAACTAATTCCTATTTTGGTTATACTTTTTACCCTTGCTTTTTTTAGTCAATTTCTGATAATACTTCACAATCTGCATATATTTCTTTAAAGTGTTGCTACGTTTAAAATGATTCTTGAAAGATACTAAAAAGAAACAACTTTTAAATGTACATTTTTCCATAAAATAATCTCACCAGACAAATGTCGTCATTTTTTATTAGATCAATGAGCTGAGTGCGCGAACTTAAATATTGCCTATTTATAAATATTTTTTTCCCTGTGAAACACACACACGCATAAAAAATATGTCCGGATGATTATTAAGAATGATAATTAAAAATCATAAGCAGCAGAAAAGTTTGAAAAATGCCTAAGATATTTTGCGGTTCCACAGCCCTGTCCGAATTTCCATCCGCAAATTAGCTACAAATTAATGCGCTTTCATTAATCATTATAAGAAAACGTGCCAGTCAATAAAATAACTCATAAAAATCGCCTCGTTTAGTCTGCGCTCTCAACAACAGATGGCGCGACCACAATCCTTCTTTCTCTCTTCCAGGTTCTTTCGGGTGGATGCTTTTTTAGCTGTGTATGGAACGTGTGCATCAGATCAGAGTGGAATTTGATAAACAAAATGAGAACAAAAAATAATATGAATCTTATAATTATTTATCTAAAAATCTTATTATAATAAATATATTTATTTGATTACTTACACGACTCGGTGGCGCAACGGTAGCGCGTCTGACTCCAGATCAGAAGGTTGCGTGTTCAAATCACGTCCGGGTCAACCGATTTTTTTTTTTCCCGCTTTGCTAAATCTACATGTTTTGCTTGTACTTTAAAACACCTTTGGTAGTTTCTTTTATGATTAGTCAAAATAGGTCCGGTCTTTAGAGCCCCTAAAATTTCTCTTTAAAAAGATTTTTATTAATTAATTAATCTTTTTTTTAATGCTTTGTTAAAAATTCTACCATTTGATAATAGTAGTAGTCGAATTTTTCTACATCCATTGAAACTTTCTAAAACAATTTCACAACGTACATATTGTAAAAGGGCAGAGCCTGATTAAGGGTGAGGCACGCTCTCACACTCTCACATTTATTTTTTACTTCATGTCATAGAAATTCCACGCTTTGACGAGGAAATAATTTTTATAAAAAATGAACGGCGTAAAACAATCCAATTTACTCACCGTTATTAGACACCAGACTTCTTTTAAAATAATTTTTAATGAGAATTTTCTGTTTATTATAGAAGGAAAGTATTTGTTAAAAAATAACGGTGTAAGTATAAATAATGTGTGTCTCAGTCTTAATCAGGCCATGTAAAAGGGTTTTTGATGAATTCATCAATTTTCTTTTCCACCAAAAAGAAGCACAGAGATTTTGCTTTTTAACCTTTTAAAGTTTATTAATTTTTCATTGAAGCCAAATATTATGGCAATAGTACCTTTTTTTTTTTTTTTCAACAATTTTTGTAACATTGTTTAAATCGATTTTAAACTTTTCTTTTTTCTCTGTTCGGAAGATAGCAGCACGACTCTGAAATTTAAGAAATGGTGTTTTATAGAAAACCAATTGCAGAAGGGCGCTAGTGCACCTTGTTCCTTTGATAATGCACTCGAGCCTAGTTTTTTTTTTTTTTTTTTTTTTTTTTTCACTTGATGAAGATCGGTGCTATAATTTTGACGTGGAACAACTCTTGCTAGTTTTTGAAATTCATAGTGCTTACTCATAAAGTTATTTGTTTTATAAATTATTACAATTTGAAATTAATCAGGTTAACACATATAGATGCTTCAAATGAAAAATTTCTCGAAAATTAAAATTTCTATTCTTTTTTTTTTTTTTTTTTCTTTTTACGTTTTTATGGTTACTTATGTATCTAAAAGCCATTTTTAAAATTCGTTTAGCACTTTTCAAAGAAAAAAAAATAAAAGAAAGGAAAAAAAAGTGCAGTGAACATTAAAATGTTAATCTAGTAGACGGGAGGTGACACATTCATTTCTAGGTCACACCCGTCGTCCTAGTTGTTCGGAGTTTCCCGTGGTTTTCTCCGAAACTCACATGAATACAAGCTAGTACGTTTTAGAAGGACAGCCACTGTGGACATTCCATCCAGGCTTAGGTCCTATTCGTAGGCAGTTGGCCTCAACCCCTACACCAACACCATTATCCATTTTTCTAACTCAGTTGGTTTTAATACAGAAAAATCAAATTTTTAAAAGGATAGAAGAATGAGAAAAACTTTTGAAGGGCGTGTTTTTAAAGTGTGAAAGTTTGTGTAGGGCGCAAGCTTGTCTTAAACAGACACCGACTTTAGTTTTCAGGATGTGAATTTATTTTTGCCTTGTCGGTACTTTGCCACTGTTGGTCTTGAAGAATCGTCACCTTCATCCACAACGTGCTCTAAGTTTTTTATGCTTTTATTTTATTTTATTTTTGTCACTTTTGCCAAGAACGGAAATTTAATGATTTCTGGGTTTGGGGCGGTGGGGCCCAAAAACCGAAGTGTGCCTATAGTCCAGGATTTTCTAAATAGAGCCTTCGATGCACTGGTGTTGTGGATTAATGCCAATTATATACATGGAAATGGGTGGTTAACTCTCCGTGAAAATCGTTCTTTTAGAAACGTAATCACTTTGAGTAGAGATTCTTTCTTGGCTTTTTCTAAGTACAGCGAAATCCTTGAACTTAGAACCATGTTTTAAAAAATACAATTACAATAATAAGGATGGTATGCGTTAATATTTCAATTACGTTAGGGAAATTTCTAATTCATAAAGAAATAAGAAAGAAAAATCCCACGATTTTCACCGATCATAAAGCATTTCCAATTGTGAAGGTTAAACGACTCGTCACATCTTTTAATTTTCAGCTTTCAGCATATTAAAATTCGTGATGACACATCAAAATTTTTATAATTATAGAAGAAGTAATCATCAAAAGTACTTTTACTTTTAAAGAGAATGCAAAAAATAGATTGGTTTTGTATATTTCTGCACCGTGGTTACAACTGTATAATGCGTTTTATAGTGTAGGAAAAATTTGATATAGTTTTAAATAAAGTATATACTTCGCATATCTGAACATGTACTTAGACTCATCTCCACATATATCCAAATGTGCATCTGAATATTTGAATATTTTGTGACTGTGTAAATTAGTCTTACATAACCTGTCACATCTCTTACTTATCGTCGCCAGTAGCCAAAACCCGTGTTATTCTACGGTAAAATTTGTTAGCAGAATTACTCATTACCTAATGAATTCTTAATATATATATATATATATACAAAGTGAAGAATTTAAGAACGTTATAAAATTTAGCAATTAATAGATACATGATAATACCAACAACACTCGCAAATAAAAGATATTTTAAATCAATTTAAATGTTAGCACTCCTTTTTACTTTCCGAACACTATAGTGAGGAAAGTATTGTAATCATGTCAAAAATCCGAATTCGAGATTTTGATGTTTCTATACGTTTCAAGGTCCAACGAGTTCGTTTTCACTATTTTTACGATGATGTATGTATGTGTGTGTGTGTATGTATGTGTGTGTGTATGTATGTGTGTATGTATGTGTGTATGTATGTGTGTATGTCTGTGAGTGAACACGCTAGCGTCTAAACGCTTTGTTCGAATAAGCTGAAAGTTGGTACGTATATTGTAAGTCACCATACGAACCCTATAGATTTTGGTGAATCTAGCACTTATAGTTTTTTTACAGGGACACAAAGAAAAATTCCTTATCATTATGGCGAAGGGACCAAAATCTTAAAAGTGCGATAGCATCTAAACACCTTATTCAATTGAGCAAAAACTTTATACACATATTATAGGTCACAGATACTCAATCTGTATAGATTTTGGAGAATCTAGCACTTATAGTTTTTTTACAGGGACACAAAGAAAAATTCTTTGCCAAATTTTTAAAAGTGTGATAGCGTCTAAACGCCTTATTAATCTCAGCAAAGAATTTGTACACATGTTATAGGTCACATTTGAACCAACTGTTTTGATTTTGGTGAATCTAGCACTTACAGTTTTTTTTACAGGGACACAAAGAAAAATTCTTTATCTTTATGGCCTATGAGACCAGCGATAGCATCTAAACGCCTTATTCAATTGAGCTGAAAATTTGTATGAATATTATAAATCACTGTTGCACTAACTATAAGCATTTTGGTGAATCTAGCATTTATAGATTTTTACAGGGACACAACGAAAAATTCTTTATCATTATGATCTAAGGGCTCAAAGTTCAGTAGCATTAAATAAAACCTCGTGTGATATATGGAGAAAAATACTCAAACACTCTGTTATGGTTTTCTCTTTTTTGTTTGTTTAGCAACTCCTCTTTCTTTATTTTATCTACAAAACTGTTAGTTACTCAATGTTCGGAAAGTCGAGTGGAGTCACTCCAGATTTTTTTACTTTCCGAACACTATAGTGAGGAAAGTATTGTAATCATGTCAAAAATCCGAATTCGAGATTTTGATGTTTCTATACGTTTTGAGGTCCCCTGAGTCCGTTTTCACTATTTTTACGATGATGTATGTATGTGTGTGTGTATGTGTGTATGTCTGTGACGCTAGCGTCTAAACGCTTTGTTCGATTAACCTGAAAGTTGGTACGCATATTGTAAGTCACCATAGTACGAACCCTATAGATTTTGGTGAATCTAGCACTTATAGTTTTTTTACAGGGACACAAAGAAAAATTCTTTATCATTATGGCCTATGGGAGTAAAATGTTAAAAGTGCGATAGCATCTAAACGCCTTATTCAATTGAGCAAAAATTTCATACACATATTATAGATCACAAATACTCAATCTGTATAGATTTTGGAGAATCTAGCACTTATAGTTTTTTTACAGGGACATAAAGAAAAATTCTTTATCATTATGCCTATGGGGCCAAATTTTTAAAAATGTGATAGCGTCTAAACGCCTTATTAATCCGAGCAAAAAATTTGTACACATGTTATAGATCACAGTTGAACTAACTGTATAGATTTTGGTGAATCTAGCACTTACAGTTTTTTTACAGGGACACGAAGAAAAATTCTTTATCATTATGGCCTATGGGACTAAATTTTTAAAAGTACGATAGCATCTAAATGCCTTATTGAATTCAGCTGAAAATTTATATGAGTATTATAAATCACTGTTGCACTAAATATAAGCATTTTGGTGAATCTAGCATTTATAGGTTTTTACAGGGACACAACGAAAATTTCTTTATCATTATGATCTATGGGCTCAAAGTTCAGTAGCGTTAAATAAAACAACGTGTAATAGATGGAGAAAAATACTCAAACACTCTATTATGGTTTTCTCTCTTTTGTTTGTTTAACAACTACTCTTTCTTTACTTTATCTACAAAACTGTTAATTACTCAATGTTCGGAAAGTCGAGTGGAGTCACTCCAGATTTTTTTCATTTATAGTTATATCCATTAATAGATAAATTAATTTTAAATTACTTATGCTAATGTTAGCTATTAGGACCATAACACTAAGTCCAAAAAGGTGTGATTTATACACACGTATATATAAGGTTGTGAATTTGTTCTTGCTTTACAAAAATTTTTATTATTCTTATTCTTATTACTTAAAAAAAAAAAAGAAAAACAAATCTTGAAGTTATAATATGCAAAAAAAATGAACTCAATGCACTTTCTCCCTTGATTAGATTTAAAATGAAACATTAAAAATTTAATAAATCAATTTTTTGGAAAGCAGGAACAAAGAGAACGGCTCTGAGTTTCTGAATGTGTAAATTGAATTTTAAATAGACTAGGTAATGAGTAATTCTAGTAAAAAAATTTTTCATTTCATAGAATGAAAGGATCAAGAGACGGAGAAATTTTTAGAGGAAGAGAAGAGCCCGGTGTAAACATGTTTTTGTACACTTGAATAATGTATGTCTGTTTCGTTATGCAATATATAGATAGTGAGATAGGCTTTAAAGAAATACATCTTCTAGACCGTAATGTATCCGAATTCTTTTACGAGTTTCTGTACACAAACTATACTCGTGCTGTTGGTTACATTTTCAGTCGGAAACCTCCTATAGTCATACTAAACAACAGTATAATATCAGTTTGAAGGCATTCAAATATCATACGGTAATGGCTGCACGGATAAGTTGACAGGCAGAGTGACAGCCAAATCATATTATGTAAAATTTGCAATTATTATACGAGTGAGAAGCCTTTTGATTTGCAATGTCTCCTTTGGGTGGAGGTTTATTTAGGGCAACGTGGTCTGCTCTCCTTCTGGTGTGTCGGACCCATTGGTGTGCTGTGTGGATTACAGTTAAAAGGAGGCTAATCGGATGGGCCAGAGCCTGATTTGGCCCTGTTTTTGCGCCCTTCTGCTGTGTCGAGAAACGCGTTGTTATCTCAGAGGCAAGATGTCCGCGAATCCCGAAAACATCGTCCCTGCTCGATCGGTATGGCTGCAATTATCTTTCCATCATCGTCAGACAAAACAAAGCAAAAAAAAAAAAAAGTCTGTCCCATCCTTATTTATTCAGCCCCTGTGCTGCTGGTGGTGATAAAGGCGACGACTCAGTGTCAGTGACCGTTCGCAATCGACGACGCATGAGCAGTTACGGCACCACCCCCTTACGGAGGGCCCCCTCGACAAGAGTGCGGAAGGGATGGCGGACATATTGTTGCCTAAGTGAGATTTCTTCAAGTCGCCCCCGCAAAAATATCCAGGCAGGCTACAAGAAATATTTAATACAATGGCTATTACAAAAAAAAAAAAAAAAAAAAAAAATCTCCACAAAATATTTTTATTTGTTTATTTTTTCTAGTTATTAATAGGATAAAAAGTAAAATTCCTTCACCCTGAAGATAGAGATATCGTTGCTGGGGAAACAGTTTGCACATAACAATGGAGAATTAGTTTATTTCCATTTATCCGGTACAGAAATAGTGGTGTACAGAACTTTATTTTCGCCTACATTCTAGATTGTTAGTTTTATCAACAAAAATATAGCAATATATACAAAAGATTATTAATTCATGTATAAAAGAATACACAAATTAAGTAAACCTTCACATATATATATATATATATATATATATATATAAGTCAACAATAAGCAGGTTTTATGAATTTGGATCGTCCATCTGTCTGTCCGGGCTCTCATTTCCGTAAATATTTCTCGAATGCTTTAAAACTGTTATAGGCTATTCAAATTTACTCTGACATGTGTTTAATGATATAACAGTAGTGCACCTGGATTGTGTTCAGAGACTCGCAAAAGAATTTGGATACCAGGATGGTCTAAGTATAGGTCTTTCTTTAAAGCACACAACTTTACGCTGGAAAGGAAAAAAAAAAAAAACCACTACGAAATATATATATTTCATTGAGATGCTCGAAAACGTACTACAGAATAGGTATGATCACCAATAATGATTCGTATTCTCAGTTGAAAGGAAAAATTCAGCTTGCCGATCGGAATTTTACCCCCCTCGAAACAAGTGTAAATACGGCCGTAGAAAGACCCTCACGGAGCGCATTACACTCCGAACTAGGTCCTTAGTACAGACAATTGAGTTAATCACCACACCAAGAGGCATGTTCTTATACTCTTTTTATCTGCATTGTACTTGAAGGCACGGCTCAATGGGACCTCAATCGACGATGACATATTTTTGTAAGATTCAGTAGGTTCTCGGAAATTAGTTCAGACCAATCTCACTTGAGGCAACTGTAAATCAACAGCATTCTTTTAAACGATTTATTGTTCACATGTTATCCATATATTGCATGAGATATTCAATCGAACAATCATTTCAGAGTCATTCACGAAATTATTTATAAATTCCTTTGGTTTAATAGCTAGTTCTAATATCAGATTGTATGACTGAATATTATAATTTTAAACTTTTTTAAAATAAGAAAAAAATATGCAGTTCGCGTGGATTATAAAACACTTTCCATCTGTACTATACCCATAACCTTCAGCTTTTCTAATTTATTGGAGAGTGTTAAAACCTCAGAACACAATTGAATGTGCATTCAAGTCATTTGTCTTTATACCCCATCAAGGCCCGACTAACAAATTTTTGTGCCCAGGACACTTTAGATTTTTCGTCCCCCCTTAGAATAGCCAGACTTCTCCCCCCCCCCCAAAAAAAAAAAAAAACTTTATTAACATAACACAAATTTTAGCAGGCGAAAAAATATATCGACAAATGTTGTTTGGTCAAAAAATTGATCTGTTTCTGATTTGACCTCTAAAGACAAATAAAATTATCCTCAGTCAGCCTAACAATAGGTTTTATTTTAAAACTTTATTCATGTAAATGTAACACAATTGAGTTAGAACCCCCCCCCCCCCCTAGGCCCGTGTGATAGTCAGGCCCGTGTGATAGTCCGGCCGTGTACCCCATAACGTATTTGAATATACTTGTGCAGCCTCATAAATTAATCATTAATGCTAATAAAATCATATTTTACAGGAAACATGTTTTTAAGTATTTGTATAACATATATTAATTTCATCATTTTTTGTGCAGTTTAAGACATTAAAATATATATTAAGAAATTCCTTTGGTAGACCCTAATGCACCTGAATTCTTTTGCGAATATATGTAGACAGACTAACAGTGCTATTTACACAATTTTCAACAGGGAACACGCCACAGTAAACCTAAACAAAATATATAAGTGTTGAAAAATTTTAGAAATATTTACGGAAATAAGAGCGCACTCAGACAGACAGACGAACCTAATTCATAAACACTTTTCATCTTTGTTGGAAAGTGTCAATAAAATGAGTCTATTTCTTTCTAGATCTTTGATAGTTGAATTTTGAAACGTTCGTTAAAAGTAGCGAATTTACCCTCAGTTAAGTCACTTCGTAAACAATTATTTACTTATTTCATTAATAGAAGACCCTTAATTCGGTGATTATGGTCTTTTTCTTCTTTTTTTTTTTCACAGAGGATTTTAGCAAACATTTCCTGGTGACCATGGCAGAAAAATGGCCGCCCACCACCTACCCTGTGTTTCGGGGGATCGAGATCGGGTTGCCCCGTAAACACGGCGTCGTCGACCGCATTCATATGGGTTCGCGGGGGTTGACGCCCGCCTAATGAGGGATGGGCCTTTTTCTACCTGCGTGTGTCGGATCGGGCAAAACACCCACTGACACATTTTCCCGATCCGTACCTGGGCCGATGCAAATTTTGTTTTAATGGCTGGGCTTCAGTAAAAGGGAAAATGAAATTTGCCCGTCTCCAAAATCATCAGAATTTCGCGAGAAGTGTACTTTATATTTAAAAAAAAAAAAAAAAAAAAAGATGTTCAGATGTTCTATTTGTGAAAATATAAATTTATTTCCACAAATAGTTCACTATGCATAAAGAGTTATCAGAATTTTAATTTATATTTATTTTGAGAAGACACTGTTAGAGAAATGCAATGCATTTGTCTCCTCACGTTCAGATAAACAAGAATGGAAATTCATGTATTATTATAAAACACTTGTCATATGTTCTAATTTGTTATATCGTTTCACCCCAGTCTTGTCAATTTTGCTTGGTTTCTGATATTTTTTTTCTGAAAGATTCATTCAAAGAAAAATGAATTTTTTAACTGTCCAAGAATGACAACAATTTGCGAATTTCAAGCTAACTACTTTCGAATCCAGGAATTTCTAGCGGATGGAAACAATAGTTCAAATGCTGCATCATCCGCATGGAGCAACTGCCGCCTTATTCCGCAATGGATTTCGAACAAATCGTCTTTCCCTGTCGAAATTGCCGTCATCTGTGGCAACAGGTTCTTTTTATTTATTTATTTTTTATTTTTTCCCGAACAAGTTATCTAGTTCTATAACACTATGAAGCACATCAGAAAACTTTTAAACTATCTAGCATTCATTTGGAATACAGGGTGTTTATAAAGTCCCGGACCCATTTTGATGTTTAATAACTCATAAAATAATGAAGATATAAACAAACTTATGGCATTTATTGATGGAATAACTCATATATTTTCTTTTCAGGCTTGAATATCTTTACTTTTGCAAATATCGTCTGCGCGTGTGGTTAATTTCAGATAATTTCATTTTCCAGTCTAAATATCTGTACTTTTCTAAATATCGTCTATTAGGCGGGGATTTCATTCTGTCACTGTGTTAAGCGTTTTTTTTTTTTTTTTTTTTTTTTCAAATTCATTTCTCTTAACATGATAAGTATGTTAAGAGAATGTCCTGTTTTAGAAAATTATGAAATATGAATTTTAGAAATTTATGAATTCATGCTTGCCGCTACCTGGCGTGAAACTGACTATCGACTTGATATTTTCCGTGCGACGAAGGGGGCACACGTGGAAGTTCATTGACAAGGGTCATGAAACTTTTTGAGTCTATCTGACCATTTATGTTATTAATTTTAATCTATCTTTATTATTTTATGAGTTATTAAACATCAAAATGGGTCCGGGACTTTATAAACACCCTGTAGTAAGTACCAGTGAAACTATCCTGTTGGAGCCCATTTGCATCATTAAAGTATATATATAGGGCTGACTATACAACCCATCCCCTATAAAAGATTCCTCAATTATCTAAACGAGAATATAAGATTTAACTTTCAGGCTTAAATTAAACTTTCTAATACCCGGACTTTTTACAGTGCCGGTCTTATCGATTCGTACCCGTATAATCTCAAGCAAAACATTAGTATTCACGAAGAAATCTTAATATCTCCATGATATATTTAAATTCGACCCTGATATATTTATGTTCGGCGATATTTCTGGGGGATAGGGCAGCTGGATTTTCGGTTAAGTAATGGCTAAACATCCAAGTTTAGATTTCCTTCCAGAAACCAAAGCGAAAATTAAAAACAGGATTCTATTTAACCAATAATGCATCGCAGTTTGCGATTCAAATTTGTCTCAATGGTTGCGGAAAAGTTTCTTTGCATCACAATACGCAAGCAAAGTGTTACGTCACTGACCGTCCGTGGATGCAATAAAAAGATTTCCTATGTTAATCGCCCATTGGATTTTTTGTAAAAAATTATTAAAAATCGGGAAAAATTATTTCCCGATTTTAATCCCCGTACTTGGGTATAGATATGTATTAGTTATCGTATGCATGTGTTAGATTGAGTTATTTTGCTGTCAAATTGACAAAATTTTAATTTTAAATTTCAAAACTGTCATCTTTGGCGTTTTTTGTATTTGGCGATCAAAAACGTAATACGAAAATATACATGCCAGATGTATATTTTCGTAATATGTATTGTACGAAATATTGTTTCATGTTATTCATTACTCTCTTAATATTAGTTGTTAAAATAACCATGAATTTTGAGAGGAATTAAATATGTTCGCCAGATAATTTGGCGATATTTTTTTGTTCCGCCAAGGAGGACACATATGAAATCTCTTTCACTGCAACATATGAGTATCTTGTATCAGAAACTTTATTTAGACGTTTGAAAACAAATTTGACTTCAAATTATGATACAATATTTATCATTTTCCTTTTAATTAGTATAATAGTTGGATATTTATTGTGTAAATATCATCCTTTGATAACACACATATACATCAGATTTGTATTCTTGACTCAAAGTCCGCTTGTAAATCTTCGTCAGATAAAGACAGATAGCACATAGCAGAATTACAATACCACA
Organism: Salticus scenicus; assembly: GCA_963930645.1. Taxonomy (NCBI): domain Eukaryota; kingdom Metazoa; phylum Arthropoda; class Arachnida; order Araneae; family Salticidae; genus Salticus; species Salticus scenicus. Next base: position 372,266,636 of record OZ005650.1, read on the forward strand.
GAATTACAAACACCCAGAGCCAGTACGGGAATCGAACCCGCTCTCCTACGCTCGAAAGCGATTAGCAGTGTGGTGACATAATCACTCGGCTACGGAGGGCCGGCCTTCATCCTATGAAATAAAATCTTTATGTTTTCAATCGAATATGAAAGTTTGCCATTTTTTTTTCTAGAGTTTTGAAATTTAAAATTCAAATTTTATCAATTTTACAGCAAAAACAACTTAATCTAACGCCTGCACACGATAACTAATACATACCTATACCCAAATATGAGAATTAAAATCGGGAAATAATTTTTATCGATTTTTAATAATTTTTTTAAAAAAATCCAATGGGCGATTAACATAGAAAATCTTTCTTGCATCCACGGACGGCCAGAGACGTCATCACTTCGCTTGTGTATAACTGCGATGCGTTTTCATCTGTTCAGGTTAGTTAATTACTCTTTTTAAGCATTAAACAATTTCTATTGGATATAGCATGCATGGGTTCATGTCATTGCATTTACTATTAGAAATATTTTTATTTTCGCAACATATGCTATGTAAAGAAAGTATTGTCATCCTGAAAATATACGACTATGCGAATTTAATGTATTAATGCGTTTTAAGGCATCCTGATTTAATTTTGTCTAACATTATGTTAAAAGGGCATCTTTGCATGAATTGTGTAATATTTCATGAGTGTAAGACTTACAATTATTTTACAGAGACATAAAGAAGAGCTCTTTATCCTCTAAAAACTACAAAAAAAAAAGCATTACTTTCACCTTCTATTCAAATAAGTTTTTACTCCCCACAAAATAAATAAATAAATAAATAAAAATTTAAAACATAGAAAAAAGTGTTTTTGCAGTCCATTTCCTATATTCTTTAACTAACAAGAGCCTTTACTTTCAAGCATATTGCCTAAAATTTAACTAAAATTTCAGAAAAAAAAAAAAAAAAAAAAAAAAATATATATATATATATATATATACTCAGAAATGTATAGGGCACAGTCGATTAACTGTACATAATACAATGCAAGTGTACGAATGTAAAGTAATACATTATTTAGAATAAAATTTTAAGAGAAATTTAGTTTAAATTATTGAAATATGGGGGACTGAGCCCTTTCAGTTTGTCAAGCGGATCAATTACAGATTTTTAACTTCTTAACAAGCTTGTTTCATTCTTTGCAATGAATCAAGGAATATTTTTACTCAGAAAAAAGTTTCTGAAATATTTTTTTCGTTTGACAAACAGGTAATTAATTAAATCTGATATAAGTCTCCCAGTTCAATTTATGCTTGAAAAAAAAAAAAAAAAAAAAAAATATATATATATATATATATATATATGGTTACGATTTCAATTTTTGTCCCTTGTGTAGTTAATCGGCCGTTCCTCAAACAAAACATCTGTTTAGAAAATAGCCGACATTTCGTCAACAAGCAAATGACTGTCCTACTGGAAAATAGAATGGTATACTGAATTTTCAAAAGATGGCAGCACCACGAAATTTAAGGGTTTTTCTTCGTCGAAACAACGTGGCCTCTTTCTTGAGACCACAGACCTATCTATAACCGAGGGCAATCCACCTACAGGGTTGGGTTCGGTTGCGGGAATTAAGGCTGACTGACTGCACTAGGGTCCTAGGCCAGAGGGGAAATGCCCTCCACGGGGTCTTTCTGAGGGGTCCTAGCCCGTATTTACGCAAGTTTCGGAGAAAACCACGAAAAACTCCGAACGGCTAGGCTGACGAGCACGACCTGGGATAGAACCCGGCACATCACGTCTACCAGCTTTGAGCGCAGAACCACTCGGCTGCTGGTATTCCCTACCTAAAATAGGATCCCCTTTTCATTATCTCTTTGAAAAATGCAATTTAATCCCAATTAATTTCAGATTCAACAGAAACCACACAATTCGTAAAAACATGCAAACATTTCTTTTAAACACAAACAACTACAATAAATTAAAAGATATCTACAACATTCTAATTCAAAACTTTTCCACCATCAAATATAAGATTTAGCATCGTTCACTGGCAGCTGGCTTGCCTTTTTTTTTTTTTTTTTTTTTTTTTTTACTTTTTAGTGTTTTGGTTTTGATATGTGTTTGATCCAAAATTTGTAAAAAATTTGATTTCTAAATAAATTAGGGAACTCTTCCACTTTGATCCCCGGGCCTGTCGCCCGGGATGCGGAATCGCTAGATAGTGGCAGTCAGGTTCGCCTGCCTGCCTAAGATGCATTTTTCCCCTGCGGGTAGATGTGTCTTTGCCGTGGTCACTATTGAACTCAGTGGCGACGGTAAAGACATGTCTATGGCACTAAATCGTGAGATGTGCCGCTCCATGGTGGAAGTTTTCCTTTTCCTTTTCCTATAGGCCTAGAACCTCGTGCAATTTAAGGATTTTGTGCCTTAAACCCCACAATACAACCCACAACCCTCAGCACTATCTATAAACATATATATTTCAGGTCTGTGAGACCTGGGATGAACTCCGTGAGGCATCTTTCTAATGGGTACTATATCTCTGTTGAGAATCAAAACATTATTGGTGATTATACGCTTGTCTATAATACTGCAGTAGAAGTCCCACGAAACATCCGACAGACTTTAAATTTGGTGAATATTAGTTACATGGATTTAGTTGTATAAATATTTGGGGTGTAGAGGGTTTGGGGATATGTAAACAAAAATATTCCATATTTTATGATGTATGGCATTTCTTTTAAATGCATTTTAAGATCGTTTCTCTACATTCGGCCCAATAAAATTCAATATTTTTAAAAATTCCATATTTTATGATGTAGGGAATTTCTTTCCAGTGCTTAAAGATCGTGTCACTACATTCGGCACAAAAAAATATACTTTATTACAATGATTAAAAACATGTTTTCTGTTCTAAAAGATTTTCGATATGCTATGTATTTTGCGTAGTAACTGCTGGAATGTGTACTTTCTGTAGTATAATGCTCCTTTCCAGTGGCCGAGACGTTCTGCTCTTGAAGTTGGTAGACGGGATATTCCGAATTTGATACCTGGTCACGCTCGTCAGCCTAGCCGTTCAGAGTTTTACGTGCTTTTCTTCGAAACTCGAATAATTACGGGCTAGTAACCTTTAAAAAGATTACCATGGAAGGCATTCCACTCAGGCGTACTACCTACATGTAGTAATCGACCTAAACCCTTACACCTGAGACCCACCAGCGGTCAAGCGGTTCTGCGCTCAAAGTTGGTAGATGGAAAGCGCTGGGTTGGATCCCAGGTCGTGCTCATTGATCTAGTCTTTTGAGTTTTCCGTGGTTTTCTCCGAAACTCGTGTAACTACGGACTAGGACCTCTTAGAAAGACCTCCAAGGAAGGAATTCCACATATATGCTTAGAACCCTAGTATATTCAATCGGCCTTAAATTCTACTACCTACCCACCTACCCTTACACCACAACCCCTGTAATATTATACCCATATTGGAAATAAAAGAAGCGAATATTCATACATAAATCTATCTCATTATTGACCATGTTAGTCTTTTAATATAGAATGACGAACAAATAAATATGAATTGCTCATTAATGAGTAATACTGATGGTACGTTGAACACGTCTCGCCCCCTCCTTCCAAATGGCTCCATTCAGATAATAATCGAGGGTCATGAAATTCCACTTGTCCAGTTGTCTATAGAAAAAATATCGTTGAACTATTTTGTACCTGAAAGAAAATAGCTGCAAATAGTGTATTTGAAAATAAAAATTTATTTTAATATTGGAAGTGGTTGATCCAGCTGAAAATTACTCTCATTCAGCTGCCCTTACACAAAATGCATATTTATAGAAAATGACTTTTCACGAAACTTCGTTCTATAAAAAGGATCCTTAAATAAATAAATAAAATAAAATAAATAAATAAATAAATAAATTATATATATATATATATAATATATATATAAAAAAGTCTGTTGGAGAGGAGAGATTAATGCATGTTGTCTACGCGACAGAAGACGTCCATTTTGGGTTCTCTCTAAACGAGTCTTAGTATGCATTTACGCTAGTTTCACAGAAAACAACGGAAAACTCCAAACGGCTTGATCGACGAGTGTGACCTGGGATTAATGAAACCCGGACCATCTCCCCCCCTCCCCCGATACCTGCTTCGCGGTCAGTGGTGGAGCGATTTAATGAAGTATAATAAATTTGTTAATAATGTGATATGCGTTAATATATAGTGACTACTAAAATCCAACTGGTTTACTCGATATTTTTTTTCCTTAAAAATATTTTGTTTTTATTACTATTAAAAACCTGAATTGTTCCCTAAAAGGGTGCAAAAGAGTTGGCATTTTTAAATTTTTTTTTTTTTTTTTTTTTTTTTTTAAACAACAGTTTTAAACAACTTTCTATTACTCTGTTTTTCGAATAATTACTGTGTTTGCTTTGCAATCCAAGAATATACTTCATGATTCAATTTGCTTTACAGGAGTTTCAACAAATTTAAATGAGTGAATTATTCAGTAAATAAACAAAAAGAAAATAGGGTGGCTAAGTATTTCTCTCCAAGTTTACACATTTGGTCAGTGGACCGCAGTGTGTCCGAACTCTTTTATTTGACCTTATTATATGTATACGTACATACATACATACATACTATATATATATATATATATATATATATATATATATATGTAAACACGTGTTACAGTTAAAGTAATAAATACGGTTATTATTAATAATAACCGCCTCTTTTGGTGAATGTGATTAAATAATGGACATTACTAACACTAACCTGTTATTATTAATAATTACCAAGGAAGTTTGTTCAGTGTGATTAATTAGTCATACCTTAGTAATGGAAATCTCTAGCTGAACGCGCTGAACATTATTACATTGAACAAACTTCTTTGGTAATTATTAATAATAACTGATCAGTGTGATAAATTCTCAAAAATTATTCACTTCAACCAAACTTCATTCATTGTTAATTATTAATAATAACCGGTCAATGTGATAAATTGTCATAAATTATTCACTTTAACCGGCTTATTTGGTTATTATTAACAACCGAACGAGCATACTGGGCAACTGCCCTTTCCCCCCCATACTGAAGTGGGACTCCAAATAAAATAAAAGATAAAACCTACTTCAATTATATTTTTTGGTTTTAACTTTAAGAGACTAAGTGTAAAGAGCTCCCAAAGATGCGTTTGCCCCATGCTCCTCTTAGGTTAAATCGAGTGCCCTGGTTTTAGCAGCATTAAAATTCTTTCCCTAGTGGTTTTTTCTTAACTATCAATCTTCAAGATTAAGAAAAAAAAAATCAATGGTCTAATTAAGTACGTAGTCCACTCTAGGGTGTAAACATACATTTATTTAAAAAACAAAATAAATAAATTCCACAAACTAAAAAAGAACAAAAAAAAGGCAGAAATATTTAGTGCTGCCATCTATTGTATATAATAAAAGACAATTGAGCAATAAAAAATTCTATGATTCGTATGATCATTTTTACTTTCCGAACGTGCATATGCGAAAAAGTATTGTAATCATGACAAGCTGAAAGTTGGTACGTATATTATAGGTCCCCGTCACATGAACTGTATAGATTTTGGTGAATCTGGCATTTATAGTTTTTTTTATTATTACAGGGGCATTTTTTTTTTTTAAACCATTATGGCCTATGGGCTCAAAATATTTAAAGTAGGATAGCGGTTAAACGCTTTATTCAAATAAGCTGAAAATTTATTTTCATATTACAGATTACTGTCACACGAACTGTATGAATTTTGGAGAATCTAGCACTAATAGTTTTTTTTAGAGAGACACAACAAATTTTTCTTTATCATTATGGCTTATCGACTAAATTATTTAAAGTGCGATAGCGTCTAAATGCCTTATCCGATTGAGCTGGAAATTTATATACATATTATAGGCCTAAATCTAGTTTTGTCATAACTAAAGTTCTCAAACAATATGGCTTTAAAACAATTTTCTCACCTACAAACAAATTAGCCCTTTCTCTATTAAAAGACCCTATTGATATACACAACTCTCTATAAATATAGTAGTCCTGGTCAATGTGGAGAATCATATATTGGTCAAACAAACCGCAAACTCAAGCTTCATCTTAAAGAACACATGGATTATATTCAGAAACGAAAAATAAAGAAATCGGCTATTGCTAAACATTGTTGGGAGAATAACCATACTTTTACCTTTAATTCAGTTAAAATAATCTGTCGGCCGAAATACTTACATGAACTCGATATTCTAGAAGCTTTCTATTTCTATAAAAATCTTTAAAATGTCATTAATTGTGATTTTGCTGTCTCCCTTCTCTCTGATGGTTAGAAATATTACATAAAATCCACATATTCTTGATTTTCCTCTACTATTTATACGTAGCTTTCTATATCGCTATTTCCTATTGACTAACACCTCCATTTTCTTAAATTCTTATTGGCTGCTATTCCAACTCTAGAATCCTCTCTTCTCTATTTACATATAGGAGCAAGAATCCGTCTTGTCATTTTCCACTGACGACGGTACGCTTAACGCTACTGAAACGGCAGTTTGCTTATTTAATATTTTTTACATTGGCGTTTCTAACGTTGTTTAAATATACTCTATAACAAAAAATGTGACGCACCAAGAAGGAGTGGGGACAAAAATTGGTAGATGTGATGTACATGTGGAGAAAAACAATTGATTACAGTTTCAGAAAATTTGAATAATTTAATCAAGAGAAAGGGCCTCACAAAGTAAACGAGTCAATAACGTGTTGGTCCCCTTCTTGGTAGTAATTGATAGAGTTGGCAGATGTGCTCCTGTGAAGTATCGTGCCAAATTCTGTCCAATTGTTGCGTTAGTTTGGTAAAATCCCGAGCTGGTTGTAGGACCCTTTTTATGATGCTCCAAACGTCCGCAGTGGAAGAGAGATCCGGGGACTGAGCTCAACCCCACTGAGTCGCCTATTAAGGCTATTTGAAGTCACTGAAGTACCAGTTGCACGTAGGATCGACGATAATGATGAATTGGTGCTTGATTCCATCAAAATCTGTATGTATGTCAATTTGTGTCCAGTTTGCATTACTCCTTCTTGCTGCGTCACTTTTTTGTTACAGAGTGTATTAATTCTGTATCCTAAAAATGTAGACGATTTGAAAACGTACACACAGAAAAACAGATTTCATAAGCACTTTTCAATATTGTTGGAAAGTGCTAACTGCTAACTGGAAGAAACTAGTTGGCATAGATAAGCTCTGTTTAATTCCACATCATATATTTGTTTCCACAAAATTCTACTACAGGTCATAATTTACTCAATGACGACAAGAGTAGTCAAGTTTTACAGGTGGCTATTCATGCCGAGGACTTACAGTCGGCAGCAGAAGTATCCGAGCACTAGCAAAAATTTCTAGATAAAAAGTACACTTAATACTGTTTTGTTAAATAAATCCTTGTCGAATCATGTTCTCAGACTGACTAAGATCATGATTCGAGATGGGTTTATTTAACAAAACAGTATTAAGTGCACTTTTTTTATATAAGAATTTTTGCTAGTGCTCGGATATTAAGAACAGGATTCGACAAGTATTTATTTAACAAAACAGCATTAAGTGTACTTTTTTTATATAGGAATTTTTGCTAGTGCTCGGATACTTTTGCTGCCGACTGTAAATGACTCCCACACTAGGTTGTCCCCTGTTTCGATTTTACTTTTTACAAATTTGCTGTGTAATTTTAAAGGTATCTGTTTTATAGTTTTCATGCAGTTTCACATTTCTATGCATAATAAGCCCCATAATGTATGTTTATGCGAAGGTTGGTTGGTTGGTTGGGTTTTACGTCGCACTAGTGCTGCGCAGATGGGCAATTGGCGACGGTCTGGGACACACCCCTAGAGGTGGTCCGGAGACATGCCATCACAATTTTGATCCTCCACGGAAGGGATGGCTCTCCCGCTTCGGTGACCCCCAGAGGTATAATTTTTGATGGGAACATGGAGGACATTGCGACTACGACAGATTTTACGTGCACCAGCCACCATTAGTGTACACGACGGTCTTTGGCCGGCTCGAGTACCGAACCCGCAATCTTCCATTTACGAGGCCGGCGCTCTACTGACTGGGCTACCGCGGCCCTATGTTTATGCGAAATTTTCCTATTATGCTATGTTACGAAAATCTTAAATTTCGATTAACTTACGAAGTTTTCAAAGTAGAGTATTGAAACTCGGTAGGTTTCTGACCAGTATTATAAAATAATGGATTAAAACTAGGCTGAATGCTCTGCAGTATTCATTTTTGAGTTAATGTCTACAAAGTCTTACAAACTAACCAACAAACAGACTGAACTATAAGGGCGAATGTCACGTCGATTTTGGGATTTTCGGATTTCTTACAACTCAGAACGCGCAAAAACGTCAAACTAGTTCAGGTTAAAAAAAATCACGAATACCAAAGTTTTACTGCCTAGTATGATGTCATTTTTGAGTGCTCTATCCCAACCACTGTCAGTGTCATTCGAGCAGTGGATCAGTCGGTCGACGAGAGAGAAGAAGCAGGAAAAGAGAAAGAGGTCGTCGAACTCCATTCCCTTATCGGCTCGGTTGCACGATAACAGAGTAAAAATCAATTTTTGACGCAACACTCCAGTAGCAAATGATTAGACTTAAAATGTCGATGGGCAGAAAAATGAATGGAACACTTTTAATAGGATTCACACTTTTTAGAGACAAATAACATGATTATAGTTTCTTTATTATGTCAAAGGTGATACAAGTACGTGGTATGCGGGATAGAACCAGATTGTTGGGTTTGTCACTCTAGGTCGTTTTAAAGTGGATTCCGGACAATAGTGGACATCCATGCCTCAACCGGAATTTCGAATCCGGCAATTGAGAATTGTAGGACAGAACGCTAAATATTTCGTCACCAGATGGGTTTTACAGTGTACTTCTGAGATCAATATTTAAGAAATTAAAGCCAAGGTCAAGATTTTACGATCCTCTTGTACATGAGGTTGGAAGAACATTTAGAAATTAGTATGTTGTGGCCATCACACGATTTACTTCTACATTTTTCCTACACAAATTCACTTAGTAAAAATAATTTATTAAAATTATGTTCCCTGATGAATTATTTTCATTTCTAGAGAAGTATAACACTAAATATCCAAAGAAAGTCGAATTTATTCTCTATATGGCATCTTAAAAAATGCTTTATTTATTAATTTATTTTTTGTTAAAGAGGAAAAAAAATCAATAACTTTATTTTAAATCATAACAGGTTGGTGGTTCAACCATTCGTTTTAAAAATGTTATTGAGGATACTCATGATGAAAATTTACTCCCCTCTGGAAGGAGCAGAGGTTACTTACATATACATTTTTTTTTTTTTTTTTCTTTTTTTGCCATTTGACTATTATTGTTATATATAATTATTTTTAATTTCATAAAGGTTCATAAAAAATAATCCTCTTTATGCACATTTATACGAAATTTTGTCCTATACAGCCATGTCAAAAATTTAGAAAAGGTGGGATGGGAACGCCACCTGTTGGACGATTTTCACCAAAAGTTGATAGGAACTAAGTTATACAAAGGGGCAACTACATACCAAATTTTACGAAATTTTGTACAGTAGTTCCCAAGATATAGTTGCCATAAAATTTTGTCACACCCACAGAGAGACAGATAGACATTTTCTAAAAATGGTCAAATCGTGTTCTACACCTCTCAAAACGTGTAAATCCATCGAAAAACCGCGGTCGAAAATTTTTACGAAAGCAATACTGAATCAATATTTCTATTGAATATAGAAGAAAGTAAAAATCACAATTTATTTTGGTATTCTATAAATATAAGAAATAGATCAATCACATCACTATGCTCGAGACAAAATTTTAAACAACATTAAAAAAAAAAAAAAAAAAAAAAAAAAAATTCTATGTACTTTAAATGAAGGCCACTCAAAAAGATTTAAACTATGTTCTGGCCATCACAAAGTATTCTTCTATATCATTCAATATAAAAGTGACACTTACAGTTTAATATGTCCAAAAGTTTAATAAAGCTTCTCACTATAAAAATTTTACATATGGAATTTAGGAGCGATTTTAATCAACAGATGTTGACCTACAGCCATGCGAAAAGAATCAGAATGTGACTAATAGCAGCGCCACCTGTCAGTTGATATAAACCCAATTTAAATCAGCGGTAATTTTCTTATTGGTTATCGCACATATCAAGTTTGGTTCATTTATATGCCACATAAGTTGAAATGTAATCTTTCTATTTACGAGGTAAATTGCAGCACCTCAGTGCCACTTGTCATTCGTTCTGCTCTCAAATTGAATCAGCATAGTGTTTCATAATGACCCTCTCATATACCAAGTTTTGTGCAATTATATACAACAGAATCTCAGGTAAAGGCTTCCTTTTTACGGAAAAATATGAAACATAGCAGCGCCACCTATCAGCCGATATGAACCTAAATTGAATAAATATAATGTTTCATAATGATCCTCTCACTTATCACGTTTTGTTCGATTATAATACACAATAGATCCTGAGATATAATCTTCCTTTAAACGGAAGAAATCGCAATATAATAGCGCCAACTGTTGAGTGATTTACACCAACAGTTGTTCAGCACTAATTTATATCAAGGTGCAACTACATATAAAGTATATGTAATTCTGTGTAGTAGTTCTTGAGATACGGTTGGAACAAAATTTTTATCATACACACTGTTAAAAATGGTTTCTTAAAAATGAGCTAAATTGTCTCAAAATAGCTCCGAAACAATATAATACTTAAATTTGAAAACCCATGTACTCATCTTTGAGTATATTGACATGTGATACATGGGGATATTTGGATTCTTATTGGTCAACCCCATTTTTGAGCATGTCAATATACTCAAAAATGAGTACATGGTTTCTCAAATTTAAGTATATATTGTTTCGGAGCTATTTTGAGACAATTTAGCTCATTTTTAAGAATCCATTTTTAACAGTGCACAAATACACATTTTCTAACAATGATCAAAACGAGTTCTTTGCTTCTTAAAACGTGTAAACTCCTCGAAAACCGAAAGTCGAACATTTTTACGAATCCAATATTTTCTTCTATTGAATATAGAAGAAAGTGTTCTCACTATCGATTAATTAAACATTAGTATTATTGAAATTTGATTAACTTTTAAATGTGTAAATAAACAAAAAAGGAAACACAAAATTTGAAAATTGACTTTTTAAGGCAAATGATTTTGGAAATATTCAGTGAAGGGAGAGAAGGAACAGATAGGGTTTCATATTTAAATTAGATTGCAACCTAACTGGCTTTTTCAATAAGGCGTTTCCTTCCTTGTTAATAAACACAATACAACTAAGTAAGGAAAACAAATTGTTTTTTGATGCATTCATCACAGTGTGTTATTGAATATCATAATAAACCAACTTTTACTTAAACAACATATCAGTTTAATGCACAAAGAAAAACTATTATGTACCCATCATATAAACCTTGTACCCATCACAAAACGTTCTTCTATATCATTCTACATAACAGAGTGCACTTATCACCAGCCACAAAAATTTAATCTATATAGCTTCTCACTGTAAGGATTTCAAGTAGGAAGTTTGGTGATATTTAACCAATAAATACTTAGCTATAGACATATGAAAATTGCAGAAGGCGAATAACAGTAGAGATAGCTGTCTGCCGTTGTACATCTAAACTAAGTCAGCATTCTTTGTGGCAATCAGAGCCCGATCAAGCCAAACGTGGACCACTCTTTGGAAGGGAAACAACAACAACAACAACAACAAAAAAAAAAATCTATTATTTCACTCAAAAAAGCATATTTCAGTAAAATATTCCTTTTTTAAAACTTTTTTATTTCGTTTTCAGTTGCAAAATTTTCACAGAGTGTTTTCAAACACATTTTTTATATATTTTTATTTATATATATATTTTTTTTTCAAACATAAAAAAAAATTTCAGGCCCTTGTCAAGGGCCCCTGAGCCGCAACCGTGCGTTAATCAGGCCCTGATGGCAATAGCCATTTCACAAATTCTGCGTATTAGTTCCCGATATAGAGCTGCCACAAAACTTTTGTCACATAGATAGATATTATTCGAAAAATGATCAAAACATGTTCAAAACCTTTCAAAACATGTAAGACAAATATCGGAAGTCGAAATTTTTTAAAAATCCAAATATGTTCTATGAATTTAGAATTATTACTTTTATTTGGTTTCTTTTAGAGAGGTATAATGAAACAGTATAAAATCAATATTAATATATGATGACTAAGGAACAGTACATTTTTCCTAAAAGATATCTTTCTTCAGAACACTTTCTACACAACTTTTCCTTCCATCGTTTACAAACATGCATAATTATTTTAATAAAATAATCCTACTAAGGAAATGAAAACATCTTTGCCTTGAACTCATGATCAGCGACAAAGCTGTAGCTAGAAATTTTTTTCGGAGAGGATTCAAACTATAGTACATAATGTTAAGTGTTAAAAAAATGTAGCATAACTTAAAATTTTCGACAAATTTGTAAATTTTGAAAAAGCGGCTTTGGTGTCTGCTACCTTGAAAACAGACCAAGCTTTAAAAATTTGTTTGTATAGTCGATTGGAAATCTAATCGTTTTTACATTTAAATTTTTTATTTATTTACAAAATTAATGTTTTTCAAATTTCGGTAACTTGAAAAATTTTGTAACCCCCTCAGCATCTGTAAACTTTATAAATATACTGCTTGTAAGGAGGGTTGTGGAAGTTTATGATGCACCTTGAGCTCCAAACTATGTCAATCAGACTTCGTTCTAGGCCTAGGCCTTTAGATCTTAGGTTAAATTCAGACGCTATTTATGTCTATATGCGTACATGCGATTTCGTGTAATAAATTCGTCAGGAATAAATTAACTCGGTTACACTTTTTAAAGAAAGAAAACATAGAAAATTCGAACACACCAAATTCTGGTATAAAAGAGGGATTTCGTAGTAAAAATTGCACCTACCTTGGGTGAATATCTTGCTACAGCAGTAGTCATAATCCATGTATTGCACATTCGAATCCCACAACCGTTAGTGTGTATCTGGTACCTGCTGCCTAGAAATGCGAAGAAATGCAAGCAAGAGTTCAGTGACCGGCCTCGGGGAAGGAAAGGGGTCAGGGTTCAAGACGTAGAGAAAGGGGAGAACCCAAACAACACCCCGTCTGGGTCTCAGACACAACTCTCGCAAAAGCGGGAAGTCGACGTTGGCGAGCGGATGCCAGAAGCGGGGTTTTTAATAAACGAAACTTGCAGCGAAAGGAAGCGGACACACCCTAGCACTAGACCCTGGCCACTTTTGCTTTACCCATCCGAAATCTCAAATTCACAAAAAAGGCTTTAAAAAAAATAACTTTCACCGGAATTTCTGGAAATTTAAAGATTTTATATATCTTTAGTTTTCAAACTATTTTTCCTCACTTCTCCTTATTGTTACATATGTTGCGTAAGGAGAGTATTTTTTTATCAAGAACAAGATCCACGTTTGGAGATTTTGATATAACTAATATATCGTCAATTCATTTTTTAAATATATATATATACATAAATGATAGTTATCGTAATAAAATTTAACCTTAAAATTTAGCATATATATTTAATGGTATGTATGAATACAAAGGCATAGCCAGGAGGCAGAGGGACGGCAGGGGGGACTATGGGGTCAAGAACCCTTACAGATATACTTCGAAATAATAATAATGATAATGATAATAATAAAAATAAAAATCTTTTTCGACAATTAAAACAAACTAGTACTACTCTACCACCCGTTTGAACAGCAGCGCCGACTTTGAAAATTTTCTGGGGGGGCTCGAACCAAGGCCGTAGCCAGGATGTTTTTTTTTTTTTTTTTGGGGGGGGGGGATCATATTTCTAATACAAGGTCATCAAATTTGGTATAATAATGCACCCATGCTTATGCACACACAAACAACGGCCTGATTAACACAGGGGCACGTGCCAGAGGCGTCCTGAGTAGCAAAGGGCCCCAAAACTGGTCCTGAAAATGCCATCATAATTTTTGCCATTTAGTTTATGTAAATCGAATTTATAAAACAAAATTAAGAGTAGCAGGGAGGTCGCTGGGATAATACGGCCATCAGTCACTTCAGTTTGAAAACAATATTGTGATTATGTTAAGTTAAAATTGGAGGGGAAAGACAGAATCTCGAAATAATTTCTGCTATATCTTCTCTTTAAGTTTTAAAAACAATATTTGTTCTTACTCTTCATTTTTACTTAAAATGTTAAAATTTCATAAACTATCATTAATTAAATTTTGATAGAATGGAGTAGAAGGCTGACATTTTACCAACTACGTGAAAAATACCAGAATCGGGAATCGAACCCGGGCCGTTCCGCTTAACGCGCGGATGCTCTAACCACTGAACTACCCTGGCTGATAAACAGTTCGGCACTTCTCACATAATTTATGTTGGCAAGGTCACCGAGTCTGCATTAGAGCAGCTATATCAAGTGACAAATTTGAACATGGCACAGCTCCAATAGGCCATAAAATTTAATTTTATGAGTGACACACCAGATTATCAAGGTTTATTTTCCTAAAATAAAAAGTTTCATAAAAAAAAGGGGGAGGGAGGAAAATATTATATACTTCTTATTGTTTATAAATTCATGACTTACATCCAAAATAGTTCATTTTTATTTAAAAATGCCAAGGGAAAAAAGAAGCAACCAAATAAATAAAATGCAAATATAAATAATTTTTTAAAAAAAAGGGCGAATTAAACATCTCAGAAACCTTTATAAAAATTATTTTCACTTAAACTTAGGGAAGAGAGTAGCATCAAGCGTATAATATATTAATAAAATAAAATAAAAATAAAAAATGTAATAACAATATGGCAGTAACTTTTGTGAAAATAGTTATATTACTTTGCATCGATGTTTCTGAAAACTTTTGCTCCTCATGCACAAACCATAAGTGATTGGGATTCCCATAGCACAGCAAAGGGAATCATCTTCCTCTGATCTCCGCCCCCCCGCGCCCCATACAGAGACTTTCAGCCTTTCTTGTTTTTTTTTTTTAGTCAATTTATATCTATTTTGAATTGCAACAACCTTACTTTACAGCTATGATTTTGGTAAAAAACTAAATAGAAATAGAGGAAAGATTTTCTTGTTTAATAGTGAATCAGTATTCAAAATTTCTGGGGGGGCTGAGCCCCTACTGAAAATTTTCTGGGGGGGCTCGAGCCCTCGAGCCCCCACATAGTCGGCGCCACTGCGTTTGAATCTTGTAGCTGAATTCATAAAACATTTAAGGTCTTACACTACCTATCTTCGTCGACAGCTCAAGCAAGTGATGCTTGTACTTTTAGATAACTGTTTCGGCAGCATTACCAGTACACATCTTGCAATCGCTTTTTAACTAACTTCCCGACTAGCTGGACATTTGAAACTTTCAGGATAGCTCAGAACACGGTGACAATACATTTTTTAACAGTTTTAGTCAACTGTTATATTTTAATCAAGTTATTAGTCAAGTTATATTTTAATATATGAAATAAAACTATTTATTTGTTAGATCTAAACAATTTTTACTTTCTTCTATATTCAATAGAAGAAAGTATTGGATTCGTAAAAATTTTCGACCTGTGTTTTGATGGATTTACACGTTTTGAGAGCTATAGAACGCGATTTGACCATTTTTAGAAAATGTCTATCTGTCTGTGTGCGTGTGACAAAAGTTTGTGGCAACTGTATCTCAGGAACTACTGCACTGAATTTCATACAAATTGGTATATAGTTACACCTTGACATAAATTAGTACCTATCAACTTTTGGTAAAAATTATTTTACAGGTTACGTTGCCATCCCGCTTTTTCTAAATTTTTAACATCGTGGTATAGAACAAAATTTTGTATAAATGTGTACAAAGAGAATTATTTTTTAATAACCGTTATGAAATTTACAAGACATATTTATAATAGAGATAGTCAACTGGGATTTTTTTTTTTTTTTTTTTTTTTGTATATGTAGGAGCATCGCCTCCCCTCTCGAGGGGAATAAATTTTCATGATGGGTGTCTTTCAAAAGAATGGTATCTTCCAAAGGTGTCTTCCAAAGGTGTCTTCCAATACCTTTAAAATGAATGGTTGAAACATCGATCTGCGATAATTTAAAATAAAGTTATCAATTTTTTTTTCATAAAAAAAAAAAAAAAAAAAAAAAAAAAAAAAAGAAAAGAAAAGAAAAGAAATGTAATATCTAGAATAAAATGAACTTTTTTTTGGATATTTAGTATTATACTACTTCTTTAATATGGAAATTGTACTGCATTATCATGGAAGATAATTTTATTAAATAATGATTTTAATAAATTATTTTTTACTGAGTGAATTTGCATGGGAAAATATAGAAGAAAGTCATGTGGTGGCCACAACATTCTAGTTTAATAAAAATATGTATTCTGCATTGGGTTAATTCCACCTTTATATGGAATCACTGCTTTAATGCGCATTGGCTTGATATTACTATACTGTTTTTTCATAAATCTCAGAAATTTCACTGTTCCAAATATCTTAAATAATTTTTCTAGTTCTTGCAGAGTTGTAGGCTGCAAATTTCGAATTCTCCTCCCTCATCAAGTGCCTTTTTTTAGACTAAACATTTCCGAGCGGATTTAGGTTAGGACTATTTCCAGGTCTAATAAAGAAGAAATTTTCAAATATTCTTTGTGGTATTTAACTTAGAGTAAAAAAAGATATGAGTATTTACAGAATTGTAGGTGCTCATGGAAATGGATAGGTAATTTTAATAATTTGAACCAAATAAACGTACCACAGACGCCGTATAGTAAGATGCACTATCATCTTGAAATGCTGTTTTCGGAAAAGTCTTAAATACCTCCAAAATAGTCACCCAGGTGCCATTTTTATAATGGCCGTGTTTTATTTTGAGTTAATTGATCCCTTTAACATGAAAATTTGCTTGACTTCTTGAAAAGTTATGCATCTCCGTACTATAATGTACGGAGAATGTGCCACTGTTCTAATAGTGTAATTTTTATTAAGTCGGCCATATTTTTGTTATGCTACTAGTTTTTTTATCCGCTGGAAATAAATTAAACTTCACTTATCAGAGAAAGCGAGTTCAGCCCAATAATTAACTGCTAATCATTTTAAATTTTTGGTCAGCTGAAGTCTTGTTAGGACTGAGGACTATTGGTCTTAATCTACGGATTTTTACGATACCAGTTTTACGATAGTTGGACAGTTATCGAAATGAAAAATTTATCGAAAATATAATTTAGTAATTTGAAAGCGATGTTATAATTTGAAAATAATAATAATAATAATAACAATATAAAAAAAATATATAAATAAATAAATAAATAATAGTCCTCAGAAATAAACTAAATTCTGCTTTTGCCAAAATTTCATCAAAATCTTTTTACTTTCTTCTATATGTAATATAGAGAAAGTATTGGATTCGTAAAAATTTTCGACCTCGGGTTTTTGATGGATTTACACGTTTTGAGAGCTGTAGAACACGATTTCACCCTTTTTAGAAAATGTCTGTCTGTCTGTCTGTCAGTCTGTCTGTGTGTGTGTGTGTGTGACAAAATTTTGTGGCAACTGTATCTCAGGAACTACTGCACAGAATTTCATACAAATTAGTATGTAGTTGCACCTTGACATAAATTAGTGCCTATCAACTTTTGGTAAAAATTGTCTTACAGGTTGCGTTGCCATCCCGCTTTTTCTAAATTTTTAACATGGTGATATAGGCCAAAATTTTGTATAAATGTGCATAAAGAGAATTATTTTTTAGTAATCATTATGAAATTTACAAGAATTATTTATAATAGAGGTAGTCAACTGGGGAAAAAATTTTGTATGCGTAGGAGCCCTCGAGGGGGGGGAAGTCCCCCCTCGAGGGGAGTAAATTTTCAAGATGGGTATCTTTCGAAAGGTCTCGTCAATACCTTTAAAACGAATGGTTGAACTATAAATCTGTGATAATTTAAAACAAAGTTATCGATTTTTTTTACTTTTAACAAAAAGTAACTTATAAAAAAATCGTAATTTTTATTATTATTATTATTTTTTTTTTAAACGAAATTTAACCAGATTCGGTATTCAGTTGGCCCCTGACATAAACTGGGGCTGATTAGATTTGGGGATCAATCACTCAACAGGTGGTGCTGTGATCGTATTTTTTCTAAATTTTGAACATGACAGTATAGGACAAAATTTCGTATAAATGTACATAATGGGAGTTATTCTTAACCTGTGATTGTGAAATTAATATGAATTATTGATAATAGTAGTAGTTAATTAGGAAAAAAATCTCGGTCATCGCTTCCCCCCCCCCAGGGGAAAGTACCCCCCGGGGGGGGGTAAATTTTCAAGATGGGTATCTTTCGAAAGGTCTCGTCAATATCTTTAAAACGAATGGTTGAACTATAAATATGTGATAATTTAAAATAAAGTTATCGATTTTTTTTTTTTTTTTAACGAAAAAAAACTTTGAAAAAAAAAATCGTTTTTTTTTTTTTTTTTTTTTTTTTTTTTTTTTTAAATATTGTTACTGCGTGAATTTGTATGGGGAAAATATAGAAGAAAGTCTTGTGGTGGCCACAGCATACTAATTTTTTTTTTTTTTTTTTTCTTCTTCTTTTTTTATAGAAAAAGGAAAGAAAATTAATAATAATCAGTTTTGAAACGGGAGAGTGTCGAAAAAGTTTTTTTTTTTTTTTTTTTTTTTAAATAATTTTGAATTATGAAATGAAAAGCGAGCGTGCAAAAGGAACTAAAAAATTAAGTAAGATTTATAAATGGACAATATTTAAGTTCGCGGACTCAGCTCAATGACATAATAAGAAAAAATGACGACATTAGTCTAATGAGGGTATTATTATTATTATTATTATTATTTTGAAAGAAAAAGAAAATTAATAATAATCAATTTCGAAACAAACATAATCGAAAAAGTTTATTTTCATAATTGTGATTTAGGAAACAAAAAGCGCGCGTGCAAAATGAAATAATTAAAAAAAAAAAACAAGCAAGATAATTAAGTTTGAGTTTGAGTTGGTAATTTAAGGATGCCATAGTAACTTTTTTTTTTTTTTTAATTCTTGTCCTTAATAACGGCTTTTTTGCAGATCTTCTGGTTTTTAACCTGCTTTGTTTAATTGTTTACGGACTATTTTTTAAGAAGTTATTTTGCTATACACTTTTTTTTAAAATCTTTTCCAAGTTCGGAACATGATTTCGATTTTTAAACATTTGCCTTTTAACTTGCGTTCATCTCGCTTGGATGAGCAACGTGGCCGCCTAAGCCAATTTTCCAGTTTAAACAGCCACAAAGTTTTATATCTTTCTAAAAACCATCTCACCAACCTTTCGTTAACATGTAATCATTTTGTCATCTCACGCATTAAAATATTTTTTTATTTTCACTCTAAAATTAATACTTTTTGTGGCATCGTTAACTGCCTTATTCTTACCATTTTTGAAATACTTTCTAAAACTACAAATTTCCTGCCAATTGCGTTTTGTTTTTAACACTGTGCTCAATGCTAAAATGTACGTGGAGGACAGAGTAATAAAATCTATTTGAAAATTTGCTTTTTAAATGATAAAATTGGCGGTTGTAGAAAGTAAAAAGAAAAATATCTTTATGCTCTTTTAAAAATATGCGTCTTTTTTTTTGGTCCCTTAGTGTATGTGTAGTATAACATGTTCTTTACATACATGAAATTCAAAGAGAATTTATCAAGTATTTAGATATCCAACAAAACGACTAAATTTGAACGTTGCACATTACAGCAGAGCCTGGGTTATCCGAGCCCCGATTAACTGAATTCCGGGTTAACCGAGGTAGTCCCGAAAAGGCCACGTGCGGAGGAAGCGTGGCTTTTGTCAACTGGAGTAGATAACGTTGACAAATTTTATTATATCACTGTATCTTATAATTTATATATACACTCTATAACAAAAAAAAAAAAAAAAAAAAAAAATATATATATATATATATATATACGCCGCACCAAGAAGGAGTTATCCGAATGGAACAAAATTTGGTAGATGTGATGTGCATGTGGAGAAAAACAATTTATTACAGTTTCAGAAAATTTGAATGATGTAATCAAGAGAAAGGGTCTCACAAAGTAAACAAGTCAATAAAGCGTTGGTCTACTTCTGACCCTTATGTACGAATTTCTTTGGTTTGGTATTAATTGATAGAGTTGGCAGATGTGCTCCTGTGAAGTATCGTGCTAAATTCTGTCCAATTGGTGCGTTAGATTGGAAAATCCCGAGCTGGTTGAAGGACCCTTTTTATAATGCTCCGAACGTCCTCAGTGGAAGAGAGATCCGGGGACTGAGCTCAACCCCATTTCACTGAGCCGCCTATTAAGGGTCTTTGAAGTCACTGAAGTACCAGTTGCACGTAGGATCGATGATAATGATGAATTGCAGCTTTGAGTACCGCTTTGCGATTGACTGGTTCCCACTTTCTGTCCTCTCTTTAGGCCGACCCCTTCCTCCCTGACGCTGTGTTCGGCCATGGTTCCCCCATTTCTGTCAATATCATCTAATAATGGTACCGCTCCTAGCCAATTGTAAAAAACATTCACAGATTAGACCAACCGGCTTCTTTGAGCCCAACTACACACCACACTCAAATGCTGACATCTGCACGTGTTGTTTGTGCACCTGTATGCGAGGTATAGTTACTGTCTTTCTGAGTAGACGGAATAAAATTTTCGAAGAATTTATGACCTGGAATCAAAATTTCTCATTTTTAATATTCTATAATTGGCATGCTCATTCGATGGCAGCCAAACTTTAAAATTTTGCATTTTCCGTCGAAACCTGTATGTATGTCAATTTGTGTCCAGTTTGCATTACTCCTTCTGGTTGCATCCTTTTTTGTTATAGAATATATATGTATTGTATTGCATTGTTAACTGACTATATTTAAATATATAGTATCTGTATTATTTTACTTCACTGCTTTAAGTTTTCATCAATTTTAAACTTTGCCATATGTTTCCCTTACGATTTACAACAGAGTACGCGTTGTCCGAGTTTCCGATTATCCAAGATAACCTCGGTTCACATTCCCGTGGATAAGTGAGGCTGTACTGTATTTTATCATATAGGTGTATATATACATGAAACTATTTCGTTTAATAACAGAACAAATGAAACTGTTTATTAATATGCTAGCGACTGAATAAAGGGTTAAATAAAATTCCTTTAACGTCATTTTCCTATTCTCAATTTTCTCCTTCTAAATTTAGTTCTTGTAAAGTGAGGCTTCTTTTATTCAAATTTCGCTTTTGAGAAGATTTTGTGAAATACGTATAGCTATCAGTATAACCACTGTTTTTGTTCTTTTTGTTAGTTCAATCTTTCATTTAAATATACATATAATTAATTATGTGACATTGAAATTTCTAGCCGTTTGCCCCCACCCCCTCCCCTCAAACACACACACCCCAACCATCACTCTCTTTGAACTGATAACTGAAACACGAGAAACGTGATCGAATCTTGAATCGAAAGGGGATTTGTTTACCAGGCTAAAGATGAAAGCGGTCGAAGGGGGTATGTTTCGTTGTCAACAACAGGTAGCAAAGAAAAGGGCATCGAACCCTCGGCTCGGTTGCAGGGAGAAAGAATGTGACATTAGACTGTAGAAAACTACATTCTAAACTGGTCATTTTTGTAAAAAAAAAAAAAAAAAAAAAAGACCAAAGGACGATAACATTTACAGTTTTGAAATGACAGAATACAAAGTTTAGAGATATATTTGAGAGCATACGTTTGGTTGTGCTTCAACGAGCAGAGGATGAGTGAATTCAACACAGGGAGTTTTATTTATTGGAATTTTTATTGGCCATGTCGAAAGCTTCCTATCTTATAAAGCGTTTGCTTAATCCTTTATTTACCACATTATGAAGGATGCAGAAAATGAATTTCGAACATATTTTTTACTTAGGGGAAAGTGGTGTACGTTGGACATAAGTGTACCTCAGACTTATGCCATTTCTAGCTCTATTTATTTAGATTTATAAACAATATCACATGCAGTTAAAACATTTACTGTTAGGGGTCTCAGTGAAGTAATCTATGTTTGCTTGGAAGCTCAAATTTTTGAGGAATTCATGAAAAAGTAAATTTTTCTCAGATACTTTTATGTATTTCTATACCCACACATACATTGTATATTCTGAAATGAGTGTTATGCATTATGAAATAGCTTTTTGGCCCCCCCATATGCTTTGAATCAAGTTAAGCCCAACCTGAACATCATGATTAGCAATTTCCTTCTTAGTAACAGAGTGGTGTACCTTGAACTCAATACAAGAAGTGTACCTTGGACTTGTCATATTACACGGTGGTGGATCAGAAATGCAGCTCCAAGAGTTAACATTTGCAATTGACCTATCCAATTACAATCTTGATTATAAATAAGTGTGAGGATTTTTACCAGTAATCACAATATGACTTAATGTAGACTTTTTAAGTTAATATTTAATATTTTCCACTTTATTTAATATTTTCCACTTATTTAATATTTTCCAAGTGTAATTTGAGTCTGACTTATAAAAATACGATTGTGACAGATTAGGGATTTTGAAATAAGAAAAAAATTGTTTATTTGAATTCATATGTGTGTAATTGATTAATAAATAGATTTTCTTACTTAAAATTGAGTTTTTCGGTATCTTTTAATAAATGGTTCAAAGTACACTACTAGTGGTGTAAGAGAGCAAGACAACCCAACCTCCCGCCAACCCGAAGGTTTATGGCGGCCGAAACCTGGGAGGAGGTGGGAGTGAAGGAACCCATCCACAAACCCGCCGAAACGAACTCGGAGAACAGCGAGCAATAAACAGAAACTAAACTATTACAAGGTCACAAACTAGCAAATTACAAAGATAGAACTAATGTAGCTGCGAAAAAAAAAAAAAAAAAAGTTACACGAACAAATAAAGTAACAAAAACAATACAGATATTAACAAAAAATATAAACAATACAGAATTTACAAAAAGTAACGTTATGCACCCTAAGATTAAAAGCTACAACTCAAAAAATAACGAATCATACATAAACCGGCAGAACAAAGTTATCATAAAAATGTACCAATTATTAGATAACTAAAATGTATAATGCAGACAATAGTTTACTCATTACAACATAAGTACATCCAGCTAAAATTTACCCCCTAGCTAAACGTGAATATAACACATTGCACCTCTTAATATAGATATGAATATACAATAACTACAAATCATACAAAAAATTTGCAAAATTCACAGAAATTACATACCAAAATAAATCAGTAATACAAGCAGCTAATGATCAAAACCTAAGATACATGCAACTATATAACACAAGCAATTAACAATTAACTAGCCCTGTACAATAACCTAACACACATTTAATTTCCACAACCCTCAAGAGCAGCAGATAAACTATATATTAAAAAAAAAAAAAAGAAAGAAAGAAGAAAGAAAAAAAGAAAGAAGAGAAGAAGAAGAAAGGAACAATAAACTATAAATATACTGCCAAAGTAAAGCAATATAAGTAATAAGTTAAAGCTGTTAACTAATCACGTACAATAATTATACAATAAATACAAACAATTAATGTACTCTATGAAACATTGTTGCAACAAAATGATTGAAGAAAAAAAAAAAAAACTACGTTTGAATAAAGACCAATATAAATTCACCCAATACATAGAAAAACTATACTATATATAAAAACACGTATACATAGCAAATTCTTGAATTAAAAGTTATGTTTAGTACGAGAATAGTGTTTATTTAGCAGATTATATATTTGCGCAACCTTTTTAATTTGACATCTAGAATTATCAGTTCTATTAAAGTAATGTTCCAATACAATTTTTTATTAAAATCACAATCAACTGATTGGAAGAAAAACATATTTAATGAAATTTTTATTTTTCCGACTGAGTGAAAATAATGCCTGGACCGGGAGTCGAACTCCAGATCTTTGACTTACAAGGTCAAGGCTCTACCAATTGAGCTATCCAGGCCGACAATCGGTCAGCATTACTCACTCAGACAACCTTTAGGCAGAAACCTCTGGTCTATCATTTAGATAGCTCAACAGAAATAAGCCGCAGGTAAAGGAAAACACCATTTAACAATGGGAGAAAGAAATACAATTTTTTATTGAAATCACAATCAACTGATTGGAAGAAAATCATATTTAATGAAATTTTTATTTTTCCGACTGAGTGAAAATAATGCCTGGACCGGAAGTCGAACTCCGGATCTTTGACGTACAAGGTCAAGGCTCTACCAATTGAGCTATCCAAGGCTCTACCAATTGAGCAAGGTCAATTGGTAGAGTAAGGCTCTACCAATTGAACTTTAATAAAAAATTGTATTTCTTTCTCCCATTGTTAAATGGTGTTTTCCTTTACCTGCGGCTTATTTCTGTTGAGCTATCTAAATGATAGACCAGATGTTTCTGCCTAAAGGTTGTCTGAGTGAGTAATGCTGACCGATTGTCGGCCTGGATAGCTCAATTGGTAGAGCCTTGACCTTGTAAGTCAAAGATCCTAAGTTCGACTCCCGGTCCAGGCATTATTTTCACTCAGTCGGAAAAATAAAAATTTCATTAAATATGATTTTCTTCCAATCAGTTGATTGTGATTTCAATAAAAAATTGTATTTCTTTCTCCCATTGTTAAATGGTGTTTTCCTTTACCTGCGGCTTATTTCTGTTGAGCTATCTAAATGATAGACCAGATGTTTCTGCCTAAAGGTTGTCTGAGTGAGTAATGCTGACCGATTGTCGGCCTGGATAGTTCAATTGGTAGAGTTTTGAACTTGTAAGTCAAAGATCCGGAGTTCGACTCCCGGTCCAGGCATTATTTTCACTCAGTCGGAAAAATAAAAATTTCATTAATGTTTCAATGTCTCTGCGATATATCTTTTAATATAAATATTTGAAAAGTTACATTTAGTACTAATGAAATACATTGCATTACCCACGGAGCCACAAGGACACAAGTCTGAATCAAGCTTATTAATCCTAAAAAGATAGCTTGGGAAACTTCCATGTCCAGATATAAAATACCGTAATACTTGATATATATATATATAATTTAATAACAACCTTAAAGGATTTTTGAAATCTAGACACAGAAATTAAAATAATTATAAGATAAAAATTTTTTTATAAACCATGTTTTTTAATTTTCTGTGGAATCATATAAACGCTACTGAAGGCAGCCGGAACCCCAGCAATTGGATAAAAGTATTAAAAAAATTCCTTGCTATCGTCTTTTGAGCTATTATAAAAGTTTCAAATGGCTATCTAGCCGGGAAGTTAGTTAAAAGTTGATTGCAAGCTTTGTACTGGAAACGCTGCCGAAGGCAGCAGGGTCCCGAAGCAATTGGATAAAAATATTTTTAAAAAGCATTTTCACCGTATTCTGAACTGTTCCGAAAGTTTCAAATGTCTAGCTACTCGGGAAGTTAGTTAAATGAATTTTCCGTTGAATCATACGAACGCTGCCGAAGGCAGTAGCGATCTGAAACAGTTGACTAAAAGTATTAAAAAAATATATTGCCACCGTGTTCTGAGCTATCCTGAAAGTTTCAAATATCTAGCTAGTCGGGAAGTTCGTGAAAAATCGATTGCAAGCTTTGTACTGGTAACGCTGCCGAAGGCAGCAGGAACCCGAAACAGTTGGCTAAAGGTATTAAAAAAAAAGCATTTTCACCGTGTTCTGAACTATTCTGAAAATTTTAAATGTCTAGCTAGTCGGGAAGTTAGTTAAATAAATGTTCTGTCGAATTATATAAGCGCTGCTGAAGGCAGCGGGACCTGAAATAGTTGACTAAAATTATTAGAAAAATGTATTGTCATCGTGTTGTGAGCTGTCCTAAAAGTTTCAAATGTCTAGCTAGTCGGAAAGTTAGTGAAAGATCGATTGCAAACTTTATACTGATAACGCTGCCGAAGGCAGCAGGAACTCGAAACAGTTGGCTATAGGTATTTAAAAAATGCATTTTTACCGTGTTCTGAACTATTCTGAAAATTTTAAATGTCTAGCTAGTCGGGAAGTTAGTTAAATAAATGTTCTGTCGATTTACATAAGCGCTGCCGAAGGCAGCGGGACCTGAAATAGTTGACTAAAATTATTAGAAAAATGTATTGTCACCGTGTTGTGAGCTGTCCTAAAAGTTTCAAATGTCTAGCTAGTCGGAAAGTTAGTGAAAAATCGATTGCAAGCTTTGTACTGAAAACGCTGCTGGAGGCAGCAGGAACCCGAAACAGTTGGCTAAAGGTTTTAAGAAAATGCATTTTCACCGTGTTCTGAACTATTCTGAAAGTTTCAAATGTCTAGCTAGTCGGGAAGTTAGTTAAATAAATGTTCTGTCGAATTACATAAGCGCTGCCGAAGGCAGCGGGACCTGAAATAGTTGACTAAAATTATTAGAAAAATGTATTGTCACCGTGTTGTGAGCTGTCCTAAAAGTTTCAAATGTCTAGCTAGTCGGAAAGTTAGTGAAAAATCGATTGCAAGCTTTGTACTGAAAACGCTGCCGAAGGCAGCAGGAACCCGAAACAGTTGGCTAAAGGTTTTAAGAAAATGCATTTTCACCGTGTTCTGAACTATTCTGAAAGTTTCAAATGTCTAGCTAGTCGGGAAGTTGGTTAAATAAATTTTCTGTCGAATCATATAAGCGCTGCCGAAGGCAGCGGGACTTGAAATAGTTGACTAAAATTATTAGAAAAATGTGTTGTCACCGTGTTGTGAGCTGTCCTGAAAATTTCAAATGTCTAGCTAATCGGAAAGTTAGTGAAAAATCGATTGCAAGCTTTGTACTGATAACGCTGCCGAAGGCAGCGGGAACCCGAAACAGTTGGCAAAAGGTTTTAAGAAAATGCATTTTCACCCTGTTCTGAACTATTCTGAAAGTTTCAAATGTCTAGCTAGTCGTGAAGTTAGTTAAATAAATTTTCTGTCGAATCATATAAGCGCTGCCGAAGGCAGCGGGACTTGAAATAGTTGACTAAAATTATTAGAAAAATGTATCGTCACCGTGTTGTGAGCTGTCCTGAAAATTTCAAATATCTAGCTAGTCGGGAAGTTAGTTAAAAATCGATTGCAAGATTTGTCCCTGACAAACACACAAACCCACAAACCCGCAAACACACAAGAATCGAAGTTAATAAAAACATAGTAAAAAGAGATGTGGTTGTGGTGGTAAAGAAATATAAATTAAACAGTAGACCACCACAAAACTTTCTTCTACTTTTTCCTATACAAATTCACATAATTTGCACCATTACAGACACCATTGCATTTTGCTTTGTAAAAAAATAAAAAAAAAATCTATGTATATATTTGAAATAGTCGTTTTATAAGATATCGACGAGATTTTTGAGAGACTCCCATATTGGAAGTTTAGATCCAGTGGAGGAGGAGGGGGGGGGGAGGGGAGGGGGAGACGAAGCTATGCTTCTCATAGACAAATTCTTTCCAAGTTGACAACTACTGTTATAAATAATTCATTTATTTTCTCAATGATTCGTTAAAAGAATTTCTAATTTTGCACATTTATACGAAATTTTGTTCTGTATACTATAATAAAAATTATGAAAAAAGAAAACCTTAACGCCGCCTGCTGGGCGATTTTCACCAAGCGTTGATAGGAACTAATTTACGTCAAGGTATAACTACACATAAATTTGTATGAAATACTGTGCATTAGTTATTGAGATAGAGTTGCAACAAAATGTTTGTCTTTCTCACAAAGAGACATTTTCTGAAAATGATCAAATCGTGTTCTGGGCATCTCAAAACGTGTAAACACATCGGAAAACGAAGTTTTTTTTTTTTTTTTTTTTTTTTTTTTTAATGAATACAATAGTTTCTTCTTATGAGTATAGAACAAAGAAGAAAAGAATCATGTACTTCTTTTGAAAATTGTAAATATTTTTTATGATATCGGATAAATAAATAAATAAACAAATAAATAAAATGAAATAATTATAATAATGATATTAATAATAATAAAAAAAAAACTTGATAAATCGAATATTTTTCTGAGGTAAACGTTTCAGTTGGCTTTTTTTTTTTTTTTTTTTTTTTTTTTCCCCCGCTTTAATTAACATAATAACGTTTTTAACGTAAATTTCCCTCGTTATTATTTGTCATCAACTTTTCGTAAAAAAGGTTAAGTTGAGAATCGAAATGTTAAAACAAGTAATTAAAAAAAAAAACAAAACAACTAATAAAGAAAGAAAGAAAATATAATAAAAGAAAATCATTAAAAAACGTAAATTTTATTCAAATTATTGAAATAGTAAGTTAAAAGTCTATGTAATTGTACAATGACTATGTTTAGTGCAAGAAACACTGCAAACCTGGAACATGAGAAACAAAGTGGTTATTTAGAATGTTTTATGGAAACAACTAATCATAATATATCCAAAAGCGTTAGGTCTGGATATACATTAAAAATAAATAAGGTAAAGACACCAGTGCTCGTCACCCTTAAAATCTGCACCAGTGTTTGTCACCCTCACAAAAGGCATGTTAAAATAACCGTTAATTAACAGTTATGGATTTGAAACCACCGGCACTAGCTCCCTAGAATCGCAGAATCTAGCTCGAGCGGATTCAAATCCATAGCTGTTACTTATCGGTTATTTTAACATGTCTTCTGTGAGGGTGACGAACACTGGTGCAGGTTTTAAGGGTGACGAGCACTGGTGTCTTTTCCTTATATATATTGTCGAATTGTATAATCCTCGTTTGAGGATCATATCGGTTATTGAAATGATATGACACTTTCATTATATTTCAATACCATATTACTTTTAAAAGAAACAGGTTTATTTGACATATATTTCTTTGTGAGTGTAAATGAAGGAGGCTACTACCCATCTCAATTGCCCATTTCAATATTGTCTTTACATTCACAAAACTATTCAGACTGCTATTTAATTTAAAATAATCTGGAGTGTCACTCACACGACTTTCTCTTCCCTGAAATTTAATACTATAAATACAGGTTGCAGATTAAGAGGTAAGATAACGAGTACTGTTATGTAAACCTGTGTTAAACAATTCAAATTAGGCTTCGGAAGAGTTTTATATGATAATTAGTTCTGTGTGAGGGGGGCTACCGCCCACCTCAACCCCCCCGTTTCATAAAAGCACCTACATTTATATAGAATTTAATTCGGCTATTAAAAAATAATTCTGTTTTTAAAAAATAATTTAATAAAATTATTATTTAAAAAATTATCTTTTATGATAATGCAGACGATTTTTATATTAGAGAAGTAGTATAACACTAAATATCCAAAAAAAGTCCATTTTATTCTCAATATTAAAAAAAAAAAAAAAAAAAAAAAAAAAAAAAACGATTTTTCTAAGTTTTTTTTTTTTTCGTTAAAAGTGAAAAAAATCGATAACTTTGTTTTAAATTATCGCAGATCGATGGTTCAACCATTCGTTTCAAAGGTATTGGTGAGCTCTTTTGAAAGATACCCATCATGAAAATTTAATCCCCTCGAGGGGGGGACTTATCCCCCCGGGGGGGGGGGAAGGCGAGGTTCCTACATACACAATTTTTTTCCCTGTTGACTATCTCTATTACAAAAAATATATATTCGTTTCATTTGGTTTAGTGCAGTCTATAGATGTTAAACTCTACTTACATGCAATTTTTCCCCATAGACGTAATGTATTTGATTACTTTTGAGTGTTCCTGTACACGAACCATTTGCTTGATCTTAACGAAAAGTTTAGTGTAGCATTCTTATATGATACACATTTAGAATACCAAGTTTGAACTTTCTGCCATAATTTGTTTTTGATATATGCTGATAACACCCACAGACACACAGACATACACACAGACCATTTACTAAATACATGATTTTCGTATTCAAGGGATCTCAGAACATGTAAATATAACAAAATCTCGCGTTCGAAAATTTGACCCAAAGACAATACTTTCTCTACCTTATGGGTAAGAGAAAGTAAAAAAAGAAAAGGAAAGAAAAGAAAATTATTTCAAAGTTATTTATGCGCTGTTTGAAACATACTGATATAAGGGAAAATTTTCAAGGTACTCTCTCAAATGATCTTCAGGGTATCAACTTCCTGCAGGAATTTATTTTAAGTTATGCTTATAAAACAGAGATACACCGAACAACTGTTAAAAATTTGATTTTCGTATTAAGGAGATCTAAAAAAGCGTAATTATAATAAAAAGTCAGTTTCGAAAAATGGAATTGAAAAAGAAAAGTACATCCTCTACTACTATATGGGTATGAGAAAATAATTATCTTTTCTCAGTAATATTCTTGGGCATGTCAAAATTCAGGAAAGCACTTTCCTCAATAACATCCTATAAAAAAGTATATAATAACTTAATTTTGAATATTTAGTATATTCTGTACAAATTGTATATGCACCACATTAAAATTAACACAGTAAGAAAAACTCATAAGCACAAATGAAAATTCATTTCGAACCATTTCCATGCAAGCATATCAATTATAGATTCGAATTCTTTTGAGTGGCTCTGTAAACATGGAATAAGTGCTTTCTATATCATATTTTATGTAAAACATATTTTCATATAGATAAAAAATATATGTTAATATCTTTATGTTTATTGCTGTCTAAAGTTGTCGAAATGTATCCATGAGAAATTCGCCTATAAGCGCAATGTATTTGATTTCCTTTGGACAAGAAACAACTGCCTGATCTCACTAAAGTGTTTGAAGTAGAGATTTAAAAACCCGAATGGGACTTCCTGCTAATATCTGTTTTTGAGTGATGATGATAAGTTATGAATATGCTGATAACAGACTAGAGTCCCGCAACCCGACCCGCAGGAAGATTTTCGATCCGCAACCCGAACGAACCTGCATCTTCGGACCCGCAACCCGCAAAAATGTATTATTCATTTTACATCATATAAGAAATTGAATTAATATACTATTTCACGAATATGGTTATATAATTGAACATATCTTTCAGATAATTAATTATTACATAAATATTGCAAGTATATAATTATTTTAAAACTAGTGAATAGTTAAAATTATATTAAAAATAACTTGCCTACTTATAAACAAAACTTGAGTGTATAATGCAAGAAAATTTCTTGTGTATTACACTTACTTTTAAAAAACCCACTGTTTTAAATATTCACTGTATATATATAAAAAAAAGTAAAATAAAGAAGTAAATATACGTTGGAAAGCTAATAATTTTCTCATGTAACGTTTAAAACGTCAATTATTATTTATGCATTTCTTCTTAACAAATTAAACTTATGCTATGACTCATCTTGAAGAGAATGTCATCCAATCTCTACATACAAAAGATTATATTCATAAAAAAGCAACACAAAAATTTTTTCGAAGAAAAATATTTTGCGGTTAGACCCGCGGTTTTATCTGTGGGTGAAAAATTAATTCTAACTCGACCCGCACCCGATCTGCAAAAGCCGCGGATACCCGACCCGATGCAGGACTCTATGACAGACACAGGCCAATCGCTAAAATCCTTATTTTTGTATTCAGGAGAATTTAAAACGTGAAATGTCTAACAAAAACTCAGTTTCCAATATTCGATCCCAAAACAATATTTTCTGAACTGTATAGTATTTGTAAGAAAAAATAATAAATAATCAGTTAATATAGCAATTGATACCTGATAGATGGCAGCACCATGTTTCTAAAAACTATAATAATTTCTCGATATCTGCGGAATTTAGTACTAGCTTGGCAAATTTGAATGATATTCATTTACCTGGATTTAGTGATTTTTTAATGTAATGTTTAATTGTAGACCTGATAGTATAAATTATTTTATTTTGAACTCGCATCGTAAATGAATCATTTTTGTAATAATAAATCTCAATTTTTAACTCTAATATTTATAAAAAAAAAAAAAAAAAACTCGAAAGCATGAACAATTATTGTCTGCTACAAATTAATTATTTTTTAAATAATTCATTTAAAAAACATAACCATGGAATGAAATGGCAGTAATCTTAAAAGGAAAAATTGTTTTTCTAAGAATAGATATTGTTTTTGTTATGCAGACGAGTAAAACATATATATCTGTAATATGTAAAAGTCTTCCGACATTATAATATAATTTGGAGTTACGATTACTTACTACTTATTTTATCGCTAGTAAATAAAAGCCCCACACAACATGGTAATATGTAGCTTGAAAAATGCACATTGCCCATCGAATGACCTCTAAGAAATGAGATCATTTTCAAAGACGATAATACTTCATTTAGGAGATTTTCCAAAAGCAACGTCATTCAAAAATGTTATATATATACTTTTTAATTATATAAAGACATTACGTCATTTTGACATATCCACAGTAAAATGTTTAAATCACATGAATGAACGTCTGACAAAAGCGTAATTTTAGAACGTTTTATTAATCCTTTCACCCTTTTTTAATTTGGGAATTTAAAAAACCTCTACTTAGGGAGATTGTATACATTAAAAGCATCCTATAAGATCAAATTGGAAGTTTGTAGTGGTTTTATTACAGAAATCATACAAAAATGTTACTTTCGGAAAAAAAATTTCTACCCGTTTCATGCACATGTGCCAAACATGTCAAACTCTTACAGTACTTCAGCCTTCAGCTCTGGTAATAAGCAGTAACTGTATCAAGTTTGGTTGAAATTGGTTGAGTGGTTTGAGTGTTTGGGAATAAGGTCAATTGACTGAACTAAGTTCCTAGAACTGAAGGGTAGTGCCTTCTGTGGAGGTCTTTCTAAGGAGACCTCCACACGCAAGTTTCGGAACACGCAAGTTTCCATTTACGCAAGTTTCGGAGAAAAACACGGAAAACTCTGAACGGCTAGGCCGACGAGTGCGACCTGGGATCGAGCCCGGCACCGCACTTCTACCAGCGGTGAGCGTAGAACCGCTCGGCCGCTGCTCGGCCCTGAAAGGTTCGAAAGAGATGTAGACATTCACAATGACTTTAATTTATAAAGATATAGATCGTAATTTATCGTTGCAAAAAAGGCCGCGGATAATCCACCCGTAGATAACCAGGAATTCAGTGTATAATTTTTAATATATCACTTGAAAATTTATAATATTTATTTTTATTAAAATAAAAATAAATTAAGAGTAAAATGGAATTTTAGTTAAGAAATTATAACACCATTAACTGTCGAAACGAATATTTAATAATTCTTATATTAAAGCACAAATTTTTGATCTGTTTCAGATCACAGTAATATTTTAATATACTACCTACCGAATCACACAGAAGTAAGAATCTTCAAAATTTATTTATCGTTAATTTTATTTAAATTTGAAAGATTTGGCAATGTTTGGTGTTTCAATATAAGGCCGATTGACTACTCTAGGGTCCTAGGCCTGAGATAAAAGATCTGAACATTTAAAGAAAAAATAGGAAGCCAAGAATCGGACTTTTTGTTTACACTTTTATTTGATAGATGGCAGCACCAAAAATACGTAGAAACAAAGCTCTTATTAATTTATAAATTTCGTCTCTGAAGATAGTGAAACCCAAGTTATTCTATAAGAAAATTTATAATCATAATTACTCATTGTATAATATACATATATTTAATTTTATTTCCATAGGCCAAGCTTTACTATGGGGCATTCATTGGCAATTCGGCCTACCAGCGGCCGAGCGTTTTGGCGCTCAAAGCTGGTAGATGGGAAGTGCCGGATTCGATCCCAGATCGCGCTCATCGACATAGCCATTCGAAATTTTCCGTGGTTTTCTCCAAAACTCTCATAAATATGGGCTAGGACCCCTTAAAAAGACCCCCACGGAGGGCATCACACCTATAAGCCTAAGACCCTAGCGCAGTCAATCGGATTAAACTCTACAACTATTGGCGATTAGTGAAGCGGTGATGCGATTCAGTGCATCGATACTTTTTACTGGTAAACTTTTCGTATCGGATCTCCGTTTCCACGTCTCGGAGCTTTGTTTTTGTTTTCGCATTGGCCGCTCGTGTGTGTTTATCATATTGATTGGTATATTGCTATTGGAGAGAGATTTTTTGAAAGAATAAGGTTTTTTTGCACAGTGGCGGACCTACAACTCTCGACGCCCGGGGCGAAATTCTGACTGGCACGCCCCTAACTGGGCTCCTCCTATATTGATGTGCTCCACTTGCAATTCTTCACTTAAATTTGTTACTATAAAAAACCATTGAAGTAAGTTTTAAGATTGATTCGAAAGCCAGACCCAATAAGAAGGCCAGGGGCATTGGCCCTGCTTGCCCTGCCTTAATAAAGCTTTGTATAAATGAGTTGTTTTATTTTTGAAGTTGTCACCCTATGGTCACATTTTGTACATTAAGGCTCTTTAGACAGGAAATTACGGTTTAAAGTGGAATTGCAGGAAATGTTTCAAGTTAAAATAATGGCATGACATCTTCACCAGATACATACAATTAAAGGCTAAATTTCTCCGGAGGGCTCCTTGTGACCAGAGGCCTGGGGCAGCCCGACCCTCGGTACGCGACTGGTTTTGCGACTGTTGTCTACTTTTCGAATTTCATGCATGAAAAGTAAGTTGCATCTAGTGATTTTTTTTTTTTTCTGCACGCGTGGTAGTGATTGCTGCTATACAGATTTTCATGCATTTTCAGATTTGTGCACGGCGAACTAACTGCAACCGGTAATTACTTTTACGTTTTGCTTAGAGATTGCTGCTGTTATGATTTTCATACATTTTCAGATTCATGCAAGGCTTTCATTTTGGAAATTTATGAAAAATCATCGAGTTATACATAATTTATATCACTCAATTTTATGTACTAAACCCTGAAACTCTCCAAAATTCTATTCCTGGCTACGGTCTTGGATTCATGCTTGGCGAAGTAGTTCAAATTTTTATTACAGTTTTATATGCTTGCTTTATTAATCTTTAAAATATGCTTAATTTATCTTAGTGAATTTCAAAACAAGCGCCAAAAATAAATAACCATTTATATAAACTATATATTAAACAAATGGTGAATGCTTTTCATACTTATATTTCATGCTTTCCTGCACATGAAATATATATATATATATACATATGTGTGTGTGTGTGTGTTAATTTGAATTATGTTTGGTGTATTCTAAAGATGTTAAAATGTATCAATGAGAAATTTCGTCCATACACGTAATGTATTTGAATTCTTTTATGTGTTGCTGTACGCGAACCATTTTTCCAATATTAAAATTTTTTTTCAAATAGCATCCTCACATGATACAGATTTAGAATACTCAAATATTTGTTTGGAAATTGTGTATAAATAGCTCAATAATTTTGGCTAATAAAATATAAGAAAAAAATTTTCTTAACTTTTGCGCAGTTTCAGTTTAAAGCTATTTACTAAAAATAATCTTATTTCATCTGGTATTTGACGTATTTAAATTCAAATTGCACTATGTTATCTCTAATATAGTTAAGTTTTCTGAAAATGACATCACTTTGGGTTTAATACTCTCCTTGTAATGATAATAATAATAATAATAATAATAAACAGACTCTTTTTTTTTTTTTTTTAATTTTGTTAATATATATATATATATATATATATATGTATATATATATATATATATATATGAATGTACGAACTAATGACATAAAAAATAATCTGGTGTGTCGTACCCTGAAATTTAATACTATAAATAAAGGTTGGAGATTAAGTGGTAAGATAACTAGTACTGTTATGTAAACCTATGTTAAAACAATTCAAATTGGGCCTCCACATAGTTTTATATGATAATTAGTTCTGTGTGAGGGGGGTAACCCTCACCCCACCTCAATCCCCCGTTTTATTAATGCACTTATATTTATATAGAATTTAAATAAGTTATTAAAATTAAAAGTTCGCTTCGAACTTTTTCAGCAACAAACTTATATTAATTTGAAAATACAACTTTTGGATCGCCTGAAATTATTCGTTTTTAAGTTACTCTAAGAGACACAGACAAAGATCAAACTTTAAAAAACTTGACATCGGTAATCTGGAAGCCTCAAAACGTGTAAATAAACAAAAAAGAAGCGATAGATATTTAGCTTAAAAACATGCATTATTTACCATATGTTTATGAGGAATTCATTTCCATTCCTGAGCAGCTTTTCTGGACATGGTAAAATATTATAGTAAAGCACTTCCACTAACAATAAAAAAAAAATGTTATCACTTAAATATTTGCAGCCCTGTATATCTTTTGAAGAATATGTACAAACCACATTGTGCACCTAAATATAATCCTATAGTAATAATATACGTCACAACCTGAAAAGCGATTCCATCAATTTTCAGCTATTGTCGCACTATAATCTAGTTCTTTTGTGTAGCCCTGTAAGTTAACAGCGAATGATTTACCTGCCATATTCTATATGAGGCATATTTTTACGCATATAAAAAATATATATTCATTTCATTTGGTTTAGTGCAGTCTATAGATGTTAAACTCTACTTACCTGCAATTTTCCCCATAGGCGTAATGTATTTGAATACTCTTGAGTGTCCCTGTACATGAACCATTTACTTAATCTCAACGAAAAGCTTAGTGTAGAATCCCTATATCATACACATTTAGAATACCAAGTTTTGACTCTCTGCTATAATTTATGTTTGAGATATTCTGATAACAGACAGACACGCAGACAGACAGACACACACACAGAGAGAGGCATACACATTACACACATATATACAGACAGACAGACACACACGCAGACCAACCATTAAAACGTGATTTTTGGATTCAGAAGAGTTCAAAACGTGTAAATAAAACAAAAATTCAATTTTGGAAATTTGACCCAAAATCAATACTTTCTCTACCATATGGCTAAGAGAAAGTAAAAAAAAAAGTACAAAAATTGAAAGAAGCCCCATCATTACATGCTACGGCTACAACGCAAACATTATTTTTAACAAAGTGATCCCAAACATTCTGTTTTTTATTTCATTTTTATGGTCCTCTTATTGTCTTTGGGGTAAAACCATCGCTAAAATATATGAGGTATAACACATTTTTACCGTAAACGAAGTTTCAGGTTGTATCGTGAAGTATATTTCTAGATATTTGATAAAACGTTTTAAAGTTGTGTAGTAATGATTAAGGCTTTAATGAGATTCCACTTTGATTCCATCTCATTATATCCTCACGTCATAGAAGTGAGTGAAAAAAAATATATATATGTACCTGAGTATGTTTAAAGGATGAGCATCACGATTGTTTCTTTGGGAAATTTAGAACCATCAGTCGCACAGATATCACTGCTTTTTTTTTTTTTTTTTTTTTTTTTTTTTACCCCCTTTTGACTGGATATTTAAAATTTCCTTGTTTATTTCGAAGAGACATATAATTGTTTCAGAAAGGTAATC
Organism: Salticus scenicus; assembly: GCA_963930645.1. Lineage (NCBI taxonomy): Eukaryota > Metazoa > Arthropoda > Arachnida > Araneae > Salticidae > Salticus > Salticus scenicus. The sequence continues at coordinate 372,304,127 of OZ005650.1, forward strand.
GATTTGAGACATTAACGTTCTTTAGGGATTCTTCAAATGGTGGAGAGATATTCAGTGGGAGAGATATTTTTTTCTTCGTGTATGATTAATCTAAATGTGTTGACTCATCTGACATTAAGCTAACATTGAACAATATTTATCTTTATAATGGTAGCGTTCCCAGTGGAAATATCTCTTTTATGGTATTTAAATAAAATTTACTTTTTTAAGATTGATTTTAAAAAGAATGGTAAATTTTCCCTGTGGTTTTAGTGCATCGATCAGCTTTCAAATATTTTTATGCTATATATATTTTTTCTTTTAAAAATTTTAAAGCATGCAGTTTTTAAAGCATGATTGAAATAAATTAAATAAATATGTAGAACTGTGCATACTCTTTGGTATTTACATGACCGTTACAGTTTCAGTAAAAATATTTTATGAAACCGAGCTTACATTATATTTAGGTTTAACTACTTAAAAAATTAACTTATGAAAGTTATTGTATAGACAATTGCCAGGTTGTTCAATAAGTATTGTAATTCAAGAAGAAAAACACGATTTTTTTTTTTTTTTTTTTTTTGTTTGAAATACACTTTATTTATCAATATAAGCTCCTTGAAGTTAATACACTTGTTCCAATGATGTTCTAATTTATGGATACCATCCCTGAAGTGAGAATCCGGAAGACTGTCGAAATACGCTTCCACGGCTACTATTATATCTTCGTTCGATGAAAATCGTTTTCCACTAGGGATGGACCGGATATCCGGAAAGTATCCAGCATATCCGGCTGATTTTTCAATATCCGAAATATCATCGGATATCCGGATCAAAACCACCAGATATCCGGTGAATGTGCCGGATATCCGGCTTTGAATATATATATATATTTTTTTTCTTTTCTTTCATTGAGATGTTGTGGGAAATCCAAGGAACAACTTTTGCCCCACCGTTTAGGAGGGAAACTTAAAAAAATAGCTTCTTAAATCACGTCACTAAAGAAATAAACTCACAAAATTCCTGATATTTATAATTATTTCTTTTATCTGCTTTGTGTAGTTTCAGTTGAAAATAAAATCACTAAATGAACAATGTTTTCTTTGATATTTTTAAAAAAATTAAATCTGCTTACAATCTAAATACATGCAAATAATTCTTTTAAATTTCATAATGATTATTAAAAAATAATTCTCTTTATACGCATTTATACAAAATTTTGTCCTATTCCACCATGTTAAAAATTTAGAAAAATCGGGATGACAACGCAAGCTGTTGGACAATTTTTACCAAAAGTTGATAGGCACTAATTTATGTCAATGTGTAACTACATACCAATATGTATGAAATTCTGTGCAGTAGTACCTGAGATACAGCCGCCACAAAATTTTGTCGCGCACACACACACACACAGACAGACAGACAGGCATTTTCTAAAAGTAGTCAAATCGTGTTCTACAGCTCTTAAAACGTGTAAATTCGTCAAAAATCCGAGGCCGAAAATTTTTACGAATCCAATACTTTCTTCTATTGAATATAGAAGAAAGTAAAAATACATAAATGAAAAACTCCTCCAAAAAAAAAAAAAAAAAAAAAAAAAAAATTACACCCTGAGTTGGACCAGAAGAGGAGGGGACATTCTAATGACGCTTTCTTGGAGATAAGAGTTAAGATCCGTGGCTGCGGAGATGATTATTATGCCTTTTTTGAAGAGCCCCGAACCAAGGACCCCATGCTCCTGAGAATACGACCGGCAACGACTTTAACTCTCCAGGCATCTTTCGGAGGACCTCGGATTCGCCTAGTAGAATTGGCCACATGCTTCCCGGCTAGATAGACTGACCAAAAAAGTATCCTGGATTATTGACTTGATTAATACCTTCAGGTAAGATTTGATTGAATTATTTTCTGAGTGTCCATAAAAAAAGAATAAAAAATAGAGCCAATTTAGTTTTTTTTTTTTTTTTTACATAATAATTATATGTAAAATTACATTTTGTATTTGAGTTCGTATTATCACATTCTGAATAAATATAAAATTATAATAAACAAGGTCTATGTAATTAATTCCAGCCATTATCCCCCCCCTTTTTTTTTTTTTTTTTTTTGTCTGTGACTACTGGCTTGGTAGAGGTAAATAAGACAGAAAATATGACCCAAATTCTAACTTTAATTTATTGGCCACTGATGTTGCTATTCATATTTTATATTATTTTAATTAAAAAAATATATATATATAAACATATACATCTCAGTCAAGAGTATATATAATTAATTATTTTTCTTTTTAATTAAAAAAAAAAAAAAAAAAAAAAAAAAAAAAAGATCTCAGTCAATAACTGGAGGGAAAATTTGGGTTATCGCGAGACGCTGCAGATCACGCTTCAGTCATCCGAATGCTCTTAACCATTTTTGGACTGATTTGATAAAATCGTACCCACTAATAAATTCCTAAAAAAAGAAATTAATTCCTATAATTAAAAAAAAAAAAAAAAAAAAAAAAATCAACTCCTACACGGAAAAATAATTCCTATACCCCCTGAGATGATAGCCTCACGTTTTTCATTCGAAGTCGAGTAGTTGACGATGCAACCCTGATTAATAAGAACTAGACACGCGTCCCATCATCACTTTTTCCTTACACCATAACTGAGAGACACAAACACCCCATATGCTCACTGAAATCCATGTTGCTTGACTTTTCGTTGTTTCACATGGAAATTGAGCTGAATCAACAAGCTGGCTGAGAATCATTTTCAGTGGAAAGGTCCCCCCAATATTTCGGGAAAAAAAAAAAAAATGACATTTTAGTGTTTCTTTATAAGCTTTCGGGTTTCTTGAATTTATTGTTATAATAAGCTGAAAAATAACATTCAAAAAGTAAATTTTAAATATGGGTAAATTTTAGTACACAAGAGATACATTATTAATTCTAGTTATATTAATTTAAATAAATGATTAAAGCCTCTATTGGTGATTAAATTTGAAATAAATACTTACGCTAATGATCACTTTTAAACCCACTCACGTAAGCTATCAACGAATGAATTTTTCGTTTGAATTTTAAGAAAATTAGCCATAAGAAACCATCAAGTTTAAAAAAAAAGGAGTAAAAAATATTTTGAAGTTTGAATTGGAAAATGGTATAAACTAGAAGGGGGCATCTTCTGGGGACATACAATCCTGCAGAAAGAACTGCAAAATCGCAAGATTTTCGAAACTGTACAGCTGCATTAAGCCAAAAAAGTACAGTGTATGTCCCTATCTTGCGACAAAACCCTACATTGAAAAGAAAATAAAGAAATAATTTTAACAATTCATATTCATAGATTTATTTCAACAGATATACAAGAAAGAAAAAAAAAAGTTTCATCCACATGATTGGTAAACTCCAAATCACTCAAAACGAGTTGCCAACATCATTTTATCTAAGTAAGTGGAAAATATAAGTGTGAGAATTAATACAATTAATTTAGTGAAACAAGCTTCAAGTGAATCAATACCAAAATTATTAAAATTAATTTATTGAGGTGGAGAAACATAATGGAATATTCCGTTTATGTGTAGTCAATTTTCGTCGGTATGGCACAAATGAATTAATAAAATGGCGTATGAGATTTAGCATTTTACAAAGCTTTCCGATCTAATGATAAACAGCGTACAATTTATGCTGTCAAGTTCGTCTTAGATTGTAAATAAGAAATACAAAACAAGAAGATTATATAATTAAAAAAATATGTATCGATATATTATTGAAGTTGTAGCGTTGTATTAGCATATGCGCGTGTGTCACTCTTTTCACGTTCTGACAGATGGCTTTACTTTTATAGTATCGACTGTTACTCGTCGACAATTCCTAGTACTGTACTAGACAATATTAGCTGGAGTTCGAATTCAAAACAAAAGTATGTTTAAAAAACATGTTACTTTTTTTTTTTTTTTATTAAAACGTTTTATCATATAAATAAGTAATTTTAAAATATGAGACATATTAGCTTAAATTAGAAACACAACGAAATTTAACTATAGTGAAACGCACACATATACTGGTGTTTACAATAATTTGCTGTTTAAGAGCGGACAATACCTATTCTATAGGAAAAAATTTTTCCATAATTACTCATTACCAAATGTATTTTTTTAAATTCTGATTTTACTTTCAGAAAACTTCCAACGATTAAATAAATACACATTTTCGAAAAATTGATTTTTCAAATTTTTACGTTTTACTTCTGAGTTCAAAAATGCGAATTTTCACAAATTGCATTTTTCTCATTTTTTAAATTGAAAAGCATGAAATAAGTATGAAATTCTAAAAATTTAAAAAATCAATTTTTGGAAAATGAGTACTAATCTAACGGTTGTGAATTTTCTGAATATCAAAACGAAATTAGAAAAAAAAATCATTTGGTTATGAGTAATTATGGTAAAAATTTTTCCTTTAGAATAACATGGGCCACGGCTGTCAGCGAAATTAGGTATTGTCCGCATGCGCACGTCGCATGTCAGAAAGACCCGTTTTACCCCTGGAATTTTATTTATTAGGCATAATTATATTTGTATCCGTTAGTAAAACACCACATTTTATTAAATAAAATTTCGAATCAAATTCTCCTGACTTGCGGCGTTTACACAGGAAATGGCTGTAATGATAACAGCAAAACTTTATATAAGCTTATATACTATGTGTATGTAAAATCTCAATTAAGTTAATAATTAATTATTGATGAAGGCTCCTACTTAATTATATCGATCCGAAACAATTGATGCGTGGTTTTGAAAGTGGCTGAAATAAAAAAATGACTGAAATGAACCTTTTTAAAATGACATAAATTGAGTTAAAAACTTTTCACTTTATCCTTCGTTTAACGAAATACTACATTAAAGAATATATATATTTATATATATTATTTTCTGTGGCATAGAAAATAACTTAAAAAGGTTATTGTGAACGCCAAACATACAGTAAAGGAAAAACTTAACCCAAAAATAACTTCTCAAAGTGAATTATCGAAGAAGGGTGTTTTTTTCCCCACCCACATTTTCTTTTTCCGTTAAAAAATCGTTTTGTTAGCTTTCCTCTCTTCGGAAAGTATTTGTTCAGAGTTCGATAAAATAAATAAACAATTACTCAAGAATAATGGAAGAAAAATGCGACTGAATCGACCGCTGTTGCACATGCGGCAGTTTAAAGATAAACCGTTCGGAAAAGTTACTTTGACGTATATACGATGATTTATTTTGATTTAAATAGATCTTAACGTAACTGATTGTTTTCAGTCTGGCTTTTTGAATAAAATCCAAGTTTTGAAGAATTATCAAACGGTCATAAAACTAGATTTGGATATTTAATTGGCTATAGTATAATACGACTACAGTTGGTATATAGCTCATAGATTACTTTGGCATTTTAAATATTCAAAATTTAGAGGATTTTCTTATTGAAAGTACATAAATTACAAATATTAAGAAATTCAGCAATGGATGCTGTCAGATGAATAATCAAGAAGAAAATTCACATGTTTCTTGTAGATTGTAGAACGGTTTCTAACTATATTTACCCTACTCGTTACATTGTTTAATTTTCAATTAATTTTACACTTTATTAAGTCTTTGCACTCGAGAAATGACTCTCGGTCACCACCTGATTTGATACAGTACTGTTTAATATGTTTAAAAAACGCCCTTCTTCGAAGTATAAAGTTAAGTAAAATGGTGAAATAAAAAGTTTTAAACATTAAATTGAGTGTGAAATCATTTTATGTTAATGGTAAGTAATTCACCAAATATGCGAAAAATCGTCTTGAGTTGCTGGTTCGCCGGAGCGGAAAAGGCCTCGAGTGCAAATTATCAACGCTTTTCAACTTCGTTGAAAGATGTTAAAAACGCATAATATAACTGAACATGCATTTCGAAACGTTACATCCTACAATATATCTAAATATTTTTGTGCATGATTTTAAGCCAGACATTGGCACTAATCACATTATTGGCGCTAATCATCATATGAAATAGCAAGTTATTTGAGAGCATTTGGCGCAAATGGCATTTGGACTACCTAAATCATTTGCAACAAAGATCGCATTGGAAATTCGAGGGAAAAAAAAAAATGAATTGGAGACACAGTTGTACTAAAGGAGGATAATGTGCCACCATGTTAGTGGTCATTGGGCAGAATAAGAGACATTTATTCCGGAGGGGAAAAAATGTGTGGTTGATAGAGGTTAAAACTTCCTCTGGAAAGATTAATACTTCCTTTAACCTTTTTAACCCCACTGGAATATATATGTCCCGCAGATATTTTTAATTCATCTAATGGGATAAATAAGCATGAAATTTATGAGTGTATGTTCACTGGTTTTCTGTGATTACATTCATGTATTAGTGTAATCATATATATTTTCATGTAAAATTAATTTAGAATTGAGGAACTGAACTTTTCACTGAATTTTATCTACTATTTACCCTCTACTCCACTGGACACACATGTGCCACCTAGAAAGACCAGTGTAACATATATATTCCATTTCCGCAATTGCCCCATCAGTCAATTTTTGTTTTTATTTTGACAAAATATTGCAATTTTTATTTTGAAATAGAAATTTATGAGAACAAATATATGATGGGGAGCTGAGCAGAGTCCATTTATGCCAACTAGTTTTCTAAGGATTCATTTACATCCCAAGTCATATTTGTCAGCCGTTTCTGTGAGGAACAAAAGTCTATTTTTTTTTTTTTTCAACAAATTTTTTTGTTGATTAGTTTGAAAGTAGGAGTAGATTTTTTTCATTTTTTCATCGTCACAAGAAGCATTGTTTAAACACTTCATGTAATTTTAGAAAAGGAAGAAAACAAGCCAAGAAAAATAAAATAAACTGTTCTTAAAAAACAGAAAGGTGCACAACTATGTATGGGTCTTTAATGTAGATAAATTAGCATTATGGACAAAATTTGGAAGAAAAATAATACTGCACTTTAAGGGAAGTGGTCTTCAAAAAGAGGTAGACGTTTATAGAGGTTTTACTGTATATACAAATATTTACATGGAATTAGAATAAAGTCTACAATTCCTCTAAATACAGCCTGTGTTGAAAGAAATTTTTAAAAACTTAAATTGATATATATTTATTTATCTATTCATCTTCGAAGCATAGGTTGTTCCACTGGTTACGCAGCTTGAAGTATTTGCAGTGACTCATAGGTATCATCGATAAAAGAATTTTGACACCCATTATGTGCTTGCTGAAGAAAATTATATTTAGAGTCAAGTGTCCTTTAAATGACTTAAGGCCGTTCCTAAAATTTTATCTTTACTTTATTATCCGCGATTGTAATGAAATGCTCGCCCTCTAGTGGACTAAGGTGAAATTACAATTAACATGCTTTAATTCGGCTTTCATCAAGCCGCCATTTGTTGCCGATGTTCAGTTTCACGTATATTTATTGAATAAAAATGAATAAATCCGGTAAAAAATATAACACATACTGTTGTGTGCCACAGTGTAACTCCAAAGGATCAAGAAATCCAGAATTAAGCTTCCATTTATTTTCAAATAACAAATTTAAAATTTCAGTTGCTTCGGCTAATGGAAGTAAAGAATTAATCAGATGATTGGAAACTAATATTTGTTCAACTTCAGTTAAAAATCTACTTCCGATCGAACTTTGAATAAACTGAAATATTTTTTTCCAAAAGCAATCAATTTTCCATGATGTAATGGCGGAGAAATTCTAGTACGAATATTAAGTAGAATAACAAAAAGAACAATAATAAATACACGTGGCTATTATATTTACTAACAACAAAAGCTGAAAAAGCGCCATCTATCGATCATTACGAACGCGGATATTTTCACCCTTACTGTCAGAAAAAAAAAAAAAAAAAAAAAAAAATCCTAAAATATTTTTGACTGTTTTAAAAGTAAAATATTATGTTTAAAAGTATTATATTAAAATAATGGTGAAAATGTAATAAAAAGAGCGTAAAATTTTAGGAACACTGCGAGGCCTGCGACTTTTTATTTTTGTGCAACATTTTTTTTAACAAAATATAACCCTCATCTTATTTAATCGTAGAAAGCAAAGTGAAAGATTCAAAAATACTAGTACAGAAAATTTAAGATCATGAGTACTATGTATCCAAAATTACTTGGAAACGGCTGTGGTATGATTTCCCGACAATCACGTTTGCCCGACAGTTCACTTTCCAAACAGCTTGTTTTCTAGACAAGTGTGTTTTCCCGACAATTCTATTTTCATTGTTTTATTTTTCAGATTTTATTTATTTATTTATTTATTTTTTTAATAAGGTAAAGGGCTTGTCATTAAAAAAAAAAAAAAAAAAAAAAAGATTATTCTCAGTTCTCATATCATAGGTGCAACTTGTATGGTTTTTTAACACCAGTATTTTTTTGCAACATATATATATATATATATATATATATATATACTTAATCTCCGAAAACTACTAAAAAACTTATTGAAAATTTAGAGTAAAAATGTCCAGTAGGGGAAAAATAAATAAATAAATAAAATAAAATGAACTCCTAAATGTTTTTGGCAACAATTAAAAATTAAATTAAATTATGTATTTTTGTCTAAAAAAGGGCTCCTTCAACTTTTCCGATACTGATTATTATTATTATTAATTTTCTTTTCTTTTCTTTTTCTTAAAAAAAAAAAAAAAAAAAAAACTATCTTGATGAAATTCTGGCAAAAGCAGAATTTAATTTAGTATGGTTTAGTTTTTTTTTTTCTTTTTTTCAAATTATAACATCATTTTCAAATTGTTCAATTATATTTTCGATAAATTTTCGATTGCGATAAATGTCCAACTATCGTAAAACTGGCGACAACGTTTTATCTGTAGATTGAGACTAACAGTCTTCCGTACTACTACTACTAATAATAAAACATTCAGTGTTGCAACAATTTAACAAAGCAGGTTTAAATACCAGCATATTTGCACAAAAAGCCATTTTTAACGATAAGAATTAAGAAAACAAGACTTCAGTAGGCTAAAAAATTTGAAAAATGGTCAGTTCATTATTGGTCTCTAGTAGTTTCCTCTGATGAGTCACTTATTTACAGATGAAGGAAACAAGTGTGATGTATTCTAGTAGCGTGAAAATCCTCATCAGCTTTTCAAAATTAAGTTAATATCTTAATTTGAATGAAAACTACACTTGTTAGGTAACATTAACAAAGGTTAATAATAATAATAGTAAAAAGAAAAAATGAATAAGCTTGTCTATAGAGGACATATTAAAGTTAATAGAGCAGTTTAGAAAGACCTTTTCTTTACATAACGCTCAAAATCCAAGTCACTGAGTTCGTTTTTTTCTCAGGTCCTCCGATTTTCTGAAGAAGTGTAAGGGAGGGGGGGAGGCTTTTCCCCACGAAGCAACTGCGAAATACAAAATTCTCTGGCACATGAAAAACTTAGTTCCACACCTAGCTAGATAGTTCATTGGGTAAACTGTATGGTCCCGAACAGTCTACTTTCAGTCACTTATCTGTAGGGGAAGTCGGCACATGAAAGTGAAGCATAAAATTGTTGCTGTTATGAAAAATTGACCTGTTGAATATCTTCTCTGAATGTACCCGTCCGTTGCACTCTCAAATCAGCGGACCCTTCTGGAACACATAAATGGCATTAAATGAGAAACTAGGCCTTGACGATGTCACACAAGCTAGTTGGATGACGAAAATTGTAGACTTAAAATAGTGAAATGTTCTCTGGGCATTATGGTATGGGGTGCATAATTTTTTAAGGAGCCGGCAAATTTTAATGCTCAAGGCTTCAATTAAATCGAAATAAAACACGATCATTATAGAAGTGGTGCCTACCACAATATTTTCCAGAATCAACATTTCAAGATGATAATGCACATTGCCACACGTCGTCTGTGGTACGTTTATTTGATTAAAATTGTTAAAATTACGTATTTATCTTCATGGGTACCTATAATTCTGTCAGTAATCATTATTTTTTTCACTTTTAGGTTAAATCCTATAAAAATTCTGATAAAAATATTCTTTACCAAATCTGAAAAATAATCCTGATATCAATCCAGTCGGAAATGTTTAATCTATAGTGGGAAGGGGGAATAGAAATTTGTAGTTTACAACTTTTCAAGAGCTAGAGAAAAATATTTACGAAGATTGTCACAATGAAATGTTTGATATTTATATTAAAAAACTGTATAATACTATGGCATTACGCGTAAAAGCAGTCATTCCAGATAAAAGTGGAATTACCCAGTACTAAATACTTTTTTAAATTCAGTAAAAGCTTAGATTTAACGAATAAATCGTTTTATTTTTCTACATTAAAATAAGGTAAAGCTAGGAGAGATCGCACGGTAGGAGAGATTGCGCACATAGGGGATCGGAGGGAAAGAGTAGAATGGACGAATTGAAATTTTAGGTGGTTGTACAACACCAATAGTGAAGTGTCGACTTGAATTTGCATATTGATTGCTTAATGAGTTTAAGTTAAAACGGGGTAATTTTGTCTCGTTCTCAAAAATAAGTGCTTGAATTTTCAGAACCCTTCCTAAGAATTTCAATACAATGGTAGTAGTACAAAATATTTTTTAATTAAACAATTTCTCATAACCTACTGACCAAGACTAACGGTACAAGCACCACGATTTTTTCTAATGATGAGTAATTATTTAATAAAACACTGCGCCACTCTTACCAAAATAGGAAAGTTTGCGCTTATGCTATTTAGGAGAGATTGTGCATTTAACATTCTATACTAACAGAGATTTCGCAGCTTATTGGGGATAACAAGACAATGATGATGAGTTTGATCAATGCCTAGGACTGTACCAAAACCTAACTTCCATAAGTCATTGGACTAGTTCAAATCATTCGAGACGGCGCACCACCTGCACTGAGACATGAGAAAAAGTTTGATGCGACATGCGGCACACGTATGTTCTAAACAGTTTTCAGGAGATGAAATTGTATTTAGAGTATGCGAGTGCCGCATGTCGCGTCAAACTTTGTCTCATATCTCGTCAGTGTACGGCGAATCTTATGGAGACAATCCAGAGAATCTGAAATTGAACATTATTCAGGAGTGGCACCGTCGATAAAAGCCACACCTCTGATGTGAATCCTCTAGAATTCTGTTAGTCTATGAGAAATTTATCGCAAAGGATTTAAATGCTATTGTATATTTATTTAGTTTTGCAATACTTTCAAGTAGCTCAACTTTCGTGCAGCTGTCAACTGCTTAAATAGAAGAGATAAAACTAAATGCAAGCAAAAAATATCAGCCTACTCAATCTTCTTTTTAAGGAATTTAATCGTCTAAATTTCAATATAATAAAATAAATAAATTAAACGTAAAGAATTTTAAAGCGTAATGGATTTTAAAACGTAAAGAATTTTAAAGCGTAAAGGATTTTAAAACGTAAAGGATTTTTTGGCGGAAGATTTTGAGGAAAAAAACTTAAATAAATAGTAAATGGTGGGCGTATTCTGTGCTTAAAAATGGGTGGGACTAGCCACATATCATTGCACACACAGTGTGCTAACTTTTTTTTTTTTTTTTTATAACTCGGAAATGCCTTTTCGAGACGAATACACAGGCTCGAACGGGTTCACTTGTGGCAAGTGGTTGCAAAATAACTTCACATGTACAATCATATGTGCAATGATTGTGGACAACGAGAGATTCGGTCAACAAACAAGAATCCATCGTAGCTGAAAAGATAATGTAGGGGAGCGTGGGGCAGACAGTTTTTGGAAAATTAAGGATATTTTGAAATGTATTTACGTTATCCTGTTTTTAATTGCTGTTTTCCTTAGCATGCATATTCATCTATCATATTTATAAAAAAAATCTTTCATTAATTTTGTGATTTTAGCACAAAAAATATTTTTTCAAAATTATTTGCCTGTTACAATTTGCCCCGGATTTGGGGTGGGGCAAATTGTAACACACGTGAGGCAAATTGAAACGGATACAAAGGGAACCCTAACAATAAAAACGACAATATTTCAAAATGTTTTTTGTTATCAATCATTTTTTAATTTAATAAAAAAGACAATTAATAACTAATATTAAATTATAACTTTCTTGGTATAGCAACAATGAATTATATCAAATGGATTATGTTAAAATAAAGATAAAATTAAAGGTAAACTCAACATAGAAGTCAATTTTAGTCAAAATTTAAATTAATTCAAGTAAATGATATTTTATTCTCTCTCATGCATTTAATGTGTGCACACATTTTGCAAATTAAGCATTATACCTATTCTTATGCCACAGAGAGCGTTTAGCCGAACTCGAATTCTCCGCCCTTTTTTCAGGACACTCATGCAGGACACTCCGCCCTTTTTCAGTTTCTACTCTTTTTCTACCACTATTTTTATGCAATATTCTCCAATTCGTTATTAAATTGTGATTGTAATTCGCGGTTAATTAATCACGGTACTATAATATAAAAACACAGAAAATATTTCTGTATAAGTATAATATTGGCAAAGTGGCAAAGAAGCCAAAAATTTTTCATTTCTGAAAGTTACCTGAAATTGGGCGGAGACTTTGACCTCTGGCTGTAGGCATCTCCACAAGCCACTCCTCTAACGTGTTACAACTTGCCTCAAAATTTTGTTTCAACTTGCCCCATCGTAGGATTTTGGACATTTTGTTTATTTATAAAAATATATAACGATTTATACAAAAAATTAAACATGAATTTTAAAACTCAACACACAGACTAAATAAATATCTATAAACATTTCGTTAAAGTATAAATTAACATATCTTTAAACAAAATTTACGAAATATATTTTTTCCCATAACTAGCTAAAATGAAGCACGTGTACAGAACCTCTCGTTAACCATTTTTTTTGGAGCACCGATTGTGCTTACATTATAAAGCGCGTCATAAGAATTATGTTTATAAAAATATTTAATCACAAATGTTACAAACTATTTCGTAAATTGCATGTTACTTCTTACCCCTGTGACAACTAGCCCCACGCTCCCCTACTAATTTTAAATTAAATGTGTTAACTAGTAACTTAATATTATTTTCTGATCGTGTTCTTTGTCTAATTTTGTTTATTTTTTCTGTTTCTTTAATATTTATTTCTTTGAATAAATTTTTGTAGTCCTTTTTAAATTTCTTTTATTTTTCTGATTTTTTTTAAAATTATTGAATTGAAATTTCCACTCCGAATGCAAAAATATTTGTTTATAAATACCTTACAACAATGTCATTTAAGTGAATTATTATTATTGATAATGTAATTGTAGTTATAATTAAGCGCAAATTCTCCTACCCATGTGCGCAATCACTCCTACACTATAAGGAGAGAATGCGCAAAATAGCTCTCAATGTTTTATTACTTCTGTTGTTTTAAATTACAACAGAGCAACAAAATAGCAATGGAAATGTATAGAAGAAGGATAAATTCAAAGTTATGCACCAAAAGTTTAGCAAAAAATTAATATTTTGGATTTTTTTTATATCATTTTGTTGAATTGTGCGCAAACTCTCCTAGCTTTACCTTATAACTTGCATTTTATATAAAAAACCGGAATAGAATACAAGTATTGTATTATGTTTAAAAAGAAAGCTTTATCGCCGGAAAATCTGTAGAGGCCTCCATGTGGAGACTCAAAAAGATTTTGGGTTCTGTTTGTGATCTGTGTGTCTGTCTCGCAATAGCGGCCGCAAAAATCATCCTATTCACTTGCAACTTGGCACACATGTTCATGAACCACACGAAATTATCTGTATAATTTTGGGTATGTATACTATTTTTAGTCCGTGTACAGAGACACACCAAAGTTTTTCTTATCATTACGGCCTATTGACAGAATTTGTATGTATTGCAATAGCGGCCGCAAAAATCCTTCTATCGACATGAAAATTGTTATACATGTTCTGGCCCTATACAAAAATAGCCGTATAATTTTGGTGTCCATATTCAGAGCTGCCAACCTAATCCGGCAAATCGTTATTATCTCCCATTTTTCTACACCACTTAATTTTTAGAGTAATTCTCTTCAAATACATTTACGATGAATTAAGTGGCGTAGAAAAATGGGCGGCACTAACAATTTGCCGGATTAAGTTGGCAGCTCTGCATATTATTTGTGGTTCATGTACAGGAACACACCAGAGTTTTCCTTATCATTACGGCCATTTTTTCCTTATCATCATTTTTTTTTTTTTTTTTATTTATTTATTTTTTTTTTTTTTCTAATCACTACCTTCGTATGTGTTGCGTGGAGCTTTTCGAGCTCCGGTGTTTTCGTATTGTTTACATTAGTGTTTCTGCGTTTTGAAGTTATATTTTAATTTATTCATTAATTTATAGTTATATCTAAGTGTATTATGGTTTCCGCTTTAATTTAAAGTATTTTGTGTGCATTTATTTTATTCTGGTGAGCTACAGAGACGTTGTGTACTTCAACTTTGCCATTTTTCGTTACCTTCAAGAATTCAAGTGTGTGTGTTTCAGCGTTTTCAACTACAGAAGTACTTATTTTTATTAATTACAGCTAAAGTTTAAGCTTCTACAATCTTCTACAAGAAACAAGTGGTTTCATAGTATTTTCATTTGAATAATTAATCTTATATGTATTTCTGATTGTTAGTGCAATATTTATGAAATTTTTTCCTAATGTTACTTTATGAGTGCTTATCTACTATATAATTAGATATCTAGAAGCTCATTTATACTGCATATTATTGCATTGTTAAAGATTTATTGAATTGGATTGTTTTAAAGTGTATATTTTTGCGTAAAAAGGAAGCTTTACTTACCTCACGGCTTACTTTCATAAAGGCGGCCATTTTTGAATTTACGCCCCTTTCTCCATTTTGAAAAGTGCTTTTAAATAAGAAATATTTATATATTAAATTTAGAATTGATTGACTGACTTATTGATTGAGTCATTAACAAGCACTACATATATGCTGAAAGTTGTGGGAACTTCTTTCCGTCATCTTTAACAACTTACGAAAAACATTTGCGTAAGAATAATAGAGTGCTGAGGATAAGGATTGAAAACTTTTGCCTTATATATAAAGGGTGGTTCACACCAAAATGAATACATCAGCTCTTCAGATTAATGTGGATTACAAATCGGATTTTCTTTTAAAGATTAAAGGCATTACTGACTCAATCATGACCAAAATTAATGAAAGAGTGGGCCAAAAGGTAAATAAGGAGTTGTGCGACGTTGTTTATAAGTGTGCCATGGATATAGTGATGGAGTGTGCATCATCAGAGTTCAGATATGAAAGATTATTAGGAAAATTTGAACAAATTGAAGAGGACTTCAATAAAGAGATAAAAAAGAACTTAGACATAGATAAGAAGTTAAAAGATATAAGGTTATATACACCAGAAGCAGCATCTAAGACGAGTGATAAACTCTCAGATGACTTTACAGTCATTATTACGCCTAATGACACGACAGGAGATAAAAAAGACTTGATTAAAAAAATTTCGGAAGTGGGGAAGACTAACAATTTAAAGAGTCCTAAAGATGTTATCATCAGTAGAGAAGGTAAGATAATATTGAAGACTGATACATTGGAAGGAGCTACAGAGTTCGTAAATAGTCTGGAGGATAATGAGGATGTGGTGAAGATGGCGTCGATTAAACAAGGAAAGGTAAAGAACAATAGAATTATCCTGTTCAATATTGACGAATCGATTGATGAAAATGGTTTAAGAGAAGAGTTAAGATATTCCGAGGGAATGGTGGATAAAGATTTTGACGTAGTGAGAAATTTCAAGGGAAGATCAGGCCAACATTGGATCTTAGACTGTGACAAGGCTACGAAACAAAGATTGATAACTAAAGGTAAAATTTTGGTTAATTATCAACGCATTTATGTAAAGGAGTATGTCAACATAGTTAGGTGTTATAAGTGCCAGTTGCTGGGACATACCCAATATTTTTGCAAAAACGATACACAATGTTTCAACTGTGGAGAAAAACACGACGGAAAGCTATGTAAAAGCGACCAGAAGAAATGCTTGAATTGTAACTTGGAGGGTCATGCAAGCAACGATAGAAATTGTCCTGCTCTGTTAAAGTACAAGGCAAACCTTTTAAACACTAAGCCTCCACTGAGATTATAACGATGAGCACTAAGGATCCAACTACGGATGATAAAATTAGAATAGTTCAAATTAACTTAAACTTTTGTAAAGCAGCAAGCGATAATTTATATAACTTTATTATAAATAACAATATTGATATTGCATTAATTCAGGATCCTTATATATATAATGGTAAACTGATCAGTGTGGATAGCTCTTGGCACATACATTTTTCTTTAAATAAGAGTTCCTGTGTTATTATAGTTAACAACAATATTCAGAACAATAAGATCTTGGCCCTACAGCATATGGTATTTGTAAACATCCTAACGGATTCCGGCATTATCACTGTCTCCTCTCTGTACATTTCCCCATCAACTGACCTGGAAGCTAATCTGGATGAAATCCCGGATGATATCAAAAATTATAAATTCCTATTACTGGCTGGCGATTTTAACGCTAAAAACAATCTCTGGGGTTATAGACGGAACGACGATAGGGGATACGTCATCTTGGATTTCTGTAATTCCAGTGACTTATGCATTTTGAATGATCCATACCAACCTCCTACTTACTGGACTCCGGATAACTTCGGCTATCCGGATCTCACAATCTCGAGTCCGTCTCTCTACGATTCCTTAAAAAACTGGTCAGTTTCAGAGGAAGAGTCATGCTCTGATCACCGTTATGTCTTGTACGATATAAATTCTACTTTTCCTCACTTATCATATAAAAGATTTGCCACCAAATTCTTTAGTCCTGGTAAATTTAAACATTTAATTTTATCAAATCTCAAGCAACTTGAGGATAACCTGTTACAATGCTCTGCTGTACGGGATTATGATTTGTTCTTGGATCACCTAAATAATACAATAGATAATATTTCAACGCAAGTTTTCAAAATAAAATCTAGAAACAGACCACTTATTATATCCTGGTGGAACCCGGAGCTAAGGGCAATGAGAAATAAGGTCAAGGCTTTGTATAGAAAACATAAAAGAACCGGAGAAATGAATGATAAAATAAAACTTAAGCAAGCAAGAGCATCTTATAAAAAGCAAATTAGATTAGCAAAACTTAACTCATGGAAAATCTATTGCACTAATTCTAACAAGTTATTTGGTAAAGCCTTCTCAATACTGAAATCCAAAAGTAACTTTCATGCACTCAGTAATCTTGACGGCATGCCCTCAGACTCAAGTGCTATAGACATTGACAAAAAGCTTTTGGAATATCATTTCTGTTTAATCAGCGATCCTATTTCTGAACAATGCTACACACATAATGCTCCACCTGTTCGGAAAAAAGAACTGGATTTTTCAATTAGATCATTCAGTAGCAATAAGGCTCCTGGGCCTGATAGATTTGATTTAAGAGTGTGGAAATTCATACACAAAACTATTCCAACTTTTCTGGTAACTATGTGTAACAAGCTTATGTCTTCTGGTTATTTCCCAAGATGCTGGAAAAAAGGTATAGTTATTTTCTTCAGTAAACTGGGCAAGACCCCCACCAGTCCCGCCTCATATCGCCCAGTATGTTTATTAAACACAGTTAGCAAAATCTTCGAGAAAATCATTGTCAACAGACTCACCTACTTCTTAGAGAATAATAACCTTCTAAATAATAATCAATTTGGTTTCCGGGAAAATTACAGCACCACCAAATGTCTTAAAAGGTTTATAAACGAAATAAAAACCAGAAAGGAAAACTACAAATACACTTCCACTATCTTTTTTGATATAACCGGCGCCTTTGATAACGCTTGCTGGATCCGGATTATAAAAGCATTAGAAGAATTAAATGTACCAATTTATTTAATCAATATAATTAAAAGTTATCTTACAAACAGATTCGTCACCACCAATACAATAAGAGAATTTTTCCAAGTGGGAAAGGGCTGCCCTCAGGGCTCCTGCTTAGGGCCAATTCTCTGGCTCGTTCTGATTAATGGAGTCTTTGCTCTATATGAAAATACGGATCATACTTTGTTGGCATACGCAGATGACTTTGTTTTAATCTCTTCAGGAGCCTCAAGGGCGCAACTGGAATACATAACTAATGGGAATATTGCCATTTTTTGCAATTTCTGTGAACAGAACAAGTTGACAATTTCAACTGGAAAAACTATGGCTATGCAATTCGGTACAGAATTGAAAAGACCTCCAATTTTCAAATTAAAAGACATTAACTTAAAGGTGGCTGATACTTATAAATATTTGGGAATACACTTAGACTCCAGACTTAGTTTTCTTTATCATTTAGACCAAGTAAGGAACAAAATAACTGCCATGAATATTAATCTAAGAAGGATCAGCGGAGTAAATTGGGGCATCAAACCAGAGCTTAAAAAGTTATGGTACGTGGTGGTGATCAAGCCAATCATTCTATACGCCTGTGAAGTCTGGTATCCATGTATAAATGTCCATGGCAAACGCAAGCTTTCTTCCTGCCAAAGGCAATATATAAGGTTTATTTATCATTTCTACAGAAGTGTGTCAACTGACGCCATCTGTCGAATTACCGGTATCTTCCCAATCTATATCGAGGCGGAAAAGTATCTAAATAAATATATTATTATGCAAGAAAACAAGTCCTGGTACCATGACCATATTTACTATAGCAAAAACGATTTTGAGCAGAAGAATTTTAAGCGTAATAATAACCCATCTGGAGATTATCGAACCATCAACTTTATCGAATCGGAAGATTTTTCACATTATGAGAATAAGTTCTACACCGACGGAAGTAAGAATGAAGAGGGAACAGGATGCGCATTTGTAGCCGTTCTTAATAATTTCTTGGCTCATTATGAGATGTACAGGCTCAAAACTGGCAATTCAGTATTTCAGGCAGAGGTTCTCGCTATCATAAAAGCGTTAGAATGGGCCTCCTCTAAACAGTTAAAGAACATCTTAATCAGAACCGATAGCCTGTCAGCCATCTTGGCGCTAGATAATCTGGTACCAAGCTCAATCCTCGTAAAACAACTACTGGATGGAGTGAACTCATTCAATGGAACCTTTAACATCGCTTGGGTCAAGGGACACTCGGGAGTTATAGGAAATGAGCTGGTGGACTCCTTCGCTAAACATGCCATCTACTCAGGAATCTTTCATCCTTTACCCTACCCCGTTTCATATCTGCACAGAATTTTATTAGCTGATGCCATAAAAAAGTGGCAATACCATTGGGAGACTTCTGATAAGGGACGTCTTACATACGAGATATTTCCTGAAGTTTCTGTTAACCTTGCCATCAAAAATCAAGTCCTAATTTATTTCGTAACTGGACATGGAAGCTTTCCTGCATTTTTATCCAGATTCAATAGTACTAACGATCCAAACTGCCCCTGCGGAGATTTAGGAGATTCAATGCATTATTTGCAAAGCAAGTGCTCATACAGTAAAAATTATATTAAAAGACACACAAAAGAGACCTTGAATGAATACATCTTACGTATTGATAACTCAGCTTACTTAATAAGAAGAGTATGTAATATTTACAATGAACTCATAAAAAAATACTCTAACCTCATAAAATATACTTTTTAACGTCGTTTAAATAATGTTCTAAAGGACTTTGGTGTTTAAAAGTGAATAATATTTGGAACTACTATTGCACCCAGTACTTTATGATGAACTTTCATCATGAATTCCTGTGAATGGACTTTTACCTTCTTTGGTCCTCATGTTTTAAGTTGAGCAGTGCACACATGAAAATTTTTGTACAGCAACATGAACTATTCTTCATGAACTATTCTCAATTTGATATTTATAAATGGACTTCACCTACATTGGACTCTTAGATCTTAGTTGATCAATGCACACATATAAACTTTATGTATAATTATTAATATATATACTCAGCTGTTATATATTGTCTTTATTTGCTGGGAATTTGTCAAGTAATTGTACAGATTTCTATAGTTTATTGTAGTTACGATTGGTTTGATTTTTGTAGTTATTGTTATTATTTTTATTGTTGTAAATTTTAGTATTGTATGTATCTTTATTTAGCAACACATTGTTCTTGTTGCATTTTATTTGAGCAACATATTGTTAAAGTTGCTCTGTTTTGATCATATGATTAGTATATTTCTTCAAGTGTATTTTGTTTTGCTTAAATAAATGCCGTCTGGTTTTTCTGGGTTCGTTCCTTTGGCTGCGGTTTGGCTGGTAGTGACAGGGACATTTTTCCCGCCACCCTTCGGGCTTCGGCTGGCCACAAGCCTTCGGGTTGGTCGGTGGTCGGGGCGTATCGTATCATTACGGCCTATGGACAGAGTTTGTATGCACTGCAGTAGCTGCCGCAAAGGTCCCCCGATTGACTTGCAAATCGGTACACATGTTTAAGCTCTGTATAAAAGTAGCTGTATAATTGTTTATGTCTATATTATTTATGAATCGTGCACAGGAACACACCAAAGTTTTTCTTGCCATTACGGCCTATGGGGTGAAAAGCGTTAAACGTATTTTAACATTGTTACTCTGCATTTAGTAAAATGAAATAACTGTACTTTATTGAGATGTCCAAACTCAAACAGCTTCATAGTTAATGTGCAGAACCTTTCCAAAATGTTCTGATATTGTCGTGTAATCATCCAAAGTTTGTCAAATTTCGTACGAAAAACACGGAATAAATTGAATAATTTATACTGGTGCATACAATGTTTACGGTTCGTTTACAGAGACGCAAAAGAATTTCGTGACATCAGAGCCTATGGAAATATTTTTATCGAAGCCCATTTTAATCCTTTATGCTGCATTCAACATAATGGAATTAAAATACATTATAAAGATGCTTAAACGAATGTTTATCATAAAACACACACACACACATATACATATATGAGAAGACTTAAAAATTTATTTACAGGGCCACACAAAAGAATTCCGATGACATTCTACAATCATCCAAATGATATCAAATTACACTGGGTGATCAAATTATTAGAAATATTTTTATTTTGACATTCTTTCGATTTTCTAAAAAAAATACTAGATAAAATGGCCTGAACACCTTCACACATGCAAGATGCAAAGAACATTTAAAAACTCATTGTTTCCACTATCGATTTAGTCTAGAGTGCAATTAGGAGACCAAGCACAAATTGAAGAAGAGAGAAAATACTTTCGATCACCCTGTATCATAAAAAGAGACAAATAACTTGTAACTTTAATACATTATTGTACGTACTATGTACAATATTCGTGTGCTTTGTTTGCGGGAATTGCGCAATTACTTAGGCATTTATAATTTTTACTTTTTTCTGTAATCAATAGAAGAAAGTATTGGATTCACAAAAATTTTCGTCTTCCGGTTTTCGACGGATTTACACGTTTTGCGAGGATTGGAACACGATTTTACCATTTTTAAAAAATGTCAATGTGTGTGTGTGAGAGAGAGGCAAAAATTTTGTGGCAACTGTATCTCCGGAAATACTACTCATTATATAAATTTATATGTAGATGCACCTTGACCTAAATTAGTGCCTATCAAATTTTGGAGTCAACCGCTCAACAGGTGGCGCTGCTACACAGCGCAATTAAAGGGGAGGTTATATCTCAAGTTCTATTGCGTATAATCAAACAAAACTTGATATGTAAGAAGGTCATTATAAGACATTATGCTGATTCAGATGGCGTTACGCAGCGATTTCCGCAATTTAAGGATAGGCTAGATATCTCAGGACTACCGTACACAATTGCATATAAATTTATATGTAGATGCACCTTGACATAAATTAGTCCTTATCAACTTTTGGTGTCAACCACTAAACAGGTGGCGCTGCTACATAGGGCTTTCTACAGTTTCAGGGGAGGCTATATCTCAGGTTCTATTGCGTATCATCAAATAAAACTTGATATGTGAGAAGACCATTATGAGACATTAGGCCGATTCAATTTGTATGCATATCAGTCAATAGGTGGCGCTGCTATACTGCAAATTTCTTCGAGAACGGGAAGAATATATCTCAACATCTATGGCATATATCTCTACGAAACCTGATATGTGAGATAACCATTATGAAAGCGCATTTTTTAAGATGTTATTTATAGATTATAAAACTGTCTTTCTTTGGATATTTAGTGTTAGTTTTCTCTAAGATGAAAATCATTTGTATTCATCATGTTAGATAATTTTAATAAATAATAGTTTTAATAAATTATTTGCCCTTAGTGAATTTGTATAGGAAAATATAGAAAAAAGTCTTGTGGTGGCCACAACATGTTAGGTTTTTTTTTTTTTTGGTTTAAATTATTAATGTTTTTGACAAGTTTTTTACTCATAACTAGAACAGATTTTACAAAACAGATTTTACAAAATTTTACAAAACTTGCAAAAGAATTGACAAAACATTAAAAAAGCACTATTTTCAAATATAAAATTCACACGCGTAATATTCGTTGAGACATGAATGTTTTTAGTAAATATTATTTTACTGCACATGTGCGAAAGATAGAATTTTTATTGTATAAGTTGAAAACTGGATATATTGACTAACTTTTGTAAAAAGCTCATTTCAATAAAGTAAAAATTAAGCAAATTGTCGGCAAGCGAACGATCTAGATTTTAGGTATTTTCCAGAGTTGAAATTTCATAAGGGGTTTTTCACATGCTGCGCATTTAATTTGAAGATGCACTTATTTCAACCACTTTGCAGAAGTTCTGTTTTGTGAAAAACCCCTTATAGGCTTTAAATCTTGATATATATTTTTTATTTTGTAAGTTTTGTGAGTTCATAAAGGATTTTTTCCCTACATAAAAGGCGTTGACATTGCCATTGGATTTAGTTCCAAGGTTATTTGCATAAAGGTAAAAAATATTAGAGAATCTCTATGGAGAGAGAGAGGACAAATGATAAAATAACGCTACAGCACATTCTCATAGCAGAGATTTTTTCTACCAAACTGGGTTTTGGTTAAAAAAAAAAAAAAAAAAAAAATCTCGTTCACTTCACCGTTGAATATCAACAACAAAATTTTACAGATAAAATTAATTGTTTTTTGATAATAATCCTTTACTTCAGCTATAGTTTTGAGCACGGTGCTTTAAAGCCATTAAATACACTTTTAGAAGTGGATGATAGACAAAAAACGTTTTAACACCAATCATGAGCTGACTCACTATAGACGTAGGCTCTCTAAAAAAATACACTGCTCAAACAAATTAGGGGAACAAGCAAAAAAGTGAAGAAACATTTGCGCTAAAGCCATGTATGAGCAAAAAATGGAGAATATACATGTAATAAAATACAATACAGAAAAAAAAAAAAAAAAAAAAATGCATGGGAACTTTAAATCTTTGGAATGGTAGAAAGAGCAGGAAATGATGCCATAGGGAAACTATTTTGTTACATGTAAATGTCAAAAAACTTAATGTTTGGAAATGTTACTGTATGTTTAATATCAGTTCAAAAAACCCTTAACGGCTTAAAAGTTTGTGACGCCGCTACTTTATGGCTATAAGAATTTGAAACATGAGTCTTAAAAATAATGATATCAAATTTTAAGTGACGCTTTGCAATTAGTTAAAGTATACATAGATTTTCATATTTGATCATTTACTTTTATCTTTTATTTATATTTATAATGCAAACGTAATATTTTTAACTTCATGATCAGACAGATATATAAAATACACTCACTGATGCTTTTTCATTCGCATTTCAAATTCAAAATAACAGTTTTAAAAGGAATTATATAAAAATTCCAGTGGCGCCTCAGTGTTATTTTAAAAGATATGTTTTTAGATTCCATTAAAATTACTTTTGTTTTGTCTAATAAAGTATATTTACACATTTAAACAGTGCTTTTAATTTTCAAATATACTGTCAAATAATTATACTTTCACTGAGTTTGCATTATAAAGTAAAATTATTTATTTCAATAAATTGATTTGTCTTTTGCATCACGCTATCCAAAACATAGTATCATAGTATCCAACTAAGTGAAAATTTGCTCAAAGAGGTAGTGTGACGTAAAGAAAACATTTACACAAATTTTACTTGCAGTTTTGGATAGCGTGACGCAAAAGATAAATCAATTTATTGAAATAAATAATTTTACTTTATAATGCAAACTCAGTGAAAGTATAATTATTTGACAGTATATTTGAAAATTAAAAGCACTGTTTAAATGTGTAAATATACTTTATTAGACAAAACAAAAGTAATTTTAATGGAATCTAAAAACATATCTTTTAAAATAACACTGAGGCGCCACTGGAATTTTTATATAATTCCTTTTAAAACTGTTATTTTGAATTTGAAATGCGAATGAAAAAGCATCAGTGAGTGTATTTTATATATCTGTCTGATCATGAAGTTAAAAATATTACGTTTGCATTATAAATATAAATAAAAGATAAAAGTAAATGATCAAATATGAAAATCTATGTATACTTTAACTAATTGCAAAGCGTCACTTAAAATTTGATATCATTATTTTTAAGACTCATGTTTCAAATTCTTATAGCCATAAAGTAGCGGCGTCACAAACTTTTAAGCCGTTAAGGGTTTTTTAAACTGATATCATTACTTTTTAGTGGTTATTGATCAAAAAATTAAAATAAGTCCTTCTGGCTCCTAGGAAGGGTAAACTAATTTATCTTTTCGTATGAAGTTGCCACCATTTTTTTTTTTTTTCAAAATGGCACCTACAATTTATTAATGGACTTAGTGAATTTATTAATGAAGGCTTGTATATATGGAGTTTTAAGCAAATCGGTTCATAAAACTTTTCTAATGTAAATTTGAAATTTTCAGTGTGCTAGCACAGGGAAACAAGAGGGTAGATTAAGTTGGCAAATGAACATATCAAATAAATTTCTAAGATAAATCTACACTACAAATTTAGTGTGAATTAATTCAGTATTTCAAACGTTATCATACTGACAAATTTTCAAGTAGCCTGCCACTTGGAAACAAAATGGAGAAGCTTCGCACTAGAAAAATTTATTGTCTGGGATTCTCAAACTCTAAAAAAAAAAAAAAAAAAAAGAAAGAAAGAAAAAAAAAAGAAAGAAAGAAAGAAAAATAAGTGGATAATTTTAAATTTAAGTTAGAATTACGTAATTTACATTTTGCAAGTTTCTTTTTAGAGAATTACAAATTAAACAATTACAAAAAAAAAAAAAAAAAAAAAAAAGAAATGTTAAAAATGGAAATTTGTATATTTTGTTTCCCCTTTTGAGGCTAAGTAGGCTCCAATATTCACAATTTAAATTTTCATCAAAATTGCAGGTAAAAATTACTTCATATATATTTTCATATAAAACGTTTGGAGGAAAAAATAGACAAAATATAAATTAAGCTTTACATTTCTATAATTTTAAAAATAAGATAAAATCACCTGGAGAAAAATTTTATGGAAAATATAAGTTAAGCTTTAAAAAAAAAAAAAAATGAAATTTCTGCGTAAAAATTCTATTTCATAAATATCTACATGTTTTGAAGCAATTAAAAGTTTTTTCTTTCTTTCTTTTTTTTTAAAGAAAAATAAATAAATGTAGTGGCGCCATCTTGTAGTTTATATTAAAATCATATACATATATATTTAACTTTTTATTATTATCATTATTTTTTTCCCCCCTTAAAAGAAAGAAAGAAAAAAAAAAAAAAACTTGTTTAGAAACAGGTAGAAATAGTTATTTAAAATTAAAGGAGGATTTTTTGTTTATTGTAATTGTAAATACATTTATGAAATAGAATTTTTCATGCAGAAATTAATTAATTAGAAAAATAAAAGAAAGAATAATATTTTTTAAATACATTATTATGGGTTTCAAAGTAAAGATGTTATTTATTTATTTTGACGTGTTTTTTAATAATTGCTATTTGACATATTTTTCATGATTTTTAATAAAACTCATGAAATAGTGTTATTTCTAATAAACACTGTTTCATCCCCTAGTCATTATTGCTTTAAATAATAATAAAAAAAATTTGATTATGTTAATATTTAAAATATATATCATTTTAAAGTCTGAAAAATAAATAAATGAATAAACTCTAACTGTATTTTCAAAAGAGATTTTTAATTTTTAAAAAGAAAAAAAATATATATATATGTATTTACGGAAGTGTATATTTTAAATAAAAAACGATAGATGGCGCCAAAACTCTATTTGCTGTTTTTTTTCCCATTCCCGACGCGGAATGATACATGAATATGAATCGCAAATCATTGAGCTTTTATAAAATCGATGTTCATGAATGATTAAAAATTTTTTCGTTTTAAAAAATTGTAAATTCATCATTATTATGATAAAATGGAATATCTAAAATTACAAAATACTTCCTTATTTAAAATACTATCTAAATATTTTTTTGTCTAAATATGAAATTTTGAAATCAAAAATATTTTTTTCACAACAGAAGAGAAAATATATTTAAGTGAATTTGACTTTGTATATATACAATAAATATTTTAAACATGTAATAAAGTACTTTTGCGTTAAAAAAAAAAATCTAAATAATTCATTGGCTGCATTGAAGTCGGACAATCAACCAGCCCACATACCTCACAAGAAAGAACCGCATAACAGCGTTTTCACCCGGAGAAACACATGTAATTGGCGGAGTAATATAGTTCCATATTTAAAGCGATTTATATAAAAAATAAGAGTTTTCTTGAAAAAAATGAAAACGTTACTAGATTCAGAAAGATCCTATTAACAACATATATTAATTATATGAAAATCCTTCGAGCCCTTTTAGAGATATTTTTCAGAATTCCAGTCTATTACACCAACCGTTTTCCCTTTTTCGCTTAAAATTGAGATTCAGATCTCAAAACATATTACATGTAGAAATGTAAAATTTTCAGGATAGATTAAGACCGAAGATAAAAGATTATTTTGAAAAGATCAGAACAAAATATGGCATATTTGCTGAGATATTAAGTGTCGGCTTTTACAAATCTCTTTGATGTCAAACTAGCCGTATATATGAGTTCGCAGTGTCCCGTTTGTCCCTCCGCTTGCGTCACTGAAAAAACTGTCGTTTTTCATGATAGCGTGTGGTTCCCCTGAACTGCTAAGACTGCCGCACACCTGTTTGGCATGGATGCGATTAGGTTATCGATAAGATTTTGGGGAATACTCTTCCACTCTTGAAGTTCCCCATCTCCAAGTTTTGGACAGTAAAAAGAGGTTTTGGTCTTGCAGAAACGCGTCTTCTGAGTGTGTCCCAAGCATGCTCGACCTTATTTAGATGAGGAAAGCATGCTGAAAACTCCATATTCTGTATTGCTTCGCTTCAAGAAGTTCTCCACAAGATGCACTGTATGAGGTCTGTCCTTATCATGTATTAAAATAAAGTAATCGCCAATTTCTGCAGCGCAAGGTACGATATGAGGTCTCAGATCTCGTCTGCATATCTTTGGGCCGTGAAATTGCCCTTCCGAATGATATACAGATCCGTACGTCCGCCTATGCTGATTGCAGCCAATACCATCAAACCACCACGTTTGTAATGTGATCTTTTCGAACGAATAAAGGGTTATTTCAAGTGCTCCTTTTTTACCATACCAAAACACGTCTGGTGTTACACTCTAAATTGAATCGGGACTCGTCAGTAAACAGCACTTGACTCCAGTTATTTGCAGCTAATCTCGATGTTCAGTAGCCCACCTTTTTTGGTCCGCGCGGTGTATTGCTGTCAACAGATTACACACCATTGTCCTACGTGCATAGAGACCACCCTGACGAAGTCTATTTCGGATTTTTATTAAAATCACACAATCAACTGTGGAAGAAAATCATATTTTATTGAAATTTTATTTTTCCGACTGAGTGATCTTATTTTCACTCAGTCGGAAAAAAAAAAAAAAAAAAATTCAATAAAATATGATTTTCTTCCACAGTTGATTGTGTGATTTTAATAAAAATTGTATTTCTTTCTCCCATTATCTAATGGTGTTTTCCATTTCCTGCGGCTTATTTTTTGTTGAGCTATCTGCATGATAGATCAGAGATGTTTCTGCCTAAAGGTTGTCTGAGTGAGTAATGCTGACCGGGGTGTCGGCCTGGATAGCTCAATTGGTAGAGCCTTGACCTTGTAAGTCAAAGATCCGGGGTTCGAGTCCCGGTCCAGGCATTATTTTCACTCAGTCGGAAAAATAAAATTTCTATTTCGGATTGTTCAGCTTGACACCCTTTGTCTTGTTTCCAAAACAATTTGTTTTTGCAGCTGAGTAGCATTAGTTGTTGTGTCTCGAAAAGCTGTTAACAGGATATATTAGTCATTATTTGCTGTGGTAGCACGTGGATAACCTTGTCTCCTTATCCTGGTCGGCGTCTAACATTCCCTGTTTCTTGGAATCGATTCCACTCTCTTGAAATGACACTTCTTGCCACTCCAACAGCATCCGCTACACTTCTTTGAGTTTGGCCGTATTCAACTCTCCCGATAATACGCTAAGCCCTGCATTTCGGAAAACCACGTTATGATGACATTTTCAAGTCACCTTTTCCCAAAACAAAAGCGGAACGGTTGAATTTCACCACTGAGACAGTGAGAAAAAAGAAGCTTCGGCGAAATCACGATTTCTGCACTATTTTTTTTTTTTTTTTTTTTCTGGTTTTTGACATCATGAACATTGATTTGCATATAAAGTTTTCTTCTTCTGTTTTCTGACACGCTTTCAATTATGGATGTTTCCTTTGATAATAGTTATCAATATAAATATTTCCAAATTTCATTAAAACGATGTGCTTGCTCCCCTAATTTTTTTCAGCAGTGGATTATGAGTGGGTATGAGAAACACTCAATAACAGAGCGCATGCCGCAAAGTAATTAGCTCTTCAAATATAAACATGCTATGTTTTCGTCTGCCAGCATTTTATAAAATAGTAACTTTATTTTGAATGTCAAGACCATTGAAAAATGAATTTTTATTAAAAGTATGTGGTTGAATGGTATGCATTTCTTGTCTTGAAATCTTATAACTTAATTTTTTATCATTAGTGATTATTTTTACTTTGCAAACAATACATTTTTTATGTGTTCTATTATTTCGTCATATGTTACTTTTCGATTAAGCCATTGTGTACTGACAGAAGTAGAGAACAGATGCCCTATACTGGCTATGGAGAAAAACATTGTTTGATTTTTCCCCGAAAAGTTCCTTTTTTGGTATCGCAACGACTTCCACTCAAGATCGAGCATTTAGCAAATCAAAAAAGATTAAGTAGGGAAAAGTAACGCGAATCCCTCGGACTCTTCGTAGAATAGTCAAGAGAGGCACAACCCTTCAAATATTGACCACAGCCAGTGTTGTTTTATTAGCGGTGTTTCGAGAAATGAACTCATTCAATTAGTCCAATACGGAACCCAGAAAAAAATCAGAAAAAACTTTTCAGAATGCCTCGAGATTATCGAGATTATCTGGGGACCATCAGCGGCCGAGCGGTTTTGCACTCAAAGCTGGCAGACGTAAGGTGACAGGTTCGATCCCAGGTCACGTTCGTCGGCTCAGCCGTTCGGAATTTTCCGTGGTTTCTTCCGAAAAATTACGTAAATACAGGCTGGGGTCCCTTAGAAAGATTCCCACAGAGCGCACTTCCTCTCAGATCTTGGGCCCCACTGAAGTCAATCGGCCTTACTCCCAAAACACCAAACGAGATTATCTAACGATTGGAGTGAATTTCCATTCCGTTCCAGCCAAAGTGCTCGTGAATAGTAATGTAGGCTGGTGTATGTAAAATCCATCGTGGTTGCGATGTCCTCCATGTTCTCAAATTAATACCCCTGGGGTTTTCTAAAATGGTGAAGTCCACCCTTCTCCCCCCGTACAGGATCAAAGTTGTGATGGCGTGTCTGTGGACCAGTCTTGGGATTAATACCAGACTGTCAATAATAGCCCAATCGTAGCTTCACTCCCATTCCTTCCGCCTTCTAAATTTGGAATATTACTGGGCTGAGTGCACAGCTGGTAAATCCTTAAAAGTTAAATGAATCAGTAGGGGAAGAGACAGTCCACTACTGGTCATGCTGATATTTTTTGGTACAAGTAGAGTACCCATAAAAGTGTTATATATGTTAATACACTCCTGCTCAAAAGTTTAGCAAGATTTGCCAACGACCAGTTTTTTTCAATTTAAAAACTTATTTCTCGATGAAATGTTTTCAAACATTGGTTATTTAAAGAATGGGGTCTTCCTCATGTTCTAAAGTGAAGATTGGTTTAAACAACATTTAGGGGGCTGTTAACGAATTGAGCTAAATTAATAAAGTTTGACGAAAATAATAAAGTGAACGAAATGAACTGTAACTTTAGGATATGTTAAGACAGACCCAGTTTAATTTGATGATGCATTTGTGTAACGGTAGCATATTAACACTTTCGCGACCGCTGACGTAAATTCACGTCATTTGAAAATTTGTAACTCCGCCAGAGGGCGCTTCTTTAGGTTACATAGGTTGCAATATTTTTTAACAATATACCCAATATTCACATTTGTGCAATCAGTGCATTATAGATACAAATATTTTGATTAGAAAGAGTATAATTATAATGTATATTAATTCATATTATAAATATGAATACAGAAAACATTGATTTAAAGTAATGAAATATAAAGGAATAACGCCGACAGGTGGAGCTTACTGTCGAAAAGACAAAAGTATGCGGTCGCGAAAGTGATAAATAACGGAGATATAAGCATTTATTTTAAAACTCCAAAAAAATTCAGCATGTTTTTTATTTATAATATGCAGAGATTTTAATGAAAATTTCCCCCCACTCTATGATAAGTTGGAAAAACACTTTTAAAACAATATACTGCAATCAGAATACAAATATCTCATGAAATATGAACATTTTTATGAAAAGCGTTTTCTCTGCAAATGTCGGAAAGATAAAAAAAAAAAAAAAAAAGATTATTGCATAGGTTGAAGGCTAGGTATATTGGGCAACTTTTATCAAAAGTGCATTTGAATTGAGTAAAAATTAAGCAAATTATACGAAAAAGAACGAGCTAGAGTTTAAATATTTTCCAAGAGTTGAAATTTCTTAAGCGGTTTTTCACATGTCGCGTAATTAATTTAAAAATCCTATTATTTTAACCACTTAGCAAAAGTTCTTTTTTGTGAAAAACCCCTTATCATCTCATAAATCATAGTAAATAAACAAAAATATGTTAGAGTTACAAGCTTATAAGGGATTTTCACAAAAAGGAACTTTCGCTAAGTGGTTAAAATAATTGGATCTTTAAATTAGTTACACGGCATGTGAAAAACCCCTTAAGAAATTTCAACTTTTGGAAAATATTTAAAATCTCGCTCGTTCTTTTTCGTGTAATTTACTTAATTTTAACTCTATTGAAATACAGTTTTGACGAAAGTTGCCCAATATATCTAGCTTTCAACACATGCAATATATATGTATATATTAAACTTTCACCCATGCGCAATGAAAACATTTTTCATAAAAATGCTTATATTTCATGAGATATTTAAGATATTTGTATTCTTATTGCAGTATATCATTTTACAGGTATTTTCCAAACTGATCTGAAAGTGGGAATACAGTAAAGTTTCGTACAATGCGGTGGCAGAGGTGATAAATAAATAAAACAGTTTTATTTTTTAACGCAACTAAAATTTTAGAGTACCAATGTATTAGTTCATACACTCGATTCAGTTTCTTATATAAAGCAGTTGCTTTGCTATAAAATTAGTGGTGATAAAAAATAAAATTGTAATATTCATGAGGCAAACTTGCACCCGCGTTGTACGAGACTTTACTGTAATTTTCGTTAAAAACTTTGTGTAATATAAATAAAAAAACATGTTAATTTTTTTTTTTTTTTTTTTTTTGGAGTTTTAAAATAAATGCTTATATCTCCGTTATTTAATATGCAATCGTCACACAAATTCATCCACAAATTGAACTGGGTCTATAGTTACTTATTCTAAAGTTACAAATCATTTCGTTCACTTAACGATACAGGGTGATGACAAACATTATTGATTTTACTCAGTTTGTTACCGGCCCCATAAATGTTGTCTTAAACCAATCTTCACTGAAAAACATAAAGAAGATCCAGTTCAGCCCAATGTTTGAAACATTTCATCGAGAGATAAGTTGTTAAATTGAAAAAAACTGATCGTTTGCAAATCTTGCTAAAATTTTGAGCAGGAGTGTACAAAATTAAAAATTCCGCACGATAAATAAATTCATCCTACTTCTTTTATTCATATGAAATAAAAGTTAGAAAAAAGAAAATAAAAATAAGCACAGGCAAAGAGAATAAAAGATGTTTTCCTTATTGAAATCTACCAGAAAAAATGCAAAATTACAGAAAGTTAAATTTTTTTTCAGTTAAACAAATCGTATTCTAAAACTGATGACTGGAAATATTTGTAGATCGCTATATTAATTACGCAATTGTAACATCAACCCTGAATGCTTCTCAAACCTACACAAGAATTAGAAAACTTGTTTCCAAAGTTTAAATTTAAGAATGTCCACTACTGGTACAGGATCCACTGCTTGTACCTTACTTTATGTATATCATGAAAAACGACAGTTTTTTGAGTGACGCAAGCGGAGGGAGAAACGGGACGCTGCGAACTCATATATACGGCTAGTTCGACATCAAAGAGATTTGTAAAAGCCGACACTTAATATCTCAGCAAATATGCCATATTTTGTTCTGATCTTTTCAAAATAATCTTTTATCTTCGGTCTTAATCTATCCTGAAAATTTTACATTTCTACATGTAATATGTTTTGAGATCTGAATCTCAATTTAAAGCCAAAAAGGAAAAATGTAAGGTGTAAGGTTGTAATGGACTCAAATTCTGAAAAAATATCTCTAAAACGGCTCGAAGGATTTTCATATAATTAATATATTTTGTTAATAGGATCTTTCTGAATCTAGTAATGTTTTCGTTTTTTTCAGGAAAACTCTTGTTTTTCATATAAATCGCTTTAAATATGGAACTATATTACTCCGCCAATTACATGTGTTTCTCCGGGTGAAAACGCTGTTATGCGGTTCTTTCTTGTGAGGTATGTGGGCTGGTTGATTGTCCGACTTCAATGCAGCCAATGAATTATTTAGATTTTTTTTTTTAACGCAAAAGTACTATATTACATGTTTAAAATATTTATTGTATATATACAAAGTCAAATTCACTTAAATATATTTTCTCTTCTGTTATGAAAAAAATATTTTTGATTTCAAAATTTCATATTTAGTCAAAAAAATATTTAGATAATATTTTAAATAAGGAAGTATTTTGTAATTTTAGATATTCCATTTTATCATAATAATGATGAATTTACAATTTTTTAAAGCGAAAAAATTTTTAATCATTCATGAACATCGATTTTATAATAGCTCAATGATTTGCGATTCATATTCATGTATCATTCCGCGTCGGGAATGGAAAAAAACAGCAAATAGAGTTTTGGCGCCATCTATCGTTTTTTATTTAAAATATACACTTACGTAAATACATATATATATGTATTTCTTTTTAAAAATTAAAAATCTCTTTTGAAAATACAGTTATAGTTTATTCATTTATTTATTTTTCAGACTTTAAAATGATACATATTTTAAATATTAACATAATGAATTTATTATTGTTATTATTATTTAAAGCAACAATGACTAGGGGATGAAACAGTGTTTATTAGAAATAACACTATTTCATGAATTTTATTAAAATTCATGAAAAATATGTCAAATAGCAATTATTAAAAAACACGTCAAAATAAATAAATAACATCTTTACTTTGAAATTCTAATGTATTTAAAAAATATTATTCTTTCTTTTATTTTTTTAATTAATTAATTTCTGCATGAAGAATTCTATTTCGTAAATATATTTACAATTACAATAAACAAAAAATCCTCCTTTAATTTTAAATAACTATTTCTACCTGTTTCTAAACAAGTTTTATTTATTTATTTTTTTTTTAAAGGGGAAAAAAAATAATAATAATAAAAAGTTAAATATATATGTATATGACTTTAAAATACTAGATGGCGCCACTACATTTATTTATATTTCTTAAAAAAAAGAAAGAAAGAAAAAACTTTTAATTGCTTCGAAACATGTAGAAATAATTATTTAAAATTAAAGGAGGGTTTTTTGTATATTGTAGTTGTAAATATATTTATGTTATGAAATAGATTTTTTACGCAGAAATTTCATTTTTTTTTTTTTTTTTTTTTTTTTTAAGCTTAACTTATATTTTGCATAAAATTTTTCTCCAGGTGATTTTATCTTATTTTTAAAATTATAGAAATGTAAAGCTTAATTTATATTTTGGCTATTTTTTCCTCCAAACGTTTTATATGAAAATATATATAAAGTAATTTTTACCTGCAATTTTGATGAAAATTTAAACTGTGGATATTGGAGCATACTTAGCCTCAAAAGGGGAAACAAAATATACAAATTTCCATTTTTAATATTTACTTTTTTTTTTTTTTTTTTTTTTTTGTAATTGTTTAATTTGTAAATCTCTTAAAAGAAACTTGTAAACTGTAAATTACGTAATTCTAACTTAAATTTGAAATTATCCACTTATTTTTCTTTCTTTCTTTCTTATTTTCTTATTTTTTATTTTTTAAAGTTTGAGAATCCCAGTCAATAAATTTTTCTAGTGCGAAGCTTCTCCATTTTGTTTCCAAGTGGCAGGCTACTTGAAAATTTGTCAGTATGATAACGTTTGAAATACTGAATTAATTCACACTAAATTTGTAGTGTAGATTTATCTTAGAAATGTATTTGATATGTTCATTTGCCAACTTAATCTACCCTCTTGTTTCCCTGTGCTAGCACACTGAAAATTTCAAAATTTACATTAGAAAGGTTTTATGAACCGATTTGCTTAAAACTCCATATATACAAACCTTCATTAATAAATCCACTAAGTCCATTAATAAATTGTAGCTGCCATTTTGGAAAAAAAATGGTGGCAACTTCATAAGAAAAGATAAATTAGTTTACGCTTCCTAGGAGCAAGAAGGGCTTATTTTAATTTCTTGATCAAAAACCACTAAAAAGTAATTATATCAGTTCAAAAAACCCTTAACGGCTTAAAAGTTTGTGACGCCGCTACTTTATGGCTATAAGAATTTGAAATATGAGTCTTAAAAATAATGATATCAAATTTTAAGTGACGCTTTGCAATTAGTTAAAGTATACATAGATTTTCATATTTGATCATTTACTTTTATCTT
This sequence comes from Salticus scenicus, assembly GCA_963930645.1. NCBI lineage: Eukaryota > Metazoa > Arthropoda > Arachnida > Araneae > Salticidae > Salticus > Salticus scenicus. The sequence continues at coordinate 372,339,413 of OZ005650.1, forward strand.
TTATTTATATTTAGAATGCAAAAATAATATTTTTAACTTCAAGATCAGACAGATATATAAAATACACTCACTAGATGCTTTTTCATTCGTATTTAAAATTCAAGTTTTAAAAGGAATTATATAAAAATTCCAGTGGCGCCTCGGTGTTATTTTAAAAGATATGTTTTTAGATTCCATTAAAATTACTTTTGTTTTGTCTAATAAAGTATATTTACACATTTAAACAGTGCTTTTAATTTTCAAATATACTGTCAAATAATTATACTTTCACCGAGTTTGCATTATAAAGTAAAATTATTTATTTCAATAAATTGATTTATCTTTTGCGTCACGCTATCCAAAACTGCAAGTAAAATTTGTGTAAATGTTTTCTTTACGTCAAACTACCTCTTTGAGCAAATTTTCACTTAGTTGGATACTATGATACTATGTTTTGTATAGCGTGATGCAAAAGATAAATCAATTTATTGAAATAAATAATTTTACTTTATAATGCAAACTCGGTGAAAGTATAATTATTTGACAGTATATTTGAAAATTAAAAGCACTGTTTAAATGTGTAAATATACTTTATTAGACAAAACAAAAGTAATTTTAATGGAATCTAAAAACATATCTTTTAAAATAACACCGAGGCGCCACTGGAATTTTTATATAATTCCTTTTAAAACTGTTATTTTGAATTTTAAATACGAATGAAAAAGCATCTAGTGAGTGTATTTTATATATCTGTCTGATCTTGAAGTTAAAAATATTACGTTTGCATTCTAAATATAAATAAAAGATAAAAGTAAATGATCAAATATGAAAATCTATGTATACTTTAACTAATTGCAAAACGTCACTTAAAATTTGATATCATTATTTTTAAGACTCATATTTCAAATTCTTATAGCCATAAAGTAGCGGCGTCACAAACTTTTAAGCCGTTAAGGGTTTTTTGAACTGATATATATACATACTTGCCAACATCCTAATTGTGAATCCGAAGATTTTTAGTACACGCCCTTTTTTCCACACCAGTATATTTTTGAAACGTTTTTCTTCTTGTTTAATCGTAATTAAATTTGGAGAAAATTATTCTAAAAATATACTAATGTGAGAAAACGAGCGTTTACTAAAAATATTCTGGTTGATAATTAAGATGTTGACAAGTACATACATACATATAAACCGCTTATTTCTTTAAAATGAGAGTTTCATAAACAACAGGTAGGTGTATAGATTTAATTTTCTACGTGAAAAATCAGAAATTTTTCTCTGATGTAATTTTCAACAGAAAATCTAGTGGAAATCATTTATCTTATACATCAAGTAAAATTACATATACTATGTAAGTGTGTGTGTGCATGTATATATATATATATATACATTTTAATCGTTAATATTAGTTTAATTCACCGTTGGCGGGAATATATTAATAATTTATAAAGCTTTTTCTGAATATACATTTTTAAATTTCATTGCGATAAAAAAAAAATTTAAAATATACATATAAATATATTGAAGAAAAATAGACAATCTCTAATATATATTTTTTTGACTGAGAAATATTTTAAATTTACAAAGGCTTTCAGATTTTTTTTTTTTTACAGTGTGAGAAAATGCTTCCTTTATCTTACGCGTTATACGAGACTCTTTATCGCGTTATATGAGTAATAGTTGTAGATTTTTTTGTCGCATTATACGAATTTGCGTTTTGCAAGAGCGCGTTATACGAGAGTTTACTGTATTAGATGCAGACAAACAACCTACACACCCATGGGAGTTGCGGTCAACTTTCGTGACCGCAGTTCTCATAGATTCCCAAAGACAAATTTAACATGTTAAGGGGCGTTTGATTTGTAACTGCCCCAAAATCGAAAACCGCAAAAATTCCAAAATGACTTTTTTGAAATGTCCTTCATAAGATGCATAGCCGTTTTTAATCTGTTTATACCATTTTTGCAAAGTTCTACTCGAAAATCCGGATTTTGGAAATCCCCCCCCCCCTCTCCCAAATTGTTTCCTTCTTCCTTCCTTTCCTTTTAATTTCAAAAATTCCAAAATCGTGATTTTTTTTTTTTTTTTTTTTTTTTTTTTTTGTGCTTAAGTCTAGTTTCCTCATGGGAAATTTCTTCAGCATAAAATAATTTTGCATAGTTATCAGAACTCTATTTCTCCACCCTTTTTTCCCACCAGTATTTTTATGCAATAATTTTTATCCTATTTAATCACGACATATAATTATGCAAATAGGAATATATTTCTATATGAAATTAATGGTAACAATAAGGACGAAAATTTCCCATCATTAAAAGTGTCCTGAAAAAAGGGTGGAGACTTCGAGTTCATCAATTAACCTCGCAAACGATTTTCTGCACCACAAATATTATATAACAATTTTTTATATTGAAAAAATCCTTAAAACAGGGATGAAACACTGGTTCAAAACTCATACTGGTATTTGCTTCAGAAATTTCTCTATCTGTAATATCGTTGATTTAACTAGTAGAAAATTTTGGTGGGCGAGTTCTCGAAAAAAGGCGTGTCCTTACGAACCATGTATATACATATAAATATATAAGTTAATTTGTGATATTCTCTCAAATTATATAATGATTATCAAGTGGTGAAATCTATTAAGAGATATTGATATCAATGAAATCTGCATTGTAGTACTTCATTATCTGTGGACTAAAGTATAAGAGATAATTAACTCCGCCTCTTTACAATGCCTTTTAAAAGCTTAAGATACCGTATTTAGTTTTGCTGCCGTAGTAATGCTTTTTGCAAAATATGCAACAACCAGTGGCGGATCCAGAACTTTTTTTGGGGGGGGGGGGGCTAAGATTGTTCAAGGTGTTATTCGAGATCAAAGAAAAGTTTACAACTGTAATAGTCAATTGTGAATGTCAATACTTTTGGGGGGAGGGGGGCTTCAGCCCCCTAGCCCCCCCCCCTTAAATCCGCCACTGGCAACAACCTTCACTTATTTATATACTCATATACCTCCTGCAGAGCTAGAAATCTCCACTTTTTTTTCAGGACACTTTCAATAATGAGAAAATGTCCTCTTTATTGCTACCATTATTTTGATATTGAAATATTTATCGTAATTTTGTATTGTTGTGTCGAGATTAAATAGAATAGATACTTGGTAGCAAAAAAAAAAAAAAAAAAAAAAAAAGACGAAAATGTCTCATCTCTCAAACTCAAAGTGTCCTGAAGAAAGGCGGAGACTTCGAGCTCTGATGTCATGAAGTAATCTAAATTTGACATTTTATGTCTAGTTTACACCCACGGCGTATTTACTCACTCTCTGTTTATTCACAAGCATGGTTTCAGAAAAAGTAGGTGTATAGAAGGGTAACGAATACGAAGATTTGCAATGATAAGAATAATTTCTCTTGATATATGTGTTTATTTTCTGTTAAAATAAAATGAATTGCGTAAAATGTAATTTAATGAACCTATTACCCTGTTTATCTTTCCAGAAAATACCGTGATTGAGTCATGTTATAAAAAATCAAGAGTGACTCCATTCGACTTTCTGATCATTAAGTAATTAACAGCTCTATAAATAAAGTAAGAGAAATCGTTAAATAAACGAAAGAAAATATTATAATAGGATGTATGAGTATTTTTCTGTATGTAGTATATTGTTTAATTTATCGCTATTGCCCTTCAAAAAATTTTAGCCCATAGGCCATCATTATATAAAATTGTTTTGTTGTATTCCTGTAAAAAAACTCTAAGTGCCAGATTCACCAAAAGCCATAATGATGAAGATTTTTTTGGTTGTGTCCCTGTAGAAAAAAGTATGAGTGCTAGATTCTCCAAAATCAATAGCTTTCGTACTACGATGACCTATAACATACGTACCAATTTTTAGCTCATTAGACGCTATTGTGTTCACTCACCCACACACATACATACATCACGAAAAATCGTATATAACTCTGAAAGGGAAAGTGGTATCAAAACCGAAGTTGGAGGTGTACTATTAGACATCATGATAATCCCAAATATAAATTTGGAACATTCTACGACTATTCTTTTTTGAGTTATGCGAGATACAAAATCCATTTCGCAAATCGTGACTTTTAGCATCGTCCTTACATCGTCCTCAGAGCTGCCAACCTAATCCGGCATATTGTTAGTACCGCCCATTTTTCTACACCACTTAATTTTTAGAGTAATTCTCTTCAAATATATTTACAATGAATTAAGAAAACAAATACTCTAAAAATTAAGTGGTGTAGAAAAATGGGCGGTACTAACAATTTGCCGGATTAGGTTGGCAGCTCTGCGTCCTGTTTTAGCATCGTCCTTACATATAATGCTCGGAAAATATTATAATATGTATGTTGATGAATCGAATAACCTCTGATATATTTCGTCTCAAATTATTATTATTTAAATAATACAAATATTAACAATGTGTAGATATGTGCCTGTCTGATTCATTATTAGTAACAGATATCTTTAAAAATGTCGCAATGAGGGGAGGAAAAAAAAAAAAAAAAAAAAGGATTAAATTTAATTGAGATGATGAACCACGCCTACCGCAGTAAGTATAGGTGCCAGTGCGAGATGCAGCTCAATACAGTTACAGTAAAAGATAAAAAAAAAGTCTCCAAACTTGTCGAATAGTACTGTACAAAATGTCTTAAAAATACCTATATAGTATATAATTGAAAATGTTTACTCGTTAAGAACATTTTCGAATATGAAATTTAATGTTGATATTGAGAAATTCGCTCCTTAAACAATTAGCTAAATATTTTAGAGATCTATGAATTGCTAGTAAACTCATGAATGAATAAGAATTTATAGCTGAAAAAAAAAAAAAAAAAAGAAAAGGTAAAACAGTACAATTTTGGTTACATAAACAATGGAATATTGATCTCACCCACTTTTTTTTTTTTTTAAATTCCAGGAATAAAAGCAAATCTTATTAGCAGCTAGTTATTCTGAATTCTACTAGTTTGTAATCTATAAATTTCCAAATCAACATTTGCTTAGAATAAATTTCACTGAGAAGCATTACTGTTTGTAAAATGTGAAAATGCATTGCTTGAACAATTATATCAATATCATCTAAAGCTGGTAATTTAATTTTTCTTGATTATTCCAAAAAATATCTTTGGCAATATACAGAAAATTTTATTAACATATAAAAATTACTTCAATAAGTGTTTTATTATGTTGACACCAGTAACTGTACAAAATTAAATTATTGAGGTGTTTCTTTGTAAGAGCTTGATGTGTAGCCCTGTTTTAGCACTATGTGCTTAACAGACACACAGACTCGAATATATCTGTTATACCTGAGTACGTCTTAACGTATTCGGTATTGTACAGCAAAGATAGAGATGGAAAGTTAAAGTTGTGTGTAAAGTGTTTCAGTATTCGTTACTTTCTCGAGTTACCTTTATGAGCAGACAAGACCTTAGTTCGCGCTCCTCACAAATTCTCCAGCTCCAAGCTCCGACGGCTCCAACTTGCTCCTCCTAATGCGCATGCGCGCAGTGAGCAAGATGCTGTGAGATAGCATGCATTTGCAATCTTTATTCTGAATTCATAATATCATTTGCGCTATCTGCAGCGATTAATTTAAGTAAACATTTCTATAAGCTAAAACAGTTTTTTTATTCGAAGTTCATAATTATAATGTTAACATTCATTAATAAAAAAAATGGGGGAGGGGGGGGGGTAAGAAATTATTTAAAGAGTTATTTGAAAAAAAATAAAATTAATATTAAAATTTTTATGGGAAAATGTTCGCCAAAATTTTTATTTAATGATCATATGAAAAACAAATTTTTATTTTTCATATATTTTTTATTTTTCCCAGATATATTTAATATTTTTTAAAGATATATTTTTAAAATAACAGAAATTGATAAGGCATGAGGATAAGCTTGAGCTTATAACTTAAAATCAGATTTATTAACACTTGTGTTTTTCTTTATATTATTTTTCCACATGACATATTTAATATGTAGTTTTAAAATTGATAGAAACTAATTGATGAAATAAATTTAAATTACACATGTACATTTTTTATCCTTTTTATTAATATTGTTTGTTATTGTAACCAGTTTATTTTTACATTAAAAAAGAAATAGTTAATTTTAAAATTGCACTGCATTAACTTTGTAAATTTTAAAGAAAATAAATTTAAATATTCAGCTATGGATCAATGCATTTTCCTTAGACACAGAAAAATTCAGTATTATCATAATTTTAATATACTGATATTTAATTTTACAAGAATTATTTCGCATACTCATACCAATATTTATCAAAAGTTTATTAGATTTGTAAAGTATTTAAGGTTGTGGGGATTAAGGCTGATTGACTGCTCTAGGGTCTTAGGCCTATGGCTGGAGTGCCCTCTGTGGGGATCTTTCTAAATGGTGCTAACCTGTATATATACAAGTTTCGGGGAAAACTTCGGTCAATGAGCGCGACCTGGGATCGAACCCGGCTCCTCTCGTTTACCAGCTTAAGGAAATACTTCACATTATTTAATAGATAATAAACCCAATGTTATTCTGTAGAGAAATTCGTCTTGTGAGCTACTCATTGACAAATGTGCTTTTTTATATTTAAAAAATTCACAGTTACAAAATACACAACCGTTCAAATGTTCTTATTTTTACAAAAGGTGATTTTTAAATATTTTTTAATAATTCATTTTTAAGCTATGAAGTGCAAAAAAGGCTTTTAATTTATTTTTCGCTCTTTAGCGCTTACAAAATGTTTAAAATATATATTTTGAAAAATGATAAGTATTTTGTCAGTTGTGAATTTTCTAAATGTGAAAATGGAATTAAAAAATTGTTACGGATTTGTAAATATTAACGCTTTTTATGTAATATCATTCAAAGAGGTTTAGTCAGGTTATAAAATATTAATTTTCTGCATTTTTCTAGCTTGTTTTCACATTATAAGAGTTTATTTTTCTGTAAAAACCCGTTAAAAAGCTTCACCAGGGCAGGTAATGTCCTTGGTGCTAAATTTGGCAACTTTATCAATACTTGGTGACCTTCGCTGGAAAATCCCCTATTATCGATATACCGAATATCTATGCTCTATCTGAATTAGTACAAAAGTTACTAGAAAATCCTTATGCTATACAATGATATATGAGGAAATTGTATCCAGGCCATAGTCATTTTCTCTTCACGCAGCTTATTGGGAAGAGCTCCCTGGCTGGGAGGGAGCGCGAAGTCTGCGCGCATGTGCATTAGAAGGAGCAAGTGGGAGCCGTCGGAGCTTGGAGCTGGAGCAGTTGTGAGGGGCGCGAACTAAGGTCTTGTTTATGAGTAGCGCACACAGTGAATCGAACAATGATAAAAAGCAAACCAAGAATTAACTACTAAACATTTTTGCTATGAAAAAATTTAAAATAATGTCTACAAAATACGAATATGTGTGTATTTTTATAATTAAGCAAAAATTTATTATATGTACAAAGCTTTGAAGACTTTTCAAATTTAGAAAATTTCTGTAAATTTTTAGTGTTTTTCAAAAGTGCTCACAGATGGCACAGGAATTAATTATTATAATAACTAATTGAAATTAACATGAATAGTATCTTAAAGCATAATTTAACACTTTACTGACTCTATTTTGTTTGAATTTTACATATTATGTAACGTATGAAATATGCATATACGAGGGTGAATCAAATATAAACGAGACTTATTTTTTAAAATATTTATTTTGATTTTAAACGCACAAACAATCATAGTTTATTTTTCTACATAATCTCCTGATTTAGAAACACATTTTTCCCAGCGTATAGGTAATTTTTTAATTCCTTCCAGGTAAAAAGAGTCAGGTCGTGTTTGTAGCCAACTGCGCACATATGCTTCAACTTCATTATCGCTGTGGAATTTTTGCCCTCCCAAAGCTTCCTTGAGAGGACCAAAGACATGGAAGTCGCAGGGAGACAGGTCTGGACTGTATGGAGGGTGTTCCAGTGTCTCCCAACCCAGTTGCTCCAATTTTTGTACGGTCAGGGCTGCTGTATGGGGGCGAGCATTGTCATGGAGGAGAATCACTTTTCTCATCGGAAGGTCTCGTCTTTTGCGGCGATATGCAAGTCTGACCTTCAACAAGTTGACGAACACTGTCGATGTTGCTCGCTGTAATGCTGGTGCGGGGTCTGCGGTCACGGCTCTCATTTTCAACACGTTCACGGCCCTCCACGAACTGTTTATGCCAAGCAAACACTCTAGCTCGCGACAGCGTCTCTTCCCCGAACTGTGCAGTCAATCTTCTCAAGATTTCGGCCGGTTTTACACCTTTACAGCTAAAAACTTGATAACAATACGTTGCGCATTAGAGGGAGGTACCTCCTGCTCGGACATCGTAACGATGGACACTGAGCGAGTCTATGATGATGAGTCACGTGCTTCCCCCACTCCTGACAAACCAACCTAACAGCCAATAACAGCGGAACGTTCTTCCATCACTATTGCGCGCGCAGGTCCAAAAGTCTCGTTTATATTTGATTCACCCTCGTAGAATTTATTAAATAATAATAATAATAATAAACTAAAAATTGAATACATAAAATTGTTTAAACTTTCGAATACACGTTTGTATACCTGAATATCTGTAATGTGATGTGAAAGATTTTTTGTGCAAAGCTGCACATTTTCAAAATAAATGACTTAGAAATTTATGACCCGTTTTACGAATTCAAAAATTGTTCCACTTCAATCACGGATGTTTGTGTCTCCTATAAATTTCCCATAGGCTAATATTGGCACTCAGCAGATAAATACTGCTAGAATACTTCTAATAGCAGATTATGCTACCAGAAATTTTTAGCAGTGATTTTACTAACAGCGTTCTAGTAGAAGTTAGTTAGGATGGAATGGATGGGAGGCACATGTGACAGCGTCACGCATCCTCCAATACCTAAGAGTGGAAGCTAACGAAGTGTGAGTCCCGAATTACAATTTCACTGCAATAGAGAGAGGGGGGAGGGACATAATAGAAACAAAAAACAATAACAAAGGAATTTTACAGCTTACTGAAAAAAGGAAACACAATAATAAAAATGAGTAGAAAGGTTAAGTATAGCATTACACAACTAGGAAAATGTTTAGGGATAGTCAGAAGTAGGTAAGAAAGGAGAGTTCTAGCCCAGGAGGGGGGTGCAAGGGTGCAAGGCGGAGCGAACGGAGCCGTGCGGGTGTCGCACCACCCCCTGAGGGCCTAGATGAGTTGGTATTGACCTTGAGACATCCTCTAGCTTAATTGTGAAACGTGAGGAGGGTATTAATTAAGGTTGTTAATGAGATATAATTAAGGAATGGCGTGAAAGATGATGGTGGTTTTAGAAAGAGAATTTTTGTGGGGTTGTGTGAAGGTTATTGTTTATGAGTAATGAATTATAAAATTTTTAAAAAATTTAAAAAAAAATTAAAAAATTAAAAAAAAAAAAATTTAAAATTTAAAAATTGAGAAATAAATAAGAAATAAATAAAAAATATGAATTTAACAATGAAGGATGTTGATGTGAATATATTATGAAAGAAATAGAGAGGTCTGACTGGGATTCGAACCCGGCACCTTGCAGTAAATTTTTTTCCATAAGACAGTAGTTTTCGCGTGTGTGTGAGTAATTTTTCTATTAGATGTCTGCACAGTTCTTTTTAAACCCCTGAATGCTATTGTTCGAAAAGAATTCAATCGTTTAAATGATATTAATTTACAGAATAATAATTAAAAAAATATTAATTAAGGATTTCCTTGTAAAAGATCACATATGTTTTATGAAAAATGACAATGAGAGTAAATATTAAGTAGGAAGAATGGAAGAAAGTATAGAAATAGAGAGGTCTGACTGGGATTCGAACCCGGCACCATGCAGTAAAAATATTTCCATAAGACTGTAGTTTTCGCGCATGTAAGTGTGATTTTTCTATTATATGTCTGCATAGTTCTTTTTAAACCTATGAATGCTATTGTTCGAAAAGAATTCAATAGTTAAAATGATATTAATTACAGAATAATAATTAAGAAAAATATTAATTAAGGATCTTCTCGTAAAAATTCACCAAATGTTTTATAAAAAATGACAATGAGAGTAAAAATTAAGTAGAAAGAATGAAAGAAAGTGTAGAAATAAAGAGGATGACTGGTATTCGAACTCGACACCTTGTAATAAAAATATTTCCATAAGACTGTAGTTTTCGCGTATGTATGAGTGATTTTTCTATTATATGCCTACACAGGTCTTTTTTACCTAAGAATGCTATTGTTTGAAAATGATATTAATTAAAGAATAATAATTAAAATAAATAAATAAAAAATAATAATTGAAGATCTTGTAAAATTCACTAAATATTTTATGAAAAAGATAATGTACGTGAAAATTAAGTTAAAAGGTGATTAAAATCTCAAATGTATAAGTGAAATTCGAACCTGACATTTACTTTCAGTTATTTTAACAAACCCATCACCCCTTATACTGAAATGTAACAGCCTACGATACCTTCCACCCCTCACAAAATAGATGGAATAGTCTGCCAAACCTATTATCTATTTCCATAATTGTAGAATGACTCTTTTTTTATTGTTAGTCATTAAAAATGTGTAATTACAAAACTGTTAATTATGAATTTTCTTGTAAAAGATTACGAATGTTTTATGAAAAAAAAAATGAGAGTAAAAATTAAGTAAAAAGATGATTGAAAATTCTTCAACATGTTGGAAATTCGATTAATTAACAAACGTCTAATGAAGAATTTATGCTAAAGGTGATATTTTTTTTTTTTATTCAGTCTCCTCATCACTATCAACTGTGTTTGGTATGTCAAGGTCATATCTCACAAGCGAACCTGTTTTCCCCCCTCCTTACATGCTTGAAGGCGATTATACACTATTGCATTCACAATGATAGAAGATTTTTTTCACAAATTTATTTAGATTTCTGCTGCTACACTTAGAATTTGGCAGGATTTTAAATCAATTTTAGGATATATCTACAAACATTTTAAAGTATTTGGCGATAATTCAGTCTTGGTGAGAAACACCTAGTATTAATTTCGAGTGAGGTAAAATTTTGTGACTTGCTAACTTATTTTTGAGGAATGAAGACATCTGTTTTTTAACCTGAATTCAGTGTTACATAATAATAATTTTTTCAAGATGGATGTCAGAACAGATATCATTTTGTTAAATGCATTTACTTATATATTCAATAGATCACATCTACGCAAATCAGAAATAGAGATTATAAACCAGCTTAAATTTCGAATGAAGGAATTTATCAATTCCGAAATTAGTAATCAACTTTATGAAAATGTTGATATGTTATCTGAGGAAAATTTTTACACCTGTTTAGATATTGTCTTAAAAGAAATGATAAAAAATGAAATTAATTGGGACAAAGTTGTAATTTACTTAATATTTTCAAGTGAGGTTATGGCGAAGTGCTTTAAGAGATCTGGGGACTTTATCATACCTTGGATAAAAATTTTTAATATCTTCCAGAAGTATTTAGGTAATTGGACTATTGATCATCAAGAATGTATAAAAGCCAAAGAAGTAAAGAAATCTGTTTTTCAAAGAATTTGGAGTTTTATCACTCGATCATAATATGAAAATTGTAAAAATATTATCTGCTATGTTGAATTATGTTCAGTTCAATCTGTATAAGAACAACGTTCAAGAAAAATGTATGTAATGTGAAATTAAAAGTAAATAAAAAACTTTAAATGGAAATTTTGTTTAAGAAACTGTCATCGAACATACGTGTATACTTAAAAATTTTTACAAAGTGGTATTTAATTATAAATTTTCTTTAAATTTCCTTATACTCGTTAAAATATTGTAAGTCTTTTTATTTCAAGTTTTATATTATACTAGAAATTTTGCAACATTCTTAAACTAATATAAGTTTCTGAACATAGTGATAACTAGAAATTACCATTTTTTTTTTAGTTTTTAACGCGATCTGGAATCGAACCTGACACTTCCCTAATGACAGCGTTTAAATGCTTTTGTAATTCATTCCCAACATTAGTTATTTTAAGCTATATTTCCTAAGAATTATTCAATGATCTGTGTCAAATAAAGACTTCCCAACTACATTTTTCACTACATTCTACAACTTTAACATAGTGAAATTCCCCACGTCATATGCTACCTTTCACCCAATTTTTCTTTACAGATAGCAAGTTTGTAAATAATGAAAGTTAACTTTGAAAAAATTCAGAGTTGAAAAAATATTAATATATGTTTTATAAATACATTCATGTTCACTGATGCATGCTTAGGTTTTCTAAGTGTATTTAAACATACTTAAAAAATATTTTAACCAAGTATTGTAGATTACAAATATATGTATACTTTAAAAAATTTACAAAGCTTTTAGAAATTTAGATAACTTTTTTAGAATAAAAATATAAGAAACTTATTTTTACAATAATGAGATTGAAAATGTATGATAAAATCACAAAGTTACCAGCATAAGAGACTATAAGTATTTGAAAAAATCATGAAGTATGGAATTTTAGTATTAACAACACATCTTATTTTACAAAGTACTAAGTTTTTTAAAGTAACTTAGTTTGAACTTTTCCAGACATATGCTTATAAACTGAAATTTTTGTGAATGAAAAATTTTTTACCCAAAGTTTTTTAGAAAAAATATCAATACAGAAATTAATTAACTTATTTATAGAATAAAAATATAAGAAATTTATTTTTTCTAATGATAAAAATGAAAATGTAAGATAAAATCTCATTCATACCAATTTAAGAGACTGCAAGTATTTCAAAAATTCTGAAGTATGGAATTTTAATGTTTCACATGTGTTAATGACGCATCTTATTTTTCAAAGTACTAAGTTTTTTAAAATCATTTGGTTTGAAGTTTTTCACGCATATGCTTATAAATGAAATTTTTTGTAAATGAAAAATTTTTACACAAATTATTTTAATACAAATACTATCTCAGAAAAAATAACTTTTTCTTTTTTAGATTGAAAATGTAAGATAAAAATCTAACACTTATCAAATTTAGAAGCTGTAGATGTATGAAGAAATCATGAACTTGAAACTATTAACAACCTACCTTCTTTGAAAATACTAAACCACAAGTTTCGACAAATCTATAATCAACTGTTAAAAAACATAGATCTTAGAATATTTTTTACCCTAAAAAGTTTAACGTAGATGCGACATCCATAAAAATGCAGAGTGAAAGTGTACAAATTATCTGTTTAGACATGTTGATAAACTAGAATTTTCCACAAGATTCGAGTATTATAGCAAGGTATGAGATAATATTTGGCTAAATTTCTACTAATATTGGCGATAGTTATAAAAATTTGGCGTAAATTCTTAAGTAAAACTGATGAACGAAGAAAAAATTTGAATTAGTTACAATCTTTTCTCGCTGTAGAGTTGTTTAAGTTCTCATACTTAGTAGTTTTTAAACATTTTTAAAGTCTTCCTTCTAGAGTGATTTTTTATACTTTGCTAAATTGAAGTACAAAATGGATAATACTTTACCGTCTGAGGAGAATCACGTTTCTGTTCAACAACCCCATTCATCAAGTTTTGAGGATGAGAAGTTATCTAAACTTTTTATTTGCCTAACTTGTAATAAGTCATTTTTAAAAAAATCCTATCTTACTAGACATGTGAAGGTTCACAATGATATTAAACCTAATATTTGTTACGTGTGTGAGAAAGGATTTGTTACTTTACATCGTTTAAAAAGACATATAGAAACCCATAGAAAAATTTCCGTAAGATACAAATGCGAATATTGTATTGAAAATTTCAATCGCAAGTGTGATTTATTTAAACATAAGAGATTATTTCACCAAAAAGTCTTACCTAAACATCTATGTATTATTTGTAAAGATGCTTTTAAACACAAGTATGAATTAGAAAAGCACAAGAGGGTGCATTATCGTAAACCTGAGTATATATGTGAGGAATGCTCTATAACCCTTCCAACTAAACATGCCTTTTCAAACCATAAGCGAAAAAGTCATAAAAAGACTTCACATTCATACTGTTGTAACGAATGTATTGATACTTTTTCAAACAAACGACATTTTTTAAAACATAAAAGAAATATGCATAAAAAATCTTCAATGCAAACTAGATGTGATAAATGCAGTAAAACTTTTCAGTGTAAGTATGAATTATTGCAACATAAGAGAAAGAATCATCTTAAATACTTTAACATACGTAGAAATTGTAATGAACGAAGTACTAACGATGAATTACCAACAGTTAATAATGACAGTGAGAATCTGGACTTCTTAAATTTTTTGGATAATTTTCACACTGAATGTATAAATGATGTTTTTGACTTACCTTCCAACAACTTTCAGAATGAAAATATAGACTTGAAAATTTTTTTGAAGAGTTCGAATGTGGAATATACAAGTGAAAATAATGTTGATGGTTTATCTACCAAAGTTGAAAATAACGACTTAAATAATTTTAACCTGATACAAACTGATTTACCTCTAGTAAACTACAACAATGAAAGTCTGGACTTCTTAAATTTTTTGTATAACTTTAATCCCAAATGATTGAATGTTTTTTCTGCTAACAACGAAAATATGAATTCGAATAATTTTAGTAAAAAGGAAAATGAATTAGTAAGCGATAACTTTAAAAATGAAAATCTAGACTTACTAAATTTTTTGAATAACTTTAATGCCGAATGTATGAACGATATCCCAACAATATAGATTTGTGTGAATTTGCTGTCTTGTATTATTGTGAATGAATTTCAAATAAAAAGATTTCAATGAAAATGGTTTGTTTTAATTTTTATTACAAAATCACTTTTTATATAATATTTTCTATTAGAACACAAACTTAAGTGTCATCTTTTTGAAATAGAAACATGTAAAAAGTTTACTTACGTAAAATGTATTAGAGATATACTTTTTTCATTACTGTAATAGAATTGATTGAGTATAATATTTAAACACTAAGTAAAAATTATACACGATAGTAGTTTTACAAACTGACAAACTTACATCGAAGAAGAAAAAACATGTAAAATTGTTTTACCACCCATTTGTAAAGTACTTGTGAATATCTTAAATGAATTTATATTATTAACACTTTTCCTGAAAAACTAACTTATAAAAATTTTAGATATAATTATGAAGTTAGTATTTTCCTAAGTATCACGTTTGAATCTTACTTTGAATATGCATCATCAAAGTGTTTTGTACTTTAACTAAAATCACAATCTCTATTCCAAAGAGTGTAAAAATAATTTTATAGTAACAACTTAAACTTTTATGTATAGGTACTTTCACGATTGTATTTTAACTTTTTTTTATTTTTAGAATACAGAAAATATTTTGTAAGAATTGTGAAAGCTTAATTTCAGAAGTTTGTGAAATTTTACAAAAATATTTTAAACATTTTTTATTAAATGTTTTCTTCATGTCACATCACTTAGAAAAAATTAATTGTTTTTAGCAGAATTGCTAACACAAAACATTAAGTTAGAAAATTTATAGATAAAACTTAAAATATATGAAAAACCGTATGTGAAGTAATAACAAAAAGTATATATACTTTCAAGTTTAGACATGGTTGAACAAGCTTGAGGAGACAATAAAATCTGTAGCTGAAACAGAAATGAAATTAGCTATTTTCAACTAATTCTGTAGTGCAGAATTAAAAAATAATAGTGAAAAATCTGTAACACGTACAGTTTATTTATTTATATATTTTTTTTTTTATGATTATTTAATCTGTACTGGAAGCAATGTACAAAAGTCTTTAGAAAACATGCATTATTACTATCAATATTATTAATTTAGCATGGAATACTGTTAATATGGAGATAATATACATATTATAGACTAAGCAGAACATAAAAACATGGAAAATACACTAAATGATTGAATTGTTATTTTAAAACCAAAATACAAAAAATAGGCTTTTTTACGTCTTGTGTTAAATGTCTACCTTGTGATTTTAATATGAATAGGTCACAAATACAGCAAAACTTATCGGGTACAGTTTCACAAGTTCTACACTGAAAACTTGCCATTTTGAACATGAAACATTAACTATAAAACAACACAATCATACTTAACAATGAATTTCTGTTAAGTAGAATACCAGGGAAAAAAAAAAACAAAAAAGATAAGTTACGAATACAGGGTTGCCATTGCCAAACAGGGGTTGCCAGCAAAGAGGATGGCCAGGAGTCAGGGTTGGTAGCACGAAAGGTTGCCGTATGTGATACAGGCGGCAGCAAAAGTGTCTGAGCACTAGCAATAATCCCTAAAAAAAGTACACTTAATACTGCTTTGTTCAATAAATTCTTGTCGAGTGATGTTCTTAGTCAGCCTAAGAACATGACTCGACAAGGATTTATTTAACAAAATAGTATTAATGTACTTTTTTGACATCGGAATTATTGGTTAGTGCTCGGATACTTTTGCTGTCGAGTGTATTGTATAAATCATAAAAAAATAGTGAAATTTGCCATTTTCTCATACTTTAACAAAAAAATGGAACAAACATGGTTGCCGGGACTCTGAGTTGCCAGGACTCTGGGTTGCCAGCAGGAAGGGTTACCACCTGTGATACTGTTAAAATGATACAAAATCGTAAAAATTGCCATTTTCTGATACTCTAACAGAAAAATGTGACGTGGTGAGACATTTTTACTCTCAGATATTTAAATAAAAATTGGAATTAATAATAAAAATAATAATTTGACCGTTGTTACCCAACCACTGTAGACCAGTGTTATTGGTTCTTATTGAATAAAAAATCCGCCAGATCTGGTAACACTGCCAGTGTCTCTCTTTAGAAATGTAAAACTAAACTATTTCTAAAACTTTTATACAAAGCATGGTAGGAAATCGGTATAATTTTGGTGGAAAGTCCTAACTCAGAATCGTTTGTAGGAGAAAAATTACCTGACAAAGGTGTTTAGTATCGCTTGATACAATGATATATAGAGACCTTAAATATTTTGACACTAGACGATTATCCGAATTTGTATCTAAAAGAGTAAATACAGAAATATTTATATTGAGAGTTATTGGACGAGTATTTAACCCAACTGGGTTTTTAGATCCTTTCACTCTTAGAATAAATTTTTTGATGCAAAAAGTGTGGTCTTCAGGCATAAATTGGGATGAGAATCTACTTGAGGGAAGGAAGATACTATGGTCTATCTGGTGTGGTGAAATATTACAGTTAAGCCATTTTCAAATTTCTCTTTACTATTGGACTAGAATTTTTGCAAAAAAAATAAATAAATAAAGAAAGAAAGAACTCCCCCCCCCCTTTTTTTTTCACGTTATCAATAAAGATTATGATTCAGTGGCTAATCTTCACATAATTCTTTTTGGTGAAAATGTATTAACACCATTTATTTACTTAAAGAATAGAATAACCCTTTTGAAATCTTTGAAATTTCCGTGGTAGGAAAAACCGGGTGATGTATTATCTGCAAGACTAAGCAGTAACAATTTGAAACCTTAAAAATTGAAATCACATGTCACTACTGGATGGACACAAAAATAATTTATTTTTAGATAAACATTGATGAATCCTTTATAAAATGGTTTAACAGAGTAAATGTATATATATATATATATATATATATATTTACACACAGATTTCTGTGGGATATCACAGGACATATCCGCAAATCGCGTGCGCACCAGTGTGCCCTGGCACGCTCTTTAAAACTAGTTAATTTCGCTCTAGAACCGTTAGAGAATGTAGAGATACATATTTATGATTATGCTTCTTTTCAGAAAAGAGGGAGGTATGAAATGTTGGCAACGCTCTGGAACAAGCTCTTAGTCTTTGAAGTGTAACGCGTACCGTCTGCTTCATTAGTCTCGGATATAATTTCACTTTTTAAACTTTTCTAAGCGATGAATTTCTCTAAACAATGACATAACAGTCAATAGTTTTTGGCAAAAATACTTCGAACATATAAAAAAAAAAAAAAAAAAAAAAAAAAAAAAAAAATCAAAGCAGTGTTTGGGGACTGCCGATAGAAGTGAAAACTAAGTAACTTGTGAATTGTATCGTCGAGCTATTAGATTATTATTTTCGAGTTATTTTTGGTTTGTAAAGAAGTGTTTATGATCTGTATTATATGATTCGGCACAATATTTGTAGCTACCCAAATTAAATGAACTAAGCCTTATATTAGGTAAAAATATTGATTACTTATGAAATTATTTTAATTAGTAGCTAAGATACAAAAGAAAACCGATTCAGGACACATTAAAACGTGTAAATCAGGTAAAATCTCGAATTCCTCTTTCGATAATATAAAAGAACTTTAAAATACCTTTCGAATGATGTATTAAAAATAATTTAATCATAATTAGAAATTGAAATATTGAAATTTTAAAATATTACAGCGCCATCTGTTGGTAGAAATTTCTGTAATCTACTGTTCGATTCCAACTCAACAAAGCTTTCAAATGATGTATTACTTATGAATTTATTTTAATTAGTAGCTGAGATACAAAAGAAAACCCATTCAGGAGACCTCAAAACGTGTAAATCAGCTGAAATCTCGAATTCCACTTTCGATTCTCATGGAAAGCCTTCACTGACGATGACGCGAGTTTCATGATTTTTGTTCACCCATAAGTGCTCAACGCGCCTAAAGAAGTTTTCACTTCAAAAAAAAAAAAAAAATAATCCTCTCCAAAAATAAAATTAAATTCAATGTTACATATAAAGCTTATTTATTTTTTTATTGCAAAGAAAACTAAAAGATTTTAATTAATAATTGGCTTTTCTAATCCATTTTTTTTTCCTTTTACAATCACACCTTCCTTCTAAAATTTAAAAAAAGCATATAAAATCACTACATTTATTAAGATTATGAAGAACAACGACATTAAATTCTTTCAACCGAGTCGTAGTAAAACAGACTTTTTTAAAATTAAGTATCAATCTGGTTTTTCATTCCAATCTCCCCAAACGTTTAATTAATGCGGATTTTAATATTTCTATAATCACTCATTTCGCTGGCTGAAATTTATTTAAGCTAATGAATACCGAGTAGTTAAATGAAATGAAAGGCAAAAGAGAACAAAAATTGCATCGAATGGGAGCCGAAGAATTAATTAAAAGTCCAGGATGTAATTACAAAAGCCATTTTAAATAAGTGAAAAAAGGTTCTTTTGTTAAAGAAAGTTAACCTTAATTACTTATCCCTTATTTTTTAGAGCGGCGGAATTTCCTTCTTTTGTTAGAATATCCTCTGTAATTCAGCAACCAAACCTGAAAAAAGAAGGTAAAGACAATATAGAGCAAAAAATGCCTTCTTACAAGTAAAAAAGAGTGGTGTCCACTAAATATGTGCATACATTGATTCATCTTAGATTTTTTTTTTTTTTTAACTAAATGAAATTTCACTTCATATTTCTTTTTTTAAGTCAAGAAAAGAGGTAAGATGTTCGTATTTTATAGATTCAGAATAGATTTTTTACAGGGCTTGCAGTATTGTTAGATTTATACGTGCGTTTTCTTATTTTATCACCACTATTTCAAAACAGTCATTATGTACATATATAGATACATGTATAACATTAAAACCTTCAAGAATCATTCTTAATTAAAATTTTCTTCCATTTCTTATGGAAAATGTTATATTATTTTCTGTTTATTATACGTATTGTTTTATTTCATTATTTTTGTTATTATTTCTCTTCTGGCACACAAAACAATTCCTCATGTCCTTTTGCAGAGGAAGACGCATAGCATTGGCGCCAACTTGTACGGTTTTTTAACACCAGTGTTTCTTTGCAAAAATTTTTATCATGTTCAGTCGCAGAAAACTGTTAAAAACTTATTATAAATTTCGATTAAAAACTTCCGGTAGGAAAAAAAAAGTACAAGTTGGCTGCTATGCATTTTTCATAGGTACTACCAAGCTCCAAAATATTTGATGTCGAGTCGGAAATCTTAACCAAAAATTTCTTTTTTAAAGTTTGGTGACAGTATAATAAATCGTGCATAACATTTTAAGAATGCTGTGAGCAAGAATTACAAATTAAAAATCATGTATTGGTTAGTGCGGGTTGAAATAATTAAGCGCTACATTTTATCGAATGAATAAAAGTTTTCACGAGTACAGAGTGTAAACAACAACGCACATATTACACTCGGGCCCATAGTTGCCAACTTCAGTACTTTTTTGGCTACCAAAATTTTACGACAGCCAAAAGTGTTAAAGTTGGCAACTATACTCGTGTGTATTATTTTTTAGTTTAATGAAGGGTCGTGCTTAAATTTTTCGAAATCGAAGAATAGTTGACTGTTTTTATAGTTTATGGTGTTTGTTTAGAAGATTTTTCATTCATCATTGATTTTTTAATCCTCGTTTTCCATGCACCGAAAAGAACTCGTCGCTACATAACTGTAACAAATTTGAGAAATAAAGAAGTTGATTTCTTTAATAAATTGACACTGCAAAAAATACAAAAAATATAAAAATTAATGTATCAAAGTGTGTCCGAAAATTCCGGGTTTGGGACATCTAGAATCATCATTAGGACATATGGTTTCGAACTTGTTATCGGATTATTAATTTAGTATTATTACGGTCACGTTAGTTAATTTCACGTAAATTTTTTAATTAATTTTAAATTTATTAACTGATATTCAAATTTAAAATTTCTCACTAGCTCTTAAATATTAAAACGCTAAAAAAAAAAAAAAAAAAAAAAAAAAAAAAAAAAAAAATTCTACGAATTCTGATGCAAATCTTCAATATTTGTTCGCTGTCATATTTTTTTAAGACGAGTTTTAGAAAAAAATTACTGTCATTAATTTTATATTTTATATTACTAATTAAATTAAATACCCCCCCCCCCCCCACACACACACAAATAAAAAATCTCTAAGCTTATTTTTATTTTCTAAGAAATAAATGTAAAATTCTGCACAAAAGAGAATTTAATTTAGTATGATAGGTCTTATATTAATCTATTCTTTCATATAAAGGCATGTAACAACTGAGTTTCATTCTATAGCATCGGTTGCTATATTCATTAAAAAAAAAAAAAAAAAAAAAATTCTGTATAGCTTCAGTAAAGGCGTCCCTTAGCAGCTTTTGAATATTTGTTGTCATTTGGTGATGAATTATCGCAATTGCATAAGTAAACATCGTGGCAAGAAACATCCAAGCTACTTCGATGCCAAATTTTTAATTTCACCAAAGGGTTCTATACTGAAGCTGTTTCGTTTACTTAGCAGGATTTTTCACAATTTTATTTTAATTATTAAAAATATATATGTATATATTTGCACGTTCATTTTCTTTTCAACATATAAAGAAATATATTTATTTATTTTTTGATATGTTTTTTTTAAAAAAATGATTTTAAAGTTAAAAGGCGGTTTTTATTTAACATCTTTTAAATAATTAACCGATTGAATTAAAAATTACGGCTTTGGCAAAATTTTGTCCGGATTAATAAGTGTACCCATTTTTGATAAAATCTAATAATCCGAATAAATGTACAAAAAATAATAATTACGATACAAATAATAATAACAATAAAAATGTAAATGTAAATGTAAATGTAAAAAAAAAAAAAAAAAAAAAAAAAAAAAAAAAATGTTACTAAATTAAACGTTTGTCTATAATGGATAACGGAAAAATTCTGGTTCTCAAAAAGATCATGACATTTAGGTACTAGAATTTTTTTTTTCTTTTTAAACAATCAATTACACTAAAAAATGTAATGCCAAGTAATGACAAAAATTTAAAAGTTCATATACTAAAGCTGTAAAGCAAAATGGTCAAGATATTAAGAATTTCTTTCTAATCTAAAAATATTTACTGATTTTTACTTTCTCTTACCCATAAGGTAGAGCAAGTATTGTTTTAGGGTCAAATTTTCGAAAGTGAGTTTTTGTTATATTTTCATGTTTTGAGGTGCCCAGGATCCGAAAATCATGTTTTTAGCGGTTGGTCTGTGTGTCTGTCTCGTCCAAACTTGGTATTCTATGGCAGGGAAATCATTCACTATTCATTTACAGGGCTACGCAAAAGAACTAGATTATAATGCGACAATAGCTGAAAATTGAAGGAAGTGCATTTCAGGTTGTGCTGTATATTTTTACTATAGGATTATATTTAGGTGCACTATGTGGTTTGTACATATTCTTCAAAATATATACAGGGTTGCAAATATTTAAGTGATAACATTCTTTTTTATTGTTAGTGGAAGTGCTTTACTATAATATTTTACCATGTCCAGAAAAGCTGCTCAGGAATGGAAATGAATTTCTCATAGATATATGATAAATAATGTATGTTTTAAAGCTAAATATTCATCGCTTGTTTTTTGTGTGTTTACGCGTTTTGAGGCTTCCTGATTACCGAAGTCAAGTTTTTTAAAGTTTGACCTTTGTCTGTGTCTCTCAGAGTAACTTAAAAACGAATAATTTCAGGAGATCCAAAAGTTGTAATTTCAAATTAATATAAATTTGTTGCTTGAAAAGTTTGATCAAGACTAATAAGTTTCAAGGAATGTTGCTTGTGAAAGTTGTCTGAATAATGTTAAATGATCTTTCAATTTTAATAACAGAATTAAATTCTATATAAATATAGGTGCAGTAATGAAACATTGAGTTGAGGGGGGCGGTAGTCCCCCTCACACAGAACTAATTATCTTATAAAACTCTTCCGAAGCCTAATTTGAATTTTTTAACATAGGTTTACATAACAGTAGTCGTTATGTTACCTCTTAATCTCCAACCTGTATTTACAGTATTAAATTTCAGGGCAAGCGAAAGTCGTGTGAGTGACACACCAGGTTATTTATTTAATAATAATAGTAAAACAATATTTTATTAAATATTATGTATTTCAATTTGATATTGGATTAAGGGGTTCTATAATACTTGTTCTTCTTACGCACTATTAATATTCCTACTCAGAGAAAGGCAAAGCAGCGAATGGGGTGTAGAGCAAAGCAGGAATTAATGAGTCGGGGGTTGGTGAGCGGAGCAACAGAGCGCCCTAGTATTTAAAAAAAAAAAAAAAAAAAATCGCGTTCATTCAATGTGATATATAAAAATTTTTATCGACGACGCTGTCTTAAAGAAATAATACGACCAGTCGTACTTTAAAAAAAAAAAAAAAAAAATAATAATAATAATGAACAATATATTTATTAAAAATTTTAAAAACTTTTAAACAGACCAATTTAACTTAATTACTTATAAAAATCACCTTTAATAATGCTCTTAGTACAGTCAAATTAGGAAAAATAAGGGAAAAAATTTATAAAGTTTTGAAACTTTGGTATTACACTTATGAAGGGTCTAATAATTCAAAACAAAAAAGTTCCCCACTCTGAGGGGGGAGCTTCCCCCCCTACCCCCCCCCCCAATAAAAAACCGTATAATTCGGTGAAATGAAGAAAGAAATGGGGAATTAATTTATCGAGTATCAGAATTATGGCATAACATTCCTGAGGGGTCTAATAATGCAAATCAAAAAGTTCCCCACTGTGGGGTGGGAGCTCCCCCCCCCCCCAAAAAAACAACAAAAAAAAAAAAAAACAAAAAAAAAAAAACCGCACAATTTGTTTAAATAAAGAAAAGAAAAAAAAATTAAAATTAATTTATAGAGTATTGAAATTTTGGTACAACATTCCTGAGTAATTTAATAATTGAAAACAAAAAAATCCCCTCCCCCTCAAAAAAATAAAAAATAAATAAAAAATAAAAAATAAAAAAATTATATAACTTATTGAAAATATGAAAAATGGTTAAATAGAATTGTGGAATTTTGGTATAACATATTCTTGAGGTGCTTAGTAATGGGATACAAAATTTAAAAAAATTCCACCATGCAGCGGGAACTCTTCTCCTTCACCTCCCACACACACACACCAATAAAAAAAAAAAGTTAAATTTTGCTGAAATTAAGAAAAATACGAAAAATAAGTTATGTAAGAGTTTTTAGTTTTGGGGAAAGTTCTCTTGAAGGGTCTAATAATAGAAAACACAAAAGTTCCCTTCTCTAGGTTTTCCCATCCCCCCCCCCAAAAAAAAAAAAAAAAATCCTATAATTTGTTAAAATTAAAACAAATGGGGAAATAATTTATAGAATTTTATAGTTTGTGGACAAAATTGAGTGGTCTAATAATAATAATAATTCACTCTCTTCTGGAGCAAGAGCTTCTCCTCTGTCCCTTCGCCCCATAATCGTATAATCCATTGAAAGTAAGACAATAGAAATTATTTATATAATTTTGAAATTTTTTAGATAGTATGCTTGAAAAGGTTTCAATGAAAACAAAAAGCCTTCCCTAGGAAGGATTATCCCCCCCCCTCTTCTCAAAAATACTGCAGTTCCTTCAATAATTAAAAAATAAATAGTTAGAAAAAAGCATACAGATTTGAAACTTTGGGACATTAATCATATGGGGTATCTCAATGGGAAACAGAAAAGTCCCCTCTTTGAGAGGGGCTTCCAACTCCCCTTTTCCCCTATAAAAACTACTTCAAATTTTTCCGTGAGTTTTCCTTTTTCCTTTATTTATTTATTTATTTTTTTTTTAAATTAACACAAAATTATTTTTGGTTTTCAAAGACAGCTACTATTATAATAATAATATATATATATGCCTTGAAAAACTCTGCACAAAATGTCCTCTTCATTATGTGTAAACGAAATTTTTTTTTCCTTTAAGTTTTTAAAAGCTACTAAATTGTAAAAAATAAAATAAATTGAAATGATAATAATGAAATTCAGGTAATAACAAGGTAAAATAAATATAGCAATAATTAAGTAAAATGCAGATAAAATAATTTTAATGTAAGTCAATAATTTATTACTTACAAAATCGTCTGAATATCGAATAAAAAGTAATCAAGTTCATCATGAAAGTCATCTTCAAACTCTTCTGTCATGTCAATGGGTTCTTTATTGGTCCAGGTTTGCCCGTGACAATTTTTATACATTCCTGTACTCAATAAATTTGCTTTTATACATTTGCACTTCTTTCCACAACCTTGCATACAGCCACATGAAATCAACTGAAGCAGGCGCTTGTCTTAGATATACAGGAGACAAGTATGAATTAGATACTTTCCATCCCCAGGTCTTTGGATCCAAGCGATTCCCCAACCACATCTGTACATGCAGGTAAACCCGATGAAAATGCAGCATCAGTGGTAGGTGGCAAGCACGATAGGATGACAGCATTGCTTGCCTGTCCTACTAATTCATTAAAACAATGAATTCTGAGATCGTTCAATTTTTTCATTTTAGAAGTTATAGATGCGTTTTTTTTTTTTTTTTTACTTTACATCTCACTAATAAATTATTCACCAGCTTTTTCAAGTGAGCCACGCGTCGATCTTGGTTCGTTAAACATTTTGGGTACATAATGGAGATGGTGAGATCGGTTAAATGATTGAACTACTTGCACTTTCCCTTTTCCAAACATGACCGAAGTGGTGTCGCAACCACTCATTGTGTGAAGAAATAGAATAGAATCCTCGACATTTTTAATAACAGATGAACTTTGCAAATCCTTGGAACTATAAAATCTTGCTTTGACATTTCCCTTTAATTCTTTCATGAATAGAATGTCCTTATCTTCTGGGGCAAGTGCTATCAGTAAAACGATAAGGTCCACATCTTGTCCAACAATAACGACTTGCTTGTTTAAATCAGATTCATCAGTTGCTTTCCTAACTATCAAAGCATCTGCGTCATCTTCTGCTATGCTTGCTTCGATTCCAGAAATTTCTAAGCGTTGAGCAAATTCAGAATATTTAAAACCCGTTCTTTGTATCTGACGAAGTTGAAAGAAGAGCGTACATTATTCTCATCTGTAAAAAATATATAAAACATACCAAAATCAGGAACTCATTTTTTTTTTCTCCATTGCCAATTACTCCGAAAGAGTTGATCGTATTTATAAATATGATATATATCACATATATGAATATATATATATATATATATATATATATATATCATATATGAGGTCTTAAAAAAGAATTATTTTTTGTAATAGTAAACTTAACAATTTTGTGTAAAAAATGAAAAACTGAAAAGTCATGTTTGGATTTCCTTAGATCGAAAAGAGGAAAACGGGATTTTGAGGGGAAAAAAGGGGGGGGGGAGCTCCCCCACCCCCCACCCCCTCCTTCCAAGTAGGAAGACCTATTCTATTTTCCATTGCTAGTCAATTCAGAAGTGCTATCCTAAAATCTTAAAACATTGCAAATTATTTTCTCGGTTTTTCTTAATCTGAAAAAATTGTACAAATTCGGGAGGAAAAGAGGTATCCTCAGCCCACAGATGAAGAGGGGTGTGGAATTTTCGTTTTTCCATTGCTAGAGCTCTTGAGAGCACTATTTCAAAATTTCAGAACATTATAAATATATACCTCTGTAATAAATTCCTTTAATCCTCTAGTCTCCCTTTTTTCATAATTTAAAGGAACTGTATGTTTTGGGGAGAAGAGGGGGGGGGGAGGTGCTTATTCAGGGAAAGGGGGATGTCTTCTTTTTTAATAATAGTCTATTCACAAGTGCTATATCAATGTTTCAAATGTTTATAAATTATTTCCTCTTTTTTTTTTCTGAAAGAGTTACTCACTGTTTTTTTTCTGGTGGGGGGGGGGAGGGGGGAACCCTCAAGAGTATTAATACAAAATTTTATAACTTTATAAATATTAATTCCTATAATATAATCCTTTAATAGTCCCTCATTTAAAAAAAAAAATAAAAATGAAGGAGCTAAACTGGGAGGAAAGGGGGGGGGGTAGCATACCCACAGGGAGGAAAATTTTTTGTTCTTGTCCATTACTAGACTTTTCATGAATGTTATCCTAAAATTTCAAGTATTTATAAATTATATCTGTTTTTCCTAATATGAAAGATCTATGTGGCTAGAGGGGAAAAGGGGGGGAACGGAGGGAAGCTCCCCCCCAGGAAGGGGGAACTTTTTTGTTTTGCATTACTAGAGCCCCCAGGAATGTTATCCCAAAGTTTCAAAACTTTATAAATTTTTTCCCTTATTTGGTGTTTTTTGGTCTAATTTGACTGTACTATCTGTTAAAACACTAAAGACCTTTCAAGGCGAAATTCGCCTTGAAAGGTCTTTAGTGTTTTAACAGAGAATTATTAAAGGTGATTTTTATAAGTAATTAAGTCAATATATTTATATTTAGGAATTAAAAAAAAAAAAGAAAAGAAAAGAAAAAATAAAAACTTTTTTAGATGTGTTTATTTTTAACTCTAACGAAAGCAAAATTAATTAATATTTTTTTAAACCGTTTCTAATTTGATAACGGATCTAAATAACGGATTTTTCCACAAGTGGCAAAGTCGCGGCAGTGACTTTATCACATGTTTACTGCCTACATAATGTTTAAATTTTATGTTTTGAACTATCGGTAAAACAATAAGTCCATAAATATTGTAGAGTAATAATTAAATACGAAAATATTCAGAAAAGTTTTGGAAAGAAATATCATTCGCATTTTTTGCATATCATCTGACTTTCCTGTTGTTTCCTTAACCTCTTGGATCACAAACAATGTTGGATATTTTGGAACCTTTCACGATTATATCTTATACTTCGAAGAATATATTGACAAATTCTCCTGCAGCAATGCTTCGAAAAATCTTCTCTTTCCACATAAATATTTCCACTAAGCTTTAATGGTGTCGTTCAACAAATATTTTCAAAGTGATTGAATATACATGAGTGAGAGGAAATAACCTTTCAGTCAAAAAGTTGAAATGTGTGAAAGAACAGAAAATATATACTGAATATGTGAATAAATGTATGATATTGCTATTTATCCTTATACATAAAAAAATGCATAGATAGAAAATAAATGTTCAAAATATGCATCACACCAATGGTTGTACACATCTATACAACACACGCAAAAAAAAAAAAAAAAAAAAAAAAAAAAAAAAGCACTCTAGAAAGAAAGCCTTTTACTTATATTATGGAAAAGATATATTTATTCCAAATTTAATAAAATACATGTTCTTTGTGTTTGTCATCAGGTGAAATTTTTTCTCAACATTTTCAACTGTGAGAACATAGTTGACTTTGTTGTCAAAAGTTTCCTTTGTATTGTCGATCGACCTTTTTCGTTTATTCGAATATCTCCATCAATCTCGTACTCGAAAACGAGTTTAATAAAAATTTAGGATTTTACAGATATTTTAACTGACAAATCTATCTGATCTATCCTCATCTTAAAAAAATAAAAATAAAAAATAAAAAAATAAATAACTAGCATTCTTTGGCAACTTAGGCTCAGTCCGGGGTAAAATATAGCAAACACCTTGTTTTTCTTAGGAACCGTTTGAACGATTTCGATTGAAAAAGAAATTGGCATAGGCTTTATTGAAATGACAGATAAACCTGATCTTCAGGAAAATTACACAAGGTTCAAAATATGATAGAAATTGGTGCACTGTAAAAAAAATCTGTAGTTTGTACAAGACGAATCTGTATTTTTTACAGAAAAGAGCTGTTTTAGAGAAAAAACAATTTTTTTCTGTTTTTTTAACTTTTTATCTGTTTTTTCCCCCTTTTCTGTTTTTCAGCATGCTGAATAAAAAAATTCTGTAATTTTTACAGAAAAATCTGTATTTTTAATAGAAAAGAGCTGTTTTTAACAAAAAACTGATTTTTTCAGTTTTTATCCCTTTTTCTGTTTTTTTCCCTTTTCTGTTTTCCCCCTTTTCTATTTTTCAGCAAAAAAAAAAAAAAAAATGTCTTGTGTGAAGCAACCACACGACTTCCATTACCCACTATTATACGTATTATATGCACTTTTTGGAGATAATGTGATCAGAAGACACAGAATTAACCTAATGGAACTTTTACAGAAAGAGAAAGTTAATACACGCGTAAAGACATATAAAACAGTTTACATAAGCGAGTTAAAAAAAAAAAAAATAGATTTTTTTTTTTTTTAAGCACCAATTTCTGAGATCTAAAACTGATCTATCTGATCAGGGTGACTATTCATTTTCCTGTAATAACCACGTAAATCATGAGAAAGGATATCTAAAATGGGTTAATGGGTTTATGTAACAATTTTCTAGAAAATCGTTAGAGCCGTTTTTGAGATACCGGCTTTTACCAAAACTTGGCATATTCAATTGTTGACCGGAAAACAACAATTACATACAAAAGTATATTTAAAAGAGGATAATATTGCAAGTTTGAAAAAAATCCATACAGCCGTTTTGAAAGGAACGCAGTTACAGTACCTGAAATTCAGCTATATGTACAGGACGCCTATCAAGTTTCCTGAACTAACCAACTATATAATTCGAAAGGACATCTAATAGAGTGTTTATATAGCAATTTTGAAGAAAATCGTTAGAGCCGTTTTTGAAATACGGACATACGGTCCCACTTCCGGTCTCCGATGTTCCACTTCCGGTTTTTCAATTTCCCCCAAAATTTAGAAAATCCATCTTTACACCAGACCTGTCTCAATTCTGAAGTTTCGTTGTTCTATCTTTATTAGTATCGGAGATATAATAGTCAGAAGATCCCCCCCTCCCAACACACACACACACATTCACACTGACCAATTGCTAAATACCACTTTTTTGGACTCAGGAGACCTTAAAACATGTAAATCAGGTGAAATCTCGATATCGAATTTTCGGACCGAATACAATACTTCCAATTACGTACGGTAGTCGGGTAATGGAAGTAAAAATAATTCTAAACAAGCATAAGTGCAGTGCACTGTTCTTTTCTCAGTTAGTTCTAATGAAATGTAATCGAAATCGGAATTCAAATATTACTTATAGTAAACTTCTTTAAAAGTCCACCTCTATTCAAGTTTGAGGTCCACACGGGCCGAAATTTTGACGCCCGGCCCGGCATGAAATCGAAAAATCCGGCCCGACCCGTTTATTTTTTACCAGTGTGCGGTCCAGCCCGACCCGTTTATTTTTTACCAGTGTGCGGTCCAGCCCGACCCGGCCCTGCCCGGACAAAAAATGATAATAACAGGCTCGACGCGATTCCAAAATATGTAAAACGGCAGCAACAACTACAACTTAAGGATAAACATAGTTAAGATAAAAAAATTCTTTTCTGTACTTGGATTAGAAATTTAATACCAGGAATAAATATAAAATTATAAAAATAAATATGTAGAGTTTGTTATTAATTCTAGTTATTCTCTTTCTTTTTACTTCTATTATCGTTGGTAATGGAAATATTGTATTCGGTCCAAAAATTCGATATCGAGATTTCACCTGATCTACATGCTTTAAGGTCTCCTGAGTCCAAAAAAGTGGTTTTTGGCAATTGGTCAGTGTGTGTGTGTGTATGTGTGTTGGGAATCTTCTGACTATTATATCTCCGAAACTAATAAAGATAGAACCACGAAACTTCAGAATTAAGACAGGTCTAGTGTACAGATGAATTTTCTAAATTTTGGTGAAAATTGGAAAACCGGAAGTGGGTCATCCGAAACCGGAAGTCCATACCTCAAAAACGGCTCTAACGATTTTCTTCAAACTTATTGTATGAACATTCCATTAGATGCCTTTTCGAATGATATAGTTGGTTAGTTCGGGAAAATTGATAGGCGTCCTGTACAAATATCTGAATTTCAGGTACTGTAAGTACATTCCGTTCAAAACGGCTGTATGGATTTTTTTTTTCAGATTTGCAATATTAATCCTCTTTTAACTATCCTTTTGCATGCAATTGTTGTTTTCTAGTCAACAATTAAATATGCCAAGTTTTGGTAAAAGTCGGTGTCTCAAAAACGGCTCTAACTATTTTATTATAAAATTGTTATATAAACTAATTTTAGATATTCTTTTTCATGCTTTACGCGGTTATTACAGGAAAATTAATAGTCATCCTGATCAGATATATCAGTTTTAAATCTCGGAAATTGGTGTTTTTTTTTTTTTTTTTTTTTTTTTAATTTTTTTTTTTTTACTTGCTATGTAAACTCTGTTTTATATGTCTTTCCGTGTGTATTCATTTTCTGTTACTGGAAAATTTTTAGTTGTCTATTTCATTCGGTCAATTCTATGTCTTCTGATCACATTATCTCCAAAAAGTGCATGTAATACGTGTAATAGTGGGTAATGAAAGTCGTGTGGTTGTTTCACACCAGATTTTTTTTTTATCTCTGATTATTGGTATATGGTTTATGACTCACACACTAATTTAAACTTATTGGCCACTAGTACCATTATCATCACTCAATGTTGTTCTAATAAAGAAAGAAAGTAATTGCATGAATATATAGATTACAGTCAGAATGTTGATATTCTATAGTATTAATTTTTATTAATTAAAAGAAAGATGTATATTACTAACTTTAAGGAAGATTAAATTAAGGTTATTGTGGAACCCAATAGATCACGCCTTAATCATCGGAATGCCTTTAATTATATTTTTGGACTGATTTATTTTAATTTCAATATCCACCATAGCGTAATTCCTATAAGATACACCCTATAATCCCTATACACTGCTATTCTTCATTCAAGAACTACAATTTTAGAAATGGCTACATCCCAGTATCTAATGAACATTTTAAGTTTTTTCACTATGTGTTAGTCAAATCTAGATGCGGGTAGTAATTTTTCTATCCCCTTTCATTCATTTTAATTTTAATTAAAATAAATTCATAATTATATTAATATAAATTAATTACATTTTAGAAATTGCAAGCTTGATTGCCATACATTTTAATAAAATTAAAAAATTAATAACCTTAATATTTAATACTATATTACGATTTGATTCGGACCAAAATAGTAAATTTTAAAAATGTAAATGTAGAAAAAAACACATGCACAACTATAATTAATAGATTGTTTACTTCCCTTGGTGCCAGACTACTGCTAAATCACCGAAAACTTCCGATGATTCATTCAAATAACTTTTTTTTTTTTTTTTTTTTTTTTTTTTTTGTTGTTCTTTCTTTCTATGCGTTAAAAAGATCTTTTCTGTTCAGTCTGAAGTAAATTATGATTCAGCTTTGTTGCTCGCTACTCTTTGTTCAATTAGTTTTCAAATCAGTCCTAAGTTGAAAATAATATTTTATTTAGACACTTAAGTGGTCGTAAGTTTATGTAATTTATGATTTCCGGACTCTATAGGAAAGTATTGTAATTATGTCAAAAATTCCAGTTTGAAATTTTGGTGTTTCTATACGTTTTGAGGTCCCATGAATTCATATTTACTATTTTTACGTGATGTGTGTATGTATGTGAGTGAACACGATAACGTCTAAACGCTTTGTTCGAATGAGCTTAAAGTTAGTACGTATATTGTAGGTCACCATGCACGATCCCTATTGATTTTGGTGAACACTTCTAGTTTTTTTTACAGGGACACAAAGAAAAACTCTTTATCATTATGGTCTATGGGCCCAAATTTTTTAAAGTGCAATAGCGTCTAAATGCCTTATTCGACTGAGCTGAAAAATTATACACATGTTATGAGTCACTGTCACATGAACTGTATGAATTGTGGGAAAACTAGCGTTTATGGATTTTTTACAGGACACAAAGAAAAATTCTTTATCATTATGATCTATATGGGCCAATATTTTTAAACTGCGAGAGCGTATGCTTTATTCTATTCAGTTAAAAATTTATACAATCATGCTATAGGTCACCGTTGCACGAAGTGTATAAATTTACTACGTATAGAATCTAGCAAGTATAGAAATTTTACAGGGACACAACAAAATATTCTTTATAATTATGACCTATGAGCTCAAATTATTCGAAGTGCCATAGCGTCTAAATGCCTAATAAGATTGAGCTGAAAATTTATATACCTGTTAAAAGTTACTGTTGCTCGAACTGTATAGCTCTTGGTGAATCTGGTACTTATATTTTTTTACAGGAACACAACAAAATATTTTTTTTTATAATTATGGCCTGTGGGCTAAAATCATCAGAATCTAAATGCCTATCCGATTGAGCTGAAAATTTATATATGTACTGTTGGTCATCGTAGCATGAACCATAAAGATTCTGTTGAATCTAGCACTAAAAGTTTTTTTTTTTTTTTTTTTTTTTTTTTTAAACAGGGACACGAAGAAAAATACTTTATCATTGTGGCTTATGGGCTCAAATTATTTAAAATGTGATAGCGTCTAAATGCATTATCCGATTGGTCTTAAAATTTTTATGCATGTTATAAGTAACCATCACACGAACTTTATAGATTTTTGGTGAGGGGTTTATAGGTTTTAGGTACTTATAGGTTTTTACAGGGACACAACGAAAATTTATCATTATGTTCTATGGGCTCAAATTATTTGAAACGAAATAGTGTTAAATTAAACAGCGTACTACATGAAGAAAAGTACCCATACGCCCTATTATAATTTTCTCTTTTGCTTATTTAACGATTTCTCGCCCGTTAAACAATCGTTAATTACTTAATGTTCGGAAAGCCCATTCGAGTCACTCCAGATTTATTATTACTATTATTGTACATTGTAATATATTACATTTTTCTCGTTAAATATCTTTAATTGAATAATTCAGGCTCTTTTCTGCTCTCTTCACATAAATATTTCCATTGTATAGGAAGGTTTTTCTCTGCGCATATACAAGTGTTTCAAAATAGCAACGATTGAATTTTATTTTTCAGTCAATTTAATATATATCTATATATTAATACGTGAAGCAAAAACTTTGTACCCCTTTTTACGAAAATTGCGCGGACGGAGGATTATGAAATTTCGCACACTTACAGTTTATATAGAGAAGAAGTGCAGAATGCTAATATTTTTTAAAAATACAACGACAAAGACGAGAAATTGGAACATTTGTGAAACGACGAAGGTGCAATTCAAAGCCTATATTATCGGGTTTTATTTCCAGATTAAAATTAGCATTTTCATTTTTTTATACTGTTGCCAAAATTTTGAAATTTCAATTAATAATAAAAAGTTAATATGTTAATAACAATAATAAAAGTTAATAACAATGAGTTACTTTTTTAAATAGCCAGTTTCATCTGAAAGAGTTATCGCAGAATGCTAATATTTTTTAAAAACACACAAGTTTTGCATTATATATATACTAATTAATCAACTCAACTCAACTCAACTCATTCAATTTGTATAGATCAGTTTCTAAAGAAATCAACCTAAAATAAAAAAAAATAACGATTTTTTCTACTGACGACGAAAGTTTTTTTCTACTTTTATTATGCCTCGACATAGAACATTAACGGGTCGGAGTGAGAGACAAAGAAGAAGGAATCTATATTTGCGGACACATAATAATAATAGTAATGAAAATACAAATAGTGTTAATATTATACAGAATGAAGAAGTGAATTTGACAGACAAATTTAAATGTGCACGAAATGTCATTCCAAAAGTTTTTTATAGTTATGATTGTGGATTAATGGATTTGGAATGCAGGTTTTGCAATGCGAAACATTTTGAATCTGAAGTCACTTTAGGTGACAGAACTGCATTCACTTCATGTTGTCATAAGGGTAAAGCAATATTACCGCCCTTAAGTCAAAATGAATATTTTAAATCATTGTATGATGGACTTATTTCAAATGAACCTTCAATAAAAAGTAAGTCAAAAAATTATTTTGAAAATATTCGCAAATACAATTCATCATTTGCTATGGTTAGCTCAGAAGCTCAAGTATCCGAGGCAGTTACAAGTGGAGTGTATCATTTCAAAATACATGATGTTTTTTATCACAGATCGGGTCCAATGACTGCTGCACATGGTCGTTCACCATGTTATGCGCAATTATATTTTTATGATGTTGACACTGCTATCAATTATAGATTACAAGAACGTTTTAATCAAACATGTAACAACAACATAATGCGCGAAATTTCTCTCGAATTGGAACGCAGTAATCCTTTTGTTCGGTCATTCATTGCAATGAAACATCATTGTCAAAGAGTTGAAAATCAAAAACTCGCCTAGGTAAATTAACAGTGTAGCCTTGGCAAAATCTGTGATTATAGAAGTATAGTCTTTGACAATAGAACCTTAATAATGTTTAAACTTATAATTTTAATTAATTATGGTCGAATTTCGACCACTGGGCGACCACTAGTATATATAAATATATATAACGATCACTTCGTTCAGGAAATTTTATCCTCAGATTGAGTTCATTTTTGTTCTTCGAAACGTAGCAGTATAAACGCTGCTAAGCAATGCAGATGATGAAAAAAAAAAGAACTGAAGTAAATAAATAAGTAGTTTGAATACAAATTAAGACTAGTATGTTGTGGCCACCACAAGACTTTCTTCTATATTTTCCTATATATATTCCAAACAGTAACAATATTAAAAAAAAAAAAAAAAATTGATTTTTTTCTAAGTGTTTTTTTGTTAAAAGTAATACGTATTCAATCAGTAACAATATTAAAAAAAAAAAAAAATTATTACGATTTTTTTTTTTTTTTTTTTTTTTTTTTTGTTAAAGGTAAAAAAAAAAAAATCGATAACTTTGTTTTAAATTATCACAGATTTATAGTTCAACCATTCATTTTAAAGGTATTGACGAGATCTTTCGAAAGATACCCATCTTCAAAATTTACCCCTCCCCCCGGGGGTTACTTCCCCCCCAGGGGGGAGGGGGGGCGATACACCGATATGCACAGAAATTTTTTTCTAGTTAACTATTACTATTATCAACAACTCCTATTAATTTTACAATCACAAGTTAAAAATAACTCTCATTATGTACATTTATACGAAATTTTGTCCTATACTGCCACGTTAAAAATTTAGAAAACATGAGATCACAGCGCCACCTGTTGAGCTATTGACGAGACCTTTCGAAAGATACCCATCTTGAAACTTTGCACCCCGGGGGGGGGGTACTTCCCCCCAGGGGGGGACCGATGCCCCCACATGCTCAAATTTTTTCCTAGTTAACTACTACTATTATCAATAATTCATATTAATTTTACAATCACAAGTTTAAAATAACTCTCATTATGCCCATTTATACGAAATTTTGTCCTATACTGCCAGGTTAAAAGTTTGCATAAAATGCGATCTCAGCGCCACCTGTTGAGCAATTGATCCCCAAACCTAATCAGCACCAGTTTATGTCAGGGTGCAACTAAATACCACGTTTGGTTAAATTTCATTCATTGGTTCGTGAGATAGAGCGTCCACAAAAAAGTGATACAGACAGACAGACATTTTCTAAAAACTATTATTTCGTATTCTGGACATCCCAAAACGTGTAAGTCCATCAAAAAACGGAGGTCGAAAATTTTCACGAATCCAATAGTTTCTCTATATTACATATAGAAGAAAGTAAAAATGAAACTGCAAAAACAAAGAAAAGCATTTTTAAAAAAATCGAAAAAAAAAAAAAAAAAAAAAAAAAAATCGTGAAAGTGCAACCCCGCATGGTTCAGATTTCTTTTCTGTCAAGTTTAGTTGATCTGTGAGCTTTGTTGATTTGGAATCGAACAGTAGATTACAGAAATTTCTACCGCAAGATGGCGCTGTATTTTTTTAAAATTTCAATATTTCAATTTCCATTTATGATTAAATTATTTTTAATACATCATTCGAAATATATTTTAAAGTTCTTTTACATTATCGAAAGTTTTCACCTGATTTACACGTTTTGGGGTGTCCTGATTAGGTTTTCTTTTGCATCTCAGCTAATTGAATTAGACCGTTCAAAATTGGTGTATGTAGGTTAAGTAGGAGGGGCTGAAAGGGTGGGGAAGAAAAAGGCGTGCACCGCGCGCGTATCCCCTAACTTGTGCGCTCGCAACGCGCACGGAACTGCGCTGCCGAAGGCAGTGGGGACCCGGTTCGACTTTTTAACCGATGAGAAATGATTTTTTTTTTTTTAATTTCTTTTCTTAAGAATAAAAATTTGATTTGAGAAGGAATATGTGCGTGCAGCGCGTGTATACCTTCAAACGTGCGCGCGCAGCGCGCCTGGGTCTGCGCTGCCGAAGGCAGTGGGGACCCGATATGAGTTTTTACCCGATCAGAAATGATTTTTTTTAGGGGGCACGAAAGGTCAGGAAAGGAATACGCGCACGGGACTGCGCTGCCGAAGGTCCGACCGGTGGAAGGACCGGTGGGGACCCGGTCCGACTTTGTACCCGATGAGAAATGATTTTTTAAATTTTCTTTTCTTAAGAATAAAAATTTGATTTGAGAAGGAATATGTTCGCGCAGCGCACGTATACCTTCACACGTACGCGCTCAGCGGGCATGGGTCTGCTCTGCCGAAGGCAGTGTTGACCCGGTGTGAGTATTTAGCCGATCAGAAATGATTTTTTTAGGGGGCACGAAAGGTCAGGGAAAGACACACGCGCATGTATCCCATAACTTGTGCGCGCGCAGCGCGCACGGGACTGCACTGCCAAAGGTAGTGGAGACCCGGGGCGACTTTTTACCCAATCGGAAATTATTATTATTATTTTTTTTTTTTTTAATTTCTTTTCTAAAGACTAAAAGTTACTGTTAGTGATTCATTAATTATAGTGATTCATTTGAAAATACCGACCCGCGTCTATTTTAAAAGCCGCCAGTTTGTCTATCACTTTACTGTCTTCCGCTGTTTTGATAAGTTAGGAATTGAAAATGGAAAAGTAAATCCCTGAAAGAGATGACATTAAATACATTTTTACTTTCTTCTATATTTAATATAGAGAAAGTATTGGAATCGTGAAAATTTTCGAACTACTTTTTTCGATGGATTTACACGTTTTGGGATGTCCTGAACACGATTTGATAGTTTTTGAAAATGTCTGTCTGTGTGTATCACAAATTTTGTGGACGCTGTATCTCACGAACCAATGAACGAAATTTAACCAAACTTGGTATTTAGTTGGACCCTGACATAAACTGCGCTGATTAGATTTGGGGATCAATCGCTCAATAGATGGCGCTGTGATCGCATTTTTTCTAAATTTTTAACATGGCAGTATAGGACAAAATTTCGCATAAATGTACATAATGAGAGTTGTTTTTAACTCGTGATTGTAAAGTTAATATGAATTATTGATAATAGTAGTAGTTAACTAGGAAAACAATTTTGTGCATGTATTGCTTCTTCCCAGGGGGGATTTAATTTTCAAGATGGGTATCTTTCGAAAGGTCTCGTCAATACCTTTAAAACGAATGGTTGAACTATAGATCTGTGATAATTTAAAACAAAGTTACCGATTTTTTTTTACTTTTAACGATTTATCAATATATATATATATATATATATATATATATATATATATATATATATATATATATTGAGAATAAAATGGACTTTTTTTTTTATATTTAGTGTTATACTACTTCTCTAATATGGAAATCGTCTGCTTTATCATAGAAGGTAATTTTTTTAAATAACAATTTTAATAAATTATCTTTACTGAGTGAATTTGTATAAGAAAATATAGATGAAAGGCATGCGATGGCTACAACATACTAATTGTTAGTAAAATAATATTTTATTTCCATTATCTTGATAATAACAATCGCTTGTTATTAGAAATAAATTAGAATGATGTGGTCATCAAAGAACTTTCTTGTATATTTTCTTATACAAATCATTTATTATTTATTTATTTTTTTATCCATAATGAATGCAGAAGATTTTCATCTCAGATAGTGCTAGTGCACTAAATGTCAACCGGAAGTGAATTTTTACCATGTAGATGACATCCTTCTCGTTCTAAAAAAAAAAAAAAAAAAATCTGCAATATTGCAGCCCCTTTTCATATATGAAGGTTTGTTTAACTATACGTTATAGAACTGAAGATAAAGCTTCCCTTAAATTGCATAAATCGCTGTATAACAATGCCACCCTTTGCGCGATTGGCACCAAAAGTTGATATGTCAAGGGGCATCTACATATATGCAATTCTGTTCACTAGTTCCTGAGCTATAGCCTAACCTGAATCTGCGGAAATCGACATATAGCAGCGCCATTTGTTGAGCGATTAGCACCAAAAGTTGAAAGGCACTAATTTATATCAAGATGCCGCTGCATGTAAATTTTTATGCAATTCTGTGCAGTAATACTTGAGATACAGTTGCCACAAAATGTTTGTCACAAACACAGGCAGACGGATATTTTCTAAACATGGTCAAATCATGTTCTGGACCTGTCGAAACATGTAAATCCATCTAAAACCTGAAGTCGAAAATTTTTACGAATCCAATGCTTAAAAAATATTAATATTAATATTAATAACAATAATAATAAAACTTTTTGAACAATTAGCGGTACATAATTTATGAAGTAGAATTTTGTGTAGGAGCCCATTTTATGTCACTATTTTGTGAAGGAGACTGAAACGGATCAGCTATTGTCAGGATCGACCCCTGGTTATAAGTTACTGTCGCACAAACTGTCTATTTTACTAGAGTATAATGAATAGTTGATTCTTTTACCCTTTTACGGGAACAGGGACATAAAGAAAGATTCTTTTCAATTTCGTCCTGTTGACACAAATTATTCGGAATGCGCTAATAGCAAAACTTTACATACCATTGCGATCGAATCGGGTAGCAGAGTCATGTTATAAGATCATGCTTGCAAGGACTATATATTTTCATGAGTGCAACAATTACATTCATTTTAGAAATAGAATTC
The DNA here is from genome assembly GCA_963930645.1 of Salticus scenicus. Classification (NCBI taxonomy): domain Eukaryota; kingdom Metazoa; phylum Arthropoda; class Arachnida; order Araneae; family Salticidae; genus Salticus; species Salticus scenicus. Next base: position 372,379,062 of record OZ005650.1, read on the forward strand.
TAATGCGATAGGTTTCATGGATTGAAATTATTTGAATTTCATTTCAATAATGTTAATTTGTAACTAAAATCAAAAACAAAACTGGTGTAGTTTACATTGTTTTTATTTAAGTGTGATAATTAAGGAAATAGTATGTGCGTATTTCTTATGATTTTTACTTTCTTCTATATGTATATATAGAGAAAGTATTGGATTCGTGAAAATTTTCGATGAATTTACACGTTTTGGGATGTCCTGAACACGATTTGACTGTTTTTAGAAAATGTCTGTCTGTCTGTCAGTCAGTCTGCCTGTGTGTGTGTATCATAAATTTTGTGAACGCTGTATCTCACGAGCCAATAAACGAAATTTTACCAAACTTGGTATTTAGTTCGACTCTGACATAAACTGGCGCTGATTAGATTTATGGAACAATTGCTCAACAGTTGGCGCTGTGATCGCATTTTTTTTTTTCTAAATTTTTAGCATGGCAGTATAGGACAAAATTTCGTATAAATGTACATAATGAGAGTTTTTTTAATCATGTGTTTGTAAAATTAATATGAATAATTGATAATAGTAGTATTTAACCAGGAAAAAAATTTTGTGCATGTGGGAGCGTCGCTTTCCCCTTTCCCCCCGGGGGGGGAGTAAATTTTCAATATGGGTATCTTTCGAAAGATCTCGTCAATACCTTTAAAACGAATGGTTGAACTGTAGATCTGTGATAATTTAAAACAAAGTTATCGATTTTTTTTTTTATCTTTTAACAAAAAAAAAAAAAAAAAAAAAAAAAAAAAAAATTCTCCTGATTTGCAAAAAATTGACATCTTTCGCCATTTAGTGATAATATAATACTGTCAGATAAAACCCGTATGCATTTATAATGGAAAATAATTTGATAATTTAATAAATAATTTGCATTGAATAAATTTTGTGTAAAATTTTATAGAAGAAAGTCATGTGGTGGCCACATCATACTAGTTTATTGACCTTTTAATTAAAATAAAAAACAGAATTAAAAATCTTCAAGGAAATTCAAAGAAAATCGGTTTGGGGGCATATGCATTAGGTTTGCAAAATTGATTCATTTTTTCCAAGTCCAGAAAAAGAAAATGGTTCAAATATTTAAAAATCTGTATCTTCCGTTTTAGTGCATACAGAATGCCATGCTAAACATCCTTTTAGAGGTTGTGAAGCATTCCTTCAAAAAATATATTTCTTTTAACCTCCCCGACCTCTCAGACGGTATTATTCCCTGTCACCACTTGGAGGGGAAAAGGACGCCAGTAACTCAAAATTTACAGTCGACAGAAAAACTATTGAAGCACACACTTACTTTTCTCATACATATTTTTTTTTTAGTTTGGCTGCTAATTTTTATTACCAACTAACAGCATGTAAACTGCATAAGGCTAAGACCACGACTCGACAAATATTCAACTCGATTATATTACTCGAAAAAAATCGATAACTTGGTTTTAAATTAATTAACACAGACCATTTTAAAGGTATTGGGGAGTTCTTTTGAAAGATATCCATAATGAATATCTACACCAACTGGGATCTATTTCCCACCAGGGGGGTGTTCTAACGTGCACACACTTTTTCCCTAGTTTATTTCTACGATAATCAATAATTCCTGTTAATTTCACAATCATTTCATAAAAATAATTCTCATAATATACATATTTATACGAAATTTTGTCCTATGCTACACCCTAGCACACAGTCAGACAGACAGACATTCTCTAAAAATAGGGTGATCAAATTTTCAGATGCAGAACAACTATAGAAGCTTTTAATGTTTTTTAGAGTTAATATGAGTAGAAAAATACTTTTTTTCACCACATGACTTATAAAACGAAAAAAAAAAAAAAAAATAAATAAATAAAGTAAAAGTAACAAAATTCTGAAAAATTAAGAAATTTTTTGAAAATTGGGGGACATTTGCATGGGGATAAACGACAGAAAATGTGGTCTTCAAATCTTCAATCGCTGTTTTCGTTTTTGGGGACAGATGGTCAAAATTGAGGACAGTCCCCAGAAAATGGGGACGTTTGGTCACCCTGTTTAAAGATGGTCAAATCTTGTTAAGGAACTCACAAAACATGCAAATCCATTGAAAACCAAAATTTGAAAACTTTCACGAATCCATCATTTTCTTCTTAGGTATACAGAAGAAAGTATAAATACAGTTATATCATGCAATCATGCTCGAGATTATCAAAGCATGTGAATCCATCAAAAATCAAGAGTTGAAACTTTTTACCAATATTCTTTTGAATGTAATGTAGGAGAAAGTAAAAAAAAAAAACTTAAAAAGTCTTTTGAAACATTATAAAATTAGTTTGTTATGGTGATCACAAAACTGTCTTTTATGTATTCCAGTACAAATTATAAAAGTATTACTTATATAAATTATTTTCCTTCGAAATTGGAGACATTCCCCGGAAAATGGGGACATTTGTTCCCCGTGTATGATAAGCTGACCAAATGTTCACATTTTTTTGGGGACAAATGGGGACTTTTTTTTTTTTTTAAGGCATTTTTGTAAGTTTTAAGAAAGTAAATTATTAATCAATAATACTTTATTTTTAGTCCTTATTTATTAGGAATGAAAAATTGATAATTGTCGCAATTTTTAACGCTCTCTATTAAAAAGGTACTTTGATCTCGTCAGCCTACCCCCTACCATATGAATGACTGAAAAATATCTACTACGTCATAGAGCTTAAGCGAAATGACCTTGAATTAAAAAAATACCTTCCTTCATACAAATATTAATTGGTTTATCAAGCTATTATTTATCAAATTTACTTACGGCGTATAAAACCCATTCAATCTGAAGCTCAAAGATTTTTCATGGCAAATCTATTTCTTTTTTTAGTGGCAACGTAGCGTAGCACTGTTTTTGATTTGAAAGAGACATGGATTCTGCCCCTGCCGGCCCGGTTCGTTCTTCGTTAATCATGGATATTTTTCCATTTTAATTATGAAGGTAAGTTCATAAATATAATATTTATTGTTGAATATCGCGGTACAACTATAGTATTTCCCCACAGCTAAATTTAGCGATTTTTCTTTGGCGCCGATTTGAACGATAACGATGTCGTTCTGCAATATGGCAGCCTGCATGCTATTTATTTTGGATTTATGATTTATAATTTAGCTTATGATTTTATCATTTATGCTATATGATTTTTAGATTTATGAATTAGCCATAATCGCCAAATTCAGCTGTGGGAAAGTACTATAGTTGTTCCAATATCGCTAAATTTGTTTTGAATAAACTGGGTATCGTTGCTATCACTGTTGATTCTGAATTTTGTTTACTTTTTAAATTTCATAAAGGGACTTTTACTTATTGAATGGTAATGTAATATTGGATCAATTTTTTCTTCCTGTGATACTTTACATTTTTTCTCTGACATCTGACATGTTTGAAAAAATACTTTTTAAATTTCATAAAGGGATTTTTACTTATTAAATGGTATTGTAATATTGGATCAATTTTTTCTTCCTGTGATACTTTACATTTTTTTTCTCTGACATGTTTGAAAAAATGTTCATACATATATTTTTTTTGTAACATAGTTAATTGATTTTTAATTAAAAGTTTAGATGGAATTACTTTAAAAATTATATCAACATTCATAATAAAATATTCTAAAATGTAAGTAAGATTGCAGTGTAATTTAATTTTTCTAGTGTAAACAATGGCACTCATAAAATAATTTTTAATTATGTTTACAATTTGAAAAGCCAAAACCAAACTCAACAATTTCTGTTTAATTAATCAATATTGCTCTCTTAAAAATCAGCAATTACATTATAATGCAAAAAGGGTTGATTTTTGAATTAAATATTTTATGCAAAATGCATGATGTTGTATTACATTTGTTTTTTCTGATTAAATTTTTTATTTTTATAAAATTTTACAAATTTGCAGGTAGCCGTCGAGTGCCCAACCTGATGCAGGACTGTGTGCGAGGCCAGTGAAACTTTTTAGGTAATATTTTTATTTTTTACTTTTCTTTAAAATTGTTAATATTGCCTATCCTTTGCAATTTTTCATTTAATTTCACTTTAATACCTTTTTTTAAACACAATTTTTTAAACATTCAATAAATGTCATTTCATTTTTATTTATTGAAACCCCAGTGGCAGAAACACTGCGACATAGTCGTGGACACAGAAAAACGGCTTGTGGATAGTTTTAGTCTGTACTGATAAAAAAATTTGTCTGCAACTTTAGAATAACAATTCACTTAAAAAAATTTCTGAATCAAAAATAATACTTTTATTATTTTTAATTATTTATATTGTGTTGTGTCAAACATTGCTATAAAATATTTAATTGAATGAGATGAATTGAATGAATACACACAATTGCTTATACTACATTGTTCTGCAGTAAAATTGTATTCGTGTATTGTTGCACGAGATCACCACTGATGTTAAGCCCCCCACCCCCCCACTCCCCAATCAGCTTTCAGGCTTTTTGAGTGTAAGCCATTTTCACCCCTGATTGTGATTACACACAAATTTTGCAGACAGATTATGAAATTTTAAAAGCCTGTCGCAGACAGCTACAGAACTTTCTGCCACTGGGATTGAAACTAGAAATCAGGGTTGTTCGTATCAATATTTCGTTCAGGTTCGTTCGTTCAATATTTAATAAATAAACATATCTATTTTCCTAAGAGTAGATTGGATGCAAAAGTGATGTAGTTTCAATTTTAATTCCTCTTTTTTTCCCCCTACTGCTTTCAACTACATTGTCATCTCCTTTCTCATAGTCGTAAATACCTTTTAAAAATCTGTTATTAAGCATGATGAAATGAATGGTTCACATATCTTTCATGGAATTTTTTACTTTCTGAAAATACATAGGTAAGGAAAGTATTGTAATCATGACAAAAATTTGATTTTGTGATGTTAGTGGTATCTATATGTTTTGAGATCCCATGAGTTCATTTTTGTTATTTTTACAATTATGTATGTATGTCTGAGTAGAGTGAACACAATATTGTCTAAATGCTTTGTTCAAATGAGCTAAAAATTAGTATATATGTTATAGGTTATCGTAGCATAAACTGTATACATCTTGGAGAACCCAGCACAGTTTTTTTTCCTTTAACAGGACACAAAGATAAATTCTTTATCATTATAGCCTATGGGCTCAGATAATTTAAAGTGTGATAGCATCTAAATTCCTTAATTAATTCAACTGAAACTTTATATACATGTTATAGGTCACTGTTGAATGAATTGAATAGATTTATTTTGGTGAATCTAGCATTTATAATTTTTTTTTACAGGGAAATAACTAAAAATTCTGTAATAATATATAGTCTGAAAATTATTTAAAACGTAATGGCGCCTGAATGCCTCATCTGATTATATACCACACAAACTATATACATTTTGGTGAAGCTAACACTATTAGTTCTTTTACAGAGATGCACAAAAGAATTTGGATACATACCATCCCATTAAACAATATACTATCTGGGAATCAAACACTTATTATAATTTTCTCGTTTGTTTATTTAATAACTTCTCTTACTTAATTTTATTTAAATAACAGTGAATTACTTAATGTTCCGAAATTCGACTGGACTCACTCAACATTTTTATTATTTCTCTTAAAGCTTCTGCATATTTATCAAATTGATTATATATACAGTCATATACATATGTCACATTTACATTATTAAAGACATTACTTTTGTGAAAAATAAGTTTTCTATGTGGAAGTAAAATTTAATTTTGTATATTTTTCATCTGGAATTTCTATTACCAAGTAATATTTTTTTTTTACAAAATTAAAATAAGAATATAAAATTATCAAATGATTAAGTATGTAAATTTGATCTTTTAAATTCTTGGAAAGTGGCATGTTGGTATTGCAAATGAAATGCTATATAGAAATGAAAGCTTTGCTTTGAAAGGACTTGCGGACATAAATTCATAAAAATATTCTATTTACATTTATGAGATTTTTTTTTTTTTAAACCTAGTATAGAAATGTTAAATCAGATATTTCCATGTTAAGTACAAAATAACAAAGAAACAACTTAAATTATTTTTAAGATTATAATCGTCTATGTATTGTATTAATCAATCATGTCGTTTGTGAAAAACTTTAATATTGAAAATAGTCTCTTATTTTATTTATTTATTTATTTATTTTTAATTGTCAACATTATGTACTGAAGATAACTCAACATTATGCATGAAATCTTTTTCTGTCTAAACAGCCATGTCTATTTCTTTTGTTTTTAAAGATTTAGATATAGCATTAAATAACTTTTTTTTTTTTTCTCTTAATATCCAGTATGATATTATTATAATAGTCCACCACAACAGATTTACTTTGTTACATCTACAAACTGTACATAACCAATGTAATTAGCATTTTCTTCATGTTTTTTTTTTTTTTTTTTTTTAACATGATTAAAATTAAATTATACTTTTCATTAATTAAATTATTAATTTTTAATAAAATATTTCTATTGCTAAAAGTGCTAATTTAAAGTTAAAACTGCAATTTATTGTTTTAACAGAATACTTTTACGTACTGAACATGTACAGTTCAATGGATTTTATTTTGTCCAGTTCCGTGTGTTTTTTTCCAGTTTTGTCCGGCGTCCCGGACTTTTGACAAAAAAGTGGACAAAATAACAACCCTGCTAGAAATGTGGGTTTTCCGGAAAATTTACTGAAAATTTTCAGTCTCTAAATTACAAATGTTTTGTAAAATAAAACTAGCACATTAAAAGCTATGAGTAAACAAAAATATTCAAAGAAACATATGAATAATTATTCAGTTTAAAAATAAATTAATAAACAAAACATAGAATTTAATAATTTTTAAATATGTATGAAACAAGAAAATTATAATTATTTTTAATGACTGTTTTGCATGTATGGTGGTTGAATAATCCACTTAAGAAGGTGCCTGTGTAAGTTTTCTAGCTCTCAGAGACTCTACATATCATTGCCAGCAGCTGAATACCATTTTATTATATAAGAAAAATTGTTATGAGAATTAATGATTTTATTTACTAGTATTCTGTTTTCATTTTTTTAAAATCTGGAATTTTCTGGAATCCATCCACAATAAAAATGCCAATATTAATTTTAAACTTACTTTATGATATTCTATAACCCATAAAGAAGAAGAATTGTGTTTAATATTTCTCACTCATGAACTACTTTTTAAACCCCATCCCCCTTTTCCCATTTTCCACCATCAGTCAATGTTATTAAATGTTGATTGCTAGCTAATGTTTTTTTCTTTTTAAACACATGTTTTATTGTGCTGATATGTTATTCCACTTTTTACAAAATTTAAGATGGGCAATACTGGATAAGATTTGTAAAAAAGTGATCTTTACCGAAGCTCATCAATTTCAGGTGATACTGAGTGGACCAATATTGCTGTGCTATCTAGATCACTAGTCAATGAGGAGTGTTAATGTTAACTTAGAAATTTTTTTATTCATGTTAACCTTGAAAATTCATTTCAGATAAACTGGAGTGGAAGGTTGATTACCACCAACCTTCCACTCCAGTTTATCTGAGAAGTGTTAATTAAGCACAAGGGAGTATCTATTAAAAGACTTTCCATAACTTGTTGGACTTTGCTTATTATGTTGCTTGTGTATGTAAATATTACAGGGTTGGAAAATATCCCGTTTTTTTTTTTTTTTTTTTTCCAGATAAACAGGGTTTTATCGGGTTTAATAAGGTTTTTTTTTTTCAGAGTATTTTTGGATTTTATCACAGTTTTAAGGAATATTTTCATTGTTTCTTTTTTTAAATATTAAATATATCATTCATAATAACATAATGTAAAAAAAAATTATTTATTCATTAAAATTGAAATTTTAAAGATTTAATTTTAATTTTAAAATTTCTAAAGTCTTTTTATGATTAAGTTATAAAGAAATTTTAAGTATTAAATAATTGTACTTTAAATATTCTAAAAAAAAATTTATCTGCCTTTTACAACAAAAAATTGAATTTTAATAATGATTTCATGTTGCTTTATTGAACTTTTTGTAGTTAATCGATTTTCATAAAACGTTTTAAATTATTGTCCCTCTACATTACATGAGTGTTGCACTGTTAAATAAAGTTTTCAGAAATTTTTAAATTTTATTTATATTTATTTATATTTTACATTCCTTGAGTCCTATAGTTTTCTTTATACTGAAAAACAACCATTTTTTCTTGCTTTTGTTTTTTTAATATAATTTTTTATTTTGTTTCAATAAGATAATTATATATATGTATATATATATATTTGCGGTGAATTTTTCAGGATTTTTTTCTATACAGCAGTTTGAGCATCTCTAATGTTTCTGAAAATTCTTTGTTCATGTCAGGGTTGTTATTTTGTCCACTTTTTTGTCAAAAGTCCGGGAACCTGGACAAAACTGGAAAAAAACACATGAAACTGGACAAAATAAAATCCATTCAACTGTACATATTCGCTGCATAAAAATATTCTGTTAAAGCAATAAATTGTACTTTTAACTTTGAATTAGCAATTTTAGCAATAGAAATATTTTATTACAAACTAGTAATTTAATTAATGAAAAGTGTAATTTCATTTTAATCATGACCAAAAAAAAAAAAAAAAAAAAAAATCAAAGAAAATGATAATAATATTAGTTATGTATAGTTTGCAAATGTAACAAAGTAAATCTGTTGTGGACTATTATTAACATTACCATATTGGATATTAAGAGAGAGAGAAAAAAAAAAGTTATTTAGAAACAAAACAAATAAAGGAAGCCGTAGCCAGAAAAAGATTTCATACATAATGTTGACAGTTAAAAATAAAGAATAACTTAACCCCCCAACACTGACCATTTTCAATATTAAAGTTTTTCACGATCAACGTGATTGATTATAATCTTAATGATTGATTATAATCATATATTATAATAATCTTAAAAATAATTCAAGTTATTTCTTTGTCATTTTGTACTTAACATGGAAATATCATATTTATTTAACACTAGCAGGCTACGCCCGCTTCGCTAGTCATTATTTTTAAATGAATCACAATAATTAATGAATTCTCAAAATTGCATTAATTTTTATCATGTGATAAAAAAAGAGAAAAAAAATTCTGATCGGGAAAAATGTCGCACCGGGTCCCCACTGCCTTTGGCAGCGTAGACCCGTGCGCTGCACGCACATATTCCTTCACCATCCTTATGACTTCTCAAAATTCCATGTTATTACTCATAAACTTTCATTCTTAAGAAAAGGAATTAAAAAATATATCATTTAGCATCGGGTAAAAACTCACACTGGGACCCCACTGCCTTCGGCCACGCAGACCCGTGCGCACGCAAATGTTAAGATATATGTGCGATGAGCGCACATATTCCTTCTGAAATCAAACTCTTATTCTAAAGAAAAGAAAATTAAAATAATCATTTCTCATCAGGTAAATTGTCGGACTGGGTCCCCACTGCCTTCGGCATCGTAGTCTCGTGCGCGCTGCACGCCTATTCCTTCCCCACCCTTCCAGCCCCTCCTAATTAACTTACATATACCAATTTTGAACGGTCTTACTCAATTAGCTGAGATGCAAAAGAAAACCTGATCAGGACACCTTAAAATTGTAAATCAGGTGAAATCTCGAATTCCACATTTGATAGTATAAAAGAACTTTAAAATATCTTTCGAATGATGTATTAGAAATAATTTAATCATAATTAGAAATTGAAATATTGAAATTTTAAAATACTACAGCGCCATCTGGCGGTACAAATTTCTGTATTCCACTGTTCGATTCCAAATCAAAAAAGCTTTCTAATGATGTATTACTTATGAAATTATTTTAATTAGTAGCTGAGATACAAAAGAAAACTTAATCAGGAGACCTTAAAACGTGTAAATCGCGTGAAATCTCGAATTCCATTACTTCAGAAATTTGTGGCATCTACTCTTGAAATTCAAATCAAATAAGTTTCAAAATGACATATTACTTTTGAAATTATGCTAACTAGAAGCTGAGATACAAAAATGATATAAACACTATTATAAAACGATTTATGTCTGACTTTTTCGTGGTTTTCTCCGAAACTTGCGTAATTCCGGGCTAAATACTTTTAAAAATCCATAGTATGAAATGTGAAAGGAGTATCAGAATTCGAAACTCTGCAAAATATAAAAGAATAAAGGCGTTCTGGGTTTTCCGTTGTTTTCTCCGAAACAACCGTTCCTTTTCTATGTTTTTACCCCTCCCCCCCTTTCCGTCCCTTCTAATAATTTTACACTTGAAAATATCCGCAGTCGATTTATCTTTCCTTAAAACCTAATAATAACAATTTCGAACGCTGTAACTCTTTTTTTTTTTTTTTTTTTTTGCCCCTTCGCCCCCCCCGCCCCCTCAAGCCCTTCCTAATAATTCTACACTTTCCAGTGGCGGATCCACAACTTGACTTTTGGGGGGGGGGGGCTAAAATTTTTCAAAGTGTTATTCTAGACCAATAAAAAATTTACAAATGCAATATTCAATTGTAAATGTCAGATTTTTTTTTTTTTTTTTTTTTTTCGGGGGGGGGGGGTGCTTCAGCTCCCTAGCACCCCCCTTAAATCTGACAATGACACTTTCAAAAATATTCAGAATCGAATTATCGTGCGTTAAAACCAAATATTACGAAATTTCAACGGCTGAAAATTGCAATTTTTCTCCCCACTGTAAACATCTTGATTGGTTACAATCATTTCCTTTCTCATGGCAGACGATAGTCTGGCATTTGAAATGATGTTGCCACAAAAAATTCATACTTTAGTTAATTTTAAAAAATCTAATTGTTTTGCCGATAAGTCACTTGCACACTTAGATTCAGAAAAAATGCCCCTTTCATTTGGTATCGAAATCGTAACGATCGGACAAATATTTCTAATTTATTTTCCACTTTTTCTGCTTTTAACTCCGTTAAAATATCTTTTTTTATGCAATAGCTGTGAATTCTCAATCATTGAGATCGCTTTTAGATTAGACATGAGTGGACATTTTAATTAATATCTCCACAACTAATTAAAATTTTTAAATTCTGTTTTCAGGAGCCCCTCGGGAAGGCTCCTGAGCATCCGTATGTCAATTTTTGTACTTCTGCGTTCAGTAGGGGCTGAACGTATAAAAAGAACAGACAGACAAACCTTTTCTTTTATTATTATAGATTTCTATACTAGATTAAAAAAAAAAATCTCATAAATGTAGATTTAATGTTTTTATCAATTTATGTAAGCAAGTCCTTTCAAAGTAAAGTTTGAATTCTGTATAACATTTTATTTGCAATACCAACATGCCATTTTCTTATCCAAGAATTTAAAAAATCAAATTTACATAATCATTTGATAATTTTATATTCTTATTTTAATTTTGTAAAAAAAAAAAAAAAAAAAAAAGTTATTAATTGGTAATAGAAATTCCAGATAAAAAAATACAAAACTAAAATTTTACTTCCAAATAAAAAAGTTATTTATTTTTTATTTATTTATTTTACAAAAGTAATGCCTATAATATAAATGTGCGCATATATACATATAAAACCAATTTAGTAAACATGCAGAAGCTTTAAGAGAAGAAATAATAAAAATGTCGATTGACTCCACTCGAATTTCTGAACATTAAGTAATTCACTGTTGTTTAAATGAAATAAAGTAAGAGAAGTCATTAAATAAATAAATGAGAAAATTATAATCAGTGTTTGATTGTTTTCTCCCAATTGGTATATTGTTTAACAAAATGGAATATATCCAAAAAATTTTATGTATCTTTGTAAAGTAACTAATAGTGCTAGATTCACCAAAATGTATACAGTTTGTGTGACATAGACCTATAACATGTATATAAATTTAAAGCTCAATCAAATGAGGCATTTAGATGCTATCACATTTTAAATAATTTCAGACTATAGGCCATAATATTACAAAATTTTTCATTGTATCCCTGTAAAAAAAGTATAAATTGTGAGATTCAAAATAAATCTGCACAATTCATTCGACGGTGACTTATAACATGTGTATAATGTTTCAGTTGAATCGAATAAGGAATTGAGATGCTATCACACTTTAAATTATTTGAGCCCCTAGGCTATAATAATAAAGAATTTATCTTTGTGTCCCAGTAAAAAAAAAAAAAAAAACTATAAGTGCAAGATTTTTCAAGATGCATACAGTTTGTGCTACAATAACCAGTAATATATTTACTAAATTTTAGCTGATTTGAACAAAGCATTTAGACAATATTATATTCACTCATACTCAGACATACATACATCATTGTAAAAATAGTAAAAATGAACTCATGGGACCTCAAAACATGTAGATACACCAACATTACAAAGTTATGTTTTCGTCATGATTACAATACTTTCCTTATCTGTATATTTTCAGAAAGTAAAAAATTCCATGAAAGATATGTGAGCCATTCAATTTTATCATGCTTAATAACAAATTTTTAAAAGGTATTTATGACTTATGGGAGAAGAAATGACAATGTAGTTGAAAGCAGTGGGGAAAGAGAGGGGAATTAAAATTGAAACTATAAACTATCACGTTTGCATCCAGTCCACCATTAGAAAAATACAAATATATTTATTTATTGAATATTGTTAACTTTGCATGTCTATTTCATTCATATCTATTTTGAAGTATTTAAATTGATTATATACACGGTTCCAGGAATTTGTAAAAATATAGTCGCCAACAAAAATTTCTGGTAGTCCGTAAAAAATATCCTCGTCGTTTTCTTTCTTTCTTTTTCTTTTTTTTTTTTCCTTTTCAATTTTAAAATTTACTTGAATGTAGAAATCAAAATTCTATGCGTAAAAATCAATTATTTATTAGGCTATAATGATACATCAGGAAACACCTGTTTAAATTTAACATCATGAAACCAGTTTTATTATTTTCCTTAAAACAATACACCATCAACATTAATACATCATTACACCGGCACAACGATTCAGCATCAGGCCAATAGCATAGGCAAACAGGAGCAGTGTAAACCAATTCCATAAAACAGTGCAATAATTTAACATCGTGTTCTGTAACATTCAGGGAGATGTGTAAATCCCCTAATGGTGTATTGATTCAATAAAGTGTCTCAAAGTGGCGAGAGAAGCAGGAATGAAAACAGTAAGAGTTAGCCAACATCGAAAATAGAATCAGAGCCTAATTCTGAGACCAATTCTTTCACACACAAAAAAAAAGGGTTGAATTTTCAAGTTGAAAACATCGCCAGTTAAAAAATAATGGTCGCCGATGGCGATCAGGTGACTGTATTTCTTGAGCCTCACACTTATACACATATAATTAAAGAATTGTTTTATATATATATGGAAAGAATAAAGATAATTTTTAATTTAGTACTCGCAAATAATTAATAGTGGACAAAATGGTAATTTGTCCGGGATGGTTTTAACCAGGTTTTTTCCAGCGGTTATTTCCACTATGGAGAAAACCGAACAATCCTGGTTCATGTTCTAATAATGTATATAATATTTGGTTTATATTTGCATGCTTATTGTAAGGTAGACAAAAGTACAATTTTAAACAAGGATTTTGAAAAAACCCTCTTGGTTTTTTTTTTTTTTTTTTTCAAGTGGGTTTTTTTCGGGTCGGGCAAAATCTAGCCAACCCTGAAATATTATAAAAAGTAGATAATAATTTAAAAAAATTTAAAGTTATGTTTCATTACTTTTTTTACTTCATTTTTCTTATTTCTTATTTATCTTTTCTATGAATAATATATTTCATGTTGCATTTTTTAATCTAATAGAGACATTTGAATATGTATATATATAAATAAGCAAACTGATGATTAATGAAAATTAATCCCAAAACACACAAGGGCCTTCTTCTGGGGAGCCCCTTAATGTAGGGAATGGAATATAAGAAGTTTCTGATGAAACATAAGCTATTTACCCCCCCCCCCCATAAAAAAAAAAAAAAAAAAAAAAAAAAAAAAAAAAACTTTTCAAACCCCCGACTTCTTAAAGATGAAAGCAAGACCGTACAGCAAACAAATGAATACAAAGCATTAAAAAGCAATAAAATTCAAGTACAAAAGTTTACATCAATATAAAAATTCTAAAATATAAGTAAATACAAGAACAAACTTAAATAGCAAGTAGATTGAAAATATTTTAAAGATTGAACGTTCCCCCCTCCCCCCCCCCCCCCCCCTCCAAATCAGAAAGAGTACTGAACCTGCTTCAGTTGGTAGGACCACTTACCAGTTCTTAATGTCACCCAAGATAGAGAAAAAACCTTAAGTTAGATCGTATTCAAGAAGATTGAAATATTTATCGAGTAGGAAAACAGGATAGTGGTTGACAGCTAAAATATTTTTGAGATTTTCAAGAGCTAAATTTAGGTCTAAATGGTTATTGCAAATCATTTTAATTATGTTAATTTGAGTAAACATAATGTTTTAAACTCTGTGACTAATATGGGAGAACTAATTCGTTAAATTACAAACTTTAAAGCTAAAATCGTGCCTTTTATCATAAATACCAATAAACCACTTTTTTACCTATTTTTCGAATTTTTAAATCCAGGAAAGAAATTTTGTCTTCAGTGTCAGTACAGTTTAAGATAAGGTCGGAGGGATAAATTTCAGCAGTATATTTCGCACAGTTTTTTGCTATTACGTCATCAATATATCTATAAAACTTAATATCTTTAAATTTTCTCTCAAGCATAAATAGAAAAATGTTAGCGAAGGCACTCGAGTAACTGGTTTCCATCAGGATACTGTGAATTTATAAAAAAAGATAATCTACACTGCTAAACAAAGCATTTTGAAATATACAAAATTTAATAAGGTTTCCAATAAACTTTTTCACAATCAATTACATGACAAAATTCATCGTACATTTTTTCAAAAATTTCAAGGAGGATCTACTTGCTATTTATGTTTGTCATTGTATTTACTTATATTTTTGTATTTTTATATTGATGTATTTACTTTTGTACTTTATTTATGAATTTAATTGCTTTTTAATGCTTTGTATTAATTCAGTTCGTTTGCTGTATGGTCTTGCTTTCATCTTTGAGAAGTCGGGGGCTAGAAATGTGTCTTTTTTGGGTAAATAGCTCACATTTCGTCATAAACTTCTCATATTCCATTTCCTACATGAGGGGGCTCCCCTGAAGAAGGCCCTTGTGTGTTTTGGGATTAATTTTCATTTATCATCAGTTTGCTTATTTTTTTATTATGGTTTTACTTATATAAAAAATTCAAGTTTTATTTCTTATAATTTTTAAGATTTATCTTAATGTATGTAAGGGGTGACACCACTTACGACTGCCCCATCATAGCTACACCACTGTATATATGTAATATGTTAATAAACTTTCTAGTAAAAGGAATTCCAAATGTATTTAAATAATGGAACTCAGGGATCAATCTAGGGAAAAATTGGGTCCCTTTTGTACCCCTTCACAAAATTCCATATCATAAAAAAGAGCAGTTTACAAAATTCCACATCATAAAAAGAGATCCTTTGCAAAATTCAAATTTATAAAAATGATCCTTTTTGTGAAATAATGTTTCCATGTTTTCAGTATTATTTTTAATCAATTTCTTCAAAATTCTATGAACTTGATATTTAACACTATATAGAATTACTTAAAATAGGAGGTTTTACAGTTTTTTTTTTTTTTTTTTTTTTTCCCATAAAAATATTTTATTTTTCACAATAAATAAAAATTTCACAAAGAAAGGGCCCAAAAATTAAAACCTGGATTGAACCCTGGAACTTAAAAGAAAATCCACCACCAAAAAAAAAAAAAAAAAAAGAAAAAGCTATTTTTAGTAAATATTGCTTTTCTATTTTTATTAAATGCCTGTGTCTCATTTAAAAATTAATCACTCCTTAATTCACTTTTAGTTACAAGATATAACTTCAATATCTATTATGGAAAACAGCAAATATTCAGGAGTTTACGCAACAGTAACATTACTTGAGATTGTTGTATTTAATATATTATTCATCTTAATTTCTAAGGCATTATTAGCATGTAAATATTATTATTATTTTGTATAATTATCTTTCATATATAATTTTGTTTATTATTTTGTTAGAAATTAATAATGAATTCACTAACAGTTTTCTGTATTTTCAGATACACAGAATATATATTTTAAAAATAATTTGTGAAAATAAATTAGTTATTAATTAGAGTTGCACCAAATATTCGGTTACTTTTTGGTTTTCGGCAAGTAACACCGAATGTTTGGTTTGGCCGAATATCTTAATATTCGACGACCAAATAGTGGAGTTAAATTTCAAATTAAGTTTAAATATTGAAATTGGTAAAAATATTTTTTATTATATAAAATTTAAAGTTTTTTTTTTTTTTTTTTTTTTTTAACTGCTAATAATGTTAAACGATAACTTAAAAAATATTCTTCCCCCTTTATTTATATATACGAGGTGTGGCTATTAAATAACGAGACTGTTGCTGCTACAGATGAACCACATATGCGAAAAATTCGAACGACCGACAGCTGTGCAGCGTAAAGCCTTCTCTTTCGATTGCTGCACCTCCCGTGCTTGTAGAGATATTAGTCTGGCCGTAACCTTCGTTTGTGTAAGAGGTGTTTGCTTCGTTTTGCCGAAAACGTGATAAGTGTAAAAGTAGAGCAACGAATTGTCGTGGAATTTCACGTGAAAAACCGCTAGTGAAACTTATCTTTTATTAAATCAAGTTTATGGCGATGAATGTCTATCACGTATGCGAGTTTATGAGTGGTTCAACCGTTTCCAAGATGGCTGAGAAGACTTTGGAGATGATGACCGAAATTCAAAGCGATGGTGATCCTTTTTTTTCGACATTCATGGTATTGTGTACCTTCACTGGGTTCCTGGATGCCAAATTATTAATCAACATTACTATCCTGAGGTGCCTGCTCAACTCCGTGAAGGGGTAAGGAAAAAATGACCCGAATTGTAGAAAAACAAGTCGTGGGTTCTCCATCAAGACAACGCGCCGGCTCACACGTCATTGTCTGTCAAGACGTTTCTAGCCAAATACAACATCCCAGTTTTAGACCATCCGCCTTATTCGCCTGATCTGGCCCCATGTGACTTTTATCCGTTCCCCAAAGTTAAATCTGCATTAAAAGGAACAAGGTTTGAGTCAGTTAAAGCTGTGAAAGAAAAAGCGGCAAGCCTCATGCAGGAGCTCACAGGACAAGACTTCCAGCACTGTTTCAAACAATGGAAAATTTTCATGGAGAGTTGTAGGGATAGAGGAAGGATGTATATTGAATGTGATAATAACTAAATATGTATAAATGTAAAATAAAATGTTTTACAGCAAGAGTCTCATTATTTAATAGCCACTCCTTGTATATATATATATATATATATATATATATATATATATTTGTTAATAAGGTTTTACATTGGTTAAAAAAAAAGAAACTATCTATTAAAAAAGAAAAGTTGGATACGTCGATAGATCATGCATTTTTTTCTGTCAAGTCAGTAGATGCCCTGAATGAGAATATACTTTTGGAAATTTTTCATTTTATTCAATTTATTCTAGAACTTATGAAGGGGTAGAATTGTTTAATATCTCCCATTCATGTAATTTTTTCTTCCCTCCCATCCCTCTCCATTTTCTACTAGTGGTGAATGATCAAATGTCCTGCGAAGCACAATCTTTTTCCATTATTATCTTTCCATAGTATTCAGTGTATAATTTACCCATTTAAGAAGCTATTTGACAATAAAGGGCAAAACTGGGAAAATATATTAGTGGCCAGTGGCCGGTACTGACAGTTTCATTAGTAGCCACTTTTTTAAGTTAGTGGCCACATTTCACATAAGACTATTTCTTTCAGACTGCAAAAAGCATTGTCACCATTTTGCGGTATAATCACCACAAGAAAAATATGAAAATAAGAAATACATATAATAATACAATTAACACAGGGACACTGAAATTGTAATTTGTAATTACGCTCATTTTAAAAATCCTAAATTGCACATCCTAAATTAAAATCTGCTTATGGCTGTAACAATAACAGCAAAAGTTTTTATTTTTCAGATAATTCAGTAGTACTTTTTACTTTCCGAACACTATAGTGAGGAAAGTATTGTAATCATGTCAAAAATTCGAATTCGAGATTTTGATGTTTCTATACGTTTCGAGGTCCAACGAGTCCGTTTTCACTATTTTTACGATGATGTATGTATGTGTGTGTGTATGTATGTGTGTATGTATGTGTGTATGTATGTGTGTATGTCTGTGAGTGAACACGCTAGCGTCTAAACGCTTTGTTCGAATAAGCTGAAAGTTGGTACGTATATTGTAAGTCACCATAGTACGAACCCTATAGATTTTGGTGAATCTAGCACTTATAGTTTTTTTACAGGGACACAAAGAAAAATTCTTTATCATTATGGCCAAGGGACCAAAATCTTAAAAGTGCGATAGTATCTAAACGCCTCATTCAATTGAGCAAAAACTTTATACACGTATTATAGGTCACAGATACTCAATCTGTATAGATTTTGGAGAATCTAGCACTTATAGTTTTTTTACAGGGACACAAAGAAAAATTCTTTGCCAAATTTTTAAAAGTGTGATAGCGTCTAAACGCCTTATTCATCTCAGCAAAGAATTTGTACACATGTTATAGGTCACATTTGAACCAACTGTATAGATTTTGGTGAATATAGCACTTACAGTTTTTTTTACAGGGACACAAAGAAAAATTCTTTATCTTTATGGCCTATGAGACCAGCGATAGCATCTAAACGCCTTATTCAATTGAGCTG
Organism: Salticus scenicus; assembly: GCA_963930645.1. Taxonomy (NCBI): domain Eukaryota; kingdom Metazoa; phylum Arthropoda; class Arachnida; order Araneae; family Salticidae; genus Salticus; species Salticus scenicus. The sequence goes on from OZ005650.1 coordinate 372,397,883, forward strand.
AAAATTTGTATGAATATTATAAATCACTGTTGCACTAACTATAAGCATTTTGGTGAATCTAGCATTTATAGATTTTTACAGGGACACAACGAAAAATTCTTTATCATTATGATCTAAGGGCTCAAAGTTCAGTAGCGTTAAATAAAACCTCGTGTGATATATGGAGAAAATTACTCAAACACTTCTGTTATGTTTTTCTCTTTTTTGTTTGTTTAGCAACTCCTCTTTCTTTATTTTATCTACAAAACTGTTAGTTACTCAATGTTCGGAAAGTCGAGTGGAGTCACTCCAGATTTTTTTTTTTTTCAATTTATTTTTAAACAAATTGAAAAAAAAAAAGCTTTCACTTAAAAGTGAAATAAGCTGTTATCATTCACAGTTCACATGGATATTTTCTAGTAAATGAATCAGCTGATTCATCATCATCACAACCTTTTACATGGTCATGTGTAAATACAGTTAGCAGTTTTATTATGTTTTCTTATTTCTAAAGACACACTTTTTTAAATGATTTTATTTCAATAGAGTTAAAATATTTCCTCTTAAAAAGTATAGATATGGAAACTTAGCTGCTTTATTAAAAATAATTTACTTAGCTGCCAAATTTGTAGCTTTAAAAATAGGGAGATTTCTACTTTAAAATGGGAAGGAAAAAGGAAGATTTCTACTCAAAAGAAAGCAAATACAAATTTTTTTGAAAAATACACATTTAAGCCAAATCAAATTTTGATACACACATTTGTCAAATATCTTAAATGGGTTAAATATACACTAAATACTATGGAGATAATAATGGAAAAAGATTGTGCTTTGCAGGACATTTGATCATTAACTGTTAGTTGAAATGGAGCACACATGTGTCTGTGTGTGTATGGGGGGGGATACATCTATATACTTCTTTATAGGTTCTAGAATCTAAACATTAAATTTTAAAATAAATATTTACATTTATATTATGGATGGAGAAAGATTGTAAATCACAAGGCTTCAGTGGAGCATGTGATTGCCAATCGTTGGAGGGGGGGGGGGGGATTACAAGAATTATGAGTACGAGATATTAAACAATTCTACTTCTTTACAGATTCTAGAATCTAATAAAGTAAGTTTAAAATAGATATTTATATTTTTGCGGCAAATGGAGAATGATTAGAAATTATAAAGCTTTTTATAAGCTGTGTGATCACAGATCATTAGGGGGAGGGAAAGGGGGGGGGTCAAAAAATTATATGAGTGAGATATATATTGAACAATTCTACTTCTTTATAGGTTGTAGAATATAATAAAGCAAGATGAACATTGACATTTATGCCATGGATGGAAAAAGATTGGAAATCACAAGGCTTCGATTGCCTATCGTCGCTCGATTTTTAAAATCTTTTAATGATCACAAAAAGTGACGACTTTAGTGGCGATCGATGGATAATTTTTAATCGCCATCTTTTTTTATTTAGTCGCCATGTGTTTGCCCTTTATTTGACAAATGTGTGCTTCAAAATTTGATCTGGCTTAAATGCATACATATATAGAGAGAGAGTTGTAAAATTCTCGAGAATAATCTTTCTGAGAAATATTCTCGAGAATATTCTCCTGGAAGAGAATAATCGAGAATTTTCTCACTGAAGCTATAATAATGGATAATTTTTAAATTTGTGCTCTGTATAAGTATTAATTTATGTGCAATAAGTTAAAAAATGTATGAAATTATTCTTTTAATAAAATAATCAGATTAATTAAATAATTAAATCTATTTAGCTGTATATATTAAAAAAATAATAATAAAATAAATCCTCTTCAAGGCTAAAAGGTGAAATCTTATAAATTATTGAAGATAAAATCTAGTGATATCTCAAGTTAAAGGTGGAAATTAAGAAATTTGGTTGGTGGCCACTGGCCACTAGCCTTCATTTTTTTAGTGTCCACTTTTAAAAAGTTAGTGGTCACTAGTTAGTGGCCACTGGCCACTCGCTGATAAAAGTAAAAGTAAAATAAAATTTTCTTTTCTTTAATTTTTTCAATGTTCAGTCTCGACAAATCATTAAGAAAATAATTAAGGTAGTCAACTTTTTGAAACTCATTCACAATAATACATTTCTGATAAATTTTAATAAATGAAATAGGAATAGATTTACATAATTTATACTATGAATGTAAGAAAATACTATTCAATACAAAATTCATATGTTTAAAATGCTCTTTTGGTTATATTATTTTATAACAGAAAAATTCTGGTTATATTGCCCCTTCACTATCCTGAATGGTGTCGATTTTCTACTTTTTCAAAAAAAAAAAAAAAAAAAAAAAAAAAAAACATCTTTGATTCATGAAAATATATTAGTATATGTAAATAAAAAAAATATTTTTTTAATAATACTTTATTTTGCAAGTTTCTTTTTCCGTTTTTTTTTTCATGTTACAAATGAATTATAAATTAATTTTTCTTTAATAATAATGAATTTTTAATAATTTGCAATTATAATCCCCCTCTCTAACTGAATTTAGAGTGTGGCTGGCCAGGCTCCAACTATATACCAAGTTTGGTTGAATTTCATTCATTGGTTCGTGAGATACGGTGAAAACACTAAACCACAGACACACACACACAGACATTTTTTAAAAACTATCAATTCGTGTTCAGGACACCCCAAAACGTGTAGATCCGTCAAAAACGGAGGTCGGAAATTTTCGCGAATCCAATACTTTCTCTATATTACATATAGAAGAAAGTAAAAAATAGTTCATATGCAATAACAAATATTAAATAATATGTAGTAAATAAATAAAATATTCAATAAATTATGCATTCTTCTGATTAAGAACTAAAAATATACATACATATATACATTTTTTTTTAATAATAACAGAAAACGCACTTACTTTTTTCCGAAAAAAGATATTTTTACAGAATTATCTGTAGCTCCACGTTTACTACCACTACGGTTGCTTTGTGATTCAGGATTTTCTTTAAATCTCTTCATATTAAAGCAATAAATCCAAAATTTATATTACTATATAAAGCTTGTTTTAAAGATTGAAATTTCGACAAACCACGCGTATGACTGAATGCGATACGGCCGTTGGGAATGGATAGAAATGCCAAGTTTGAAAAGAAAGTGGTATAAAATAACAAAGAAAATGCGTCGAATGACGTTTTTAATTTTTCTGCGAACGTAATACAATCGGAGTTTCAGCCGATTGATTATCTCACGAGCTTCCTTTTCGTCTCTGTCTCCCGAAAGTCGGCCGAAACTCTCATTTTGACATTTTTTAAAAATCAAAATCTAATACTTTTATAGAAAAATGGAAAAAAGCCATACGTTTTTTTAGTATAGTTCAACTTTCACGAGTTGGCCCTTCGTCCCTCCTTCTTTTCGAAGAGTTTACTTTAAAGAAGGGGTGCAGAAAGTGAAAAGAATGAATGGGTGGGGAAAAAAGAAGGTTGCCATGAAAATAACACATCAAGCCAATAATTTTTACTTTTCGCTAGCTGAAATTCGTTTTGCCTATTAAAAGGAACATGTGTAAATATTTAAAAATTAATGACACATAAACAAAAAGGAAAAAAAAAAAAAACATTTTTCAATAATGTCTGAAATTTCAATAAGCACTAATACCTTATTTGTATAAAGAAGTTTCGAGCAATAAATTTAAACAAGAAAAAAAAAATCGTGCTGTTTGCATGGATTATAAATTATTGTCTACGCATTTTATTTTGTATTTCAGGAAAAAAAATAATTTTCTTTGAAAACATTTAAAAAATAAAAATGAAAAAAGTTTTTACGCTGTACTCTTTTTTTTTTTTTTTTTTTTTTTTTTAAGAAAAGAAAAACATTTTTAAAAATACTGAATCAATAAATGAGGAATTTTATAAAAATAAATTGAGCTGTACGCATAATTTACAGTATTATGTACAAATAGCTCTCAGAATATTTGCATACACATCAGATACGAATATGAAAGATAATTTCTTACATTACTGTTAGCATGGCTTTTAATTTCTATGTATTTTGTTAAAAAAAAAAAAAAAAAAAAGAAAAAAGAAAAAAGAAAAAAAAAATAATTACCGTTGTGCAGTTCTTTATTTAAATTTTAAATATTTTTCTTTCTTTTTTTTCTTTTCTTTTCTTTTCACTTTTTTTCTAAGAGAAAGAAAGCAAGAAGAAAGAAAGGTTGGTAGATTGGTAGTTTTATTTATAGTGCTAGGTCCAAATTAGGACATAAGGAAAGAAAGAAAGAAAAAAAAAATGAAGAAGAGAAAAAAAAGACTGCAAACCGAAATTTTGAAATATCGTTTAGACAATCATAACAATCCTCATCGTATTAATAATTAGTTATAATGTAACAAATATTTTTTAATGATATAACATATTAGAAAGCCCAAAAGTTCTCCAAATTTGGAAATAAGTAAATAGATAATAAACAGTATTTTCGCCAAAATGTCACAAAACTCGTAAAGATAGCAAACCACCTCCCTTTTCACCCTCAACCGATTTCAAGGTGATAGAATCGTCGCTGCCTACGTCACGTTTGATTGACAGGGGCCAACTCCTGACAGTCGCACTATATATGAATAAGACTACCTGCCAATTTCCAATTTCCAGTTAAAATTGACTTCCGAAAATGTCTGTAAGTGGCGATGTTAGATTTGAGAAAGCCTGAATTCGAGGCGCACGGCGCGTTTACTGCGAAAACGCCGCCGCGCGATCCAAGTTTGCATTGGAATGGGGTATTCTATAAAGAATGGGTAGAAGAATTTTAAGTGTTTACTATTAAAATTGACTTCCGAAATATGTTTGCAAGTGGTGAGGTTAGATTTTAGAACAGCCTGAATTCTTTGCGCGGCGCGTTTACCGCGAAAAAGCCGCCGCGCGATCCAAGTTTGCCGTGGAATGGGGTATATTTTATAAAGAATGGGTAGAAGAGAAGTGGCCACTGCAGTGGCGACCAAAGGCAATTTCTTTAGTCGCCACTTTTAAAAATCTAGTCGCCATGTGGCGAGTAGCGACCGCTAATTTCCAGCTTTATCTCAAGTAATAAAGGGACAAATCATTAAATTAGTTTTTTTTATTTCATTACAGACACTTATTTTTAAAGAGGACATTTATTGAAAAATATTTCTAATTATTTAATGTTTTTGCTTTAAAATGTTTTACACTTATCTGTATAAAATAAAAAAGTAATATCGATGACAAAGAACTGCATGGGTTGTCAGTATAAAGAAGGTAGCTTGAATGATCTGTTATCAAAAGATGAAACTAACTATTAACTTTGATTCTAAATTTTGTGTAACAAGTTAATTACAAAATAAAATTAATATCCTTTTTAAGCTATTTGTTATTTTAGTTTTTAATTTAAATAGAACATACACTACCTTACCATAAATGACCCGACACTTTCGATTTCAAACTTTTTAAAAATATCTCAAAAAGTACTAAACAGATCGTCTAGAAACTTTAGGAGTGTAAAGAGCATGTTATACCTCATACGTTTCTGTTAAAGTTTTCTGCCAAAAATAAAAGGGGAACAAGTAAAAAATTAGAGAGAAATGAAAGTGTTTGGCATTACCCTGTAAAAGTATGGCTTGATATTCAATCTGGCTGCAGCATGCGGCTATGGGGCTCTTCTTTATTATCTATGGAAATTTTTATGTCTCTACCGCATGTAATCAAGGAGACATAAAGGTTTCTTTTAAAAAATAGAAAAACAATTTTCACGTTTTTTGCTATAACATGCAAGGTAACCCAGAGCAAAGCTATTTTTAGGAAACTTGACATACAATATTTGACACAGCAAACTGCAATCAAAATATAAAAAAAATATTAAATATCTGATGTGATATGAGAATTTTTACAAAATTTTTAGCAATGCATGTGTGACATTTTGCGAAATTTCATTTGCATACTTTAATAACCAAACGTATTGAACTACTCATGTAAAAACCCCAGACAAGTGTTGTGTAAACTCAAGAAGTTCTACGCCATAGAATAAACTGCTATCCAGTTTCTTTCTACCCCAAAAAAACTCAACTATAAGGGGTTTTACTCACTTTTATACCTTATCAATTTTTTGGGGGGAACAGCTGACATTCAGTTCGTTAAATGCCACAGAATTTTTTAAGTTCTGTTTGGGGTTTTGTAATACTTGTTTGAGTTTTTATGTAAGTAGCTCAATACATTTGGCTATTAAATTATGCGAGTAAAATTTTGCTAAATCTTACACATGTGCAGTTAAAAATTATTTAGTAAATACTTTGATATTTTATTAGATTTTTAATATTTCTTCAACTTGATTGCAGTATGCTGTGTCTAATATTGCATATCGGGTTTCCTGAAAATAGCTTTGCGCTAGGTTTAATACCTTATATGTTATAGCTAAAAAAGTAAAAAAAAAATTGCAATTTTTTAAAACCTTTATCTCCCTGATTGCATGTGGTAGAGACATAAAAATTTATACAGCTAATAAAGAAGAGCCCCGTAATCACATGCTACAGCCAGATTGCATTTCAAGCCTTACTTTTTACAGGGTGATGCCAAACACTTTCATTTTTCTACAATTTTTTATTGGTGCCTCATTAACTTTCGGCACAAAACTTAAACTGAAATGTATGAGGTATAACACGTTCTTAATTTTTTAGAAAATCTTTATGAAAAGAATACTCTCTTTAAATGTCAAATTTTAGTGATGGTTTTGTTATAAATGCAAATCTATAGGCGTTAAAAAAAATTAAATTTGTATAATTATTTATTATTTGCTACTGAATGCTTTCTGTCATGGCGTAAGTATTTAAGAATATTCTCGAGTATTCTCTGAATTTGGAGCTTCAGAGAATATTCTCACCTCACATCTCTCTCTCTATATATATTAAATTCCTATTTGCTTTCTGTGGGTAGAAATCTTCCTATTTTTAAAGCTGCAAAGTTGCCAGCTATGTAATGTAGGTCATCTAAAGCTTTTGTATCTATATTTTTAAAGAGGAAATACTTTAACTCTATTGAAATAAAATTATTTTAAAAATTATTTTATATTAAAATTGCTACTCTCATGATATAAAAAATAGCTATTAACTTAAAGTGGTTAGTGATAAAATTGATAGTACTGGCCACTGGCTACTAAAGAATTTTTCCAGTTTTGCCCTTTATCATTAAATATACTACCAAACTGAGTTTGAGTGATTTAAGTTCAGATGAGAGTAGCGTTGCAATAAGTGTAATCATTTTAGTTTTTTTTCTAAAGCATCCAAGACAACATCAAAATCAGACATGGCATGAGACATCAAATTTGAGAATGTCATTTCAATTTAATGGTGCATACAGTTATTTATTGTTTAAAATAGTTTTATTTATTCATATAGGAAAAAATTAATATGTTATTCTTATTTAACTTGCTAAAGTAAAATATTTCTTTACAGGTGTTTTCTAGGAATAAACCCAAATCAAGGGGCGAAAGTAAATCCAGAACTAAAAAAGAAAGAATGTATGAACTCTAAAATTTTGAATTTGAAGAAATCTGTGTTAGAATGGATAATTGATTGTGTTGATAATTTGTATTTTATGTGACTTGATGTACTATGTTGATGTAAACTTATATGCTAATTGTTTTTTTTTTCCCGATCTGAATTGATGTATTCAGATGTTAATATTCATGCGTTAATCAATATATTTTATTTGAATAAAAATGCTGTATTTATGAATTTGAATAAATATCTTAATTTTAATTGCTTGTTTTTTTTTTTTTTTTTTTTTTTTTTTGCTTTTAAATTCTGAATATATTGCTGATAAAATGTAGTTAATATATATATATATATATATATTGGCATGTTGGATTGCAGACAAATTTTGTTTTGCTGCAGATAAATACAGGAAGTTCTGCTTCTGGGGTTTAAGTGTAAATATGTTTTGGCATACAGTGCATTTGAAAATTATCGAGACAGGTGATTTTTTAGTAGTACCAGTTAAAAAACTTGAAGTAATAATCATGAAAAAAAATAAGTATATGGAATCGGTATATAAGTGTATTATAACAAAGAAACATAGCATAAGTTTTACAGAATTAAAAAAAAAATGCTGTCTCAAAAATATGAAAACTTTTCGAGTATTTGGTATTTAAATTCAAATTTTGGATCAGTTTCTTTTAATTATCTTAAAATTCTTATCAGACATGTTCAGGACAAGAAGTTGGAGAATGTGTGGCTGTAAGAAAAAGTTTTTGTCTATTTTTTTAAATAATAGATAAAGTTTGTGTCAGAAATTAAAACAAGTAGAGCAGAGTGTTGGTGTTAATTCAGCCATGCATTCTTCATACTCTAATTCTAAGCTTGCCTAATAGGATTTTCAAGATAATTCAAAGGAATAGATCCAAAGTTTGAATCTAAATACCAAATAACTCAAAAAGTCTGTATTTTTGAGACAAAATTTGTGTTTTTAATATTTTTAGAAAAATTCTATGAAGCTATACTAAATTTCTTTGCTATAATACACTAATATTCTAATTCCATATGCTTATTATTTATTTTCTTTAGGATCTCCTTTCTCTTCACTTTTTTCACTGTTATTTGAAAAAAAAAACACCTGCCTGTGGGATTTTGAGATGCACTGTAGTTTGAGTTTGACTTCATTTTGCTTAGTTGTGAAACTTTTTAGGCATAAACTACAGCTAATTAATTTTTAAAAAGTATGAGCTTATGGGCTTTTTACATTTCTAACAGTATGCCACTGAAAGGGAAAAAAAAAAAAAAAAAAAAAAAAAAAAACACTGATAAGGATTGCATGTATAATTAACCCAATTAAAAAAAGGGTACTCCCATTTTTTTCCCTGTCACATAAAGTTAAAGAATATATATTTAAAAAAAAAAAAAAAAAAATCATGTGAAAGAAATTTTAAATGTAGTGCCTATTGCTAAGGAACACAATAGTAATTGCATGACTACTAGGTAAAAATTTCACTATTTTTTTTTTCACATTTTTCTTTCTTTAAATATTTTTCCATTTTAAATCCTGCACATGTTAATGCACTGGACTTTTTTAACATAAATGATAAAAATATAATATTGTATAATTTACTACTATGCACCAAACTTCTTTAATATAAACAATAAAAATATAATGTTTTATAATTTATTACTAACATACTATGTTAATATACTATATAATATATGTTCATTACTAATATGTATCCAAATACAGAGTCCAAATATAAAGTCTTTTTATAATTAATAACTGTTCTTTAAATATTCTAAAATTCTGTTTATATGCCCTTTACAACAAAAAACTGGATTTTAAAAATTATTTAGTGTTGCTTTATTAAATTTTTTGTTGTCAATAGATTTTCATAAAATAGTTTTAATTATTGTCCCTCTACATTACTTAACAGTGTTGCACTGTTAAAGTTTACAGAATTATTTTTTAAATTTGATTTTTATTTATATTTTACATTCCCTGAGTCCCACAGTTTTTATTATATAAACAAACAACTCTTCTTTTGCTTTTATACATATAATTTTTTACTCTGTTTTAAAAAGATAATTATAATTTTTTTCTATGGGGGATTTTTCAGGATTTTTTTTTCTACAGAGTAGTTTGAGAACTTCCAATATTTCTCAAAATTCTTTGTTCATGTTCTAATAATGTATGTAATATTTGTTATACACCGAAGAGTCATTACATTATGACCACCTTCCATCTGTAACAATGGGCTCGCCCAGGAACAAAACTACTGCGCGTGTGCAGCTGATGTTGGAGTATATAAAGTGGTTTTGCATTGTCTGTCCAAATATAGTGCGATTAGCGACGTAATGAGAAAAGCAGTTGATTTATAGACTTCGATAAAGGTCAAATCATTATGGCTCGGCAACTGGGAACATCAAAATCGGAAACGGCACATTTAGTGGGCTGTTCATGTTCAGTTGTTGTGAACACATATCGAAAGTAGTGTATGGATGGTGAAACGACAAGTCGCCGGCCAGCAGTGTGTTGTCCATGGTGCATTGATTCCAGAGGAGAGCAGATATTGCTACGTATTGTTCGCTGTGACCGAAGAGCTACAACAGTGGTGACATAGACAGTGTTTCTCAACACATTGTGCAGCGTACATTTCTGTACGAATCTCGTTTTCTGGTCCATCACATTGTGTGCGAATACGCCAATTTCCAAAAGAAACCATCACTCCCGGATGCACAGTTGGACGGAGATAAGCTAGTGGCGGGGGTATTATGATGTGAGCTATGTTTTCATGGAGCACATTAGGACCCATAATCAACATACACTGTTAAAAAAATGCAGAAAAAATACAGAAATTCTCTGTAATTTCAGAAAAAAAGGTGTAAATTACGGAAAAATTACGTAGACAAAACGTATTTTACGACTTTTTTTCTGAAATTACAGATAATTTCTGTATTTTTTCTGCATTTTTTTAACAGTGTAGAACAATCCCTGACGTCTGTGCACTACGTGAACATCGTTGCAGACCAGGTTCACCTATTCATGACAACAGTATTTCTGGCAGGGGATAGTGTTTACCAACAGGATATTGCACCATGTCATAAGGGTCGAATAATCATGGAGTGGTTCGAGGTACATTCCAGTGACTTTCAAATCATGTCTTGGCCTCCAAATTCACCTGACATTCAATAGAGCATTTGTGGTCCCACCTGGAAAACCTAATCCGTGCTGCCACGCTACCCCCTTGCAATGTGCGGGAATTGCAGGACCAGTTGGTGCACGCTTGGTACCAGATACATCAGACTACCTATCAGCACCTTGTAGAGTCAATCCTACACTGGGTGCTGGCAGTTTTGAGGGCTAAAGGTGATCCTACATGTTATTAACAGGGTGGTCATAATGTAATGGCTCTTGGGTGTATATTTATATGTTTATTGTAAAGCAGCTATCATACGGATGATCCTACTCTCTGAACTATACGCTAATACCTCTCCGAATAATCGAGCATCAGGTAGTAGGGTTATTTTGAAGACTAAAATTAATTCAAAAAGGCGTTAACAATTGGCTACTAATCGCTCGCTGTTTCATGTTTTAAACACACACTGATTTTCTCACACTCCGATTGGTTGAATACGAGCTAACATCTAGCGTAGGAGATTTAGTCAGTCATAAGTTCATCATTGACAAAGGTAGGAGAGGGAAACTTATCACACAATGCGTTTTCGACCGTTTGTCTCTCGAAAAACCTGTTTCAGGTGGTTTCGGGAGAAAGTATTTGATACTGCTGATCATATGAGAGTACGTGTGATAGCAGCTTAAGTTAGATAAAAGTGGAATTTAAAATAAGGATATTGAAAAAAAAAAAAAAAAAAACTTAAGTTTCTTCAAGTGGGTTTTATTGAAAAATACCACTTAGGCCAGCTTGTTGACCTAAGCAGATTGCATAATCTTTGCTCCCACACACCAAAAAAAAAAAAAAAAAAACTGTCAGCCAGGATGCCAGTAAAAAATTGTATTCTTCACAGATAAAATCTATTTTTAAAACTGGTTTTCTGTTTTTAAACAATCGTTGTTATACGTTATGTTTACAGATAACAACAGTTAAACTAATGAATATTTTCTGTAAATGTACGGAAAAATCTATATTTATTAATGTAAAAAATACATGATTTCTCTGTAAAATTACAGAATATGACTCATTTTTAAAAACAGTTTTTTCTGTGATGCAAACAGATTTTTTTTTTTTTTTTTTTTTTTTTTTTTTTTAATAGTGAAATTCTGTTATGTTTGTAGGAAACAGCTGTTATTTTAGCAGAAATACTCTGTAAGTTTACGGAAACAGCTGTTATTTTAGCAGAAATACTTTGTAAGTTTACGAAAAATCTCTCTCTTTTTTCTGTAAAAAATACATGTTTTCTCTGTAAGAGATTTAAAATAATTCCGTTAAAGTAAAATTTTTTTCTGCAAATATAACAGAACGTCACTGTTTAAAAGACAAATGAGATCTGTTTACTTCACAGAAAAAAAAAGTTTAAAAATATGGGTTTTCTGTTTTTTAATCAGTCAAATTTCGTTGAATTCAGAAAAGAATTACATTGTTTTAATAGAAGAATTACGTTGCTTTAACAGAAGTATTTACGGAAATATTTACAGATTTTCCCAATTTTTTTTTTAAACGCTTTTTTTCTGTGAAGAAAACGGGTTATGATTGGCGCCCTGGCTGACAATTTTTTTCCGTTTTTTTCGACAGATTTTTTTTTACAGTGTGGACATAGCTTTCTTGGAGTCTACTCGAACTAATTTGATAAAAATTTAGAGTTAAAATACTTTAAAAATAATATTTCGATCTGAATTATGTACATGTTAATATACAAACATGAAATTTGTCGCACATTTTTAGACATTTTTAATAAGATTAGGGGGCTTAAAGTTAATATCGTTCAGAAAAACAAAAGGAAAATAAAATCTAGTATGATGCGAAGAGGGCAGACAAAGTACCTTTATTTTTATAATTTTTTTTATTGTATAAATGTAATATTTTTCATTTAAAATGCCTATACAAGAAAGTTGTTGAATACAAATGGATATTTTTTTAAAATGTCATATAATGGCTTGCGATTTAGATTAATTTCTAGATTAGTTTTTCCTCTATTTATTTTTTTATTTGCTTAACAACAGAAGTGAGAGTAATGTTTTTCAAGTTAAGGCATATGGTTTCGATATGTACAGTATTGTTTACTATTGAAATGGTCAGAAGAAGAACTTTGATAGGTCTGACTAAGTTACTTATGACTGATTATATTAATTTTATTATTAAAATTTTCAGGTAAAATTGAAAAGTGTTTATAACTTCGGTTTATCATGGAGAGTTCTTATTAGTACGACAGGACTACTGCTTTTTGTCAGATATTTTACTTCGTCATCTTTAGCTGGGTTTCATCTTGAATGTGCCAGGTCATTCGTTAAACAAAGCTATACTCTAACTCTTCAACCGATCCCTACGAAAATTGGTACATTAATAATCATGATAAAATCCATCTACGGGTATACTTTTTAGTTCATTCGAATAATTGGTTCAAAATATATCAAATAAAATACACACTTTAAATTAATTAAAAAGAAAATCGAGTAAAAAAAAAAAAAGGAAAAGCGTTCTTTTTTTTCGACATAAAGCTAAACAAATTTATTTCTACGGGAATAATAAATTTCCAGTCTATATATTTCTAGAGGGTGAAACAATATTATGAATGTTATGAATCCTTTGTATGGCGAGAAATTCTCGCTTGATTTCTAGAATTGATTTATGAACTAGAATTATAGTTGCTAAAACACGCCTTTTGTTTTCGCAGTTATTTGCAGAGATTTTTAAATTAGTCTGACCAGATTACAGTTAATATAAGCAAACAATCTAGAATTCTAACAGGGGTTTTTAGAACTCGCTTTCAAAGGAGACTAGAATTTATAAGGATGACATGGAACTATTTTTACTAGAAACACAATTTAGTTTCTAGATGTCAGTCACAGAATTTTTCGTTAGTGAACAGAATACCACAAAAGAATTTATTATAGATACATTATTCCATTCCCATGCAAAATAGCATTTTTTTAAGGTATGATATAAGTAGCATTAAAGGTTAGATTATAAGAACATACAAAAATATTCAGATATATCATGGGATATGAGTGGAGATGGCTCATTTGTGTTAAGAGGAATTTTAACCTTCGACAAATAAATAAATAAATAAAAAGAGCTATTTTAAAAATTGAAGCTTTTGTCAATTTATGCGTGTTTCTGTTTCGTGTGTTCGAGCTCCCAAATGAATGGATCGATTTCAATGTAAGTTTAAAATTTTTTTTTTAACTTTCATTCAATCGGTATGCTTTTAGCTATGTTTGATAAAATCTCTTAGATAGATAGATTTATTTTAATTAATTAAAATGTGACTTTTGATCAATCTTCTAACTTCCAACTCATGTAAAATTATAAATCACCATGTTTTTGAATTAGAATATAGAAAATCTTCATAAAAATCGCGAATTTTTAACCAATTTTGACAAAAAAAAAAAAAAAAAAAAAACCTTTGCCTGTTTTTGTATTCTGCTTAATAGATATGAAATTTTGCACAAAGCAGAATTTAATTTAGAACGACAGGACATATTTTAATCTATTCTTCCACACAAAGGCTTGCAGTAACTGTGTTTCATTCCTTAATATTGATCATTTTTTAGAATTTCTTTGGTATAGCTTTAGAATAGGAGCCTCTTGGCTACATTTAAATTTTTGTTGTCATTTGCAAAGTATTGGCTATCACAATTGCGTGAGCAAATATTTGGCAAAAAACATTCGAGCTACTTCAACGCCAATTTTTCAAGTTTCGCGAATGTATTTTATACTGAAGTTGTTCCATTTCTTTAGCACAATTTTTCCCAACTTCATTTTAATTATTAAAAAAGTGTTTGCAGGTTAAGTTTTTTCGATAAAAAAAAAAAAAAAATATATATATATATATATATATGTATATACACATATTTTTTTTTTTTTTTTTGGCATCAATTTGTTTTTTTTTTTCTCTTTAATAATTTTAAAGTTAAAAGTTAATAATTTTAAAGTTAAAAAATTTTAAAGTTAAAAATTAATAATTTTAAAGTTGGGTTTTTATTTAATATTCTTCCTACCAATTATCCGATTGAACTAATAACAATACGGTGTTAGCTAGATTTTGTCCTGATTAATATGTGTACCAATTTTTGAAAAAATCTAATAATCCGGACTAAAAACTTTCAGCTTTATATGTTTAGATAAAGACAAAAACGTTTTCACGTTCATTCAAGGTAATAGGTAAAAACTGGTAACGCCGCTATCAGAAAGAAGTAGTATGACCTGTGGTATTTAAAAAAAAAAAAAAAAAAAAAAAGTCAAATCTTTAAATTTGGTTGAAAAGTAAGGATTTTAGAAAAATAATATTTAAGCCATATCAGCGCCTGGACTTAAGTTAGTTATGAAAGGTATGCCTGGACTTGCCATCTAGCGTCCTTCCAAATGAAAATTACAGATTTTATAGAAAAGTAATATTTAAATAAATTCAAGGCTGTGAGTTTTATAAATCTAGCTTTGCACTTGTTTTATTTTTAATCTTGTGGATTGTTCCATGATAATTATTAGAATATGGATATGAGTCCACAATCCAAAAATCTCTAAATTCGATTGAAAATTAAATATTCATTTAATTTTCAGTCGAAAAAAAAATAATATTCAACTAAATTCAAGGGAATATAAGAAAAATAATATTTAGCTAAATTCAAGGAAATATAAGAAAAATAATATTCAATTAAATTCAAGGTCAGCTCTGCATCGATATTTCCTAGCTTGCGAGCTAGCGCTCTTTAGACTAAAATTATAGATTTTATAGAAAAAATAATATTTAGTTAAATTCAAGAGCGGGAGATTTTATAAAGCTAGTTTTATGTTAGATTTTCTTTTGATCTAATAGATTATCAGCACACTGTATTTTGATATGGAATATTTAGAGCAATTTTTTATAGGGTTTTTCTTCAAAATAGTTATTATGAGGTTTCTTGGTCCATAGTTAAAAAGAAAATACGTTTTAAGGTGTTTTGTGGAGGTAAAATACCCTAAAGGCAAAATGATAAGTACGGTTGGAAGATGCTTCATGCAATATGCATTTTCTTTCTTGTTTAATTCTGCAAAGTATTTTTTACAAACAGCTTAGTGGGAAGAAAAATACAGGATTAAATCCGATTATTGAAACATTTTTAAATAGAATTAATATATATATATATATATGTAAGTAGCACATATTTAGCGTTATCCATCTTGTATTTCTTTATCAAATACTTACACGAAGGAGTTTTTTTTGTTCCACAAATCTTTTCTCTAGCAATCTTTATTCTGAATCTCTTGAACTTCCTTTCCTTTTTGAAACGAAGACTAATTATTGCCGGTGTAATTATTTAAAGCCGCATTTTAATTCTTTTTTAAAATTACGGGATCAAACTATCGAAAGAATTCAAAGTGACCCGTTTTACGTCTTAAGTGAAGTTTATTTTATACTTGACATAAATTGCTTTCTTTATTCAATTTATATTTTCGAGGTGTTTAAACGTAATTAAACAAGAAATAAAAAGTCACGCGGTTCCCATAGATTGTAAAAGATTTTTCGGCTGTGTTTACACGTTATATCGTTTAACATTCAAAGTATTTCACTAAACTTCCGTGATGACAAAATAATATGTACATAGAGAGGCGCTACTTTATTATGACAACTTGACAGTTTTATGCATACAGGTTATTGCGTCACAGTGTTGCCGCTAGAATGCTAGCAGGACCGTGCTTATCTATTTTGCGGACGGGTGCGGACATAAAATTTGAGGCCCTTTATAAGATTTTTGCAAAAATATGTCCATTTTATTGAAATTTTATTATTATTTTTTTTTCCGACTGAGTGAAAATAATGCCTGGACCGGGAATCGAACCCAAGGTCAAGGCTCTACAAATTGAGCTATAAAGGCCGACAAGCAGTCGGTATTACTCACTCAGACAACCTTTAGGCAGAAACATCTGGTCTATCATGTAGATAGCTCAACAGAAATAAGCCGCAGGTAATGGAAAACACCATTAAACAATGCGCTCAATAGGTAGAACCTCGACCTTGTAAGTCAAAGATCCGGGGTTCGATTCCCGGTCCAGGCATTATTTTCACTCAGTCGGAAAAATAAAATTTGAATAAATA
Source organism: Salticus scenicus (assembly GCA_963930645.1). NCBI lineage: Eukaryota > Metazoa > Arthropoda > Arachnida > Araneae > Salticidae > Salticus > Salticus scenicus. The sequence continues at coordinate 372,414,567 of OZ005650.1, forward strand.
TGATTTTCTTCCCAATCAGTTGATTGTGTGATTTTAATAAAAATAGTATGTCTATTTTATTTATTTTTTCTTTTTTCCCCAGGAAGCTTAAAAAGAAAAAATATGGCCTGTTAATGTAGATTGTGAAAAACATGTCTAAAAACATGTCTAATAACATGTAGCCTTTTAATATATATATATATATATATATATAGTGGATGATGAAATTATTAGAATTTTCTTTTATTTTGACAATTTTGTTTTTCTATTTTTTAAAAAAATTTCTGGACGAAATGACCTTAAACTTCAGACGTGCAAAGAACATTTATAAACTCGCACTTTTCAGTATCGATTTAGTCACGAGTGCAATTCATTTTGAAAAAAATCTGAAAATATTCACGGGCACTAGAGACGGTTACAGGGACAGAAAGACAAACAGATAGATCAGTTTAAATCATGTTTAGTCTTAAGCATTGTTAAAAAGTGTGAAAAACGCTTAATAAAAACGAAAATACAATTATAGCGAGTTCCAATTATAGCCCATAACGGATCTGAATATTTTGTGTGGCCATGTAAAATTTAATGCTAATCTTACTATATTCTATAGAAAACACCTTTTATTTTTCGTGCATATGAATAATAAGAGTCAATTTTGTAATGATTTGTGTAAAAAAAAAAAAAAAAAAAAAGTACTGAAGTTTGGTTTATAGAAGTACCTCTCATAGGTCGCAATGCTTTGGAATTCTTCCGGATATTCCTATATTCAAAACAGTGGTAGTATTTATCCCATGTTCAATAGAGAACATTCTACTGTGCACTTGAATCACATTATATCAGATTCAAGGCATTACACGAATATTTGCGGGAGTTAGAGCATGGACAGACAGACGAACCAAAGTCATAAACACTTTTTCACTTTAGAAATTTTCAAACATCAACCCTGAAAATCACTTCTGATAATTGGAGTGGAAGGCTGATTTTTACCAACATATGTGAAAAATACCAGAGCCGGGAATCGAACCAGGGTTTTCCGCTTTAGTAAATATCAGTCTTCCAGTCCAATTATCGGAAGTGACTTTTCAACTTTGTTAGTGAAGTGTTAACAAAAGGTACAAGTTAGCAGCTATGATCTAAAATCCTCTTTGCTTTTAATTTGAGCACTCCTTAAACATTTAATAAAAAATCTAAAATTAACAATTGCGCCAATTTCATATAATATATTTTTATTTTTATTTTTATTTATTTATTTTTTGTATTAATTTTTCGCATTTAAATATGCATTACTTATGAACTATGACATTATTTTTCAGAAATTTTGGAAAACATAAAATAACTCCAAAACAAAATCGAAAATCTGATTTCGCACTCGGTCAGATCTTGTGAAAATATGCTTAGGTGGTTCAAGATCACCACTTTCTTATATGAAAATGTGTTGACAAACATACTTACTAGCTTTTTTTTTATTATTATTTTTATTTATATATGTTGCAAACGAAAGTTTACTCATCGAAGTTTTGAAAATTTTATGTTTTCATCAAAATTTAATAATGCTTTATAATTTATCTTTTTGCCTCAATGAATCTCCGACGCCTGCTAAATCGAAGTTAAACTTGCAAAACGTGAGATTTCTCTCTCTCTCTTTTTTTCCTGTAAAGATATGCACAGCTGATTTATTATTCAATTCCACCTTACTTTGACGTATGCGTCATTTTTCATTGGTTCATTTTTTTTAACGACGAACAATAATTAACTTCAATAAATTAACTGTAAAATATATAAAAGATCGATCATTCTGTACACGGGGAATCTTTTTGAATCTGTAGCTGCGGTCATCAAGCTAGCTTAGTTGATGGAATGTTTAAATCTCATGCTGAATCTACGAGATAAAGCTGAATATTCTTCCATGCATTTAATAAGTATCATCTTTGCTTATCTAATATTGATCATTTTAAGTTGTTACTCAAGAGTTGATAATGTGTTTTCATTTATCTAGTTTAATATTCAAAGAAGAAACAAAACAAATAAACTTGACTGTTTTATTAAAGTCTCATGCTTTGAACTATTTTATTTACATGATGATTAATAAGATAAATATTAAAACAGATTGGGCTTACAAAATTAATTTTACTGCTTCCACTCTAAATTTTTTTTAACAAAATAGAAATTTTCATAAAGAATATTTCTCACAATATAGATAAAGAGGAAAAATACAGTAAAAAAAAAAAAAACTAATTTTTTTTTTTTGAATAATTAACGTAATGAAGTATTTGTTTTCACTACAAAGAACTTTAAAATATTAGGAAGATTAGACTATTTTTCTTATTTATTACTTTCTTATATATATATATATATATATGCGAAGAAAATAATAGGTTCATCAAAATTTACGACCTCGAGTTTTAGGCGGATTCACATGTTTTGAGATGACCTGAACATGATTAGATCACACATAGAAAATGTATGTCTGTGTGTATGTTTGTCTTTATGTATCCAAAATTTCGTAGACGCTGTGTATTAAGAACTAATGAACGGAATTAACCAAACTTAATATTTAGTTAGTCTTTGAATTAAATGGTTACTATTTGCATTTGGGGATCAGGCTTTCAACAAATGCCACTGTCATTCAATTTTTTCAGACTCTTTGGTATGGCATCATAAGACAAAATTCGTATAATGTACATAATGCGAATTATTTTCTACGTATGAATATGTAAATATGTATATATATATATATATATATATATATATAATAGTACTAATGAGCGAGTAAAAAAATTGCATATATAGGGGCATTGTTATCACCCGTGCGGTAAAATATTGCCCGCGGGGAGTGTAAGTTTTTAACATGAACATCTTCAAAAGGATCTAGTCAATACCTTTAAAACGAATGGTTGAACCATAGATCTGTAATAATAATAATAAAAAAAAAAATATCGTTCTTTCCCTCCAAAAGAAAAAAAAAAAAAAAAAAAAGCGTTTTCTCAGATGTTGTCTGTAGGGCAAACAATTAACTTTCTTTCCCCATTTAACGTTTTAATTGTTTGAGATGAAAGTCATATCCATTCATCATAGATATTATATTTAATAAATAATTTGCACTCCACACAGGAAAATTTAGAAGAAAATTTTGTGAGGCCCACAACATCCTCGTTTTGATATTATTTGTCGAGGAATCGGAAAAAAAATATTCAGGAAATAGTTACTTAAAGAATAAAAAGAATTTTTATTCAAAATTTTAATTTAACAGCAATCTCTCTTTTGTTTCTTTTTAACTCCCGTTCTCCTACTGAACAGAGTAATTATTACGGAGAGAATTATTGAGAGCCGCAGTTTCAATCCTTTTAGAAAATGAAATTCAATCTACCGAAAGAATTCAATTGAATTTAGTTTATTCCTTGTGTGGGAATTTCTTTATTCGATTAATTGCTTTTTTGAAGCACATTTTATATTTCTGACGTATTTAAGAGTAATTAAAAAAATAATAATATTTACAAAAAGTAATTCTATATATTATTTTTTTTTAAGTTCAAATTTATTTCTCATCATATAAAATATTATAAATAAACTTTTGAAATAAATGGATTGATTTTTTTTTTTTTAATTACACGAGTTTAGTATACAAATTTAGTTTTTAATTACATGAGTTAATTACAATGTTTAGTTTGAAATTATTATAATATTTTGAGCTAAATACGATATAAATTTAAAATCTTTAAGATTTAAAAATATTTAGACTGTGAAGTCATAATCATTACTTATAAACAAATTTTAAATTTTGTCAAAATCGGTTGAAAATTCGTGATTTTTATGCAAAAAAAGCTTTTTTTTTTTTTTTTTTTTTTTTTTTTAAATATATACTCCAATCCAAAAACAACACGACTTATATTTTCTAACATGAGTTGAAAGTCGAAAGATTGACAGCTCACAAATTTTAAAATAATAATAAAAGTAGCCTGAAGAAAATTAATAATAATAATAATAATAAAAATCTGCCAGAAAGACTTTTATTAGACGTACAGTCGGTAACAAAAGTGTCCGAACACTAGCAAAAATTCCTGTGTAAAAAAAGTACACTTCATACGGTTTTGTTAAATAAATCCTTATCAAATCATGTTCTTAAACTGACTAAGAACAGGATTTGACAAGGATTTATTAAACAAACAAAACCGTATGAAGTGTACTTTTTTTACATAGGAATTTTCGCTAGTGTTCGGATATTTTTGTTACCGACTGTAGATAACAACCAACATGATTAAATCAGCGTTCTAATAAAATTAAGTTTAATCAGTGCCTCCCTCTATGTACCATTAGATTCGAAAGCGTTTAAAACTATAGAATTTATGTGCCACTTTTGCTTTAAAAAAAGCTTTATAAAGTGCTCTAAGTGCTTATATCTACACTTTTCCAAATCTTTGTATGCATCATAATTAAGTCATGTCTTACGTAAAGAATCAATCTTTAATTTTATAAAAATATATAGAGATAATAGAAAATAAATAAATAGATATACATTTAAAATTTTTACCTCCATAGAAGAAAGTATTGGATTCATAAAAAATTTCGACTTCCGGTTTTACCCATTATTACTTTCTTCTATATTCAATAGAAGAAAGTATTGGATTCGTAAAAATTTTCGACCTCGGGTTTTTGAAGGATTTACACGTTTTGAGAGCTGTAGAACACGGTTGGACAATTTTTAGAAAATGTCTGTCTGTCAGTCTGTGTGTGTGTGAGAAAATTTTGTGGCATCTATATCTCAGGAACTACTGCACAGAATTTCATACAAATTGGTATGTAGTTGCACCTTGACATAAATTAGTGCCTATCAACTTTTGATAAAAATTGCCTTACAGGTTGTGTTGCCATCCCGCTTTTTCTAAATTTATAACATGGTGATATAGGACAAAATTTTGTATAAATGTGCATTAAGAGAATTATTTTTTAGTAATCATTATGAAATTTACAAGAATTATTTATAATAGAGATAGTCAACTGGGAAAGAATTTTTGTATGTGTAGGAGCCTCGTCCCCCCCCCCCTTCGGCAGTAAATTTTCAAGATGGGTATCTTTCGAAAGGTATCGTCAATACCTTTAAAACGAATGGTTGAACTATAAATCTGTGATAATTTAAAACAAAGTTATCAATTTATTTTTTTTAACGAAATTTAACAAAATTTGTTATTTAGTTGGCTCCTGACATAAATTGGTGCTGATTAGATTTGGGGATCAATCGCTCAACAGGTGGCGATGTGATCGTATTTTTTCTAAATGTTTTACATGGCAGTATAGGACAAAATTTCGTATAAATGTACATAATGAGAGTTATTCTTAATCTGTGATTGTAAAATTAATATGAATTATTGATAATAGTAGTAGTTAATTAGGAAAAAAATTGTGCATGTGGGGGCATCGCTTCCCCGCTGGGGGGGGGGGGGGTAAATTTTTAAGATGGGTGTCTTTCGAAAGGTCTCGTCAGTACCTTTAAAACGAATGGTTGAAGTATAAATATGTGATAATTTAAAACAAAGTTATCGATTTTTTTACTTTTAACAACAACAACAGAAAAAAAAAAAAACTGAAAAAAACTGAAAAAAACTGGAAAAAAAAAAAAAAAAAAAAAAAAAAAACGCATTTTTTTTTTAAATATTGTTATTGAGTGAATTTGTATAGGAAAATATAGAATAAAGTCTTGTGGTGGCCACAACATACTAGTTTTTATACGTTTTGAGAAGTCTAGAATAAGATTTGACCAATTTCAGAAAATGTCTGTTAGTTTGTGTGTCTAAGTGTGTACTACAAAATTTTGTGGCAAATCTAGCTCAAGAACTACGGTTCAAAACTTCATAAAATTTTATATATGGTTGCACTCTGACATAAATTAATGACTATAAGTGTTGGTGAAAATTGTCCTACATGTGGCGCTTAAATGTCGTTTTATCAAAAATTTTAATATGGCAATATAGGACAAAATTTAGTACAAATGTTTAAAACAAGGATTACTTTTAATAAATCGTAATGTAATGACAAAAATATTTTCATAATAGTAATAATTAAATCTAAATAAGTAAATAAATAAATAAATAAATTTTATGGGTAGGAGCATCGCTTCCCTGCTTCGGAGAAGTGGGAGGCGGGGAGTAAATTTTAAATATGAGTATTTTTCAAAAGTACTCGTCAACACTTATAAAACGAATGGTGGAAACATAAACCTGTGATAATTTAGGAAAAAGTTATTATTTTTTTTTTCATGTAAAAAAAAAAAAAAAAAAAAACATATTTTATGATGTGGTGTCTCTGAGGGCTCAAAACTGACTTTCTTTTGACATTTCGTGTTGCATTTCTTTAAGATGAAAATTGCCTTCATTTATTTCATCATGAAAAATTTTAATAAATAACAATTTTACTGAACAATTTTATTAAGTATTTTATACTAGATGAATTTTTATAGGAAAATATAGAAGAAAAAATTTGTGATGGCGACAACATTCTAGTTTTTCAAAAATCTGATTTATTCGACCGCTATTCATCAAGGATACACTAAAGTACCACCTTATTAAATCCTTATCAAGTACTATGATGATGTGAATGTAAATTTTTTATTGCTTATATATTAAAAAAATTGCTCTTAGGCAATTAAAATATAATTTTTTCATTCATTTTATAATGTGGTAAACAAAACGCTAGAATTTTCTATTTTCATAAAATATTTCTGAAAAATGGAGCTAAGAGTTATTATTATTATTTTTTTATTTTAGTAGTGAGCTCTGCACCCTATGCTAAATTAGCTCCCCAACCCTCGCAACGGCTTCGACTCATTCTAACCCAAACCCTACGAGGGCTTCTACCTTACTCTAGATATATATAAATAAAAATAGCTATGTGAAAATTTACATTTAAATGTTATTATAATCATTACATATGACAACTATAGTTTCTACTCGTCTATAATTACTTTAATGACTTACATGACTAATGTGTTACTGTATATGCATATACGGTATTGCAAAATAATATTAAATTTGCTGAAAATTCATTTTCCCTTCCATATTCAATGGCAATTATATCTGTGAGAATAACAGGACATTAGGACATCCAGTCATGCCCGAAGCTAAAATATCCTGTCGGGAAAGAGGGGGATTGTCATCATTGGCAAAAATTTAAGAAGGGGAAGAAAATCTATCATGCTGAATGTATATACAATATGAACAGGTACCTATGTTATGATACTTTATTAAGCAAGACGCATAAATAACACTTTCGTAAATTAAACGGATTATTGTTTTTAAAAATACTCCTTGTTAACTATCCTCCTCCCCCCCCCCCCATCGCCAATTTTCTAATGGACATAATCATTTTCCATTTTAACAGCTCTTAACTTGGAGGAACCGCTTTCATTTTCCTATCGTTCGTTCGGTAAGGAGAGTGAATGAAGGAACAAAACTTCTCTTTATTTAAAAAAGTAATTCGGTTAAGTATCCTCCCCTCTCCCCCCCCCCTCCAAAAAAAAAAAAAAAAAAAAAAAAAAAGATAAAATATGTCTTGAATCAAGTAAAATATTTTTGTCTGTGTTCTGCGAAAGTTTCAGAGAGTTATTTCGCGTACTTTTCGAGATAGATGAACTTAAAACAAAACTTATCTAGACACTAACTAAACTAACTGCTTTGAAAAATATATATATATATATATATATATATATAAATTCGAAAAAAAAAATTAAAATATTTGCCAAAATAAAACAATCGTTACACGTCGTACATCACAATCAGCTGATGTATATCTTAGCAAAATATGATAAGCTTAACATATTGTTGCGTACTTGGGGGTTCGTGAGTTGTCCGAGAATGAAAGGCAAAACTTACAAAAATTCAGTAATTTATTCACAGAAAGTTCAAGAAAAATACAGGTCCATAAACCAAGTATCAGATTCAATTCAACCAGTAAACACTGCTTAAACAACAACTGTCAATAGCAAATCCACAGTACAAACTGTATAGCAATAACACTTAAAGCAAGTTTCTTTCAAAGAGGCTCAAAACGATGCAAGCATTAGCGAAGCTGACTGAGAACTGAACTGAACTAGCCTTGGCGAAGAAAACAGCTCTTATATACCCCTGTAAAAAAGTGTGGAACGTTTCAGAAATCTCCATATCTCATCAGCCAATGGGATTAGAGCTTCCATATTTGGTATATCCCTAATAAGGATTTTCTCGCCAAGGTCGCTAAAAAAATCGCCAAGGTGGGAAAAAGTCGCCAAATTTGGCGCCAAATCCATTACCTGCCTTATTGGGGCTTTTAAATGCGTTTTTAAGGGAAAATAAGGCTATTTTAACGCTAAAACGACTAGAAATGCACAAAATTAGCACTTTATCAACTTACTACGCCTCTTTGAAAGAATTTATACAAAAATAAACACAATTATTTACAATTTTGTAACACTGCCCCCCTCCCAAGGACTGCACGTCCCGGGCAGTGCAACCCTTGGTCAAGAGGCGAAACTAAACGAATTTACACAATCTAAAATACAAAAACTAAGTTGCATATAACGATAAAATACAAACAAAAATCAAGTGAGAAATATTTACAAAATTCACAAATATGTACAAGTATTTATACACAAATATTTACAATACGCATGCGCAAATTTTACCAGTATTTACATTTTAAATTTTAATATTACCGTAAATTGTGGTACTTGGCTAGCCTGTTATAGTGCACCACCTTCGGTTTTGATGAAGGTGTTTTAGTGATCCGCACCACTACATCATTCAGCCTTTTTAAGACTGTGTAAGGTCCGTCCCAGTTGCACTGTAACTTGGGAGAGAGTCCTTTGCGTCGAACAGGATTCCACAACCAGACCTTGTCTCCTTCCTGGAACTCATGTTGTGTAGAATTTAGATCGTACCTCGTCTTCATTTTCTCTGTTGCCATGTGAATCCGCTTCCGAGCAAAGTTGTGTACGTCTTCAAATCGTGCCTGGACATCTTGGATGTACTCCTCGGGCGATGAAGCCGCATCTGGTGGACAACCAAACAGGAGATCACATGGGAGACGAAGTTCGCGTCCAAACAGCATCTGAGCTGGAGTATAGCCGGTGGTCTCATGGACAGCACTTCGATAAGCCAGCAGGAACAATGGCAACTTCAAGTCCCAATCTTGCTGGTTCCTTGATACTAGAAGAGAGAGGTTATTCAGGATGGTACGGTTGAACCTCTCGACCATGCCGTCCGACTGGGGATGTAAGGGTGTTTTCTGGGTTTTGTCTATGCCGAGTAGTTGACACAGTCCTTTGAAAACAGCAGAGGTAAAGTTCCTATCTTGGTCGATATGAAGTTGTAAGGGTGTGCCGTACCTTGACACCCATTGCTGCACTAGAACCTCTGCGACTGTGCATGCCTCTTGATCGGGAATGGGATATGCCTCAGGCCACTTGGTGAAATAATCCATCACGACGATGTATTTATTTCCACTGGAGGTCCGTGGCAAAGGACCCAAGATGTCGAATGCAATCCGTTCAAATGGTGCTCCCACGTTATACCGTTGCAGTCTTCCTCGACTTCGTTTCTGCGGGCCTTTACGTGCCGCACAAGTATCACAGGATTTACACCATTTCTCTACGTCCTCCTTTGCCTTGCACCAGTAGAAGCGTTCCCGAACTTTCTGCAGAGTCTTCATTACCCCAAAATGGCCTCCGGTAGAGCTACTATGCAGTTGTTCTAAAACATCTGGAATTTTTGATCTTGGTAATACAATCTGCCATCTGAAGCTTTTCCCTTCAACATATTCCCACTTTCTGTATAATACACCGTTTCTGATATGAAGAGAGTCCCAAAGTGCCCAATAACTTTTCGTAATGGGACTAAATCTGGAAATGTCTGCCAGGTAGGTCTGTTGCTGGTCGTCTCCTTCATCTGTAATATTGGCTTTATGTCAGGATCTTCCAACTGGGCATGTCTAAGTTCTTCGTCACTCCATGGATCGGGATCTTGTTCTGACGGTGTTGAGACAGTAACTTGGCAGGCAACCGGATTTATCTGCAGGTATTTCTGTTCGGCTCTAGAGTAGTACTTGCAGCTTTCCGAGCAGGGCTTCCATGACAAGGCATCTGCATTACCATGTAGAGTCCCTTTACGATGACGTATCTCGAAGTCATATTCCTGGAGGCGTTGTATCCACCTGGTAATCTATCCTTCCGGGTTCTTGAACTGGAGCAACCACGTTAAAGATGCATGGTCAGTCCGGAGCAGGAATCTTCCGCCATAGAGGTAATGATGGAAATGTTCTATGGCTTTTACGATGGCGAGTAGCTCTTTCTTGGCGGTACAGTAATTTTGCTCTGGTTTAGACAGACATTTACTCCAATAGGCAATGACATGTTCTTGACCATCAATTTCCTGCGACAGAACAGCACCGACACTCTCATGGCTGGCATCTGTATCAAGTATGAACTGTCTGTCGGGCTGTGGATACGTCAAGATAGGCGATGATGTTAAGGCCTCTTTAAGTCGCTTGAACGCTTTTTCACATTCATCTGTCCACAGGAACTTCAGTTTGGCTTCCGTCAGCTTGTGGAGTGGTCTGGCAATATTTGAGAAACCCTTGACAAACTTCCTGTAGTAAGTGCATAACCCCAGGAAACTTCGTAGTTGGTGTACATTTTCAGGGCGACTCCAGTTCTCGACTGCAGAGATCTTCTCAGGATCAGTTCTCACACCTTCGGCAGAGATGATATGTCTTAGGTAGCTCACTTCACGACGGAACAAGTTACAGTTGCCTGGATTCAATTTGAGGTTAGCCATTCTGAGTTTCTCCAGCACCTTTCGGATGTTTCGTAGATGGTCTTCAAAGGTGCACCCCACAATGATAATATCATCCAAATACACCAGACAGGCTTCATAGGAAAGTCCTTTTAGCACTGTCTCCATCAGGCGTTCGAAGGTGGCAGGTGCATTACATAATCCAAATGGCATAACTTTAAATTGCCACAGTCCTTGTCCCGTGGTGAATGCAGTCTTCTCACGATCATCAGGATGTAATTCTACTTGCCAGTAACCGCTCATCAGATCCAAAGTCGAGAACCATTTATTGCCAGCAAGTGTGTCTAATGTGTCATCAATTCTGGGAAGAGGGAAACTGTCTTTCTTCGTGATGTCATTCAAACGACGATAATCCACGCAAAATATTGTTGAACAATCCTTTTTTCGCACCAGTACTATGGGAGAGGCCCAAGGACTCGTTGATGGCTCGATGACGTCATTGTGCTGCATTTCATTTAGAAGTTCAGTGACCTCTTCCTGTTTAGCAAATGGAAGTCTTCTTGGATGTTGTTTGATTGGAGGATGATTTCCTGTATCAATTCTGTGCTGGGTGATGTTCGTTCTCCCTACGTCTTCAGGTGTTCGAGAAAAAAAGGTCTTTAAATTCTTGGAGTAGCTTCTCTGCAGCACACCTCTGTTCACTTCCTAATTCTGCATTCTTGAGTAGTTCCGTTGTTAATTGCCCAGAAGATTTGGATTCGGTTGATTGCGTGGGGCGGTTGATGCATGTAACAGGAGTGCAGGTTGCTAACACCTCATTCTTCTTCACTCTCCGGACCTTATCGCTGATGTTTGCAACTCTCACAGAAATAGTACTCTTTGAGAGATCAACTAGAGAGGAAGCTACCAGAACTCCACTTGGGCTATTGTCTATATTCGGGTATTCAGTCAGTCCATAGTTGAAGTATCGTTTGGTAGGAGGTGTTCCTGAAACTATTGTCTCTGTGTGTGGAGGGATGGAAATTTCAGACTTGGCTTTTATCTGGCAAATTGGTTGAATGTCTTGATTTTCAGTGTTGAACACAGCTATGTCTTCCGAACTCGAATGCAGTTAATTATTCATGAAGTCCAATTTAAAGTTAAATTTTCTCAGGAAATCAATTCCAATGATTAGAGGATCTCTTATATCAGCCACATATGCCATATGATGGTAACTGGCATTCTCAAAAGTGATGGCCAAGTTCATTTTTCCATTTATTTTGATTTCGTCTCCGGTCACAGTCTGGAGTTTAACGCAGGGCGGAGTCCAAATGATCTTTTCTTTTAGTTCTTGAGCCAAATCTGTTCTAATGATGGTCACGTTGGCTCCCGTGTCCAGAATCATCCGGCAGGTGGTGTTGTTAACTTGGCCATATACGTAAAGTCCATTATCGCCGCCACCCATCGATGAAACATGAAATACTGTAAACTGGGGCTCTTTAATTTCAGGCAACCTCCACCTCGCGAGATTGCCTCGTCCTAGTTTCCTTGCAGTGATGGTGAAGCCGGGGGATTTCCTTTAGTTGGTCGTACAGGGCAGTTCCTCTTGACATGACCATCCCCTCCACAGCCCCAGCACTTTATCTTGCGATCCTTTATTTCCTTATTATTTTCCAGGCTGCGCAATCTCTTTAAGATCTCTGCGAGACTTCTCTTCATTTCATTTTCATCAGCATGCGTATCATTTAACGAGACTGCTCTTATGGTATGGCGGTCTTTACGGGATGCTTGTTGGGCTGCTTCTATCCTAAGTGCATAGCCTAAAGCTGATTCTACGTCTCTGATGTTGGAGAGTCTCAGCGCTTTTTGAATTTCTGGATCACGAACAGCATCGATAAAGTTACTAAAGAGCTAAGTCGTTTCGAGTGTCAGCATGACAGTCTGAGAATGCTAGGTGTGACAGTCTCTGAATGTCCGCTGCCAGCTCTTGCAAACTTTCGCCCGTTTTCTGATAACGAGATTTTAGCTGGAGGCGACTACAGTCCTTAGAACACTTCTCTCCGAACCGTAGCTCCAGTGCTCTAGTCAGGGCCTCGAAGTCGTTCCTTTCTTCTTTAGAAACATTTCTCAGTATCTCGGCTGCATCTCCCCGTAATGCTGCTGATAAAGTGGACTGACTTGGCGGTAGAGTCCCAGCCGTTAGCTTCAGCTACGATGGAAAAGTGCGTCTTATATACATGCCAGGAGGAACTGCCATCGTAGGTAGATAGCTTAATAAATTCCTGATTCTGGATTCTTCTCTCTTTCTTTTCAGTTTCCTGGGGCATGGATTCTAACTTTTCTTCCACTTTTCTCTCCAGATCTTCTATTCTCTTCAGTTTACCTTCTATCTTTGAAAACCTTCCTTTCAGTTCCTGGTCAAAATTTTCTTTAACTTTTTCCTCGACACTCCGTTCTATCCTCGTAACACTCTCTTCAACCTTCATAACATTTTATTCTATCTTCATAGCTTTGTCTTCAAAACTTTCTTCTATTTTCAAAACTTTCTCCCGAAAATTTTTTTCTATCTTTATAACTTTCTCTCCAAAATTTTCTTCTCTCTTTATAACTTTCTCTTCAAAATTTTCTTCTATCTTTATAACTTTCTCTTCTATTCCATCCATTCTATTTTCCATCACTGTTAATTTACCCTCGATTGATTCTTTCACCGTTGAAAGCTCTCTCTTCATCTCATCTTGATTAGATTTAATTTCTTCGGTCAAACTGGCTTCCATCTTTTCCTGAGCTGCTTTCATTTCTTTCATCTCTTGACTCAGGCTATCTTTCATCTCTTCTCTGTCCTTCTTTCATTTCTCTTTGTCCTTCTTTCATTTCTCTTTGTCCTTCTTTCATTTCATTCATCTGGGTAGCTAAGCTTTCTAGAAGTTTCTTCATTTCTTGCTCCATAGCTCTAGTTATTACCATTCACAGACAACCTCACTCCTTTCACCAGAAATGTTGCGTACTTAGGGGTTCGTGAGTTATCCGAGAATGAAAGGCAAAACTTACAAAAATTCAGTAATTTATTCACAGAAAGTTCAAGAAAAATACAGGTCTATAAACCAAGTATCAGCTTCAATTCAACCAGTAAACACTGCTTAAACAACAGCTGTCAATAGCAAATCCACAGTACAAACTGTATAGCAATAACACTTAAAGCAAGTCTCTTTCAAAGAGGCTCAAAACAATGCAAGCATTTGCGAAGCTGGCTGAGAACTGAACTGAACTAGCCTTGGCGAAGAAAACAGCCTTTAAATACCCTTGTAGAAAAGTGTGGAACGTTCCAGAAATCTCCATATCTCATCAGCCAATGGGATTAGAGCTTCCATATTTGGTATATCCCTAATAAGGATTTTCTCGCCAAGGTCGCCAAAAAAATCGCCAAGGTGGAAAACTCGCCAAATTTGGCGCCAAATCCATTACCTGCCTCATTGGGGCTTTTTAATGCGTTTTTAAGGGAAAATAAGGCTTTAACGCTAAAACGACTAGAAATGCACAAAATTAGCACTTTATCAACTTACTATGCCTCTTTGAAAGAATTTATACAAAAATAAACACAATTATTTACAATTTTGTAACAATATTTTTATTTTTTATTTTTTATTTTATAAAACTTTTATAACTGAAATGTTTTGCCCTACTTCAATACTAAATGTCATCTAAAATAATACTTTTACATAAAAACAGTTTATTTAAGCACATTATTACACATTTCTGTATAAAACTGCCAAATTCCATGATTTTATGTGAATTAGTGTTTAGGTGTAAGCCAATAAAGCGAAAAAGGCACGAAGAATTGAAATATGGCAGCGGCAGTTTTTTTTTCAAGAATTTTAATATCTATAAAGAGCAACTGAATCCATAATTTCACTTCCTTGAATTCAAGTGAAAAAATGATCTTCCGAATCAATGAATTTTTAATATTTAAATGATTTCATCTTTAATTAGATTGGTTATCGTAGTAGAAAAACCAGATACAGTATAATTTCAATTTAAATATGATTCCTTTGACACTGTACTTATACGCTTCAGACTATTATACTAATCTACTCTAACGTTTTATTAGTATGTATGAGACTTTAATTTAGATAATTCAGTCTTATATATTTTGATAGCTGTTATATCTTTCAGTTTGCACTTTGCTAAATATATTTTTCAGTATGTAAGTAATTGCGTATGTTTTTGGTATGTACTTAGCTGTATTAAATTTATCGGTATATTAGTTAGTTGTGTATAATTTTCGGTATGTACTATGTACTTAATTTATTAAATTTATCGGTATATAGGTCGATAGATTCCGCTTTTGAAGCTGATAGATGGAAGGTGACAAATTTTATCCTAGGTCCATCAACTAACTTGCTTCGAATTTTCCATGATTTTCTCTGAAACTCGGACAGGCATACGGGACAGGATCCCTTAGAAAGATTCCCACTGAAGGCATCCCACCAAGACCACCCTTGCGAATGCAATAGGCCTTAATTCATACATCTACAGTAAGGGAAAAAAAAAGGAAAATTTTACTTACTTTTTTATTTGTAATAACTTCAAAACTAATCATTGAAACAAATAAAACTTTCATGATGGCATAATACCAAGGAGATAAAATGACACCTATGTACATTTGAAAATTAGCAATTTGTCTTATTATACTCTACGAAGGACTTAATAAAAATCTACTTTTTTTTTTTTTTTTTTTTTTTTTAAGAACATAATATAATGAACGAACGTATACCTTGTATACTAATATAGTTTATTATTTGAAATAAACACGTTATATTTCAACATATGAAATAAAGCAATTTGTTAGATATAAACAATTACTGAATAAAAATATGTATTTGGTAGTGAGTTATTTCACATAGAGATGAAATTACTACTTTAATGCGTAATGGCATCGTAATGCAAATTTTTTTTAACATAATTCTGAAAAGTAGCACTGTGCCAAACATCATAGTAAAGATTTTTTTCTAGATCTTGCAAAGTTGAATTCTAAAATTTTCGAATTCTGTTCCCTTTTATAGACTAAACATTTTCTATCGGATTAAGATCAGAATTATTTTCAGGTCTGGTAAAGAAGAAATTCTACGATATTCTTTGTAGGATTTAACCTAAAGTGAAAATATTTTTTACACATTAATAAGTGCTCATATTTGAATCAAATAAATTTACCACAGACGCCGTGCGGCAAGATACATTATTATCTTGAAATATTGATCGTGGAAAAGTCTAATATGCTCCAAAATAGTTGGGGAGGCACCGATTTTCACAATGCAGCATCAAAATTTGTCCGACTCCTTGAAAATTTAAACACCCCATATCATAATTATGGAGAATGTTTCCCTATTTTAAGAGTGGAATTTTTATCAATTTGCTCACCTTTTCGCAGTCCAACTTGTTTTTTCCGTCAGGTCTAAGTAAGTTAAACTTAACTCACCAGAGAAAACCATTGGAGCCCATTAACTGAACATTTAAAAAAAATTTTGGACCACTGAAATCTTTTTTTCTTAATTCTTTTCGTTAATAATGGGTTTTATATAAATCTTCTGGCTTTTAAACCTGCTTTGTTTAATCGTTTGTTTTTGAGGAAATTCTTTTTCTAAATACTATTTTCTAAATCTCTTCTAAGTTCTGAACATAATCGATTTCTTTAACGTTGTCTTTTTTTTTTTTTTTTTTTTTTTTTTTTTTTTTAACTTGCAGTCACTTCGCTCGGATAAACAACATGCCCCCCTAGAGCGAAATTTCCAGTTTAAACAGCCAAAAATTTTTATATCTTCTTAAAACCTCTCTCGCCAACGATTTATTAACCTTTAATTATAGTGCCATCTCGTGCACTGAAACGTTTTTTACTTTTCATTTTAAAATTAATAATTTTTGTAGTAGTGTTAATTGCCTTGTTCTTGCCACTTTTGAAATACTTTTCAAAATTACAACTTTCCTAACTACTGTTTTTTGTTTTTAAACTTGGCTCATCCTAAATTTTATGCAGAGGATGACGTAATAAAACCTGTTCTAAAATTTGCTTTTTAAATGATAAAATTGGCGATTGCTGAAAGGGAAAAGGAAAATATCCAAGTATTTTTTTTTTTCCCTCAGTGCGCACCGTCACCGCCGCTGCCACCTTTGATATATTTTCTTCATTTTGACCATTTCGTTTTACTTGCAGATCTTATCTGTGTTAAAATGTAAAACAAACAGATAAATATTAAATTCTTAAAAACTATTATTTTCTTTCAGATATTTATCCTTCCACGTTCCATTAGAAATAATTTTGATTTGAAAACTAAGATTATCTCGACTATAATTTTTTCCTAACTCTTTAGTTTTTTTTCAATACTTTGGAAATTGTAATTGCATTAATAAATTCAATTAATTTAATGAAAAAAAGAAATTCTTCACTCAGGGAAGAAAATGAAATCCGATTGTATTTTTTAGATCATATTAATTCCATTTTCTGAAAAGGATTTAAAACTTGGCTTTCAGTAATTATGGGAGCAATAATTAGTTTTTGTTTTAAAGGAAAAGGAATGGGGAGTATTTAAAGCGGATCATAATACTGATAGCCATCTAACGATAAAAGCTGGAAAAAAAATATTACTCTATCATTGTTTTTATTAATATTTATTAAAAAAAAAAAAAAAAAAAAAAAAAAAAAAAAGTAATTGCTTCATTTTATAGAATAAATTTGATTTTATTTCTTGAATTTAGAAATATGCATTAGAAATATGCACACACACAGACAAAAAAAAAAAAAAAAAAAAAAAAAAAGAAGAAGAAGTGGTATATTTTTTGCATATATTTTGAACATCTCAGATTTAAAAAAATCTTTTTTATGAGATAATACGTTTCAATTACAGTATTCAGTGGAAGAGTTTGTAAGATGTAGGAAAAACAAAATGAAGTTTTATTTCCATTAAAGGCTACATGTTTATTTTTACTTCTTTTTAAAATGTGCATATTCTTTAAGTTTTCATTATAAAAACTTATTTTGACTCCATCTTCAAAAATTTATAAAAAAGCATACTTGCGCTCCACTTAATAATTTAAAAAATGTTTTATTTTTATTTATTTTTATTTTATTTTTATTTGGATTCCCCTTTAAAATAATTTATAAAAAAAATTACTTGGATGAAAATACCTTCCCTTTTTATTCCTTATAATTATTTCTATCTTCATAATAACAATATCATTAATTTAATGATGATCACAATACCGATTTCCCCCACTCGGCTTTAGAGTCTGACATCATAGCTACAACAACATATTGAGCTACTGAAAATAAAATCACATCCATGGTTATAAAGAATAAAATAATTTAATAAAAAAGGCTGTAATTTAACGAAAAGAAATAACAATACAGATACCACAATTTATTAAGAAAAACAAAATAAAGTTTTGTCTATTGTTTGAAAAGAACGAATCACAAAAACACAATTCAAAAGAATATATATATATATATACACATATATTGTTTTCGTTGCTTAGTACTCAGCAAATACCGTTTGAAGGAAGAAAAGAATTTATTAATAGTACTCATCATTCTGTTGACATTTCAATATTTTCGCTTGTTATTTTACACTTAGTTACAATTCGTTAAATAAATTGGTATAATATCCAAAAAGTATTTAACCGATCGTGATGTAATATAGTTAAGATTGTTGAGCTTTTAATTTTTTTAAAGCCTTTTACGACATTAAAAACATTATGATGTAGAGCATTTGGTCAAAAAGATGATCATAAACCGATGTTTACTGATGTAAAGTGGTATGAAAACTAAACAGGCAAGAAATTATAAATTTGAAATACGTTCATTTCAAAATTTTGACCACTAGCAGAGCGAAGGGAAACTAGTAATTAAATAATAATAATAACAGCAATAATTAAATATCAAACTCATTATTTTGTTCCTTTATTTTCAAACGTATCCTTAACTATCCCTATTTAAAATTTCCGTATTAATTTAGGTGGTCTTTGTTTTTATTTTGGATGAATACAGCGCTTTTGCAACTTGATTAAAATTTAAATCAGAAAAAAAAAAAAAAAAAAAAAAAAAAAAAATTAGTAAGGAGAGGCTAGCGTACTTTCTTTAAAGGATTTAGGGATTTTTAAATGTCTGAATAAATGTTTTTAAATCCATCCAATTTTTTTCATTGAATTAAAACAGTGTATAAGTAGACGTACTCTCAAGAAAAAATTATATTGTTTATATTGCTATAACTGATAACTTCTAAAAATGTATTCTTTACATCTAATTTAATTAATATGGAATATTTCTTAAACGAGCTAAAAAAAAAAAAAAAAAAAAAAAAAAAAAAAGGCTTAAAAAATAATCTGGTGGGGCATAACATTTCGATTTAGAAAAGTTTTATTTGACACATATTTATGCGGCGTGAGGAAGACGACACCCTCACTCAAAAAACTTTTTAAACACATTCATAAAAAAGATTAAGGCTGTTATTAAATTTAAAAGTTTATTCCAAATTATTCAGAGAAATTTCACATATAGCACTCCTTAAAACTTACCGATCTCGATCAAACGCTTCAAGTGGTACTCATATTCGATCCTCAAAACATCAAATTTTAATTTCTTGCAATTATATATTTTTATGCTATGGTAATAAAAGACACACGCACATATCAATCACTATAAGCAATATTTTACCATGTTCTTATTAGCTTCGATTCTTGTTTGTTTGTTTGTTTGTTTGTATGTATGTTTGTTTGTTTGTTTGTCCAGTACAAATCTTGCAATCGATTTTTAAATAACTTCCCGACTAGCTAGATATTTGAAACTTTCAGGACAGCTCAGAACACGGTGACAATACATTTTTTTAATACGTTTAGTCAACTGTTTCAGGTCCCGCTGCCTACGGCAGCGTTTATATGATTCAACAGAAAATTTATTTAACTAACTTCCCGACTAGTTAAATATTTGAAACTTTCTGAATAGTTCAGCACACAGTAAAAATGCATTTTTTAAAATACTTTTAGAAAACTGTTTCGGGTTCCTGCTGCATTCGGCAGCGTTACGAATACAAAACTTGCAATCGATTTTTCACTAACTTCCTGACTAGCTAGACATTTGAAACTTTCAGGATAGCTCAGAACACGGTGACAATACATTTTTTAATAACTTTAGTCAAGTGTTTCAGGCTCTTACTGCATTCGGCTGCGTTTATATGTTTCAACAGAAAATTTATTTAATTAACTTCCCGACTAGCTAGACATTTGAAACTTTCACAATAGCTTAGAATACGGTGAAAATGCATTTTAAAAATATTTTTAATCAATTGCTTCGGGACCCTGCTGCCTTCGGCAGCGTTACCAGCACAAAGCTTGCAATCAATTTTTAACTAACTTCCCGGCTAGATAGCCATTTGAAACTTTTATAATAACTCAAAACACGATAGCAATGAATTTTTTTAATACTTTTATCCAATTGCTCCGGGTTTCCACTGCCTTCGGTAGCGTTTATATGATTCAACAGAAAATTTAAAAACATGGTATATAAAAAGTTCTTTTTATCTTGTAATTATTTGTATTCAGGGGACCTCAGAATTCGTAATTATAGAAAAAAATCCATCTTGAAGAACGAATTTTCATGAAAACTTTTTCTACCATATGGTTATGAATTGGCGCCTAAGCAGTTTTTCTGGACTTGGCACAATTTAGTAAAGTATTTCTATCAACTACATTCAATAGAAAAGAATGTTTTTGCTTAATTTTATGTAACTGTGTCTATTGACTTTAAATTATATACACATCATACAGTATATTTAAATTTAAAAAATAAAAAACTCATGAATCTACACTAAGATACATTTAAAAATGCTTATTTACAGCACTTTCAAAATATAGCCATAATATAAACATATGGTGAATAATTTTACTATTATATTCTGTACAAAACATGCCTTTATGCATATTTGAAAAAAATTTTCATTTCATTTTGTTTAGTACAGTGTCAGTGTATTGAACTGTACCTACCAGACATTTTCCCTTTAGTCGCATTGTATTTGAATTCTCAGGGATGTTCCTGTAAACGAACTATTTGCTCAATTTTAAGAAAGAATTTCAAGTAGCATCTCCATATGATACAGATTAGGAATACCGAGTTTGAAGTTCCTGGTAACATTTGTTCTTGAGGTATGCTGATAACAGACTGGCAAGTGGCAGACAGACACCCACACTCACAGCCATACAGAATAACAGCTAAAAACAACTTGATTTTTGGATTCACAAGACTTCAAATCGTGTAAATATAACAAAATCTCATTTTCGAAAATTTCACCGGAAAACTTTTTCTTCCATATATATGGGTAGAGAACGCAAAAAGATATTTATTCTTCACAAGAGAATAATGAATAATAGAGATACTGTGGCTCAATAAATGAATAAAGAAGTACATAAATAAATAAAATAAAATAAAATAATGGTAATAGTAATTTGGCTTGTCAATCACACAACGTCCTCTTACTCTGCATGTCAATACTATAAAGAAGGCTTACAGATTAAGTCGTAAGATTAAATAAGGTAAGATAATAAGGTTCAAACTACTTTAAGAATAATCTAAAATAGGATAAGGAAAAATTTTATTTGCCATGTAATTCTGTCTGAGGGGGAGGGGGGGAGGGGCGAGGGCTACTGCTCCCTCAACCCCCTGTCCAATTATAGTGTCTACATTTATTAAAAAAATGAATAAAATAAAATTCAAGATTGTAATTAATTTACCTCGAGACAGGCCAATCTTGATCAAATTTTTCAAGCGGCAACCTCATAGGGATTTCAAAATATCAAATCTGAATTTCATTAACAGATATACATACAGATCAACCGCTAAAAATTTGATTTTCATATTCAGAGGATCTCAAAACGTGGTACCATACAAAACACCACAGTGGAAAATTGAACTTCAACTGAACTTTGTTTCCAGTATAGGTACAAAAAATTAATTTTCTTTCTTAAGCACTTTTCGTCGACATAGCAAAGTGTAGCAAAGCACTTCCATCAATTATATTTAATGGGATAGAACGTTTAGCTTCATTTTGAGTAGCTCTGTATATTGTCTATAAACCATATATACTCATCCCATTGTGTACTTAAATTCAGTTTTGCACGAAAAACGCATAAAGCAAAATGAAATACACATTCAGCAATTTCCAAGTATAGCCTCAATTTATCAAAATATTTTGGGTAGTCCTGTAAACAAATGTTGAAAGGTTTCTATACCACCATTTACACTAAACTTGCTTTTATGCATTTAAAAAAATATGTTTATTTCTTTTTGTTTAGGGTAGCCTATAGATGTTACATTGTACTTACCGGAAATTTTGCCCACAGACGCAATTTATTAGTGACGTATTTGAATCCACTTGGATGACCCTGTACACGAATCATTTGCTTTATCTTAACAAAAAGTTTCGTGTAACATCACTATATGATACATATTTAGAATACCGAGATCGGACTTCCTACTACTATTTGTTCTTGGGATATGCTGATAACAGACACACGGACGCTCAGACAGACACACACACAGTCTAACTAGAGCCCCTAAATAAAATAATAGGCCGGCGCATCACCGCCATTTTTTTGCCTCCGAAGAGGACAGCATTCCTGCTTGGCGTCCTTACCGCGTCCCTAATGATTTTAAGAAATCTTGATCTGAAGCTAATCCGGTCAAGATAAGAGCAATAAGCAACAATAATATTCCTAAAAACACATTTTTTTCATAGTACATTCTCAGGATGTCATTTTATTCTGAGGATATCGTATGGATGTACGATGTGTTGTTAGGGCGGTTTCTGTTTCTTTTACAAAATGTCGCCAAAACTCAAATACACAGTAATAGAAGGTCTGTGAACACTTTATATTCACTTCTTCAATGATTATAGCAGTTTATCGCTAAACAAACTTCCATATCATAGTTTACTTAGCTAAAATTATGAAATATAATAAAACAAGTTACTCTAAAGTTACGTAAGACGATAAAAAAAAAATGTTTGTGGTTTGTTTATTAGAGAAACGCGCTGGGTACATGTGGCAACCCTAAGGCAACATAATTCCTGATGCGCCAGCTCGTATATATAGGAGCCTTAAGTCTAACTGCTAAAAACATGATTTTTGAATTCAGGGGACTTCTAAACATGTAAATATAATAAAAATTCAATTTCGAAAATTTGACCCTAAAACAATACTTTCTGTACAGTCTGTAACAAAAGTGTCCGAACACTAGTAAAAATTCCTATGTAAAAAAAGTACACTTCATGCAGTTTTGTTAAATAAATCCTTATCGAATCATGTTCTTACACTGACTAAAAACAGGATTCTACAAGGATTTATTTAACAAAACCGTATGAAGTGTACGTTTTTCACATAGGAATTTTTGCTAGTGTTAGGACACTTTTGTTACCGACTGTACCATATATATAGGTAAGAGAAAGTAATAGATGTGTACAAACGATAAAACTATAAAGAAAATAGATTAAATTATTTCATTAAGTGAAATTAATACTAAAATAACTGAATGGAACTATATATAACACTGCACTGCACTGCACTGCACTGAAAAAAAAAAAAAAAAAAAAAAAAATTCGAGCCCTGACATTATTCCTGCTGATGCTTATGTAAAATGACCTTCTGAATCCGAATATGATCCCCATTTTGCCCAATCACCCACCGTTCTCTCGGGACGTCACACCCTACCCAATTTTTAACCCTGTTTGGTAATTTTATGGCCATGAATTTGATTTGATGAATTTAAAAGTGTTATTTAAACACTTAAAAAAAAATATATATATATATATATAATGTGTAATAAATAATAATAATAATTGATTAATAAAATATATAAATGTAATTTATAATTTCAGATGCATATCCTCCCCCCGAAAAAGAAAAAAAAAATTCTCTTGCTGTAAATGTACATGTTTTAGAATTTTTCACTTGTGTAGCTCTCAAAAGATGTTTAATAATTAAAATAATCCTTTCCTCCCTTACAAATCAAATTTAAAGCCATAAAATTACCGAAAAGTGATAAAAACAGGGGGGCGTCCCCTAAAAACGGTGGGTAATAGGGCAAACGCTTCATATTCGGAATCAGGAGGTCATTTTACATAAGAATTTGCAAAAATGGTGTTGGGACCGATTTTCATGAAAAGCAGTGTAAGTAAAAAGGAATGCCCGCATTTGAAAATGCGTGCATTTATATAATATAGCGTTCATACATACATATACGAACCGGCCGTTTGTTTTAAATGTACAGTGATGTGACGGGTATTAGAAATAAATAAGAAATATGCAAAGGAAAAATACCTGTTTTTCGTTTTTCGTTTTTCGTTTTTCCATTTTTTATTTTCGCTTACCTATATATCGTAGAGAAAGTATTCTTTTTGGGTAAAATTATTTGTTATATTTCCCTGAATCTGAAAAACAAGCCTTTAGTGGTCAGTCTGTAAGTCTGTATGTATGTGTGAGTGCGTGCATGTGTTATCAGTATACCTCAAGAACAATTAATTACAGGAAGTCCAAATTCAGTATTCTAAATGTGTATCATATAGGAATATTACACTAAACTTTTCTTTGAGATCAAGAAAACAGTTTGTGTACAGGGACATCCAAGAGAATTCCAATATCTTATGTGTATTGGAAGAAATTTCTAGTACGTATAATGCAACATCTAATGGGTTTACTAGACAAAATAAATAAGAGCATATATTTTATTTTATATGGTTAAAAGTATGTTTTAATGAAATTGTGGTGTGGATATTATTGATCATTCGTTTACAGTGCTACACAAACGAATTTGTATATATCGGGGCCATACTTGGAAATGCAATTTAATCTGTGTTATTTGTTATTCACATAAGGATAAATTCAAGTAAATATTGTGGTGTATATATAGTTTATAGGCAATATGAAGGCCGTACTAAAAATTATGCGAAAACATTCTTCTCTATTGAATTATTTTCTATATAATGTAATTGATGGAAGTGTTTTATAACATTTTATCATGTAGACAAAAACTGCTCAGAAGTGAAAACTTAGCTATTGGTCTGTATGTATGTCTGTTATCAGCAAAACTTAAAAAGAAATAAATATATGCAGAAATTGTAAATTTGGTATTTTGAATTTCATTTGAGTTTGCCACTTGAAAAGTTTGATGAGTCTTGGTAAATTTCAAGGTGTGATGGGGTTGAAAGTTATCTGAATAACTTGGAATAAACATAAACATTTAAAAACTAGTATGTTGTGGCCACCACAAGACTTTCTTCTATATTTTCCTATACAAATATACTCAGTAACAATATTAAAAAAAAAAAAAAAAAAAAAAAAAAAAACATTTTTTTCAAAGTTTTTTTTGTTAAAAGTAAAAAAAAATCGATAACTTTGATAATTTTAAATTATCACATATTTATAGTTCAACCATTCGTTTTAAAGGTATTGACGAGACCTTTCGAAAGATACCCATCTTGAAAATCCCCCCCCCAGTGTGAGGAAGCGATGCCCCAATTTTTTTCCTAATTAACTACTACTATTATCAATAATTCATATTAATTTCACAATCACAGGTTAAGAATAACTCTCATTATGTACATTTATACGAAAGTTTGTCCAATACTGCTATGTTAAAAATTTAGAAAAAATACGATCACAGCGCCACCTCTTGAGCGATTGATCCCCAAATCTAATCAGCCCCAGTATATGTCAGGGGTCAACTAAATACCAAGTTTGGTTAAATTTCGTTTAAAATAAATTACGATTTTTTTTTCTAAGTTTTTTTTCGTTAAAAGTAAAAGAAAAAGATAACTTTGTTTTAAATTATCGCAGATTTATAATTCAATTATTCGTTTTAAAGGTATTGACGAGACCTTTCGAAAGATACCAATCTTGAAAATTTACTCCCCTCGAGGGGGGATTTCCCCTCCAGAGGGGGTGGCGAGGCTCCTACACACACAAAGTTTTTTCCCAGTTGACTATCTCTATTATAAATAATTCTGGTAAATTTCATAATGATTATGAAAAAAAATAATTCTCTTTATGCACATTTATATAAAATTTTGTCCTATACCACCATGTTAAATATTTAGAAAAAACGGGATGGCAACGCAACCTGTAAGACAATTTTTGCCAAAAGTTGATAGGCACTAATTTATGCCAAGGTGCAACTACATACGAATTTGTATGAAATTCTGTGCAGTAGTTCCTGAGATACAGTTGCCACAATATTTTGTCACACACACACACACAGACAGACAGACAGACATTTTCTAAAAATAGTCAAATCGTGTTCTACAGCTCTCAAAACGTGTAAATCCATCAAAATCCCGAGGTCGAAAATTTTTACGAATCCGATACTTTCTTCTATTAAATATAGAAGAAAGTAATAATGATAGCTTTGAAGATGCATGTATATATATAATACATATTATGTATATATACACAACTATACATGTAGATATAAAATTAGGTACTATATTTAAATGTAATATTAAGGGGAGCGGTAATCTCCCTCATAGAAGAGAATAATATGGTAAATAAAACTGTTCCTAAATTAATTTCAAATTGATTTAAAGTATTTTCATATAAAGTATTTCTATCTTACCCCTTAATCTTCAATTTGTTTTTATATCATTAAAATGTAACGTAAGGGAAAGTCGTGTTAGTGACACATTAGATTATTTTAAATTATTTTTTATTTAACTACGCTACTAGATCACTCTACAAGGATTCAGCTTTGTTGACCGTTTGCCAACATTCCATGGCTTACAAGGTAAAACTATAATTTTACCATATTGATTGACTGTTTATTAACCGTCTTTATAAATTTTAATTTCTAAAAACACTAATTAAAATTTCATTTTAGAATTTTATGAAAAAAATAAATAATAAGTGTAAGTATAGCAATTGATTCTTTTAAATTTTATTATTTATTTGAATAACATTAGTGACTCGTTTCTGATAGAATAGAGTAGAAGGGTGATTTATACCAACTATGTGAAAAATACCAGAGCTGGGAATCGAACCCGGATTTCCGGCTCTGGCATTTTTTACATAGTTGCTAAAAATCAGCCTTCTACTCTATTCTATCAGAAATGAATTTCCAGGTTGATGAATAAAATTTCTGAACATTAGTGACTGTTTTTTACTTTTTGAATGTGTTAACGAGAAATAAAGGACGAAAATTAAGGGAAAAAAAAAAAAAATCTTTAAACTTTCCTAATATATTCTGTCAAAAAAAAAAAAAAAAAAAAAAAAATGTCTAAAGTGAGCATTGTTTCACGGAGGAAATTTTTTTTATTTTTGTATTTTTTTTTAGATAAATCACCTTTATTTTAAAAATGACATTTCTCTCCCGCTTACAGTCATGGTAATATTTCACGTGATTTTATGTTACTATGAAAGCTTGTTCTTAGAAGATATTGGTTTTGAAATTCGGGGTAAAATTTTCAGTAAAAAAAAAAAAGAAAAAAAGATATATATATATACTTATATATATATATATATTCTAATGTTAAAAAAAAAGAAAAAAAGGAAGAAGAAGTAAGATCAATAGAAACAGGTGATTGGTGTATTTTTCCGAATAAGATTAAAGGTTAGACACTTTCTGATCGATAACGAACTTTTTTAAGGTGTTTGATACGGAAAATTGAATATATGTTCACTTAATACTAATCTTGATAAATTTCATCGGTTAAAATGAGTATTTCATTTAAAACACAGACATTTCTTGCACTTTGTCCTTTCTTTTTCTATCAGTACCCTGATTTGAAATTTTATGAGAATTTTCAAATTTATTCATGCAGATTACAAAATACTCTGCTCGTATATTTGAACATTATTTTATTTAATGTTTAAAATATTAAGATAAACGATTTGGTTTCATCAGAGCAGTAATCACAAGGTTTGTATGAGAATAAATGTTATGCTATTTGCTTTTAAGTACTTTATTTCAAACATATTTCAATTCATTGACAAACTAATGATAACATAACGCAAAATGAGAATAATTGAATGTTAATACACTTGTATAGTTTTAACATAGCCTCCTTAAGTAGATGTCTGTCGCGTGGATCTTAAGCTTGGCAACAGTTAAAGCGGTAGATAGCGCAACCTGGTTGCGTGACTTTTTTATTCAACTGTCACCAAAAATTTTTAAAAGTGGGATTTGAAATACAAAAAAGGCGAATAGAATCGAAGAAACGTTGATTATATATATCACATATTACTTCTTAAAATTATTGGTGACATTTGAATAAAAAAGTCACGTAATCTGTACCAGGTGGTGCTGCCTACCGTTCGACCTCTTGCCAAGTTTAAGAGCCACGCGACAGGCATCTAGTTAAGGAGGCTATGGTTTTAATCAATGTGAAACCTCAAACAAGAACAAAAAAATGCGTGTTTCGCATAGATTATAAACATTTTCCAACTGTACGCAGTCATTGATTTTTTTAACAGTTAATGTATATTGTCTCCGCGATGACACTTTAAAAAATATTTTGATTTTCATTAGGAAACCCCCTGAGCTATTTTCATTTTTATGTAACAGTGTATCTGATTATTTTGTGTGCCCTGGCAAAATAATTATTAATGTTATTTATACACAATTCTTTAGTTAAAATGTACAATTATATAATGTATGTTAATTTCGCTATGTTTTCTGCACTATAAAAGTACTAAAGACCCTTTGAAGAAAAAATTCTCATAGACTGTAACGTTTTGGAATAACTTTGGGGGCCCCTGTATACGTACCATTAGTGCTATTTATAGGATTTTCAATAGCGAGCATGTATATTAAATCTAAATAATATATATCAGTTTCAAGGCATTCCACAAATGTTAACGACAGTTAAAGCACAGGCGATCAGACAGACGTAAAGATAGGCAGAGGAACATACAGATAAACTGAAATCGGAAAGACTTTTCAACACTGTTGGAAAGGTTTTAATATGAAAAAAAGAAAAAGATCTATTTTGTACTCTTTTATTTGAAGAAGAGCATCTTTTTGGAGGAAATGTATAATATTATAAATTGCCGACGAATATGGAAATAACTGGAGCCGCATTTCATAAGAATATGTGCCTAGACAGTAGCCGAGAAATTCTGTTCTCAAATCTGGTAGAAGGAAGGTGCCGATCTGACCCGGTTATGCTTGTAAACTAAGTCGTTCGGAGTTTTCCGTAGTTTTCTCCAAAGTACTTGTGAATGTTGGCTAGGACATTTTTGAAAGACTTTCACAGAAGGCACAACACCCTGGCCTAGAACCCTCAAATATTCAGTTGACGTTAACCCAACACCACAATAGTAATATATATTTTGACATTACTGAAGCCGATGCGTTGCAGCAATACTATATATATAAAATATTTATTTCTTTCTCACTATTCTTAAAAAAAAAAAAAAAAAAAAAAAAAAAAAAACTATCGCTACCGTTTTTTAATTGATCATTTCTTTTCCGCTTTATTAGCTTATATCACTGAGAAAAAAAATATACCGCCTTCCTCTAGAATGAATAAGTGGCCATTTTCTAAATCCTTTAACTAGAAATATAGATTTCCGAGCTATGCGCGTAAGGCACGCCAATAAACTGAATAGACGAAATTATCGAGAATTTCTAGAGTACACATTTCTAGAGGAAACAATATTCCGAATACTCTAAATATTCTGAATCATTTGTATTGCGAGAAATTCTCGCTTGATTTTCTAGAATTGGGTAATAAACCAAGATTATAGTTGCTGTAACCCGCCTCTTGTAGTCTCAACTATTTGCAGAGATTTTTAAATAACTTTACCCTCGAGAATACAGGCAAACGCGCTAGAATTCTAATAGGGGCTTCAGGAACTCGCTTTCCAAGGGGACTAGAATTTATAAGGATGACATGGAACTATTTTTTCTAGAGCCACAACTTAGATTCTAGATGTCAGTTACAGAATTTTTTCTCAGTGATCGTAAAAACAGTTTGACATAAAAACATGGAAATTGGCAGTTTTGTACAGAAATGTATGGAAAAAATCATGAGACAAACCGTGTATATTTAAAAGCAGTATTTAAAAAAATATTTAACGTTGAAGAAGGGCAAAACATTTCAGTTAGAAAAGTTTTATAGATTAAAAAACTATTCGTGGAAACCTTATCAGATTTTGTTAATTGTGGTGTGCAGTATGTAAATTGGTTTTATATTTGGCAAGTTTTTATATTTATTTTGATTATATTATGTTTTATGCGATTTTTTTTTCCCTCGACACTCTTCGAGTTGTAATTTTAAGAAATTGCCATAAAAAAAAAAAAAAAAAAAAAAAAAAAAAAAAAAAAAATGCGTACAACTTTTTATTTTATTTATTTTTTTTAACATAATAAAAAAGGAATACTTTATGACACGTGAATAATAATAATAATAATAATAATAATAATAACCTGTATCATTAAAAATTTCTGATAAAACGGACGTCATAATAGCTTTAAAATTTTGATTTTGATTTATTACTTAAATATTAATTTCAATTAATCAAATGATCTTATATGTTTTTTATTTTTCTTGATTTTATCATCTACAAACTCTAATGTGAATGCATATTTCATTTATTTTAAATTAACCATTCTACTAATCAATATAATCAAACACAAATAATTGAATGTTATTTACATTTCATTAACGGTTATATCGGATTTGTGCATGGCTTTGAATTGCTGAAATTAGTCGCCAGTCAAATATATTTATTTAAACGTTTGAATTAATTAGTTTTTTTGAAAATTCCTTTAAATATTATAACGAGCGAAGCGGAAAATGCCTGCTAGGTAAGTTTCTGCCAGGGTTGGTGAGTGAAGCGATATATATATATATATATATTTATGTATATATTGCTATATATATATATATTGCGATATATATATATCGCAAGGGGGTATACTACAGACGGCGATAAAAGTATCCGAGAAAGGGAGGTCTAGTAGCAGTTTAGAGGAAATTTATGAGGTTCAGGATATATTGAATTCACATGCATCAAAGACAAAAAATAGAATACTGTTTTTATTAGTATTGATTGTCTTCTAATGCATACGGATTAAATACATATACCCGTTGACTGTTAAAGAGGGGAGATGGCATGTACCGGGTTTAATTCCACGTCTTGTTTGTTGACCTTGCTGTTTGGGAGTTTTTCGTTGTTTTCTCCGAATTTTGCGTAATTACTGGCTGGGATCGGCGAGTAGTCAATAAGTCTTAAATCCAAAACCTACACCTCAATGTATCCCTCCGCACAAATCCCTAAAAAACGTTTCTAAAGTTGCTAATCAAATATTATAGCTACCGACCTTTGAAAGGATTAAGCAAACGACAATAAATGAAACAACTCACAACAACTGTTATCAACACATCATCAGTCGAGCGCCCCACTAGCGGCTGAGTGGTTCTATGTTCAAAGCTGGTAGACGGGAAGTGCCGGGTTTGATCCCAGGTCGCACTCGATACAGGTCGCAGTCGTTCGGATTTATCCACGTTTTTCTCCAAAACTTGTGCGAATAGAGGCTAGGACGTCTTTAAAAAATCCTCCCCCGGAGGCCATTCTCTAAGTGCAGATGCTTAGTGTAGACAGTTGTCCTTAACCAGAACACCAACATCATCATCAGTCGAAAATAATGTAGGTACAGGTGAAGGGTGAAAGCAGTAATGCATTTAAGGAATATCACAAAATCCTAGAATTAGAGTAAGAGACATTTTATTTGGAATTAGTCAGAAGATACGACATGAGATTAACAGCTGAAACCTGTAGAAGTAGAGAAATAGACAATTTATGATGTTAGCTACGAAACATCTTTTTATTCCTCATGAATAGCAAGAGTTATTCATTATATTTTAAAATTTGCATGAACAAATTATTCATACCAGTTATGCTTTTAAAATTAATTATATAAACGTTCAACAAATAATTTATTACGTAACTCAGAGGAATAATTTATGAAACATTCAGGAAAAATAAGCTCTAATGATATAAATAAATTAGAATTATTTTTATTAAAAAAATAAAAATGAAAAATTACATCAGACTCTGATAAAGTGCTTACACATTAAAATAAAAAATGATTTTACACATCTCATTTAAGAGATAAGCATTGTAATGAAGTAATTAAATAAAACTAACTATCTTTTTTTTTTTATAAGATGTTTCGCTAAATAAATTTTGATAAGATAAAAAATCACTAGAAAAAAGGGAGAAAACCCAAATTTTTTTTTTTTGGTTTTACAAATGTAGAAGTAATACGTGAACAAACAAGCCCTCAATTAACATTAAAATAATAAAAGTACAAAATGATGTATTTACTAAAATCGTTAAAAAAAAGAATGTGATCGAGTTTCAATTATTTTTCTTTTTATCACACAAGAAAAGATTAATTTAGTTTTTTATTTAATGAATGAATTTAATTTCTGTTAAGTAAATGTTTGAAAATCTGCGTTGGCGTTACGTCCAGTGAGAGATTTAAAAAACGTTTTGCGTATTTTTAATTTCTTTTTTTTTTTTAAATATATATTTGGCAATGAGATGAAAGATACTTTTTAAGTCCTATCTTGACGCAAGGAAATAAATTAGTGAAAAATTAATATTCCCTAGCGATTTCTGTATTTTAAGGGGAGTTTTAAAGTTTTTTCACGCTTAAGGTATGAAGCTTCTTAATTGTAATGATGTTTATACATGCACAGAAATAAAGAGTCTTTTCTGGAAATGACACTTTTTTTAGGACACCAAACTCAAAATCTTTCAATATAGGCAGTCTCGCTTTTTGAACGACAAAAAATAACAAAATCAGACAGAGGCGGCCAGATTACTATATGCGAGTTCTATAGTTCATAGACTTTGACAACAATTTCAAATCACTGATTCGATATCCAGGAGATCCAGAAAAAGACCAAGCTCTACGACATGTGCCGATAGGCAATATTTGAGGCTAAGTGCGCGAAAGAATGAAACTCCGATCTCAAATCTTTTTTTTTTCAGACCACTTTTCTGGAGCCATCAGAAAGTTAGTGTGAACATCTACTGTTCAGAAAAAGGGAATTTGCGAGAAGCAACCAGTTATACATATACCACTCGCCTCACGTCACAGGAGGGCAGTGGCGGATTTAAGGGGGGGGGGGGCACACTGACATTCACAATTGAATATTACAATTGTAAATTTTTTATTCGTCTAGAATAACACTTTGAAAAATCTTAGACCCCCCCAAAAGTCAAGTTCTGGATCCGCCACTGCAGGAGGGAACATTTGAAATAGAAAAATCAACATGTCCCTTGCACAGCTGGTCAATAGAGGTATTTTCTTAGGAATGAGCCGAAGTTTAAGCTTGATTCATATTAGCGTGCGGCAGTTAGCGCAAGTTGGTTCTATTCAAATTCCTTTTCATGAGTTTTTAGCTGCCGCGTTCGTCAAAGGGTGATTTCCACCTTTGACTACCTCCTGCTGCGATAATCAAGGCCGTAGCCATAGACCTTATATTGATAGACCCCGCATCCGTCTCATTATCTGTCCGCGAGATGAGCTAGCTTCCCCAGCTAAATTATCACGTGATGCGGACCTGGAGAGAGAGAGGAGAATGAATATTATGTGATTTTTCCTTAGGAAAGAAAGTAGTTTTGAGTTTTTTTTTTAATTTCTGTATTGTACACACACTTTTCATTTAAGCCTTTAGATTTACGCATCGTTGGAATGCTAAAATGTCATAGAATAATTATAAAAAAGTTTCTTTTGTGAAAAACCATTTTGAAGGGGAGAATCTTTTGTTGGATTCTTACAAAAATAAGTGTTTTCTTATAGAAGAATCTCCCTCAAGTCTCTGTCACGTGACATGCGGAGCTGACCGCAAAGGATGAAGGTATCAGATTACACCCTCATGTTGAAGACATTCACTATAATGGGAAGTCCGATTGGTGGCGTATTCTATCTATATAAGGTCTATGGCCGTAGCCAAGGGGGGTTTGGGGGTTCAAATCCTCCCGAAATTTTCAGATTTCACCCAAATATTTATTAACCGACTTCAAAAAAGAAGGAAGGTTCTCAATTCAAACCGTATGTTTTTTTTATGTTTGTTAGCTCATAACTTCTGAACGGATGCTCCGATTTTGATACTTTTTGTTTTGTTGAAAAGGTCTTGGTCTGCAATAGGTCCCATTGTAATATTTTTACGATCTAAAGAAAATACAGGGTGCCCAAAAAAATCAGTCCCAACTCTTTTAACTGCTAAACGGCTGCAGCTATAGTGATAAAAATGTTATGTAAGTATGGCAAAGTGGCCATGCAGTACAAGGTTAAACCGCTTGCAGCGCCACCTGGTGGAAAACAACGAAGTTAGTGTTCCTATTTCGAAAACAGTTCTAAAGAAAAAGTGAATTACAAAGCTGAAGAGTATCACCGATTTAGTACAAAAAGGTAGTTTAGACATTCATGCTAATGTTCCTATCTCGGAAACGGTTCAAGACAGGGGGGAAAAGTGAATTATAAAATTGCAGAGCATCATCGATTTAGTACAAAAGATAGTTTTGACATTGATGCTAAAAATACAAGGCTAAATACGTGCATTTTTTTGTTCGCAATTTCTTACACTATACACACTTGAGTTACGTTGCTCACGTTGTAGCGTAGCTGGTGAGACATACGCTATATAGTCCAACATAGGGTTACTTGATACTTTTTGTTTTGTTGTAGAGATCTTCGTCTAAAGTAGGTCCAATTATAACATCTTTACAATCTAAAGAAAATAAAGCGCCATCTGGTGAAAAACAGCGGAATTAGCGCTCCTATCTCAAAATCGGTTCAAGATGGGAGAAAAGTTAATTACGAAGTTGTAGAGCATCATCAATTTACTACAAAAAGACATTTTTTAGACATTATTGAACGCTTAAAATGTGCAGTTGTTTGTTCGCAATTTCCTACACTGTGCACACCTGAAGTACGTTGCACACTTTGCAAAGTAGCGGATGACACGTATAGTCTGTGGTTCAAAGTACTGTTACTGTAAGCGGTCACATCGATTAGTGCAAAGTCGTTTTGAACAAACTTCAGAAAGGAGTTTGTTCTTAATTCGAGCAATGTGTTGTTGTTGGTGTTTGTAAGCTTATAACTTCGTAAGAGATGCTCTAATTAACCGACTTCAAAAAGGAGGAGATTCTCAATTCAAAGCGTATGTTTTTTTTGTTTTTGTTTCTTAGCTCATAACTTCTGAACGGATGATCCGATTTTGACACTTTTTGTTTTATTGTAAAGGTCTTGGTCTGAAATAGTCTGATTTGTAAGATCTTTACGATAAAACGAAAATACAGGGTGCCCAAAAAAGTCAGTCCCGACACTTGTAACTGCTGAACATGTGCAGCTATAGTCATAAAAGTGGTATGTAGGTACAGTAAAGTGGACATGGTCTACGTGATTCAACCGCCTAAAGCGCCACCTGGTGGGAAAGAGTGATGTTAGCGATTCTATCACGGAAACGTTTCAAGACAAGAGAAAAAATTGAATTATAAAATTGCAGAGCATCATCGATGTAGTACGCATAGATAGTTTAGACATTAATGCTAAAAACAGAAAGCTTAAAACGTGCATTTGTTTGTTCACAATTTCCTATTTTGTTCACACTTGAACGACATTGCATATGTTGTAGCGTAGAGGGTGACATTTATGCTATGTAAAATTCAAAGTATGGTTATTGTAAGCGGTCACATCGATTAACGCATAGACGTTTTAAACCGACTTCATAAAGGAAGAGGTTCTCAATACAAACCATGTTTCTCGTTGTTGTTGTTGAAATTTGTTAGCTTATAACTTCGTAAGAGATGATTTAATTGTAATTTTTTTGTTGTTGTCCTCGTAATGATCTTGGCCTGAAATAGGTTTCATTATGATTTCATTAAGATATAAACAAATTACAGGATACTCACAAAAGTCTACTCTCACTCTAACTGCTGAACGCATGCAGCTACACTGGTAGAAGCAGTATGTAAGTATCGATGTTGAAACTTTTGTCCGTCAGCTGCAATGCATATTTAGCTCTTTGTTTGAACTTTACGCTGCGCAATTTCCAGCGCAGCGGGTGGCACGTATTCACTGTAAAGTTCAATATATATGCCTAACAGAATTTTCGGTTACGAATACAGCGTATCCGTTCTTTACATTTCTAAAGACTTTTTAATTTAAAGTATGTTCGTTCAATAGATAGTTTTTTGCTCATATCCGATAAAGGCAAGAATAAGTGGCACAACTTAAAAATGCAGCATTTGAGAAAAATCAACTTAAAAATAACTTGACCAGAATAACATTGGGTGCATTTCCTGTAATTTTCAGTGACATAAACCATTTTTTGAGTAATGTCACTTTTCTTGGAAGTTGTGATTTGTGAAACTTCCGTCGAACATCTTCTGATGCACTGCGATATTAATAAGTTTTCACTGAAAAGAGAAAAATAAAATCTTTTTGTAAAAAAATAGAACCGACTCCAAAAAGGAACTACTATTCAAACAACTAAAAATGAACATTGGGTGCATTTCCTGTAATTTTCAGTGACATAAACCATTTTTTGAGTAATGTCACTTTTCTTGGAAGTTGTGATTTGTGAAACTTCCGTCGAACATCTTCTGATGCACTGCTATATTAATAAGTTTTCACTGAAAAGAGAAAAATAAAATCTTTTTGTAAAAAAATAGAACCGACTCCAAAAAGGAACTACTATTCAAACAACTAAAAATGAAAGAAAATTGGCAGAAAATGGAACTGTAAATTGCGCCTAAAAGTATAAAATAATTTCCTTCGCCAAACAACCTATAACACTACAATTAATCATAACTTTTGAAGTCGGCGCAAAATTAAATAAAAATTTATACCTTTATTCAATACAAAAATCAAATCCTATTCAAAATACACATCTCACATTGTTACCTACAAACCGCAGCCGAAAACTACTTTGATTCAAGAAAACAAATAACATTTCGTAAGCAGCAAAAGTTGGCGAAGATGCTGGTATCTGACGTCCTTGGTGAAAGAAAAATCGCAAAATTATCTGGCAAACATATTTAATTTCTTTGGGATATCATGATTATTTTGATGAGGCATATCAAGAGAGTAATCAAGAATATAAAACAACACATCGTACAATATATATTATGAAAATATACATCTTGCGTGTATATTTTTACCTTACGTTTTGATCGCCAAATCCAAAAGCCACCAAGGATCATAGTTATCAATGATATACCGAATTTGCAAAGGAAACTCTAACTTCGTAGAAACATAAATACCGCATTGTGAAGAATGTTCACTGTTCTTTGTAGATGCTACTAATGGACCAATAATGTATACAGTGATAAAATAATAAAGGAAACATGAAAATGGGTCATTCGAGAGAACAGCATTTGTTGCTACCGATCTAAAGAAAAAACCTTTAAAAACTAATGAAATTTTATTTAATTTTGCGCCGACTTCAAAAGTTATGATTAATTGTAGTGTTATAGGTTGTTTGGCGAAGGAAATTATTTTATACTTTTAGGCGCAATTTACAGTTCCATTTTCTGCCAATTTTCTTTCATTTTTAGTTGTTTGAATAGTAGTTCCTTTTTGGAGTCGGTTCTATTTTTTTACAAAAAGATTTTATTTAAGTTATGCTTAATTTTTAACACTTATCATTATGTACAAATGTTCGAACACTCTTCAAAACTTTTTTCTGTTTACGGCTTTGGTGATAATTTGCCAGGAAAACTTGGATTTCTTTGTAAAATTCTTCATTTAAAATAATGCCCCTCATTGGGAACAAGTCTAAAAGTTCACGGGTCACTTTCCTATAACGAATAATTTGCAATCACTTGCCGTATGGGAATGCAAACCGAGTTACAGTAGGCGTTGTTTAATTTTTCAAGAACACAACACTTTATCACCGATTAAACATCCATTGGAAGAGGCAGTGTCAACCTCTTTGTGGGTGGATGCATAGACTTCCATATTTCTTTCCGTGAAACCGCGAATGCCTCATGTCTATAGAAATGAGAATGTTGATGCATATGTGCCATCTTATGCGGATTGAATAAAAAGAAAGAAACGTATTTTTTTCCCCCCAATCGTATAAATATGAGTATAAAGAAGACCTAATTTAATATTGAAATTGTAAAAAATTTAAAATGCGTGTTTGCTACCGCAGGGATGGAACACGGGCGCAGTATTCATACCACTATCAATGTAAGAAAATTTTCTACTTCTTAAATCAACGATATTATAGGTAGTAAAATTTCTTAAACAGATTCCGGTATGAATTCTGCGCCCGTGTTCCATCCCTGCTACCGTCTATTATTAACGTTAAAATAACAGAAGTACGAAAAAGGAGTATTTTTCATGCGTTTAAAAATAAAAAATACTCTAAAAACGATTAATCTGTAAAAAAAAGGTAAGCACTAACAGTTTCACGGTATATTAATTAAAATGTTGGTAGGCATGTGGCAATGGCTCAAAAAATATTTTTTTTTAAATCGTGCTTTGATAAATATATTAAAATATAAATTAGAAAAATGAATATTTTTTTATGATGATGATGATTATAATAATAATAATGATAACAATAATAAAACATTTATGTAATTTTGTAATTTTTAAATGTTTACGGTTCATTTAAAGCCTTCTTAGTTGTGAGTATGTTTATTCCTAGACAAAACTTTTTTTAAATATCCATTCTATATAACAGCTCCACGGATTGTTAAATTCGAATAAATATTTAATTCAGCTTAAGGTTTTACACATGCAGTTTTGTGTAATTTAAACCAACGGATGTTGAGACGCCACATGGAAAATTGCACAAATTGAATAACAGACCATCTGCGGTCTGATATACATATAAATTTAGTCAACATTCTTTTTCGTAATGCCAATTTTACATATCGGATGGGATGCATTTATACGCTGTAGAAGTTGTAGTCGAATTTGTTCAGCATTCCCTTCTAAAATGGCCATCTCCCATATCAAGTTAAGTGCAATTATAACCTATAAAACCTGAGATATAGCCTTTCAGTAAATTAAAAAAATCGTAGCATATCAGCGTGTGCCTTTTTGTAAGATAAATAATATATAAATGCATATATAAAATAAATAAATTAATAAAATATATATTAATAACTATGTTATACATTTTTGACAGTTCATTATTAGTCATAAGATCTTTGTAAAATTTTAGTTTCCACTATTATAGCTACAAGAGTACTTCATAATTATTTTCCATTTATTTTATTGTTATATTTATAGTTTGTAAAGACGCATTCTCATTTTGCCTTACGATAGAAAATATTTCATACTGTAGCCGCAGGATCCCCTCCCCCCCCCCCTTCCTATAAATGCGGGTTTGTCCTATAAAAGTACTACTTAGATACTTTTATCGTTCATTTATGGTATTCATGTGATTTATTTTAAGGTTTATTATGTGTTGGATAAAATCATGCTACTTCTTGAAGAATGAATTTATGACTGTAAAAGATTTACATAGTAACATAGTTTATGTGGGCTATTTTTGAAATTAATTTTTGCAGTTGATTTTTTTGCAGCAATTCACTGAATCATTTTTAATAAAACAGGAAAGACAATTACTTTAAAAAAAAAAAAAGTCCTTTTTTTCAATTATTGATATATGTGAAAAAACAAGACCTCAACTAACATTAAAATAATAAAAGTAAAAAAAAAAAAAAAGAACTGTATTTGTTGAAGTCATTAAAAATAATACACAATCAAATATTTTTTTAAGCCACATATAAATGATCGTTTCGTATTTAATGAATGAAATAAATTTCAATTGCGTAAATATTTGGACATTTACGTTGAGGTTAAATTTTGCGTGATATTTAGAAAACGTTTAAATTAAAATTTTGTCGTAATTTTACGAGCTGCCAAACATCTATTATGTAATTCGAAAAATTATTAATTATATCTACTTAATAAATCTGCTTAAAAAGGACAAAGTTAATTACGAATTTTTTTTCCTTAGTATTGTTAAAGGTCATCTAAAATATTTTGTTTTATGAATAAAAAATTTGAAATGTATTTAAAAAAAAATAATGCATCAATTAAACTGCTTTACGGCAGGAAGACATATTTTAAAATTTTGATTAAAAATTAAAATTTTCTGTTGATAAATATAAACATTAACTGTTTTTTATGTCTTTATGTATTTTTTTTTTTTTTTTTACACATATCGATAAGCATAAGAAGTTATGTTTACAGTTTTGAAAATTCATAAATATACTTTTATTAAAAATAGTCAAGAAAATTTTATGTATTCAAGTTAATATGCAATCATGTACAGGATTTAAAAAATTACGTGTTCCCACGATGGTATATAAGAATTAAATTCAATTTGAAACCACACATTTCCAGTTAAAAATAATTTAAATGTAGTTATTTTTGCACATAAAACATAAAACGTTCCATTGTTTTTCTTTTGTGTGGTGCCATGTAAACAGATATTAGCAATATACTTGGCGCTACATCAATAAACTCATAAGTCTTCCACGTCTTGAACGCAATGTGCATAACACCATCAATGCAACGGTAAGTTCAATGTGACCAAAACAGCTTGTCTGCGATTTCATTATTCCATTTGGTGCTCAAGACGTTGAAGAATTTTCATGCAAACAAATGATGCAAATAATATCATTTTGCTTGATGTAGATTACATTAAAATTTTCTTAAAAACGTATAGGTCGTATACTAACTTTTGTGGCTCCGTGAACGGAACATGTAATTTTTAACATGGATCCTTCTACGAGGAACTCCGATGTTATATATCGATTTCATAGTGATCCAGATGTATTTATCGAAGTTAGACTAGGGACGAAGATATAAATGAAGAAATGATTATCATATAAATCTTTGACTATTTTGGAAATGAAATATAAGGAATAAGTGTTACTAAAACGTAAACTACTAACGGTAAAAAAAAAAAAAATAATAATAAGATTTATACTTCCTCTCTAAATATTTTTCTAATAGAGATTATAATTTATGCTAAAAGGTACACAGATTCATTATATTTTATATCCGCTATAAACACCCCACTCCGGTTATAGACAAGTAAAAGGATAGCAGATTGATATGAAATTTGCTATGTAAATGATTTAATGGATGTATTAAATCAGTTAAAAAAATTATCTAAAAAATTGTCCACTAGATGGCGTTTGCCCCGATGGGGTAAATTTAACAAATGGGATAATTCACAGGAGATCAAACATAAATCAACTAACGTTCAAATCGTTTATACCTACTATCGTACAAATAATTTCCTTTGAATTTCTTTCCGTTTTCTCCTGCAAAGAATTAGGCAGAGGACATTAGTGAACTTATTTTATTTATTTATTTTATTATTTCTTAAGCACATCTCATAAATCGTCCGCATGCCAAATTTCGCTGCAATCCGCTCGCAATTTTTAGTTACAGTATGTTAGTTATAGCGGAAGCGCTCATTCTATTGAATATTGATATTGTGGAATGAATGTTAGACTAATTAGTTTTCAGTTGTTTTTCATCACAGTTATTTATGGTGTTTAAAATCACATGACATACTATTAAAATATATTCATTATCATATTTTAAACAAAACAATAATTTAATTTACGATAGTTTTTATAATATCTGCAGGCAATTAAAGGTAATTTAGAAACAGGAAAGGTAATGGTCTGGGGATGTTCATTTTTAATTGCTCCCGAGTGCCTAAAAAAAGAAAGTTACATAAAAAAGTAATTAATTTTACAACAAAAAGAAGTTCTTCATTAAATTAAAAAAAAAAAAAAAAAAAAAAAAAAAAAAAAAAATCGAATGGATTCTTCCAATAGATTTCATTCTATTTTCTTTAAGTATTTAAAATGAGGCTTTCAATAATTATGTAAGCTTTAATGAGTTCTTGCTTTTAAAAATATAGAGCGTGCATCAGGAAAAACAAGATAAAATAAATAATGTATTTATTTATTTATTTATTTTTTTGAAGAAAATAACGAGAAAGTGTTTTTTATTTGTAAAAATGATTGTTGAATTATTGATTAAAAGCCTATTAATTATTGATTAATTCTGGGATGAATTACATTTTACAGAACTCTTTGATTTTTATGTTGTGGTACAAAAAAATATTAAGTTATAATAGACATATGAATGATGGATGCAATTTCATACTTTTTGCGAAATGATAATTGAGAGTTGGCAAAGTATTCAGTTAAAAGTAATATGGATTAATACAGAGATTCTGAAAAATGATCAAGAACAAATCAGACGAAAACCTTGGCTTACAAAATTTTGACCTATACTCTGTAGCCAAATGTATACACACACACACGCACACACACACACACACACATATATATATATACTGAGCGACAACTATGAAACTTAGTTCAAGAATGTAGTTCAGTGATTTATGCAAAAGATAAACGTGCCACAACAATGAGTTTTGTGAAAGAGCATACAACATTTAAATCTTACTCCCAATGTTGATTAGGAGTAAGATTTAAAATGGGTGGTACGCTGATTGTGGGAATATCTATTACATTGGATACTTATGTTATACATTAGAGTGACGTAGATGCATGTCATGAAAAACATTTTTAACCGACTTCAAAAAAAGAAGGAAGGTTCTCAATTCAAACCGTATGTTTTTTTTATGTTTGTTAGCTCATAACTTCTGAACGGATGCTCCGATTTTGATGCTTTTTGTTTTGTTGAAAAGGTCTTGGTCTGCAATAGGTCCCATTGTAATATCTTTACGATCTAAAGAAAATACAGGGTGCCCAAAAAAATCAGTCCCAACTCTTTTAACTGCTAAACGGCTGCAGCTATAGTGATAAAAATGGTATGTAAGTATAGCAAAGTCGCCATGCAGTACAAGGTTAAACCGCTTGCAGCGCCACCTGGTGGAAAATAGCGGAGTTAGTGTTCCTATCTCGAAAACGGTTCTAGAGAAAAAAAAGTGAATTACGAAGTTCAAGAGTATCACCGATTTAGTACAAAAAGATAGTTTAGACATTCATGTTAGCGTTCCTATCTCGGATACGGTTCAAGACAAGGGGAAAAAGTGCATTATAAAATTGCAGAGCATCATCGATTTAGTAAGAAAAGATAGTTTAGACTTTGATGCTAAAAGTGCAATGCTAAAAACGTACATTTGTTTGTTCGCAATTTCTTACTCTTACACTATGCACACTTAAGCTACATTTCATACGTTGTAGCGTAGCTGCTGAGACATACGCTATATAGTTCAAAATATGGTTACTTGATACTTTTTGTTTTGTTGTAAAGATCTTGGTCTGAAGTAGGTCCCACTGTAATATCTTTACAATCTAAAGAACATAAAGCGCAATCTGGTGAAAAACAGCGAAATTAGCGCGTCTATCTCCGAAACCGTTCAAGATGCGAGGAAAGTTAATTACGAAGTTGTAGAGCATCATCGATTTATTACGAAAAGACAGTTTTTAGACCTTATTGCTAAAAATAGAACGCTTAAAACGTGCAGTAGTTTTCTCGTAATTTACTACACTGTGCACACTTGAACAACGTTGCACACTTTGCAGCGTAGTGGATGACACGTATACTCTGTGGTTCAAAGTACTGTTACTGTAAGCGGTCACATCGATTAGCGCAAAGTCGTTTTCAACCAACTTCAGAAAGGAGGGTGTTCTTAATTCGAACTATGTGTTGTTGTTGGTGTTTGTAAACTTATAACTTCGTAAGAGATGCTCTAATCAACCGACTTCAAAAAGGAGGATTTTCTCAATTCAAAGCATATGTTTTTTTTTTTTTTTTTTTTGTTTCTGTTTGTTAGCTCATAACTTCTGAACGGATGATCTGATTTTGATACTTTTTGTTTTATTGTAAAGGTCTTGGTCTGAAATAAGTCCCACTGTAATATCTTTACGATCAAAAGAAAATACAGAGTGCCCAAAAATGTCAGTCCCGATTCTTTTAACTGCTGAACACCTGCAGCTATAGTCATAAACGTGGTACGTAGGTATAGCAAAGTGGACATATGCTATGTGATTCAACCGCCTACAGCGCCACCTGGTGGAAAACAGTGGAGTTAGCGTTCCTATCTCGGAAACGGTTCAAGACAGGGGAAAAAAGTGAATTATAAAATTGCAGAGCATCATCGATCTACTAGGAAAAGATAGTTCAGACATTTGTTCACAATTTCCTATTTTGTGCACACTTGAACGACATTGCATATGCTGTAGCTTAGCGGGTGATATTTATGCTATGTAAAATTCAAAGTATGGTTATTGTAAGCGGTCACATTGATTAACGCATAGACGTTTTAAACCGACTTCGTAAAGGAAGAGGTTCTCAATACAAACCATGTTTCTCGTTGTTGTTGTTGTTGAAATTTGATAGCTTATAACTTTGTAAGAGATGATTTAATTTTAATACTTTTTTTGTTCTCGTAATGATCTTGGTCTGAAATAGGTTTCATTACGATTTCATTAAGGTATAAACAAATTACAGGACACTCACAAAAGTCTGTTCTCACTCTAACTGCTGAACGCATGCAGCTACACTGGTAAAAGCAGTATGTAAATATCAATGTTGAAACTTCCGTCCGTCAGCTACAATGCATATTTTGCTCTTTGTTTGAACTTTACGCTGCTCAATTGCCAGCGCAGCGGGTGACACGTATTCACTGTAAAGTTCAATATATATGCCTAACAGATTTTTTGGTTACGAACACAGCGTATCCGTACTTTGCATTTCTAGACTTTTTAATTTAACGTATGTTCGTTCAATAGATAGTTTTTTGCTCATATCCGATAAAGGCAACAAAAGTGACCCAACTTAAAAATGCAGAATTTGAGAAAAATCAACTTAAAAGTAACTT
The DNA here is from genome assembly GCA_963930645.1 of Salticus scenicus. Lineage (NCBI taxonomy): Eukaryota > Metazoa > Arthropoda > Arachnida > Araneae > Salticidae > Salticus > Salticus scenicus. The sequence continues at coordinate 372,459,172 of OZ005650.1, forward strand.
GACTAGAATAAAACTGGCACAACTGTCTCTCGAGCAAATAACTTTCTTGATGGAGATGTAACTTTTTTGTTCACATTGGCTGCATTTCATGTATTTTTCAGTGACATAAACCTTTTTTTGAGTTATGTCACTTTTCTTGGAAGTTGTGATTTGTGAAACTGCCATCGAACGTCTTCTGATGTTCTGCTATATGAATTAGTTTTCACTGAAAAGAGAAAAATAAAATCTTTTTGTAAAAAAATAGAACCGACTCCAAAAAGCAACTAGTTGCGCCTAAAAGTATAAAATAATTTCCTTCGCCAAACAACCCATAACACTACAATTAATCATAACTTTTGAAGTCGGCGCAAAATTAAATAAAAATCTATACCTTTATTCAATACAAAAATCAAATCCTATTCAAAATACACATCTCACATTGTCACCTGCAAAACTCAGCCGAAAACTACTTTGATTCAAGAAAACAAATAAGATTTCGTAAGCAGCAACAGTTGGCGAAGATGCTGGTATCTGAAGTCCTTGGTGAGAGAAAAATCGCAAAATTATCTGGCAAACATATTTAATTTCTTTGGGATATCATGATTCTTTTGATATGGTATATTAAGAGAGTAATCAAGAATAGGAAACAATACTTCATACGATATATATTATAAAAATATACATACTGCGTGTATATATTTGCATTACGTTTTGATCACCAAATCCAAAAGTCACCAAGGATGATAGTTATCAAAGTTATACCAAATTTGCAAAGGAAACTCTAACTTCGTAGAAACATAAATACCGCATTGTGAAGAATGTTCACTATTCTATGTAGATGCTACTAATTAACCAGTTGTATACAGTGATAAAATAATAAAGGAAACATGAAAATGGATCATTCGAGACGACAGCATTTGTTGCTACCGATCTAAAAACAAACCTTTAAAAACTAATTAAATTTTATTTAATTTTGCGCCGACTTCAAAAGTTATGATTAATTGTAGTGTTATGGGTTGTTTGGCGAAGGAAATTATTTTATACTTTTAGGCGCAACTAGTTGATTTTTGGAGTCGGTTCTATTTTTTTACAAAAAGATTTTATTGTAATTTGAACTCTAATTCTAATAGTTTTAAAGACACCAGCTCCTTATCAAACAAATTGAAAAAAGCCTGTATAATTGTCTTAACGTGTAAAAAACATTCCCATAATCACCTTACTTTAATTTAACAATATGTTTCGATTTTAATCACGTTTTCATGTACTCGAACGTGTGTTACATATGGCTTTATTTCGGAAATTAATGCATAAAATTCAGAGAGTTCACAGAATTACAAAGGATATCAGAAGTCACAACAGAACAAACACAGTTAAAACAAAAAGGAACAATATGTAATTAGAAAAGAAACAAAAACAATTAAAAAAAAAATCATTGAGATTTCATATTAGATCTGGCATCCCGATGCAATTTACTAATGCCTCTGTTGTTCTGGCGATTTTACCAAGTCCTTCGCAGATCAAAAGATGGTTCGAATTCATGGTGCCTGCTCTCCAAATCTAGCATACGTTGATAGAAAATAAGCCGATACTGAACAAATGTTCTGCCAAGCAGATATGTCCTGTCTGTAACCTAAAACTTGTACTGCCTCTTTTCGGGGTCTGTGACTAAACGATTTCCAAGAATTCTGGATCGAATAGTTGCATTTCCAACAAAGTGCATTTTATCAAGACAATGATCCAAAGTACACTGAAATTGATTCTTTCCTGTAGCTCCTACATATTTGTTCTAAAGTGTTAAATATTATATCCACTCCCTTCTACTCCACTCCTAAAGTGTTAAAAACATTTCCATATTCACCTCTGATTTTAATCCATTTGTGCAAGTTTGTAATCAGATGCGATTTATTCCAAAAGGCAGTGGAAAACTGCTCTCCAAGAAGAATTATTTAAAATCAGAAAAGAAGGGACAAAAATTACAATCAATACCCTTTCAAATATTAAAACTATTAATTAAATAAAATATTCTTTTATATATATATATGGCGTGAGTACGATTTTAACTCTTACTATTTATCCTTTTTAAAATATATCATGTATTTAAAATTTCAATATTTTATAATAATTTCAGAGTAGATAATATAGGTAAGTAAAATTCGCTTACCTGTAAATCTTCTTACATAAAGAAAATGTGTATCTTACATTCCGAGTTGTCTATCATTTCTGGCATTTCTCTCCACCTTTCCATTCATTAGAATTTGCACTGGTTATTCTGAAAAAGAATCTAGAATATTTTCCAGGTTATACACTGTGGATTAATTATTGATTAATCAATGAATTGTGAACGTGTATTTCATCTGGGTTATTTATTAAAAAATATGCTGGTTTCAGAGAGCAAGCGAAAGGCTCGCTCTTCTTGTTCAAAGCAGATACACATACATTACTGAACTCTCTTAGCAGAGGAGAAAAGATATAAAGATATACATCTACATTCACAAAACCGCAGGGTGTGAGAATAATGCGGAACATTTAGTTTGATACATGTACACGCATACTAAAATTAGAGTCTTAAAATGAAGGAGTCTAGATTAATTATTAAATATGAATTTCGGAGTCTATAATGTTCTAACATCCCCACTTAGACTCTGAAAGTCTATTTTTATTTTAATAGTTCATTTCTGTGTTTAATGAATATAGTTTTGGGCAGAGCCTTCGTGAGGATATCAGCGATCATAGTTTCTGTAGATTTATAAACCATTTGAATTCTTTTCTCTTTAATGTTTTCACGAAGCAAATGGTATCGTAGATCGATGTGTTTCGTTTTATGATGGTGTTTATCGCTTTCTGCCAATTTGATGCAGGACATATTATCCTCATACAAAGTTATTGGTTCCTCTTGATTTAAATCTAGTTCGTACAATAAATTCTTAATGTATATTATTTCTTGTGCAGCATTTGCTGCCGATACATATTCTGCTTCAGCTGAGGACATTGCTACACAATTCTGTTTTTTTGAGTTCCATTGGATGGGATTGCTTCCGAGCATGAATAGATTTCCTGCGATTGATCTTCTATCGGATGCATCATTTGCCCAATCTGAATCTGCATATGCCCTCAGGATAGGCTCCTCTTTATTGCTAAATATTAATTTGAGGTTAATTGTTGTTTTTAGATAGCGTATGACCCTCTTAACCGCTTCCCAATCCTTTGATCTGGGACACTCATTCCTTCGGCTTAGAATCCCCACTGCAGCGCTAATATCCGGTCGCGATACCGTGGCTATATAGAGTAGCGCTCCGATAGCTTGTCGGTATTGGGTGTTGTGCGGTAGAAGGTTTTCATTATCGACTAGCTTTATGTAGCCTGGCTCCACGGGAGTATCTGTTGGTTTCGCATTTTCAAGCCCAAATTTGGTAATTAGTTCCATTATTTTGTTCGTTTGGTCGAGCGTTATCGTGCCTTTACTGGGTCTTTCTAAATTTATACCTAGATAATACTTAGCTTCGCCTAAGTCTGTCAACGGATATTCTTCTTTTAATTTGTCTATTAAAATGTTTATAATTTTATTTTCACCCGCAATTAATAAATCGTCAACATATACTAGAACATATGTTGTTGAATTATTTTGTTTTCTTTTATAAAGACATTTATCGTACTGGCTTTGATTGAAACCTAATTTGCATAATGTATCATTTAATTTCTGATTCCAAGCCCTCGCGGCCTGCTTTAAGCCATAGATGGCCTTTTTCAACTTACAAACCTTATGCTCTTCGCCTGGTGCAGCATAACCCTCTGGTTGCTGCATATATACATCCTCCTGTAATTCCCCATGTAAGAAAGCCGTCTTAATGTCAACATGTCTTAAACTTAAATTTTTGTACAGGGACATTGCTAGAAAACTTCTTATGGTTGTATTTGATGCAACAGGTGCAAAGGTTTCATCATAATCAATGCCATATTTTTGGGAAAATCCCTTGGCTACCAACCTTGCTTTATATTTTTTCACTAGTCCCTGATTATTAAATTTTGCCTTAAATGCCCATTTACTACCTATTACTTTAGTTCCTGGCAAGGCTTCTACTAATTCCCATGTGTCGTTTTCAGCTTCCGAATCTATTATCTGCAGTTTTGGTGATAACTTTATGTTATCAGGTCTTTCATCAATATTTTTTTATGTTTCATTATTTAATATTTCTTTATTTTCATGTTCTACAAATTTTACAGTACGACTTATAATTATATTTTTACCATTCGTACAGATTCTATACCCTTTACTTCTATTGTCATTCCCTACAAATATACCTTGCTGGGCAGTATCATCTAATTTTCCCCTGTGTACTTTTTGTACATAAGCATAGGCACGACAACCGAAGGGTTTTAATTTTGATAGGTCAGGTTTTCGACCCGTCCATAATTCATAGGGTGTCGATTCACACGCGGAAGTCGGGAGTCTATTCTGTAAGTAAACAGCGGTATTAATTGCCTCACCAAAGAAAGAATTCGGTAAATTTCCATCTTTTAATAAGCAACGTGCCATCTCAACCAAAGTTCGATTTTTACGCTCAGAAACGCCATTCTGAGGTGCCGAATAGGGGACTGTGAATTGATGGTCTATGCCTAATTTTCCTAAATATTCATCGAATTCTTTTCCGGTGTATTCCCCTCCATTATCTGAGCGGATTGCCTGCAAAGTTCTCCCGAACATATTTGAAGTCATTGCTATGTATTGTTTCAATTTTGATAAAACTTCGACCTTATTTCGTAATAGGTATATAACAGTGAATCGACTGAAGTCATCTATAAAGGTCAAAAATTAATACTTTCCACCGACCGTGGGGGTTTTCATCGGCCCGCATAAATCGCTGTGAACCAAATCTAAAACTTTTGTTGCCCTAAATTGAGCCTTTTTGGGATAAGGATTGTCGGTTAATTTAGATAATATGCAAGTTTCGCATACATTATCGTGTTTACAATCATCTAGTTTTATCCCGGTTGCCATGTTTTTGTTTACTAACTGTTTTATGTGATTAATATTTCTATGACCCAATTTAACATGCCATTTGTCTATGCAGTTTTTATTTTCGCATGTTTTCACAATGTTTATAGTGTGTGTTGTATCAGAATTTATTTTACATTCATATAAATTATTGTTGATATACCCTTCAATACATGTTTCGCCTTCATGCATTATTTTACATGATCTATCTTTAAATACTGCGACACACCCATTTTCTGTTGCCCCTTTCACAGATATGAGATTTGTCTCAATATCCGGTACATACAAGACATTTTTTAATAGTATGGTGTTTTGTGTATTATTCGAATTTATGGTATGTAATTTTACCGATCCATGTCCAAGCGATTTTATTTCCTGCCCATTCGCGATTGTGACGTACGAGGAGCTAGGATAGAATTCATAAAATTTACTTTTATCGTTACTTACATGTGTCGAACAGCCTGAATCAATATACAGTGGAGCACCTTTTATACGTTTCTCATTTATACGTATTTCTCATTTATACGTTTTTCGACTTCGGTCCCAAATCATTCTATTGAATTCTAATGTTAAAATATTTCGTTTATACGACACGAGTAAATTCTTAATTTCACTTTTACGTTTTTTTTTCTCCTTGTAGAATCCTAAGTTTGAGTTTCATTCCAGGATAATAAAAAAAAAAAAAAAAAAAGATGAATGCTCTTTATGTTTTATTCTTATCTTTTTCGATTATTTTTTCTTAGAACTATGGTAGCAAAGTGTGACTATAGAACAAATTGCGACCTGCATCGATAGCTTGGAGCAAGGGGGGTGTTTTTCAGAGATAAGCAGTTGGCAACTGGGTTGAATGGTAGGTATACAAGTAGCCAGTGACCACTTGAAGACTTTCCACTTACTTTTTTAATTGATTCCAGGGATGGGATGTCAAAGGAAAAAAACCCCACAACTTTACAGGCATTTTGTAAACTTGAAGATTTATTACTCACTTCCGTTGGGCGACTTGGAAGATTTTCTTATTTCTTATCATCATGTTTATTTGACATTACAGTTGGAGAAACAAGAATTTTTTCCCCCGTTCTTTTAATCGTTTGCAAAACTGTCATCTTCGTTTAGAGAACGAAAGGCTTGGCCTTTAAAGGTTAAAATCGAAATCTTGAGAAAATTTTCTGAATTTCTGTATTTTTAATTATCATTTCATTTTTATTCTATCTTTTAAAAATATTTTAAATTTAATTAAAAATATATCTTATTCAAATAAATGTAAAGGAAATCATGAAAATTGATTAGACTCTTATTATTAATATGACACTTTATTGTGTATTAATGTTAAAACGAATTTTCAGTTGTACGTTTTTTTCAGTTATACGTTTTTTAGGAACGGTCCCTTGAAAAACGTATAAACGAAGCTCCACTGTACCAATTATCTGATTTCATACCCATATATAATGTAAACACCTTGTCTGATTTCTTTTTATCAGTTACCGAAATCTGTGTTTTGTCTGCGTTATCTCTATCGTGAGAGTACATTGCAGATCTAAAGGGCTGTTTGTTACTATTATATCTGGGATTTTTTTTAGGTCTTGCATTATTTTTCTTTTTTAGTATCCAGCACTCATCGATGTTGTGATTCTTACGTTTACAAAATTTACAGAATTTTGCATTTTCATTTTTTGTTTTAGTCATTATCTTTAAAGCCGAAATGCTGTTTTCTTTTTTATTTTCCTCTCTTTTTAGATGTTCGTCGATCAGCTTAGATCTAATAAATTCCGGGGAAAGGTCTGCTTCTTGTCTACTTTCCAAAGAAGTAATTAATACGTCATAGGATGGGGGTAGGTAACATAGCATTAGGGCTGAGAGATGGTGATCATCAATCTTTTCTCCGATTGCAATGAGTTTGTCTCTCGTCTGATATATTTTTGTTATTTGTTCTATGATGTCACCTCCTTCAGCTAATTTAATTGAATATAATTTACGAAGAAGAAGAAGTTTACTTGAGAGCGAGGACCTTTCATGTATTTTTTTAAGAATTTTCCAGCATTCGCGAGCGGTGGAGAGATTTTTTACATATATTATTTGATCATAATCAACTAATAAATTGATAATTGCACGCGCTTTACGGTCTTTGGACCTCCATGCGTCTGTAATGGGCGTGGGAGGTTCATCACTTATAACTATGAATAAATCATCTTTTTGTAACAAATTTTCAACTTTAAACTTCCAGACGTCATAGTTATTTGCGTTTAGCGGCTCAATATTAGTTTCCTTAAATAAGTTCATTTTGTTTATTTAATTTATTTCACCAAGAATAGTTCATTAAAAAAACAGTTTGTTTTAGTATTTTTTAATATATAAGTATATAAACTATTTCTTTTTTATAATTCTATTTTGAAATCAGTCTTTCATAATCTATTAATTAAATAAAATATTCTTATATATATATATATATGACGTGAGTACGATTTTAACTCTTACTATTTATCCTTTTTAAAATATATCATGTATTTAAAATTTCAATATTTTATAATAATTTCAGAGTAGATAATATAGGTAAGTAAAATTCGCTTACCTGTAAATCTTCTTACATAAAGAAAATGTGTATCTTACATTCCGAGTTATCTATCATTTCTGGCATTTCTCTCCACCTTTCCATTCATTAGAATTTGCACTGGTTATTCTGAAAAAGAATCTAGAATATTTTCCAGGTTATACACTGTGGATTTAATATTGATTAATCAATGAATTGTGAACGTGTATTTCATTTGGGTTATTTATTAAAAAATATGCTGGTTTCAGAGAGCAAGCGAAAGGCTCGCTCTTCTTGTTCAAAGCAGATACACATACATTACTGAACTCTCTTAGCAGAGGAGAAAAGATATAAAGATATACATCTACATTCACAAAACCGCAGGTTGTGAGAATAATGCGGAACATTTAGTTTGATACATGTACACGCATACTAAAATTAGAGTCTTAAAATGAAGGAGTCTAGATTAATTATTAAATATGAATTTCGGAGTCTATAATGTTCTAACATCCCCACTTAGACTCTGAAAGTCTATTTTTATTTTAATAGTTCATTTCTGTGTTTAATGAATATAGTTTTGGGCAGAGCCTTCGTGAGGATATCAGCGATCATAGTTTCTGTAGATTTATAAACCATTTGAATTCTTTTCTCTTTAATGTTTTCACGAAGCAAATGGTATCGTAGATCGATGTGTTTCGTTTTATGATGGTGTTTATCGCTTTCTGCCAATTTGATGCAGGACATATTATCCTCATACAAAGTTATTGGTTCCTCTTGATTTAAATCTAGTTCGTACAATAAAGTCTTAATGTATATTATTTCTTGTGCAGCATTTGCTGCCGATACATATTCTGCTTAAGCTGAGGACATTGCTACACAATTCTGTTTCTTTGAGTTCCATTGGATGGGATTGCTTCCGAGCATGAATAGATTTCCTGCGATTGATCTTCTATCGGATGCATCATTTGCCCAATCTGAATCTGCATATGCCCTCAGGATAGGCTCCTCTTTATTGCTAAATATTAATTTGAGGTTAATTGTTGTTTTTAGATAGCGTATGACCCTCTTAACCGCTTCCCAATCCTTTGATCTGGGACACTCATTCCTTCGGCTTAGAATCCCCACTGCAGCGCTAATATCCGGTCGCGATACCGTGGCTATATAGAGTAGCGCTCCGATAGCTTGTCGGTATTGGGTGTTGTGCGGTAGAAGGTTTTCATTATCGACTAGCTTTATGTAGCCTGGCTCCACGGGAGTATCTGTTGGTTTCGCATTTTCAAGCCCAAATTTGGTAATTAGTTCCATTATTTTGTTCGTTTGGTCGAGCGTTATCGTGCCTTTACTGGGTCTTTCTAAATTTATACCTAGATAATACTTAGCTTCGCCTAAGTCTGTCAACGGATATTCTTCTTTTAATTTGTCTATTAAAATGTTTATAATTTTATTTTCACCCGCAATTAATAAATCGTCAACATATACTAGAACATATGTTGTTGAATTATTTTGTTTTCTTTTATAAAGACATTTATCGTACTGGCTTTGATTGAAACCTAATTTGCATAATGTATCATTTAATTTCTGATTCCAAGCCCTCGCGGCCTGCTTTAAGCCATAGATGGCCTTTTTCAACTTACAAACCTTATGCTCTTCGCCTGGTGCAGCATAACCCTCTGGTTGCTGCATATATACATCCTCCTGTAATTCCCCATGTAAGAAAGCCGTCTTAATGTCAACATGTCTTAAACTTAAATTTTTGTACAGGGACATTGCTAGAAAACTTCTTATGGTTGTATTTGATGCAACAGGTGCAAAGGTTTCATCATAATCAATGCCATATTTTTGGGAAAATCCCTTGGCTACCAACCTTGCTTTATATTTTTTCACTAGTCCCTGATTATTAAATTTTGCCTTAAATGCCCATTTACTACCTATTACTTTAGTTCCTGGCAAGGCTTCTACTAATTCCCATGTGTCGTTTTCAGCTTCCGAATCTATTATCTGCAGTTTTGGTGATAACTTTATGTTATCAGGTCTTTCATCAATATTTTTTGATGTTTCATTATTTAATATTTCTTTATTTTCATGTTCTACAAATTTTACAGTACGACTTATAATTATATTTTTACCATTCGTACAGATTCTATACCCTTTACTTCTATTGTCATTCCCTACAAATATACCTTGCTGGGCAGTATCATCTAATTTTCCCCTGTGTACTTTTTGTACATAAGCATAGGCACGACAACCGAAGGGTTTTAATTTTGATAGGTCAGGTTTTCGACCCGTCCATAATTCATAGGGTGTCGATTCACACGCGGAAGTCGGGAGTCTATTCTGTAAGTAAACAGCGGTATTAATTGCCTCACCAAAGAAAGAATTCGGTAAATTTCCATCTTTTAATAAGCAACGTGCCATCTCAACCAAAGTTCGATTTTTACGCTCACAAACGCCATTCTGAGGTGCCGAATAGGGGACTGTGAATTGATGGTCTATGCCTAATTTTCCTAAATATTCATCGAATTCTTTTCCGGTGTATTCCCCTCCATTATCTGAGCGGATTGCCTGCAAAGTTCTCCCGAACTTATTTGAAGTCATTGCTATGTATTGTTTCAATTTTGATAAAACTTCGTCCTTATTTCTTAATAGGTATATAACAGTGAATCGACTGAAGTCATCTATAAAGGTCAAAAATTAATACTTTCCACCGACCGTGGGGGTTTTCATCGGCCCACATAAATCGCTGTGAACCAAATCTAAAACTTTTGTTGCCCTAAATTGAGCCTTTTTGGGATAAGGATTGTCGGTTAATTTAGATAATATGCAAGTTTCGCATACATTATCGTGTTTACAATCATCTAGTTTTATCCCGGTTGCCATGTTTTTGTTTACTAACTGTTTTATGTGATTAATATTTCTATGACCCAATTTAACATGCCATTTGTCTATGCAGTTTTTATTTTCGCATGTTTTCACAATGTTTATAGTGTGTGTTGTATCAGAATTTATTTTACATTCATATAAATTATTGTTGATATACCCTTCAATACATGTTTCGCCTTCATGCATTATTTTACATGATCTATCTTTAAATACTGCGACACACCCATTTTCTGTTGCCCCTTTCACAGATATGAGATTTGTCTCAATATCCGGTACATACAAGACATTTTTTAATAGTATGGTGTTTTGTGTATTATTCGAATTTATGGTATGTAATTTTACCGATCCATGTCCAAGCGATTTTATTTCCTGCCCATTCGCGATTGTGACGTACGAGGAGCTAGGATAGAATTCATAAAATTTACTTTTATCGTTACTTACATGTGTCGAACAGCCTGAATCAATATACCAATTATCTGATTTCATACCCATATATAATGTAAACACCTTGTCTGATTTCTTTTTATCAGTTACCGAAATCTGTGTTTTGTCTGCGTTATCTCTATCGTGAGAGTACATTGCAGATCTAAAGGGCTGTTTGTTACTATTATATCTGGGATTTTTTTTAGGTCTTGCATTATTTTTCTTTTTTAGTATCCAGCACTCATCGATGTTGGGATTATTACGTTTACAAAATTTACAGAATTTTGCATTTTCATTTTTTGTTTTAGTCATTATCTTTAAAGCCGAAATGCTGTTTTCTTTTTTATTTTCCTCTCTTTTTAGATGTTCGTCGATCAGCTTAGATCTAATAAATTCCGGGGAAAGGTCTGCTTCTTGTCTACTTTCCAAAGAAGTAATTAATACGTCATAGGATGGGGGTAGGTAACATAGCATTAGGGCTGAGAGATGGTGATCATCAATCTTTTCTCCGATTGCAATGAGTTTGTCTCTCGTCTGATATATTTTTGTTATGTGTTCTATGATGTCACCTCCTTCAGCTAATTTAATTGAATATAATTTACGAAGAAGAAGAAGTTTACTTGAGAGCGAGGACCTTTCATGTATTTTTTTAAGAGTTTTCCAGCATTCGCGAGCGGTGGAGAGATTTTTTACATATATTATTTGATCATAATCAACTAATAAATTGATAATTGCACGCGCTTTACGGTCTTTGGACCTCCATGCGTCTGTAATGGGCGTGGGAGGTTCATCACTTATAACTATGAATAAATCATCTTTTTGTAACAAATTTTCAACTTTAAACTTCCAGACGTCATAGTTATTTGCGTTTAGCGGCTCAATATTAGTTTCCTTAAATAAGTTCATTTTGTTTATTTAATTTATTTCACCAAGAATAGTTCATTAAATAAACAGTTTGTTTTAGTATTTTTTAATATATAAGTATATAAACTATTTCTTTTTTATAATTCTATTTTGAAATCAGTCTTTCATAATCTATTAATTAAATAAAATATTCTTTTATATATATATATATGGCGTGAGTACGATTTTAACTCTTACTATTTATCCTTTTTAAAATATATCATGTATTTAAAATTTCAATATTTTATAATAATTTCAGAGTAGATAATATAGGTAAGTAAAATTCGCTTACCTGTAAATCTTCTTACATAAAGAAAATGTGTATCTTACATTCCGAGTTATCTATCATTTCTGGCATTTCTCTCCACCTTTCCATTCATTAGAATTTGCACTGGTTATTCTGAAAAACAATCTAGAATATTTTCCAGGTTATACACTGTGGATTTAATATTGCTTAATCAATGAATTGTGAACGTGTATTTCATTTGGGTTATTTATTAAAAAATATGCTGGTTTCAGAGAGCAAGCGAAAGGCTCGCTCTTCTTGTTCAAAGCAGATACACATACATTACTGAACTCTCTTAGCAGAGGAGAAAAGATATAAAGATATGCATCTACATTCACAAAACCGCAGGGTGTGAGAATAATGCGGAACATTTAGTTTGATACATGTACACGCATACTAAAATTAGAGTCTTAAAATGAAGGAGTCTAGATTAATTATTAAATATGAATTTCGGAGTCTATAATGTTCTAACAAAAACTACATTTAATTAAAACTGTAAGCAATGCACTGCCTTCTGTTCTAATTGTGCCAGTTCTCGTGCGATTTTGTCTCTTTTAGTATTGTTATTTTTTTAATTCAAGTATTTACAAACACTCTGTTTATACAGGGTGGTTCAAAACTTCATCTCCAAACGACACGTGTGGGGTGTCAAGTCATGAGGAGTAAGAATTACATAGGAACTGGAGGTCGAAAACGCGATCGTAAATGTGCAATTGCATGGTGCCCGTCCCGCAAAGAAAAGATAACAAACGGCATAAAAAGGCCTTTATTATACAAAAAAAATTAATCTAAATACAAATGAAAAATAACATTTTCATTTGTATTTAGATTAATTTTTTTCTCATAACATAAGAGATAATGTTATAACTAATGTTATATATGAACTCATAAGAGATAATGTATCCCGCTAACTGCCATGCATGCTTCACATCGTCACTCGTGTCTTTTTGCGTGTGCAGAAGTTGGCCAGAACTTAGCACCCTCTAGCGGGTTAGAGTCGCATTTCCAACCCCCCAGTTCGTATGTAATTATTACTTCTCATGACCTGGCGCACCTATACATGCCATTTGGACATGACCTTTTGAAACACCCTGTAATATAACGTATTTGAAAATTATTGCTTTAATTCGTTAAATATTAATATTAAATGTTTCACATCCAGGCAAAGAAATTTGATACAAGTCAAAAAACAACATTTTGAAGTCTATGTTATTTAGAAATGTGTATGAAGTTCCCTAATGTGCTCGAAAAGTGTTAATCCCTATTTCGAAAATTATCAAATTGGAGCAGTCTCCAAACTTTTCGACTTTAGGGACCACTGAATTCACAGTTTAAAGTTCCGTGGATCACTAACGTAATAAATTAAAATTCCACGGCCCACTAATGTGATTTATTGAGGAAAATAAATATATTAATAGTTATAATAAGAGAACATTTTATAAATATGAACTAAACCTATTTAATATTTATTTAAAAATGGCTTATTTTGTTATAAAAAAAAAAAAAAAAAAAAACTTATTAAACCATAAGAACTATGCTTAAAGTTTGTTTGATTGTAATAAAACAATTATAAGAGAAAAACATGAACACCTTTTTATTATTTCAATATAATAAGAAATTCATACCGACGATTTAAATAAAATGGTAAATTGCTATTTCCATATATAAAACTATATTTACTGAATCTAATAATATGTATATTATTCTATTAGATTATCAAAAATCAGTAGGAAATTATACTTTTGGCATACATTTTAAACCCTTAAAGAATGCGAATATTCTAATAAATTTAGCACAATTCTTCGCTAAGTATCAAATGCAGATCCGAAATTCAAAGCGATAACTATCCGCGTTTGTAATGATCGATAGATGGCGCTTTTTCAGTTTTTGTTGTTAGTAAATATTATATATAGCCACGTGTATCTATTATTGTTCTTTTTGTTATTCTACTTAATATTCGTACTATAATTTCTCCGCCATTACATCATGGAAAATTGATTGCTTTTGGAAAAAAATATTTCAGTTTATTCAAAGTTCGATCGGAAGTAGATTTTTAACTGAAGTTGAACAAATATTAGTTTCAAATCATCTGATTAATTCTTTACTTCCATTAGCCGAAGCAACTGAAATTTTAAATTTGTCATTTGGAAATAAATGGATGCTTAATTCTCGATTTCTTGGTCCTTTGGAGTTACACTGGAGCACACAACAGTATGTGTTATCTTTTTTACCGGATTTATTCATTTTTATTCAATAAATATATGTGAAACTAAACATCGGCATGCAATGGCGGCTGGATGGAAGCCGAATTAAAGCATGATTATTGTAATTTCATTTTAGCCCACCAGAGGGCGAGCATTTCATTGCAATCGCGCATATCGGATACTTGATAGTTCAAATTTTGTGATAAAAGATTATTAAATTTATTTTTTCTTAGATTCTGAAAAGTCTAAAATCTATTGTGATGTGTATGAGCAGAGCCTCCTTAAGTAGATGCCTTCCACGCGCAGCGAATCCCAATGTTAAATTAGGCAACATTTAAAAAACAAAACTAACGCTAGGTGGCAGCACCTACGCAGAGCAACATATTTCTTCTGTTTCATAGATAAGTTATATTCTTCATCTAAAAATCTAGCTATTAATTTCAATTTAAAGTCCAAAATTGTATTTTTTTTTCTTTTAATTTGAAAAAATGATGTGAAAGGGCTTTATCGTAAATATTTTCAATAAAATATTCATATATTTATATTTAAAAAAGTATAGGGTTTAATTTTCTTCGAAAGTGGACAAGACCTATTTTAGCTTTTCAACTAATTGATTTACAACGTATCAAATAAATAACACGTTTTTTTTAAAAAAAAATATATATATTATTAATTAAAAAAAGAAATTTAAAATAAGCAAAAACATGGCATGTCTATCACGCGATTAAATTATTTTTTATATATTTATTCAATAAAAATTTCACAATTTTTTTTTTAATTTAGATATCAGATGAAAGTATCGTTTATATAAATTAAAATATCTGAACTTTAAATGAGTTTCAGTTTAGAATGAATAATTTATAATGACAAATTATTAAAATCATGTTTTTTTTTTTTTTTTTGGTCATGTCCTTTACGTTGCATTTTTACCTTATTAGGTGTGAATTATTTTTCTTAAATCGAAAATTTTATATAATTTATAAGAAAAATAGACCAGCACATTAACGAGATAAGTTAACATTCAGTAATAAAAATTGGAGAAGAAAACAATCTGTTGTCTAGTCCGCCAGAAAAAATAAATAAATAACCATTAAGATTTAAATTTTTAAAATTAAGGATTTCTTGAGTATAAGTTTTCTCTAGCACCAATTTTTTTTTTTTTTTTTTTTTTTTTTTTTAATTCAAGATTTTATTAGCTCTACCAGTTCCGAGAGGGTATGCTTTGGAAACTGATAGACATTTTCGAAATAAAGTTGTGTTTTATTCACATGTTTTGAGGTCTCCTGAAACGAAAAATAATGTTTTTAGCGGTTGGTCTGTGCGCGTCGGCTTGTCTATCTCAGATATACTTGGAAAATGCTGAAAGTGTATATCATTTTGTGTTAGGTGTTTTTCATATAAGACTAAATTTAAATGCACAATCTGATGTGCACATAGTTTATTGAAAACATACAAGGCTATTCAAAATTAAGCTAAACGTTTTTTTCTGTAGAATGTAATTGACGGAAGTGCTTTGCTACACTTTTTTTATGTCGACGGATACTGTTGAAGAAGGAAAATTAATTTTTCGACCTATAAAGTAAACAAAGTATTTTTTGAAGTTCTATTTTCAACTCAGGTTTTTGAATAAAGTCACGTTTTGAGGTTCCCTGAATACAAAAAACATTTATATATATATATATATATATATAATTTAAAATTATTAATCTAATATTATTATTTAATGTTATTATACTAAAATATTATTATATTTTAATAATGTAAGTTATTTTGCCCATTTTTAGAAGCATTTGCTTAGTTTTCTAAATTATGTGAATTTTTAAACTATGGGGTAGAAGGGAAAATGGTAAAATAGGTCATTTTAAAGTTTTCTGTACATTTTCCCTTTTATGATTGAATTGTAATTTCTATTTCAAAAAATCAAGTCATCTTTCTGTTATATCTGATAATTTTTCAAATCAGTACTCATGATATTTAATTTTTACATGAATTTTTAATTCCATATTCCATTTGTGTGGTAAAAGGTTAATAAAAGTAATGTTATGAATCTTAAAACTTAATATTTTTAAAAAGAACAAAAGTAGAAATAAAAATGTTCTATTTTTTCTTTTCAAGATTCCCAACACTTTTGTATCGATTTAACTGAAATAATCAAATTTTTATACGCATTTACACAAGTCTTTAAAGAACAGTGGTATTAAAAAAATATAAATCAATCTTGTTCCTATATTGGAGTATTTTATAGTTTTATTCATAAGTTACTAATGTAATTTATGAATAAAACTGTAAAATACTACAATATAGAGTTCTTCAAAGTAACTAAGAACAAGTTATTTTTCTGTATTCCTACATCAATAAATAAAAATTTCATTTCATTTTGTAATAAGCATAACTATTTTAATTGAAGATTTCAAAAAGCAAGAAGCAAATTTTATTACTTTACATAACTATTTTATTTGTTAAATCTAACTTACTAACAGAGGTGTCAACCCTTCGAATTTTTATATCATAATTTCTTTTAAATTTATCTGCGTCTTAATCACAGAATTTACGATAATAAATAAAAATAATGTTTTTTGGGAAAAATATTATTGATATTAAAAAATCCGGAGGGTTGGTAATTTTGCATTAATTACTTATGCAGTTTACATACCTTGTCTTGAAATATGAAACCGTGAAAACTTATATTTTCACGGCGACTCCGATTTACAAAATGGAACGACGCAATACACCATATTATATAAAAAACAACAACAAAAAAAAAAAAAAAAAAAAAAAAAACTCCCTCATTTGTTAAATTAATAAAACGTAAACCATGAAGAGCTCAATTACAACTCAATTGAATCGCGGGAAATAAACAGAACTTTACGACACGGTATCAAGCGCCATCTACTGGCTATGTTCTTCTTGTACTGTTGCCAAGTTTTCGAGCGACTCGCTGGGCATCTACTTAAGGAGGCTCTGGTATGAGTGACTCATAAAATTCTAAACTTTAAATCATCATTAGAGTAATTTCTAATAAAACATAAAAAAAAAAAAAAAAAAGCCAATGTCAAGATTTTTCTGCGGACCACTGTTGGCGACCACTGGACTAGTCATTGCTTCATCATTTTCTTTTCTTTTCTTTTTTTTTTTTTTTTTTTTTTTTTTTAACATTGCATTTTTGGTTTTTGTTATTGTTCTACCCGGGGCGCGAAATGCTGTATATTAAAAATATCAAAGAAATCAATTTCAATAATTACAAAACTTAAATTTTTATGCAGTCACCATGTGGCTTATTCATTAATAAATTGATGCTCATACAAAATGTCTGTTTTTTATTATGAAATTGCTCAGAGACAAGACATTAAAGGTAACTTAAAGCACTTTACAATGTCTCTACGTAAGTTATGCTATAAATAAAAAATTATCCGTAGATCGTTTTTCCGGAATTAGATTAAATTAAGAAGGAAAAATTATTCACCCAAATAAATGAGCATAATTACACCCCGCGACAAAAAGTTACAAACAAAGGGTTTTTTCTTTGATTTTTCATAAAATAACGTTAACTAAATTGTGCTTATCATTTATTATTATTATAAAATAACACTATTCCTGGACTTATTTTTGTTTTAAGAATAATTTAGAAAAATTTTAAGACTAATTTTTTTTCTCATTTAAGACTACACAGCGCGACAAAAAGATAGAAACAAAGTTTTCTTTTTTTTTTTTTTTTAATTTTTGAATATGATTATTTTGAATATGAATATTTTGAATATGATTCAAATATTTAATATGTTTTTGATATGATAATATTTTGTTATGATAATAAATGATCAGCACAATTTAGATAATGTTATTTTATGAAAAATTTAAAAAAACCCTTTGTTCCTATCTTTTTCTTGCGGAGTGTAGTCTTAAATTAGAAAAGTTTTAGTCTTAAAACTTTTCTAAATGAGTCTTAAAACAAAAATTAGTCCAGGAATAGTGTTATCTTATAATAATAATAAATGATAAGCACAATTTAGATAACGTTATTTTATGAAAAATCAAAGAAAAAACCCTTTGTTCCTATCTTTTTGTCGCGGGGTGTATATTTTATTTTGTAATTAATTTATTAACAGCTTTTTTTAAACATATTTCTATGCAGTTTTATGGTACAAAGATGAAAATTTCTACAACTGATCACTAGGATATGGAACACATTTTATTCATTAAAAATACTTCCGCATGTGGGGTCTTAAAAAAATTTTTAATTTTGAAATTCTTAAAATTCAATTCCTTGAATTCTTTTTTATCTATTTTATGGAACTCTGGATTCTGTTTATACATTTTCATATTTTGCAATAGTTCATAAAGACTAATATTTAAAGGAATAGGAAGCCAAAGTACACTGTATATACCATCACTAAATTCATTATTAGTACAATAAAATCCTTCAAGACATAAATATCTTGAGTTATTTAACAATTTATTTAGAACAATATATTTCTCCATCTAAGAAAAAAAAAAAAAATAGGCCCAGACGTAAAGAATACAATTTGATTAATACAGCAACTTAAATTTCCCAAGAATATACTTGCGTTTTATTCTTCATAGAAGGAAAAAAAATATAGAATAAGTTTTTTCTTAAGATTTATTTAAAAAGATACCATAAAAGGAAAACTCTATGTGGAAGTAAGTAAAACACATCGCAATTTAAATTAAAAATATATCATCATCATCATCATCATGAATATTTATTGATTAGTAGCAATAGACAATATCCGATTTCTTGGGTTCGAGGCTAAAATTTAGTGTGTTATGAAATAATATATATATATATATATATATATATATATATATATTATGCTTTAAAGAAAACAGTCATTTCATTTCCAGTAATTCTTACGTTATTTTTAGACAATTAAAATAGTTTTAAGAATAGAAAAGAAAATGAATGGTGAGTGTTATTTTTTAATTGCCCCTAAGTGCCTAGAAAAAGTACATTACATGAAAAAAAGTAATTAATTTAACAGCGAAAAAAGTTCCTCACTAAAGAAATAAAAGAAACTCGACTTGATTTTTTTGATATATTTCTTTCTATTTTCTTAAATATTTAAATTGAGGTATTCAAAAATTATGCAAGACTTAAGGAATACTCTTTTTTAAAAGGTAGTGTATGCATCCAGATAATGAATCCAAATAGAGAATGTACTTAAAAAAAAATCTTGAAAAGTTCGTTTTTTTTTTTTTTTTTTTTTTTTTTTTTTTTTTTTTTTAAGTATGTATAGTATACATATATATATTATTTATAATTTTTTTTAATAACAGTAATAAAATTTGTGAAATTATTGATCAGCAGCACACGCACGAACTTTGGAATAACCTATATTAAAAGATTAAAAAAAAAAAAAAAACTGCACTTTGATTGATTTTTTTTTCTTTTTTAGAAACAGCCAATTTTATAATTTAAAAAGCAAGTTTTCGAAGAGGTTTTATTAAGTCGTCCTCCTCATAAATTGCTTGAGCCTAATTTTCAAAACAAAAAGCTGTTGAAAATTTGAAAAGTATTTCAAAAATGGACAATTAACGGAAACACAAAATGATTAATTTTAGAAGGAAAAGCAAAAACTGCTTCAATCCACTAGATGAAAAAATAATTAAAGGTTCACGAATCCTTGGTGAGATGGTTTTTAGAAAGATATATAATTTTTTGGCTGCATAAACTGAAAATTTGGCTCTAGGCAGCCACGTTGATCATCTGAACCAGATGATCGAAATTTAAAAAGACATCGTGTGAGAAATAGATTTGTAACATGTTCAGAACTTAGAAAAAGTGTTTAAAAAATAATTTCTTCTAGAATAGTGCAGAGACGATTGAACAAACATGTTCAAAAGTCAGAAGATCTGCAAAAAAAGAAAAGAATATATATATATATATATTATTATTATTATTATTATTATTATTATTATTATTATTATTAACAAAATAATATTAATTAAAAAAAAATCAGTGGTCAACAAAAATAAATTAAAATTAAATTAAATAAAAATAAAAATTAAATAAAATAAATAAAAACAAAAATGATCAGTTAATTATTGGGCTCCAGTAGTTTTCTCAGATGTTTCAAATTTTGCAGCGACGCAAACAATTTAGTCGGACAAAGAAAGGTGAGCGACTTAAAGAAAATTGCATTCTCAAAACAATGAAACATTCTTCATCCATTATGGTATGGGGGTGCATAATGTTAGATGGAATCGGGTAAATTTTAATGCTCAAGAAATCAATTAACTCGAAAAATTACACAACTTTTATACAAGTGAGTACCCACCCGACTATTTTGGAGGTGTCTTAGACTTTTCCACAATCAGTATTTCAAGATGATAATGAACCTTACCATATGGTATTTGTGGTAAATTAATTTGATTCAAATTACTAAAGTCATATCTTCATGGACACCTACTAATCCGTGAGTTATCAGCAATTTTTTATTTTTTTTTTATTTTAGGTTACATTTTAGGTTTTCATTTTAAATTGAAATTCTACGATATTCTTAGAATCTGTCCTGATCTCAATTCGATCAAAAATGTTTTGTCTATAAAAGGGGAATAACTCAAACTACAACTTTGCAAGAACTAGAACTTTTTTTTTTTTTTTTTTTTTTACAATGTTAGGTACAATGGAATTTCTGAAGATAATGTAAAAAACTGTATAATACTATACCATTACGCATTAAAGCAATAATTCCATGAGAAGATGGAATAATCCAGTACGGGTTTAAGTTTAATAAATAAATAGATTAGTTTCATATATTAAAAAATAACATATTTATATCATATAATTAACCTTAATAAAATCATAATAGAATACAATGTTTATTATATTATGTTTAAAAAGAAAGTTTTATGTAGATTGAGTAATTCACAGAATGTAATAAAGCAAATTACTAAATTGCAAGTGTACATAGTAGATATCCTTTTATGTCTTTGGTATTATGCAGCTATTTTATTTGTTTTAATGGTTAGTTTTGAAGTTATTTCAAATAAAAAAAGACAAATTTTTCTTCAGCGAGACTTTCTTTTCCCTTATGTATACATTTTACAGTACTGTTTGATGTTTATGTGGTAAAAATTGAAATATTAGTGTAAATATTTAAATGTTTGGTGTTACTTTTGTATTTCATTTTAAATCTAGGGATAGTAATTTGAAGTAAATAATTAAATCTTCATTTAAAGCCCTAAGAAGGAATATGAACATAAAGTTATTATGAAAAATATTCTGAATAAATTAGCAGAAGATTTCGGCTTACGAAATTATTACATAATTTAATAAGGCAATGATTCATAGCTCCCCATTATGTTCGCTTGTGGTTACTATATAATTGTCGAAAAGTCTTATAATCATCTGACTTAAACCCAGTTGAACAGGTTCTGAATCAACTGAGAAAGAGATCTTGAAAACATGCCATTTATTGAAAACAATAAGTTAAAACTGCAGCCCAAGAACGATGAGAAAAAATAAGTCCAGTATAGAGGAAGTCATTAATTGAATCTATAAACGAAAGACAATGGAAGAATGCAATTAAAGCAAAGAGTACCCAACTATAAGGAAATAAAATAGCAAATAATCACATGTGTAAATAAAAGTTCATGTCAGTTTGCTTTGAGAAATTCATAACTATATGTATATACATATATATTTCTTTTATTGTCATTCTGCTGTATAATATAAAAATCAAATCTAACAAATTTTCATACCTTAAAAAAAAAAAAAAAAAACTTATATATTTTGATATTTTTTACGAATTTTATATTAAATCAAAAGTCTTTTTAAAAGATTTGTACTGCGCGGTCCTAAATATCCACCATTAATTAAACATAAGTATTGGAGACATTAAAGTTTTTACTTATTTAACTATTTATGTATTTTTACCTTTGGAAAGAAAAGAAAAGAATTTCATACTAAACGAAGAAAACATATTTTATAAGCTTTAATTTTCCAAAAATAAACAAAAAAAAAAAAAAAAAAAAAAAAAAAACTGTAAAAAAAAAAAAAAAGAAGACATAATTAGTTGCTTTCATTTAAGAGCATGGCATAAAAATAAATTCTCTATTGCAAAACGTTCTGCAAATTAATTTAGAGATTATTACAACCACAATTCTTTACTGATTATTAGCAGTCAACAGGAAAAAGTTTAAATTAAAAGAAGACATATCGCATATTTTGACTACCAGAAGGTTTTATACTGTCATTACCCTAATAATGAAGTATGGGTTTTGCCAAGTCTTTTTCCGCAGTTGCATAAAAAATGTAATACTGCGTATTTAACTGGAAGTATTTGTTTGAAGAAAATCGTTTTACAGAAAATATATGTAAGTGAAAAAATATTAAATTTTAATTAGTTTTCATGATTATCATTACAATAACTTACAATATTTAGAAACTTTGAAAAAAATATTAAAATAGATACATTTTTATGTTTTATACAAAGCGTCATTTTATTTCCAAAAATTCGTATATATTGACAGATAATTAAGTAATTTAGAAACAGAAACGAAAATATTTAGCGACCTTCAGTTTTTAATTGCTCCAGAGGACATAGAAAAAGCAAAAAAGTAATTAATTTAATAGTAAAAAGAAGTTCTCTAAAATAATAAAAGAAATTCGACTTGATTTTTTTCAATAGATTTTTTTTCTATATCCTTAAAAAGTTTCAAATTGGGCCTTTCAATGATTATGCTCACTTTAATTATTCTTGTTTTTTAAAAAGTAGAGCATGCGTCTGAAAAACAAGTAAGAGTGTATTTACAAGGAAATAAAGAGAAATACTTTATGTTTTATTTATACGGTATTTTTTCGAAATAATGTTCGGAATTACTGATTAAAAATAACCTTATTAAATGTGGAATTGTTTACGTTTTAACTATTTGTGGAATTGTTTACGTTTTAACTGTTTGTGGAATTGTTTACGTTTTAACTATTTTATTTTTATGTTTTGCTAAAACAATGTTTTATTACACCTTTAAATGACGGGAGATTTTTTTTTTTTTTTTTTGTATTTCTTTATATTTTTTGCGAGATGGTTATTTAGAGTTGGTATTTAGTATCTATGTATAAAGTGCTCTCGATTATTACACTATCTACCAATACGTATTTGGACACTTTCGAATTTGGACGTTTTGTCAAATATCTAGAAAAGTTCTTTAGGTATCATCTTGAAACTTTGGGAGTGCAAAGAACTTGCTACACCTCATACATTTCAGCAAAAGTTGTGTACTGGAGAGGAAAAGGGGATCAGTTAAAAAATTAAGCAATAAACAAAATGTTTTGGATCAAGCTGTGAAAAAGTAATGTTTTAAATGCTTTTTGGCTGCAGTATGTGATTAGCAGAAGTTATTCTTATTATCTATATAAAATTTTATGAGGCTACCATATATATTCATGGAGATGTAACGGATTTTTCTAAAAATTGTAAAAGAAATTTGTACTTTTTTAATTATAACACATAGGGCGTTAGACCCTGTGCTAGGACATTTTTAGAAAATTTGTCATACTACATTAGGCACAGCATACTGCAATCAAAGTGCAAAAAAGTTAAATATCTTACGAAATGTGAGAATTTTTACTAAAAAATGGGCTAGCATGTGCTAGCTTTAAAAAAATTCATTTGCATAATTTAACCCTTTTAGGGGCGGTGGTTGCATAGTGCAAACACAAATTTTAATTCAATATTGCAAAAACTGTCCCCGGAAATTTCTTATAAAATTTTTCTTTAAACTTTCCTTTAAACTTTTTCTTTAAATTTTTCGTATAACTTAGACGAATAACATGATTTATTTCTTACATTTTAATATTGTTTGTGATTTCTGGTGGCTGTTGATTTTAAATGAAAAAAAAAAAAAAAAATTGCTTGTCCATGAAAAGATTAATAACCAAAAGTATTCAGCAAATTATACGAAAATCCCAAACAAATATCGTGTAAATTGAAAAGTTAAGGAAGATTAGAATGAACAGAATTTCAGTTCTCTCAAAATAAAAGCTAAACTATGAAGGGTTCTATTCTCATTTTTATTTTGATTCAATCAATGCCCAATGGTAATAGAGTGTTCACCGATTGTAAATAAATATCGATAAATCCTCTTCCATTTTTTTTAAAGAGCTTAAATTCTGTTCATTCTATCTCTCATAACATTTTGAATTTACCCAATATTTATTTGCGGTTTTCATGTAAGTTGTTCAATACTTTTGGCTATTAAATTACGCGAATGAATTTTTTTTAAAGCTATCGCAAGCGTAGTTAAAAATTATTTAGTAAAAATGTTCATATTTCAGAAAATATTGAACATTTTTGTATTCTATTATCTGTTATACTAGGCAAGTCGTATTAACCCTCGACGATATATTTAACGCCCCAACCCGCCCTTAGATGTATTTTTCTTGTCAATTTTGTCCTTTTATTACTTCCAGTGTTAGCTTTTTTTTTTTTTTTTTTTTTTTCACACTTGACATTGTGAGTTTTTTTTTTTTTTTTTCGTCCCATTCTTTTTTTTTAATGGAATTTTTACTCTTTTTTCCCGTGTTTCTATGGGTTTTTAGCTCCCCCCCACCTCATGTATTTTACATTCTAAAGCGCGGTGTTTGTAATTACAGTATGCCGTGTCTAATGTAGTATGCCAAATTTTCTAAAAATGTCTTTGCACTGGGTATAATACCCTACATGTTATAGTTAAAAAAGTAGAAATATTTTTTGCAATTTTTTAAATAAACCGTTATATCTCCATGAATATATGTGGTAGCTTCATACAAATTTATACAGATTATGAGAAAAATATTCATAATCATATACTACAGACAAAATGCATTTAAAGCATTACTTTTTATAGGGTGGTTCGAAACATTTTTTATTTAAATTTTTTACTGGTTTCATTCTCCCTCAGGGCAAAACATCTGTTGAAATATATGAGGCATAACACGCTCTTTACGCTACCAAAGTTTCTAGTGAGTTTCTAAAAAACTTTTTTAGATATTTAACAAAACGTCTAAATTCGGAAGAGTCTCAGTACTTATTGGTTGATGGTGTACAAATATACAGGTATACTAAAAAATAATTGAAATAATTGAAATTGATATATATATATATATATATATATATATATATATATATTTATTTATTTATTTATTTGAAAAAAAAATATATGATAACTTACAGAAAATTACCTATATTTGAACAGATGTAAAAAGACTGACAAAATTAATGAGTTGTATGAAAGAATTAAAATTAGATAAAATCGAATAAATGGAAACATGCCGAGAACAAAACACAACGAAAAAGTACAATATATACATATATATAATTTGAATAATTTAATTCCTTTACAACACTCAGCAAATGAAAAATATATGAAAATACCAACATATGAAATTTTAAATGAGATGTATTTCGAATAAAATTATTGTCACGATGACAATTTAATTTATATACATTGAGTAATATAAACATGTTAAAGTACTTACGCAGAAGAGAAATAGCACAGATTACTCATAAGTCTAACGAAGAGAGAATTTGCATAATCCATTAATCGAATAGAAACATTCATCAAATAATAGAAATGTAAAGAGATAGATTAACCAAAAGGATCTGTTATAAGAAAAGAGAATTCATGAAATGAAAAATAGAATTTTAAATGCTGAAAACCAGAAATGATCATTCATGACGAAACTTGCATCTCTCTCAGCATATGCAAGATTTCGGATCGCTGTATAGCTAATTCAAACAATATACAACTCAAGTTTCTATCTTGCAACAAAACAAAGTAAAAAAGGAAATTAGATTAAACAGTAACACAACCAGAATTGGAAAATGGAATAAGTATTTTTGATAAGTCCACATGTAACCGATTCCAAACAGAAATAGTTGAAATAAACAGGTTGCCAAAACGAACAAACTGAAAAGAAATGATTAAAAGTAAAGAAACGATTAATCTATATAGTTCTGAAATGAAATAAATGAAAGCATTAAGTAATAGTTATTAATCTTTAAAATTTAAAAGCTAAAAACACTATTAAAAAGATGATATTTAACAGGGTTATTTAATTTTAACGTTAATCTTACCTATTTTCAGTTTAGATTAAACGTTCAACGTTACGTGAGCTAGCGCCGTTTTACGTGAAAAATGTGAGTTACTATTAAGTAATTAGAGAAAATGTACGATTTAACTTCCAATTTTTAATACATATTCACACACACATATTTATATATATCTGTATGCAATATGTATTTAAAAAGAAATGAGTCATAACTATGAAATCTAATCAGGAAATATGTTTTAGTGAATTATACAAATTTTCAAACTATCAGCAACAATAAGCATAGTAAAGGCATGGAAACACGCGCATGAACTTTGACAAGGACGGCAAGTTCAGTATTACACATCGATTCCGACATCTGTATTAAGATTTTAGATTGATATAATTGCAATGCATTAAATTTGTTTTCTTAATTTAAAGTACAATGTTAACAGTTTAAATGAATAAACTCTAATGTTTACTCTGATTAAATAAATTGAAGCAGCTGGTTGTTATTCAAATGTATTAAAAAGACATTATAGTCACTTGATTTAAATCGAACTGCAAATGATTGGAAATTAAATTGAAAAGACATCCAGAAAACACGCAATCAGCAGTTGATAACTGCCTTTCTAGATAATTGGAATTAAAACAGTCAAGAATAGACAAGAAAATTACATGTATTCATACTAAGATGAATAATGAATGTAATTACAGCTAAGGGACACGCCCTACTTGCACGGGACAAAATTACAATTCAACATGTTTATAAGAAAAACTTTTTTTTCTATTCCAAGTATCCCAAATGTTGTGTGAATTTGTTTTTAGAAAATGGATAATAAATAAATGTCATTATTATCTTTTAAGTCACTGTCTTATTTCTTTAAAAATATTAAACCTGTAAAAATCGAGCATTCATACAAAAGTTAAATCAAACTTCTATTTAAAGATATATTTAAACAGAGAGTGCATTTCTCGTTCAATTTTTCTCAAAATCAAGTGTGCCTCAAAACATTTTTGAGTCACTGTATAATGTGTAAATTTATAAAGCGTATTATAAAAACATTAAGTTGACTTCAGCTCTTTGAATATTAACTTGGGAACATATAACATGAATTGTAAGGAATCATTTAAAAATATACATAAAGTTCCTTAAAAATGTAAAGGGATTCAGTTTCAAGAATTACAAAATTATTATTATTATTATTATTATTATTTATATCCCTCATTAAATAAAAATCTAGTATGTTGTGGCAGTCACAAAACTTTATTCCATATTTTCTAAGACAAATTTTTGTAATTTAGAATAAAACAGTGACATTGTATTTTACATTGTAAAAAAGACGAAAAAAAAAAAAAAAAAAAAAAAAAAGAAAAATGGCCTAAAAGATAAGGCGTTTATTTATTTATTTATTCATTTTAATGAAATAGAAAATCAATCTTTTATTTAAAATTATCACAGATATTTGGCCTAACCCTTCGTTTTAAATGTATAGGCGAGTTTGCTTTGATACTCGTGTTGAAAACTTATATTCCCCGGATTAAGAAAGGGATGTTCCTGGATATGTGAAAATTTAATCCTGGTTGACTATTATTATTATAAATAAAGTTTTAGAATTTCACAATGATTGGTTAAAAATAACGCTCATAATGTTCATTTATACGAAATTTTGTCTTATACGGCTATGTTAAAATTTGCGGAAACACGCACTAATGGTTAAACGGTATGCAGCAAAAGTTTATAGATATCAGTTTATGTTAAGGTGTATCTAATTATAAAATTTCATGTAATTAAATATAATTAAAAAAGAATGTCATGTAAAGAATGGTGAAAAGAGCTATAAATACTTTAAAAAAAATCATAATTATGTTTTAATCATTATAGATCCATGGATACACCAATCGTTTTAAAGGTATTAAAGATTTTCTTTTGTAAAATACTCATATTAAAAATTTACACACCTGGGAGGGAAAAACGCTCTTCCTACAAATACAATTTTTTTTTCTAGGTAATTATTACTGTTATAATATATATATATATATATATATATATATATAAATAATAGATATCGTAATAAAATTTAATCTTAAAATTTAGCAATTAATAGAACTAAAACAATAACAGCACACTAAAATATAGAACTGAATTTAACATAGAGGAAAGAATTACACAAAAAGTTGCGATATAGATTAAGAACCAATGAGTTACGATAGTAACATGAAAAACTTACACCGACCTGAATGATAATAAAAAAGGACCATTATACTTATGAGAGAGAAAAACATATAAAAAATCACAGAATTAATTGGATGTAAATGCTTAAAGTTAGAAGCATACTTTCAAGGGGCGCATACTTCATAAAGCTGTGAAAACTGCAACGATTTCGTAAAACGATATTGCTATTCATAGCAATTTATATCATTTCACGCCCCGATTGATGCAGTAAGAACAATAAAGAATGAGAAATATGTGAAATATTAAATAAAAATAAAGATTAATTAAAAACTTAATTGAAACCAAAGTGATATCATGAAAAAAGCTGAGTAACCACATGCATAACATTTAACACCAACTGGAGAAAGATCGATGCAGTAAGAACAATAAAGAATGAGAAATATGTGAAATATTAAATTAAAACAAAGATTAAATAAAGATTAATTAAAAACTTAATTGAAACCAAAGTGATATCATGAAAAAAGCTGAGTAACCACATGTATAACATTTAACACCAACTGGAGAAAAGAATGATGCCAAAACCTAAATTGAAGTAAAATAAAAGCTCGACAGTTATCGATTAATCGAATATACTTCAGAGTATTTTTATTAAAGATAAAAAACACAGAGTAAAGATTAAATGATAATGTTAAAATAGATTATAGAGGTAATTAAAATTAAAACTAGTAGAGTTAAATTAAATCGTACCAAATACATTAATAATTAAATCGTTTAAGTGAAGGACTGAAGAAGGAAGGCATAAGACATCAGAGTGCCAGCGCCATCTTTCGGTTAGCTTTAAAAACATTAAGTCAGTTAAATAATTTCAGGAGAATAAGCCAATGCAATAAGGAGTGTAATTAAGATGTATTTACTGCAAGATTAAGATAATTTAGAAGTATTGACTGCAAGATTAAGATAATTTTTAGCACCAATCAAGTAATAAGAAGAATTTTTAGCACCAATTAAGTATTAAGAAGAATTGAACTTATGATTAACCCAACATTAAGTAATCTTGAAGTCAAAGTATTAAATGTTAAGTTTTAAGAAGACTCAAATACAAGCAATAATGCCAAAGAGCACACATAAAAGGATAAGCATTAAAAGGCAGTCATCTATAATTAAAATTATAATTTAAAAGAATTTTTAATAATATAAGATCTTATTTATTTTTGTTATGCAAATAGATGGATTGCTCAAACTTAACAAGGGAAGTCTTGGTAGCCAGATGCACATAATTAAATTTAAGGATAAAAGATATCATAATTCATAGTAATCAACCAGAAAAATAAGAATGTAACTTACAGTAATCCCCCCACCCTTTTTTTTTTTTTAATATTTTTTTTTTTTTTTTTTTTATATATACACATATATACAGTAGAGCTGGCGGTTATCTGAGCCTCGATTTATCGAGTTTCGGGTTAACCGAGGTAGTCCTGAAAAGGTCACGTTCAGGAGGAGGTGTGGCTTTTGACAAATAACTTAGATAACGTTGACAAATGCAGTACTGTATTTTCTAATTTATATATGTATGTATTGCATTGTATTTTTAGCTGACTACATTTATTATGTAATAAATGTATTATTTTACCCAATTCCTTTTTTTTTTAATCCATTTCAAACTTTGTCATATGTTTCCCCCTCGATTTACGAGAGGGTCCGTGTTATCCGAGTTTTCGTTTATCCGAGGTAGTACCCTCGGTCCACATTACCTCGGACAAACGAGGTTCTACTGTATATATATATATATATATATATATATAATTTGGTAATGAGGGGCTAAAAATAATTCTTATTACGGATATTTTTATGAAATTATGTGCAATGTTGAGCGATTTGCAGTAGATGTTACAAATCGCTACGAGCGATTTGTAATAACTAGACATTATAATAAATTGATCGGCATTAGCCACATGTTTCTACTATAACTTACGACTAAATTAGTCGGAAAAAGGGAAGGGATAGCTTCTTCTTCTTCTTTTTAACACTTTCCAACAAGGTTGAAAAGTGTTTATGCATTGAGTTTGTCTGTCTGTCTGTCCGCGCTCTAACTCCCGTAAATATTTATGGAATTTCTTGAAACTGATATATGTTATTCAAATTCACTATCGGATGTTCCCTATTGAAAATGGAGTTTATACCTCGACTGGTTTATGTACAGGGACCCCCGAAAATATTTCAAAGCATTGTGTTCTAAGAGAGGCATTTCTATAAACCATATTTTCATACCCTTACTGTACAAAAATCTTAATGAAATTGAAATATGTTATACAAGTTCACTATCGGATGTTCCCTGTTGAAAATGTAATTTATACCTCTACTAGTTTGTGTGCAAGGACCCCCTAAAATATTTCAAAGCATTGTGTTCTATGAGAGGCATTTTTTAAACCATATTTCCATACCCTTACTGTACACAAATTTTAATGAAATTGAAATATGTTATTCAGGTTCACTATCGGATGTTTCCTGTATAAAATGGAGTAAATACCACTACTGATTTGTGTACAGGGACACACAAAAGTATTACGGAAGCATTGTGTTCTATGAGAGGCATTTCTATAAACCATATTTCTATACCCTTACTGTACACAAATCTTAATGAAATTGAAATATGTTATTCAAGTTCACTATCGGATGTTTCCTGTATAAAATGGAGCAAATACCACCACTACAGGGGCACACAAAAGTATTCCAAAGCATTGCGTTTTATGAGAGATATTTCTGTAAACTAAATTTTTATGACTTTACTTTGCACGAAGATTTATGAAATTGAAATGTGTTATTATAAGTACAAAAAAAAAAAAATGCGTTGCATAGAATATAGCATGATTAGCATTAGATTTGTAGGGTGACACAAAAATATTCAGTTATATAAAGAGCTATTAATAAATATATGCTAAAAGTGTACTTTCGTTTACATTAAGCGTTTTTAACCCTTTCTAACATTTTTAACACTTCCCAACAAGGTTGAAAAGTAATAATGACTTCGGTTTGTCTGTCTGTCTGTCCATCTGTCTGTCTCTCTGTGCTCTAATTCCCGTAAATATTTGTGGAATTTCTTGAAACTGATATATGTTATTGAATTTCACCATCGGATGTTACTTTTGAAAATGGAGTTTAAACCTTTACTGGTTTGTATACAGGGACATCCGAAAGTAGTTCAAAGCATTGTTATCTATGAGAGGTATTTCTATAAATCTTATTTTCATACTATTACTGTACACATATCTTAATGAAATTGAAATATGTTATTCCAGTTCCCCATCGGATGTTCCCTGTTGAAAATCGAGTTTATATCTCTAGTGGTGTGTGTACAGGGGCACCCGAAAGTATTTCAAAGCATTGTGTTCTATGAGATGTATTTCTACAAATCATATTTTCATACCTTTATGTACACATATCATAATGGAATTGAAATATGTTATTCAAGTTCACTATTGGATTTTTCCTGTATAAAATGGATTAAATACCAACACTGTTTTATATACAAGGACACTCAAAAGTATTTTAAAGCATTGCGTTCTATGAGAGATATTTCTATAAATCAAATTTTAATAACTTTACTTTCCACGAAGTTTTAGGAAATTGAAATATGTTATTGATATGCACAAAAGAATGCTTTACATAGAATATAGCATGATTAGCATTAGATTTACAAGGTGACACAAAAACATTCTGTTATATTAAGAGCTATTATTAAAAGTTTGCTAGAATTCTACTTTTGTTTACATTAAGCGTTTTTAACACTTCTAAACATTTTTTTAAGTGTGAATATGATAAGTTTGTGTATCAGTCCGTCTGTCTGTCTGCCCACGCTCTAACTCCCATAAACATTTATGGAATTTTTTGAAACTGATATATGTTATTCAAGTTCACTATCGGATGTTTCCTATTGAAAATGGAGTTTATACCTCTACTGGTTTGTGTACAGGGACACCCGAAACTATTTCAAAGAATTGTGTTCTATGAGAGGTATTTCTATAAACCATATTTTCATACCTTTACTGTACAATAGCTTCATGAAATTGAAATATATTATTCAAGTTCACTATTGGATGTTTCTTATATAAAATAGATTGAATACCACCACTAGTTTCTGTACAGGGACACTCAAAAGTACTCCAAAGCATTGCGTTCTTTGTGAGATATTTCTATAAATCCAATTTTAATAACTTTACTTTCCACGAAGTTTAGGAAATATTTATTTATATGCACAAAAGAATGCTTTGCATAGAATATAGCGCGGTTACCATTAGATTTATAGGGTGACACAAAAATATTCAGTTATATTAAGAGCTATTAAAAAAAAATTGCTAGAGTTGTACTTTCGTTTACATAGCATTTTTGACACTTTCTATCATTTTTTTAGTGTGAATATAATTTCAATTGGAGTATATGTCTGACTGTTCTTCTGTCCATCTGTCTGTCTCTCTGTCTGTTTTTCTGCGCTCTAATTCCCGTAATTATTTATGGAATTGCTTTAAACCAATATACTTTATTGAAGTTCACTATCGGATGTTCCCTATTGAAAATGGAATGGATACCTCTTCTGGTTTGTGTACAGGGACACCCAAAATTATTCGAAAGCTTTGTGTTCTATGAGAGGAGTTTCTATAAATCATATTTTAATGCCTTTAACATATAGAAACTTTAATGAAATTTTAATCTGTTATTCAATTCCCTATCGGATGTTTCCTATGTAAAATAGAGTACATTTCTAACTGGTTTGTGTACACGGGCACTTGAAAGTACTTCAAAGTATTGTGTTGTATGAGAGTTATTTTTATAAACCAAATTTTAATAATTTTATTTTCCACAAAGCTTAATGCAATTGAAATATATTATTCGTATGCACAAAAGAGTGTGCCTTCTGTGTAATATAGTATGGTTAGCATTATATTTACCGGGCTACACAAAAATATTCAGTTACATTAAGAGGTATTAATAAAAATTTGCTGGAATTGCACTTTTGTTTACATGAGCGTTTTAACACTTTCTTATAATTTTAGTGGGAATATGATTTCAATTTGTGCATCTGTCTATCTGATTGTTTACCTTTCTATCTGTTTGTCTCCGGCTCCTATCATCCGTGAATATTTTGAGAATTTTTTTAAAATGATACACTCAAGTTCCCTATGGAATTTTCCCTATTTAAAATGTCATTAATAGGTCCTGTACATTTAGTTTGTTTACAGGGACAACAATAACAACAACAAAAAAAGCCAATGTATTACGTTTTAGGACAGAACTTTTTAAAAGTTATATTTAAAAAACTTTCTACTAAAAAAATCTTAAAAACATAGACATGTATTATTAATATTCTAAAATATTGTTTTGTACAGAATATGATATGATTAACTTTCAGATTTACAGGGCTACAGTAAAATATTCCGAGAGTTTAAAAGCTGTAATTATAATCTAACGGCTGCATTTTCTTTTGCGTTAAGCCTTTTTAACACTTTCCAAAATGCCTAAGAGTAATTTTTAAATCAATTAGTCTATCTGTATGCTTTTCAGTCCTTCTGTCTGTTGTGCGATAACGTAGGCAAAGAATATTAATAGTTATTCGATACAACAATTGTGTACAGTTGGAAAGTGTTACTAATCAATGCGAACTGCATGATATTTCTTTATCTTTATCTTTTTTTTTTTTTTTTTTTTTTTTATTGACAAAGCTTTTGCATTGTACATTCAGAAATATCACACACATGTAACAAGCTGATCTAAAGAAATTTTGAATGTCTGTACATAAGTTCTATGATAACGATACACATATCTGTAGATCTTGTATCAGACACAAATTGGGAAATAATGATAATGTAAATCATGAACATATTTATATTTTAATTTCATTTCTGACTATTCAATCAAAAAGCTTCTTTAAACGTAGCCCTAGAATTTTTAATGATAGAATTCTAAATCTTTGTAAATGATCGTATTACTCTATTGAAAACAATTCACTCATTGAGATTTTTTTTTTTTTATTTGACCGTATAAAAAATTTAATTATGCGATTATTGAAATTAAACCACCTGATTTTTTAAAAATCAATTTAATTAATTTTAGACAAATTTATATACATTATTTATATAAAAGATTGATAAGATTATATTAAAAAAATTAAAGCTGAATTTTTACACTTTTCAAACACGCTGCACGTAATACGCAATAATACATCACTAATATAACATAAGAATTCAAGATATAAATACCTTTAACTTCTTAATTATTTATATATCTTTATCCTAGGAAAAGAGAAAAAAAAATAATGTTCAACATAACGAAGAAAAAGTTCTAAATATAGCAGCTTTAATTTTCCAAGAATCCTTTTATTTATTTTTTTCCTAAATCTTGATTGAAGAAAAAGACTTAATTAGTTCTTTTCATTTAAGAAGATGTTATAAAAAGAAAACTCGCTGCGGTATAAAAGAATTCCACAAATTAATTTAAGAGGTTATTACACCATAATTCTCTACTGATCGGTAGCAGTCGACGGAAAAGATTTAAAATGAAGAAGAAAATATTTTCGATTTTTTATTTGTTGAGTCGTACTATAATGCCAGATTTTCAACAGTTACGGTGTTTTCCATTTCCTTTTCTACGTACATGAGCTAAAGAGACATTTATAAAGAGACATTTTTATGTGAGAATTTTCTATAACATTATATTTTATAAACTTTATTTATTACTTTCCGAACGCTATAGTGAAGAAAGTATTGTAATCATGTCAAAAATCCGAATTTGAGATTTTGATGTTTCTATAAGTTTCGAGATCCCCTGAGTCCGTTTTCACTATTTTTACGATGATGTATGTATGTGTGTATGTATGTGTGTATG
Source organism: Salticus scenicus (assembly GCA_963930645.1). Lineage (NCBI taxonomy): Eukaryota > Metazoa > Arthropoda > Arachnida > Araneae > Salticidae > Salticus > Salticus scenicus. The sequence continues at coordinate 372,494,444 of OZ005650.1, forward strand.
CATGCGTGTGTGTAGTATGTCTGTGAGTGAACACGCTAGCGTCTGAACGCTTTGTTCGAATAAGCTGAAAGTTGGTACGTATATTGTAAGTCACCACCCTATTGATTTTGGTGAATCTAGCACTTATAGTTTTTTTACAGGGACACCAGGTAAAATTATTTATCATTATGGCCTATGGGGCCTAATTTTTTAAAAGTGCGATAGCGTCTAAACGCTTTATTAATCTGAGCAAAAAAATTTTACACATGTTATAGGTCACAGTTGCACGAACTGTATACATTTTGGTGAATTTAGCACTTACAGTAGTTTTTTTACAGGGGACAAAGAAATTTTTTTTTATCATTATGGCCTATGGGGCCAAATTCTTAAAAGTGTGATAGTGTCTAAACGCCTTATTAATCTGAGCAAAAAATTTGTACACATGTTATAGGTCACAGTTGCACCAACTGTATAGAGTTTGGTGAATTTCGCACTTACAGCTTTTTTACAGGGACACAAAGAAAAATTCTTTATCATTATGGCCTATGGGACCAAATTTTTAAAAGTGCGATAGCATCTAAATGCCTTATTCAAATGGGCGGAAAATTTATATGAATATTATAAATCACTGTTGCACTAACTATAAGCATTTTGGTGAATTTAGCATTTTTAGGTTTTTACAGGGCCTCAACGAAAAATTCTTTATCATTATGATCTATGGGCTCAAAGTTCAGTAGCGTTAAATAAAACATCGTGTAATATATGGAGAAACTACTCAAACACTCTATTATGGTTTTCTCTCTTTTGTTTGTTTAACAACTCCTCTTTCTTTACTTTATCTACAAAACTGTTAATTACTGAATGTTCGAAAAGTCGAATGGAGTCACTCCAGATTTTTTTTATTTGTTGTGGTTGTTGTAGTAAAAGCACAAATAATTATGCTAGTGTCCTAAATCTGGGTGGAATGACCTCCGTGGGGCTTCTATCTACGAAGGGAGAGTTAAAAATGAGTTTCGGAGAAAATGATAGAGAACCCCGAAAGGCTAGACCAGAAAGCATGAATTGCGATTGAACCTGATAACATCTATTAGCTTTAACACGTTGATTGCAAAAACTAAGCAAATTTTAAATAAATTTTCAATAATTACTTAAAATAATGTAATATTTTTAGTTTTATATCCTATTTTAACTGTCAACTACCGATGGTTGACGCGGCTTTATATCATATTTGACACTGTCAGCCACCGATGGCTGAAATGGCGTTCAACGTGTTAATTTTTTAATGGTACTTCTTTTACTTTCGGGGTGAAACTTTCCCTGAAATGTTTGAAGTATAACATGTTCTGCACACCCCTAAAGTTTCAAGATGATTCCTTCAGTACTTTTAGAGATACAGTAAGACCCCGCTTAACGCGGGGGATACGTTCCATCAAAGTAGAGCGTAATGCGAAACAGCGCTAAACGAGGCGTCCGTAAAAATGCGTCGGTATAAAAATAAAAATGCGTCCGTACAGCACAGCACTAAACAAGAAACACAACTATCGGATATGTTATTTGGAAACCTAGCGCTGCGCGCGCACAATTTCAGGGAATCCCCGGGATGAAATAAAAGACAGCTAAACCGAAACAGCGTTAAGCGGGGCCTTACTGTATATGAGAAAATGTCTAGAATCTGGAATGGCTGACATGGCACTCAACGTGTTAAAAGCAGAGCATCTCGCCCACTGGTGAGGCTTGTATACATTCGGATCGCACTAACCATAAAAATTATGTATACCATACCATCATAATAATTAATGAGGATTTAATAGAGAGGTACTTTAGTTTACCATTGGTACATAAAATTCGAAAAAATATCGATGAAAAAGGTAAAAAGGTAATTAAGCTTTGTATACTGCTTATTTATTTATTTATGTGTATGTGTGTTAAATCTAAGAACTCACTTTTCACCCACATCCTATTATCTGATTGAAGTGGAATTTTGTATACATATGTAAGTCCGATAACAAAATGTGCTCAAGTATTGATTGGAGATTTGGCGCTAAATAAATAAGTACAGAGATAATAAGCAATGACTCCAAAAAAAAATAATGAACTAGCAGATAGCTGTTTCAGTTGCATTTTTAGCGCACTATTATCAGTCAATGAGTAACGTTACGCTAAATGAGAAAAATTTCCCGTGAGGTAAATGTACCGTTACACATTTAAAGCGATGTACAAAATTTCAATATCTTTCGTTAGAATGTCTTTTTATTTTGTATGTTGTACATAAAATTTAACTGAAACCCAAAAAACACTATTGTTAAAACTGCAATCTTATTATCAGGCATTAATTTTTTTTCTTACACATTGGTATTAAAGAAAGAATTGTTTTTCAGTCAAATTTTTTTATATAGAGTTTTCGTAAATTTACACTACTTAAGAACCCTTTAATAAAACACCAGGCTTTTAATTGTTTGTGTGTTTGTGCGTGTGAGGGATTAGCATAACTCAAGAATAAACATTAGCAGGAATTAGCATTGCACATCTGTATCACATGCGGTTGCTGCTTAAAACTTTGGGACCACCCTCTTAAGAAGTTATACTTGTAATGCGTTGTCGATGTAGCATGTGATTATGTTTCTTCTTATAATTATCTGCATTAATTTATATGTGAATAAACCATACATTCATGGAGATGTAAATTTTTTATTTTATTTTATTTTTTAACAAAGACGAAACATTTTCAAGGTTTTTTGTTTATGACATGTAGAGCATTAAAATAAATGCAACGTCCTTTTCAGAAAACATGACATATTACAGTAAGATACAAAATACTGCAATCAGACTATAAAAATTTTAAATATATGAGGAACTATAAACTTTTTACTAAATTTTTAACTGCGAATGCGCAATCGTTTATAAAATTTTCTTTACGTAATTTATCAACCAAACGTATATATAATTAATTTGTAAAAAAATCGGGAAAATTTAGAAAGAATTCCTAGATTGAATTAGTTGAATTTCAAGTACATTGAAAGGGAAACAAAATTTTCAGAGTGTTTACTCACATTTTTATTTTGAAAAAAATAACGGCAGTATTATGTACGTTGATAAAAAGTAAAAATACATAAAACTAAGATAATTCTAACAACGACACCTTTGTGAATTTTTTCACTATGCTCTTTTTAAGAATAACTATATATATTTGACTAACGAATCATGCAAAATAAATTTTGTTAACACTCGTGCATGCGTAGTTAAAGTTATTTAGTAAAAATGCTCCTATTTGGTCAAATACTTAATATTTTTATATTCTTATTGCAACAGGTCTTGTGTAATGTTCTATGTCAACTTAAAAAAAAAAAAATAATAATATTATAGTTTTAAAAAATTAAAGAACACGCTTTTATAGAAATGTGAACTAAAAAGAACAAAATATCTATCTTAGTATTAAAATGCAGGTCAAGAGAAAACAGTGTGAGTGACACACCATAATATTTACATACATTTAAATCTTTAATTAAAATAATTTATAATTAAACAAAAACCATTTTTAAAAAATCTCCGCTCACTGGGCTCGAACGCTAGACCTTTAGTTTCGTAGCGCGGAGCTTTACCTCACAGCCACTGCGTTCACGTAGGAAAAGTCTTTTTTTACAATATAGATTTTTTGTTTGCTCCCAGAGCGGTTACAAACATACAAACATACATACATACAGGTGAAGCTAATAAAAGCGTGTTAAAAAAAGACGTCACATTGGTTTAAAAACTTTATTTACTATAAACAAAAAGCATTTGGAAGATTTTCGTTGTTATTAAAATGTACTTTTATAGCTCCAATGATATATGTGGTATTCGCATACAAACGAATACAGAAAGAATATAATCACTTGCTACAGCGGCAACGAGTTTCAACCATTATTTTGTAGAGAACGATTGCAAACATTCTGTACTCTGTTTAATTTGTTACCGGTCCTCTTTTTTTGGGGGACAAAAATTTCACTGATATATATGAGGCATAACAAGCTTTTTACACCCCACAAGTTCGGAAAATGAAATAATGAAAAGTAAAGTCATAAGGTAATGATATGTGCAATTTCTGCATTCGGTCTGATAATTTGCAAACCATTGTATAAGCAAAAATGTATGTTTCACATAGAGTATAAAGCATATACCGTTCGTTTAAAGGACCACACACACACACAAGAAAAAAATATTTGCCTATATTAGGGTCTATGCCTGGAAAACTTTCTAAATTTATTTGAAATGATAGTATGCATTTCTGTTACTGTGTTGTATTTAAAGCACTATGTGGTGCCTATATTATATTTACAGACAATATACAGAGCTACCCAAAATTAATTAAGCAAATACATTATTTTGGATTGATGAAAGGGCTTTAAGAAATTAGACAATGTTCAGAAAAAATGTGTATGAGTGGTAATTACTTTTTTCATACTCATAAGATAAACAAAGTAATAATTTTGGTTCCAAATTGCAACGCTTATCTTTCGCTATAATTACACATTTTAAGGTCTTCTGAATACGGATATCAATTTTTAAGAAGTTAGTATATATATCTATTACCACCAGAACTTAAAAACAAATAAATAAAGGAAATTCAAATTTTGTATTTTGAAGATCATATGGGAATGCCACTTGAAAATTTTGATTAAGATCGGTGATTGCCTAAGAGTAGTGCAGTTAAAAATTCTCTGAATAATTTGAGATACAATTTTAAACTTACTTAAAACCTTAAATGTTTCATGAATGTTGTTACAATATTGAATCAGGGTATCACTCAGAATTATATACCAGAAGAAACTGTCTTTATAACTAGACGGGTAAGATAAAGCAGTGCGAGTGCCATACCAGATTTTTTAGTACAGAATTTATTCATGCCAAGTGACATTTTCATAATTCAATCATAAATAAAATATTGATAAAATATTAATTTGTTATTATGATTATTTTTAGGTTATTTTCAATAATATTTGAGTTCCAGAAGAAATATTTCTTTCTCCTTTTTTTTTTTTTTTTTTTTTTTTTTTTGCACAGATAATCAAAGAGTGATTAATAAATTAAGAAGAAATATTTCTTTCTCCTTTTTTTTTTTTCACAGATAATCAAAGAGTGATTAATAAATTAATATCATAAGATATCAATGCGGACGCATATTACACAATATAAAAAAAGCACTTTTTTTCATAAATCTTGATAATTAACATTATTATTTTTTTTCTTATGATAATTTAATTACCTAAATAAGTCTTATATTAATTAACTGGCACTTATTTGTATCATGACTAATAATAATAATAAAAAAAATTAGTTTTTTCCACATATATTTTTGCCGTTCATTGAACTAAAATATACGTACTGCTGATCAAATGATTTAAATAATTTCCTCTCATTTAGGATATAATACTTAATAAAAGGTTAAGATATGACAATGGAATTGTTTGAAAACCTAAAACTATTTTTGTTCCTGAAACGGGAGCTAAATGAAGCACTTGGTTTCTGTCAATGAAGCGGGAAAAACGGAGTTTTGAGCCGATGAAATATTTTTATTTCTGGGGAACTCCTTTTTAATTAACTTTTGATTAGTATGGTAGATACACCGGCTATAATTAAAGGTTTACGTTATTTAATTTGAAAAGAAAATGATAGTGTTAAGCAATTTTATGGTATGAGTTATAAAAAAAAACGTATATATTTTTTAATTTTCTTGAGGATTTTGGAATAATTATTAGAAGTTTTTGCTCAACTTCTTTTATGCTTTGGATAGTTCAGAATAATTACAATGATATAAGTTTTTATTTCCTTAATTAACGTATAAGAGGAAATTTTAATAAATTATTCGAAATAGAAATAATTAAATTTCCGATTGAAAAATTATTAATTTATTTGATTTGATAAATTTGAAAAAAAATTAAAATAAATAAATAAATAAATTAAATTAAAAATTAAATTAAATTAAAAATAAAATAAAATAAAAAGAGAAAGCTGTTTTTATAATCCTCATCCCATCAAGATATTTTTAATTGAAATGTGTTTTCATCCATCAAATCTAATAATAATAATAATAATAATAATAAATAAATAAATAAATAAATATATCCGCTGCTATTTAAAATAATAAATGATAATTATAGTGAAAATCTACATACATTATTTACTTACACATTCATTATTTATTACATACTTCGATCAAATTCCATTTATATTCCATATTATATTTGAGTGGCCAACTGAATATTTTTTTTAAAGGAGTCTGTAAACCGATTATTAATAATGTTCATACCTATTGTATCGAAAACATTTTGTTTAAAAAAAAAAAAAAAAAAAAATTAACTATTAAGAATGCAAGTTAAAAAACAAATAAAAATAAAAATAAAAATAAATGCACATTGCTTTTTAAGTAACCATGTACATTGGCTATATATTAAACATTCATCTTATAATGCACTAAAACTGTTTTGATATATTAAAAGAAATAATCTGGCGTGTCACTCACACGACTTTCTCTTACCCTGAAATTTAATACTGTAAATACAGGTTGGAGATTAAGAGGTAAGATAACGAGTACTGTTATGTAAACCAGTGTTAAACAATTCAAATTAGGCTTCGGAAGAGTTTTATACGATAATTAGTTCTGTCTGTGCGAAGGGGGCTACCGCCACCTCAACCCCCCGTTTCATTAATACACCTACATTTATATAGAATTTAAATCTGTTAGTAAAATTAAAAGTTCACTTAAAATTATTCAGACAACTTTCACACGCAACATTCCTTGAAACTTATCAATCTTGCTCAAACTTTTACAGCAACAAACTTATATTAACTTCAAAATACAACACTTGGATCTCCTAAAATTATTCGTTTTTAAGTCACTTTGTAAGATACACAGACACAGACAAAGATCAAATGTTAAAACACTTGACTACGGTAATCAGGAAGTCTCAAAACGTGTAAATATACAAAAAACAAGCGATGAATATTTATCTTAAAAACATACACTAAGCGGCAAAAAAAAAAAAAAAAAAAAAAAAAAAAAAGCCTCACTGCAGAAAAAATGACTTATACCTTTTTTATTTGTAATAACTTTAAAATTAAGCGTTAAAACAAATAAAACTGTCTTGTTTGCATAATACCAAAGGGGTGAATGATACCTATGTACATTTTCGATTTAATAATTCGCTTTATTACACTCTACGAAGTACTTTATAAGAATCTCCATAAAACTTTCGTTTTAAACATAATGCAATAACCATACACTTTGTATTCTATTATGATTTATAATACGAAATAAACAAGTTATATTCTAATATTTGAAATAAAACTATCTATTGGTTAGATCCAAGAAATGTTTTATTAAAAATATGTATTCTGTATTGGGTTAATTGCACCTTTATATGGAATTACTGCTTTATGCACTATGGAGTAGTATTATGTTTTAATATAAATCTCAGAAATTTCAGTGTGCCAATTATCACAAATAATTTTTTCTAGTTCTGGCAGAGTTGTAGGCTACAAATTTCGAATCCTCTCCCCTCACCCCCGCCTTTTTATAGACAAAACATTTTCGAGCGGATTGCGATTAGGACTATTTCCATGTGTGCTAAAGAAGAAATTCTACTATATCTTTTGTGGGATTTAACTTAAAGTGAAATAAGATATAATTACTTGCAGAATTATAGGTTCTCATGGGTATGGATAAGAAATTTTGACAATTTGAAGTGAATAAACTTACCACAGAGTTACCAAAAGTATTTAAAATGTTTTCAAAGAAAATAAAGTGGTGTGTCAATTACAGATTTTCTCTTACAATAATTTCAATACTATAAATACAAATTGCAGATTAAGACGTAAGATTAATAAGGGAAGATAATAAAGGGTTATAGGTTCTAAACCTATCTAAAATAGGTTTAGAAATAGTTTTATTTAAGATATGATTCTGTGTAAAGAGGGAGGGGCTATGAACCCCCACGTCCCGTTCAATTATAGTACCTACATTTATAAAAAAAAGTATCAAGGCTGTTATTAGTTTGTTTTGAAACTTGCCAATCAGAACTTGCCAATCAAAACTTGCCAATCAAAACTTGCCAATCATGATCAAGCTTTTCAAGTGCAACATCATACGAACTTTAAAAATACCAAATTTGAATTTCCTGCAGTAATTTGTATTTAAGTTATGCTGAAAATAGATATACATACAGATCAACCTATGAAAATTTGACATTCCTATTCAGGGAACCTCGAAACGTGATATTATACATAAAACTAGAGTTGAAAATCGAACTTCAAAAAATACTTTGTTTACAGTGTGGATATGTGAAATAAATTTTCCTTTCTGAGCATTGTTCGTCGATATAGTAAAACGTAGCAAAGCATTTCCGTCAATTAAGTTCAATAGAAAAGAACGTTTAGCTTAAGAGCATGTTTTCTGTAGAAAAATAGGTGCATAGACTAAATAATATATTTACAGGACTACACAAAAGAGTCCTGATGACATTCTGTAATCATCCGAAGGATGTGATGTATGGTTCAAATACTGATGAATTACAAGAAAAATAGTTGAATAGTTTTCATTGCTGTATATAATACCTGTGGCTTGCGTACAGGCACACACAAAAGAAATTCCTATCATTACGGTGTATAGAAGGTATTACTTATTAATGCATTTTATCATACTTGCAATATATTGAGTGTAATGAAATGAGCATATGTTATTAGAATGTTTATACAAATGTTTTCGGTATAAAATGGAGGCGTAGAGTATGTAGTTATTTTACAGGGATACACAAAACAATTACGATAATTTATGGAAACATGTATGAAATTTGATACAAGTATATATGAGTTACAAGGAATTAACACAATACTATGAGTTACAAGGAAATATATGCACATACATATACAGATCGATATATACAAATTGATACAACGATGGTTGAAGTTGGCGGCAGCTTCTCAGAATTGTACGAGCTTCTCAGAATTGTTATAGAGCGAGTTAATCATTTATATGTATGTATGTTTATATATATGGGCGTGTGTGTGTGTATAAATAAATAAATAAATATACTCGTGTATATATATGTATAAATAATTACTTTAAAGAATATGGAATAAATAAAAATTATCTGCAGAGTAATAAGTGATACAAATAGGATGTTAAGGCACCTGATCTGCAGATTCACAGTATGTTACATACTTGTTGTTTAAACGAATTTTAAAATTTATTATTAAGAGAATTCTTGCACTGCAAATTTGTAATTTATTGTTTGTCAAATTATTGGATCCCATTTTTCCCAGATGTGGAAAAAAATAATTACAAGATAAAAAGATCTTTTTACATACCATGTTTTTAAATTTCTTGTTGAATCATATAAACGCTACCGAAGGCAGCGGGAACCCGGTACAATTGGCTGAAAGTATTGAAAAAATTCATTGCTATCGTTTTTTGAGCTGTTATAAAAGTTTCAAATGGCTAGCTAGCCGGGAAGTTAGTTAAAAATCGATTGCAAACTTCGTCCTGGTAACGCTGCCGAAGGCAGCAGGGTTCCGAAGCAGTTGGTTAAAAATATTTAAAAAATGCATTGTCACAGTGTTCTGAACTATTTTGAAAGTTTCAAATGTCTAGCTAGTCGAGAAGTTAGTTAAATAAATTTTATGTTGAATCATATAAACGCTACCGAAGGCAATAGGAACCTGAAACAGTTCACTAAAAGTATTAAAAAAATGTATTGTCACCGTGTTATGAGCTATCCTAATAGTTTCAAATGTCTAGCTAGTCGGGAAGTTCGTGAAAAATCGATTGCAAGCTTTGTACTGATAACGCTGCCGAAGTCAGCAGGAACCCCCTACAGTTGGCTAAAAGTATTAAAAAAATGTATTGTCACCGTGTTCTGAGATATCCTGAAAGTTTCAAATGTCTAGCTAGTCGGGAAGTTAGTGAAAAATCGATTGTAAGTTTTGTACTGGTAACGCTGCCGAAGGCAGCTGGAACCCGAAACAGTTGGCTAAAAGTATTGAAACAAAATGCATTTTCACCGTGTTCTGAAGTATTCTGAAAGTTTCAAATGTCTAGGTAGTCGGGAAGTTAAATAAATAAATTTTCTGTCGAATCATATAAATGCTGCCGAAGGCAGTAGAGACCTGGAACAGTTGATTAAAAGTATTAAAAAACTGTATTGTCACCGTGTTCTGAGCTGCCTGAAAGTTTCAAATGCCTAGCTAGTCGGGAAGACAGTTAAAAATCAATTGCAAGATTTGTACTGGACAAACAAGCAAACAAACAAACAAACAAGAATCGAAGTTAATAAAAACATGGTAAAAAATGGTTAATTAAACTGAAATTTAACGAATTTCTTCTTATTTCAAGCATAATTTATCGCTGACTCATACTAAAAATCTGAAAGGAATATTTTTGCTCATAATATAGAATTCACTCGAGCATTTGATTTCATTACTGAAGTGAATAAAATTATATTTTGAGTTAATGATTCGCTTTTACGTATGGGAGCCTCTTTTTAATTAGTTTGGTTAATAAAGGAGAAAGTTTTGATATTACTGCGAGCTTACGTATTTTTTATTACAGAAGAAACACATCTTGGATATTTTTGATACGTGGAGGAAAGACTTATTATTATTATTATTTTTATTAATAGTATTATTGTAATTTTAAATAATTAATAATTATTTAAAATGTTTTTAATTTCTATACCTGTCTGCAACCAAAAAACAAGTCTTTCCAGCTCATTCGGAAGGATAGGGTGATTTCTTTCTCCTTATCAAGTAGCCGGCATTTTGAAACAAAATGGCGGCTACACATTATAAATGCACTTGATAGAAATGTTGATGTAGGCTCTACCTTTTTATGTGAATATAAAAATTTCAAGTGGCCGGCACTTGGAAACAAGATGGTGGGCCAAGTTGGTAAAAAAATATATCATGTGCATTCATGAGATAAGTCTACTGTACAAATTTAGTTCGAATAACAAATATTTTTAATACATATGTTTCTTCCTTCACAGTGAATGCATCTGATCTTTTTCTAAAACAATTTTATAACTTTAGTGTCACGTTTATTTATGCGGCAAAACCCGTGAATTGTTATTTTTTAAGTACAAATTTTTTACGCATGTATCTTCGTTCAGACTGAATTCATATGATTCTTTGCTAAAAAAAGGTCTCTCTCTCTCTTTTTTTTTTGACATAAAAAGATTTTTTTTTTTTTTTTTTTTTAAATTATCATTACTATTATTTACATGTGAGTAATAAACTTGAAAACAATTTTGGTCAAAAATTAAACTTGTACATGCGAAAAACTTCATTTTTAACTAGTCATTTTTAACTTGCATATTGTGACCACCACAAGACTTTTTTCTATACAATTTTATACAATTTCACGCAGTACAAATTGTTTATTAAAACTGTTTTCTCTGTGAAATGCAGACGATTTTTAGCTCAGAGAAGTATAACACTAAATGTCAAAAGTGAATAAATATCAATTTTCGTTAAAAAAAAAAAAAAAAAAAAAAGATAACTTTGTTTTAAATTATCACAGATCTGTGAGTCAACCATTCGTTTTAAACGTATTGATGAGCTTTTCTGTAAGGTACCCTTATTGAAAATTTATACCCCACCGGGTGGCGGTTCAATACGAGACAGGTACAAACATTTTTCCTAGTGTACTACTACTTTTATCAATAATTCACATTAATTTTACAATCATGCAGTAACTTTCATTGTATACATTTATACGGAATTTTGTCCCATTCTGCCATGTTAAAATTTAAAGAAAATAAAATCGCTGCGCCATCTGTTGAACGATTGGTCCTCAAATGTAATCAACATCAGTTTAGGTCAGGGTTAAACTAAATACCAAGTTTGATTAAAGTTCATGAGATACAGCGACCGCAAAATTTGTGATACATACACAGAGACAAACAGACATTTTCTTAAAACAGTCAAATCGTGTTTAAAATACCTCTAAAAGTATAAATCCGTTGAAAACTGGAGTTCGAAAATTTTCCCGAATCCAATACTTCTTTCTTATATATATATATATATATATATATATAACATATATGATAAAAATATATTTTTAAATAGCTAAGTATTTTATAATAAAGACAGAGATTTATATATATATACGCATATACCTGGTATTATAAGTATTTCTATTTAATTATCTGTAGACAAACAGTGACATTGTATCAATTATATTACTTGGACAATTTGTCTAATAGCCCAATTAATTTCTAACAATTATTAAAGTAAAATCCTCTTAGGGCGCTATGAACATATATTATTATTCGTGCAGAGTTAATTTATCTGATCTTTTGTTAAAATAATTTTACGCGTTTGTTTTTGAAGGGGAGGAGAGGGGGGAAGAAGAAATATCAATTGGCCTTTTTATTTCCATACAAATAATTCTCTAACTAAACATCAATAGAAATTCTTCCAAATCTAGAACAAAAAAATATTTTTTTTTGCGTATAGAATAATGCTGCGCAGACTAGCAAAGAGAAAATGATAACTAGTGATAAAAATAATGGCCACTTTTGCACTTTCGGTAGTCACTTATAAATAAAAGTATGCCGCTAAATCAATAAAATTCGCATTTTTTTTAAAAGAAGATTTCCGAAATATGTGGTATTTTTGCGGCCGGTTGCCGAAATACGCGATTATAACATTTTTAATCGATAAAGTTCTGTTATTTTTCAAAACTATTTCCTGAAGTGTGTGAAATTTTTCAACCTTTTACTGAAACATTTAATCGATATAGCCGCTGATTGCTAAACTTTAAGCTTATGACTCAACTGTTTACAAAAATTAGAGATTATTTCTTTGCTAATCGGTAAAATTTGCGTTTTTTTTAAAAAGCTATTTACCGAAATATGTAACTGTTTTGTAGCTTGTTATAAAAAAGCAGAACCATTAAACCGGTAATTGTAAACATTTATACGTTTAATAATATAAATAGTTGCCGAAGTACGCAAGAATTCGTCGCTAACCGATTTGGTTCGTATTATTTCAAAACTATTTTCCAAAATACGCGATAATTTTAGGGCTGAGTTATGAAATATGGAATTATATCGCAGGAAACTGTCAAATTTATTTTTTATGTGCATCATCGAACAACTTCCGAAACTCGAGATTATTTCGTCACTAAATCATAAAATTCACGTTTTTTTTTCCCGGAAGCTTTCCGAAAAAAACGCAGTAGTTTTGTGGCCTATTTTTGAAATATGGAATTATTTCTCTGCTAATTGTCAAAATTTACGTCCAATAACACAATTAATTGCTAAAACATGCAATTATTTTGTCGCTAATCGATAAAATTCGTGATATTACAAAGAGATTTCCCAAAATATAAAAATTTCTAAATTGGGTAAAAATCGAAAATAATTTTGTGAAAACCAAACTTGGCAACGAAATAATAATAATGCAAATTATTGATATTGGATATTGCTACTTCCAAAGTATGAATGAAACAACCAATATAAAAAAATTCCATGTAGTTAGGTTTCTTGATAAAATTTGTGATAAAGGACACATGTTAAAATAATAATAAATACAAAAGATAATGATTATATATTTAAAGAAAAATAAATAAATAAATAAAACAAAATGGAGCGCGAGGCCTTTTAAGCGCGAGACCCTGCGCGACCGCACCTGTCGTACACCCCTAAGGATGGCTCTTCTCCCAGCGTGCGTAAATATATTTAGAAAAAAAAAAGTTATGTATTAGTCAAGTTCACTATGGAATTTTCGTTATTTAAAATGACATTAATAGGTTCTGTACAACTAGTTTGTGTACAGGGACAGTCTAAAAATTTCCGATACATCACGTTTTAGAACAGGCATTTTTAAAAATCACATTTTAATAACTTTCTACGGTAAAAATCATAAAGAAATTTACATGTATTGTTAATATTTTAACATAATGTTTTGTATAGAATATGATATGATTACCTTTCAGATTTACAGGGCTACACTAAAATATTCAGATACATCAAGGGCTGCAATTATAATCTTACTGCTGCATTTTCTTTTGCGTTAAGCGTTTTTAACACTTTCCAATAATGTTTAAGAATGATTTTGAATTCAATCAGTCTATCTGTATACTTTTCAGTTCTTCTGTCTGTCTGTTGTGTGCTAACCTAGACAAAGAATATTGAAAGATATATGATACAACAAGTACGTACAGTTGGAAAGTGTTAATAACCAATATGTACTGCATGATTTTTCGTTCTTTTTCTTATGATCTGTATTACGTATTATATATATATACTAGCAGACCCGGCCACGCGTTGCTGTGACTAAGTTATACGTTGAATTATACGGCTGTAAACTATTTAGTACAGTTAAATTATTATTTACGAACAAAGACGAAAACGTTGTAGCCGATGTAAAAACCCACAGGGTTGAGATTTGAAACTTAGGTCAAAATTTGGAAGCGATTGATAAAAATTTTCGTAGTGTTGATATTAAGCACAAATTAATTTTATTGTAGGGTCCTATAAATTTTAATGGAGAAGTGATATATATTATTTCTAATGCTACTTTGGATAAAATTGCTAAAATGACTAATATATAAATTAAATTCTATTAAAATTCTATTAAAATAAAAGTATAAAAGAAACAGACGATTTTAAAATCAATTTTTATGGAGGAGTGAAATATAATATATGCTATAATGGATAATTTTACTATTAAATGACCTCATCATTTTAAATATTTTAAAGAGGGCAACAGCTGTAGTTATAAAAGGGAAAACAATAAGGCTAAACCAGAAAAATAAGTAAATTTGATAAATATTTTAAAACTTTAAAATTGGAAATCTTATGAAATATTGGACATTTAAAGTAAATACATGTATCATTTTAAATACAAAAAGATTTTGGAAAAGTTTAGTGTATTTTAACGAAGTGATGAGAAGTTTTTGAGTATGTTAAAATTTTAATAGTAAATTCAAGTCAATAAAGATGGGAAACATTGAGGATTAAGATAAGAATAATTGTAAGATTTAAAAAAAAAAAAAAAAAAAAACTTTTTATATACCATGCTTTTAAATTTTAATATACTAATAATATACAAATTAAAAGGAAAATGATAAATATTCTATCATAGTTTGAAGTCAAATTTGTTTTCAAATGTCTAAATAAAATATCTGATGTAAGATACTAATATTTTGCAGCGGAATAGATTTCATTTCTGTCATCCTTGGCGAAAAAAAAAGAATATCGCCAAATTATCTGGCGAAAATATTTAATTCCTTTCAAAAATCATGGTTATTTTAACAACTTATATTAAAAGAGTAATGAATAATATGAAACAATATTTCGTACAATACATATTACATGTCATACATACGTACAATGAATAATACATATTACATTTCGTACAATGAATACATCTGGCATGTATATTTTCGTGTTACGCTTTTGATCGCCAAATAATAATAATAATAATAAAAAAAGCCAAGGGCGACAGAGTTTAAAAATTTAAAATTAAAATTTTGTCAATTTGACAGCAAAATAATTCAATCTAACACCCGCGATAACTAATACATATCTATACCCAAATATAAGGATTAAAATCGGGAAATAAATTTCCTCGATTTTTAATAATTTCTTACAAAAAATCCAGTGGGCAATTAACATAGGAAATCTTTTTCTTGGCTGCACAGACGGTCAGTGAGTCACACTTCGCTTGCGTATAGAACTCATAGATATAGTATAGCATATATAGAATAGAGTGATCATTGGGGAGAAAAAAGTTATTCCTTTTCATTTGGGAAAAGACGACGTTTTTACCAAAATATGGCCGTCTTTCCCCGAGTGAATACACACGGGAATACATACTAATATTTTAGCAAATAAAATTTATGAATAATTTATTTGCTAAAGGGGAATGGAAGACTCCAGATACAGTTTCAAATTCATATTTCTTTCTTTCTTTTCTTTTTCTTTTTCTTTTTTTTTTTTTTTTTTCAATACCACTTAATGGCTGTTTCCAAAGCTTTTATTTTTTATCTTTTTTCGGCATCAAAAATCTTTCTACGATAACATGGGGATGAGAGATCTATATATATTACTATATCTATGATAGAACTACATTAGCACTTTATCAATGTGTATAAAATCTTTAAATTGATTATGACGTCAATTTTCGTGAGATGCATAATTTAACTTTTTATAATTTTTTAACGTTCACGTTTGATTAAATGTATTTATTTTTATGTCGAAAGAAAATGAACTCGTATTTTTTTTTTTTTTTTTTTTTTTTTTTTTTTTTTTTGGCAACAATTAAATTAATGGAACTCACAGATATTTTGGAGCAACTTTAATAAAGGTCTATAATTAACAAATAATTGCAATAAAACAATATTGTGACAATAAATTGAGATAAAAACTATCCTATCTCTCATGTTGGATCAAACTGCACACAGTGTGCAAAATTTCATCAAAATCAGTTCCTTAGTTTAGGAGTTTACCCCGGACAAACATCGTGACACGTAATTTATATATATATACAGATTAAATTATAAAGTTTTGATCAATGAAGCACAAATAAGTAAAAAACAGGATTAATTTCACTGTATTATCTTCATTATAATATGAATTCAATTTACACTTCAGTCTAAGTAACACGTGGCCGGCTATGCTAACACCAAAAATTTAAAAAGTGGAAATAATTGAATTATACGAAATTTATTAATAGGTTAAAAAGTTGAAGATTCTTTGTGTAGATGGCAGCACCAAATATATTTCAGCTTTCATTTCAACCCAGTCGAAAGGTATCGACATCTGTTAGAATCATTTGGAGTTAACAGATAATTGTGACTGTCAAATAATAACAGACAAATAATTAGCAATAAATTAAAATTGCGACTATAATTTGAGATTTAAACTATCCTATCTCTCAAGTTGGATCGAACTGCACATGGTGTGCGAATTTTATTATAATCGGTTAAGTGGTTTAGGAGTCCATTGAGGACAAACATTGTGACACGAGATTTATATATATTAAGATATATATCATAGCAATAATAAACTGTTGTGAGAATATATACTCTGCTTTTTCGTAATATATTTTTTGAATAACTTTTTTAAATAGTTTTGATCTATTTTTGAGAGATGTAAAAAAAAAAAAAAAAAAAAAACAATTGAAAATCAAAATTGAAACTTGTCTCCCATACACTTAAGTGGTTTAGCCAATAATCAATATTTTTCTTTTCTCATAACACTTTGAGAGCGAAGTAATTTTACTCCTTTAAAATCGAAATCCACCAGAATTTATGAACACAGGATATAGGGTTAAAGCGGATACAGGGTTAACTGCGAACACGACATTTTTAAAAGATGAGGATAAATCCAATCAATGTTTCACCCCAATAAAGATGTATCATTAAACTTTATAACTAATTGGTCAAACAAAAAAAAAAAATCTTGAATGCCGTTTACGTGAACATTCTCGGTATGTTGTTAATCAAGAAATATCTAAATCTTCTATTGCGAAGCACAGTTGGAAATTTGATCATAGTTTTAATTTTAAGCGTGACAAAATTATCTTTCATGCCAAAAGCGTTTCCGAACTGGATTTTTTGGAAAATTTAGCTATTTGCCTTAATCGTGATAATATTGTCAATGGAAAATCTGATTCCATTTTGCTGTCTACAGACTGGAAAAATTTGTTCAATTCAATTAAATAATTTCCTTCATTAAACTTTAATCAAAATCGTTAATCAATTTCCGAGTAAACTCAATTTATGCTATATTTTACAACCAACGACTAAAGTGTTAATACCGACGGGAATTTTCATGAAGATAAGGATATTTATATTTATGACATTAATTTTTTACCAGAAAGAACCTTTAACCCAAAACTTGTCGTCTCCAAACCAAAATCGTCAGAACCGTTTCCGGGAAACACAAGACAAATATAATTAACCCAAGGAATCTAAATAAGTGTAATTTATCTTGGTCACTTTAGCTTTGGCTCTCTTTGACACAGAAAACCACAATCTTTGCATGGCCTTTCCCACAATACCCTTGAAAAAGTTAGGAAACAGCATGCTTTCATTCCTATCCATTTGTTTTGATCACCCTTCATCTTTCATTTTGGTCATTTTCTGTAGTTTTATATATATATATATATATATATATATATATGTGTGTATAAAACAAGGGATTAACTCTTTTAATATAAGTTAAGGATAAGCGTACAGGTATGTGTTCCCATATAAGTGCGTTTTTGTGAATGTGATAGTCATTGACTTGTATTTTTTTTATGTGTGTGCGTATGCATATGATGCAAATAAAATGTGTTTCATCCTTTGCTTTTCTCCTAGAAATGACCTTTCACTTTCGTCTTATCCAGGTTGTGAGTAATAATGCTTTCATAAAAACTAAAAATAATAGCCTTTACGTGCTTAACAAAAACATACACTTTTATTTTATTTATTTATTTTTTTAAAGTCTCCATGTTTGGCAAATAAAACTGTTACTTTAAGTTTTCAGTCTTTTCGGGCATTATTTAACACAAGCTTTTAGCAGTTTCCTTCTTTAATTGGAAGTAAATGAAGCATTTTATTATCTTCGACTGAAACGAATGAGTATGGATTTAAAGTCAATGTATTGTGTCTCTTTCAATCTCCGTTTTAATTAATTTGATTATTACACTAGAAACACTAGATCCATTAAAAATATTAATTTTTTTGATTTAAATGAAGTATTAATTTACCAGGTTCTTTTATTATGTTGATTTTTTTTTTTTTTTTTTTTTTTTTTGAAATGATGAGATTTTTCCTATTATAATTAATAAACACTTTCCTTAAAAATTTTTAGTGCAACCTGCATTGATAATTACTTTTCTAAGGTTATTTTTTCAGTCTGCGATATAGGTACTGTCACCATTTGCAATGAACCTCCTGGAATAATGCAGTATGAAAACATTTGCTTTTAAGGGTATATTATATGCGGTACAGAGCTATACAAAGTGATGAAGGTAGAATTTAATCTTCCACTCACTGGCTCACTAACTCACTCATTGATTCACTAACATGCAACAAAATCTATCACAGCTACTGAATCGAAACTCTCCCAGATCTTAATTAAATAGTGTAGTAGCCTGCTGAGACGAAGTTTTTGGAGATTCAACCCTCTGAATAGCAGAAAGGAGATGCACGCCGGCTCACCTAGCTCTGCAAGCAGTGGTCACAGGCCATCGAAAATTTGCAGACAGACTTCTATCTACAATACTAAAAATTTTCCTATTTTCTGATATTCGAAAGTTAGGGGTGTAAGAAAAAAAAAAAAAAAGGCCAAACAAACAAGCAAAAAAGAAATAGATAATAATAATAATTTTTGTCGTTATTCACTTATATCATTACTTGATTTCAAGCGACAGTCAACTTCTTGAATTTTATATATATATATTTCTTAAATTTATCTGCTACATTTTAGTTGTACATATAACAAATAAATAGGGTATTCTGTAACTTCGAAAATATCTAATCAATTGCACGGTGACAGGCACAATCTGCAAATTATCTACAGTTATACATACAAAAGACAAAAACATGTTAGATTAAAAACACTTACTCATAAATTATAAATACATTTCAGAGTTAAAAATAGCCATTGTATTGCCTGTTAAAATCTGTAGGAGACATATATAACGTAGTTTATTATTCGCTTACCGGGACCATTTTGTTAGTGGAAAATTTCTTGCCAGACCACAAAAGCACCAAGTCCGAAATAACTGGAATATTATTTATTTAATATAATTAAACAGTCACATAGTTAGAGAGAGAGAGAGAGCAGTTTTTGCGTCTTTTACAACCCAAGAGGGGAGGCAGAATGAGTGGGGCGATAGTGTTGGGCGAACGTCTTTTGCAGCCAAAACTGATAACCAGGAGTAATTCTCGCCAAACATATTTGTTTTTTCTTGCTCTTAAACTCAAGTAAACTTTTAAATTTTGAGAGACTGTTTGAATTATATTAACATAATTGTTGGCATGCTTGATTACGGCCAAATGGATAAGGTGATTTTTGAGTATTACGAAACAGGAAGTGAAATAATTACATGTACCTTGCGCAATTTTAAAGAATTCTTGCATCAGAAAATATTCTCTAATCCAAAACCATTCTTATTAATACATGAGAACAACTTTATTTAGTTTTATTTAATCTAGAAATTTTACTTTCAAAAATATAAAGAGTGAGATCTGACTCTAAAAAAAAAAAGGCATATCTCTCTTTGAACATGCCAAAATGGAGCCAACCTCTAAAGAGTCAAAAGTCTCTTTTCGAAAGAGTGAGTCTTCCCCTCTCTGTTAAGAGTGAGACTATTCCTATTTATTCAAACAGTTTGTTTATTTTTCCCCAAAACAAATAAATAATAAAAACTTATACACTAGAAGACATTTTTTCCCCCCTCATTGACCTTTGCTCAACAATGCAGTTAGGATCTGTGGGGAATCGAACCCAGGACGTTCCCGTGGCGGGCGAGTGTCTCATCACTAAGCCACTGAGCACATACGCAAACTGTATAATTTGTACTATAAGTCATTCTTATAAGAGATTAATTACGTTTTAAAATTTTTACTTCATTTATCTAGGACATAAAATTATAAAATTATAACGAACATTTTAAAATTTAAATTACAATTATTTTAAATTACTGAAATTAGAATTATTTAAAAATCAAAATATGTACTAGAAAACAAATAGCTATTTTTAAAGTAACTTAAGGAAAAACATAAGTTAGTCAATTGTACAAGTTTAATAAAAATAGTTAAATATTCGCATACAAATCTAGAGTTTCTTGTAAAACTCGTCTATTCAGGAGTATAAATCTTGCTGTTGATTTTAATTATTAGTAAAATATTATAGTCAACTTTTTCGATATTTTACATGTGTTAAGTGTGAATGAAATATAATAAAAATATAAATTCCTATAGACTTTAAGGCGTTAGGCATTAAATATTTGCATTGTTATTTTCTCTTTTATACTTTTTATATTTCTCAATAAAACTACTTGCTTTTAATTACGAATTTCGATATATTTATTGTGATTTCCGATTCAAATATGAAAAATAATTTCTGTCCAACCTCATGCATGTGATTTGTTTAACAAAACTTATTGAAGATAATTGAGTAAAAAAAAAAAAAAAAAAAAAAAAAAAAAAAAAAGGAAAACAACTGCGTTAAAAAATTATTTGCTTTTTTTTTTTTTTTGTTATATAATTGATAAAATCGAAGTGAATCAAAGTGTCGATTGATAAAATTAGTAAAGAATCGACATTTTGATAATGATAATGCTTTAGTTTTATCAGTCATATAATATATATATAATATATACTAAATTATATTTTAGCATAATTAATTTTCTTTTTTTACTTTCAGATATCTTCAATATTTTCTGTTAAACAAATCATATGCATGAGATCGTCCAGAAACTGTTTTTCATATTTCATTCGAAACACAGTTAATAGATGGCGCCAGCAATTTTACACTCTTCAGAAGGTTGATCTTGCAATGTATAAGGACTTACTCTTAGTGACAGAGTGACGTGTAGTCACTCTTTCGCATGAAGTGAGAAATGTCACGTTTTTAAGAGTGATAATGGTATTTTCTCCCCTTAAACGGTGTCAAAATAGTGGTCACTTTTTAAAGTAGTGAGGTACTCATTCCAAAAATTTTAGAGATAAGTTATGAGAGCTATTTTATTTTAAAGAATAATTTAATAATAAAGAGCTACATTTACCTTTTAATCTAAATGAAATTTTAATTTATGAGTTACATTTATAATTCCAAATGAATGAAAATTTTATTTATGAAGGATGAATTTTTAAGCAGAATTTAATAATTAATGTATATTAAAATTCATCCTTTTTTTATGAACCGTAATAATGTACAAATTTATTATTCAGATTAAAATAATAATAATAATAATAACGTCGCACTATAACTACACAGTTGGCATACATATATACTATCAGGCGTTGCCCGCTTCGCTGGACACTATGTTTAAATTAAATCTTAAAATTACATATAACTTATTAATATAAACATCTCATAAAAAAAAAGGATGAATTGAAATCCATCAAAAATTTTTCTTTTTGCCCCCCCCCCCTTTTCAAAGAGGAGAGAATTTACAAAATTCTCTTATAGTGTGTGTTGGATACACATAGCCAACTCACATGTCAAAAAATCAAATTCTGAGATAATTTAGAGCAGATTTATTATTGATAACGTGTTTTTTGCCTCCCCTCAAAGGGAGGGAGGGGGAGGGATATTTCGCAAAATCGATTCGCAGTGAGTGTAGTTGTGCAAGCTTAGTACACCCATATTACAAAAAATTGCTTTCCTGAGATAATTTTAAATGGAGTTACGCTTAGAAACGTAGTTTTTGTCTCTCTTCTCTCTAAGGGGGAAAGGGGAAAATTTTACAAAATTCATTTTTAGAGTATTTTAGACACACATAACCAATTAATACACCGCAAAATCACTTTTTGAGATAAATTAGAAGAAAGTTACAATTGGAAACGTATTCTTTAACCCCCCCCCCCTCCCCAAGAGGGTGAAGGGGGGACACTTCGCGAAATCCCTTTATAATTCGTGTTCTGTACACATAACCAAAACAGATACCAAAATTTGTCGTCCTGAGGTAATTTGGGACAGAGCTACTCTTGGAAAACTGTTTCTGCCTCCCCCCCACTCCCATGGGGGAATTTCGTAAAATCCCGTCACAGTTGGTGTTTCATGTAAATAACGAGCCCACACATAAAAATTCGTGATTGCAGGTCTCATACATTCTTCAGGACAAATTTCAGGAGGCTCTCGAAAAAAGGAGGCTCTCGAATCTGGCCAGTCGTAAATCCCCCCCCCCCCAAAAAAAAAAAAAAAAATAATTAAATAAGTAAAATAAATAAATAAATAAACTCAAAAAACATCCTTTTTTTTTTTTTTTTAGAAATACACTTCAGAAGACTCCGAGACAATTTCAACTACTATGTGCCATTTTTGAAAGATCTTTTAAAATCTGGATTTTCCAACCCACCTCCACAACAACAACAACAACAAAATCCATCTTCCTTCCTTAAAATCAAAAATTTGGAAATTGATAAATTTGTTTTTATTTATTTATTTATTTATTTTTTTTTTGCAATTGAATTTGTCTCCCTATGTGCAATTTCTTTACCGTAAAGTAATTCGAAGCTGTGTTATGCTCTCAAACGTGTTATTACCGTCCACATGTATTAATACATAATACATTAATACATAAATATATTACCGTTCGAAAAACTATAAAAGCAACTTACTGTTAGAAGACATTTTTTACACGGTAGGAAAAAAAAATTATATTTCGATTTTTCATTTTTTCCCCTCTTTAGAATACGACTAAAATGAAACCGGATTAAAACAAAGTGCGCAGCTAAATCACCATTCAGCTTTATTTGGATTTAAATTGTTCCACATAATTACATATACGATGCTTTGAGTCTTGAAGAAAAATTCTGTTTTAAACAAAACAGAGATATAATTTCGTATAATTCTAAAATATCTGCAGTCAATTAAAGATAATTTTGAGACCGAAAATAAAACGGCTGGAGGCTGTAATTTTTGTAATTTGTAAATGGCTAGGGAGTAAATTACACTAAGAAAATAATTAATTTAATTAAAAAACAAACCTTCCATTTAAAGAAATGAAAGAATATACATTATATTCTCTCAGTAGATATGATTCTGTTTAGAATGCTGCTTTTAATGTTAATGGAAGCTTTTATTAGTTTTATTTTATAAGAGAATCTGATTAAAAATGCCATAAAAATATTTGTTTTTTTCTTTCTAAAATTTTTAACAACATTCAAAAGTGTTTATGTTTATGTTTATGTTTTTGATTTGTTTGTCTTTCAGCATGACCATCAGTCTTTAATCTAATTTTCATACATATTTTTTGAATGGATTGGATATTCAAGTTTACCATGGCATATTTCCTATTGGAAATGGTATAAATAGCACTATTAATTTATGGCAGAGTTTCACAAAACTATTCCGATACATTCTGATATGTAAGAGGTATTTCTTTTTACGCATATTTTATATATTTATATCACACATAATATAACAAAAGCAACATACATAATTGATGTGCGCAAAACTATATTTTAGTTCCCCATCATACTATAGGTATGGGGAACTTAGGTAATCGTGAAAATTTTCGACCTCGGTTTTTTGACTTTTTTACACGTTTTCAGGTGTGAGGAATCCGAAAATGACAAAATTTGTATGGTGTCTGTCCGTAGGGTGTCTGTTAGTCCGTTAGTTTGTTAGTCTGTGTACACGATATCTCAAGAACAAATTGTTGCAGAGAGATCAGATCAGTTTTAAAATATTACTTTCGACAGTGGCAAGAACCCTATTCATTTGCAACATTCGAATTAAAAACTTCGTAAGTTATTAGAAATTCACAATTTCTTAACATGGGAGAATAGGACAAAAATTCATTTAAACGTGCATCAAATGGAAACATTTTACTGTAAAAATGTCAGACCAGTTTTAAAATATCAGTTTTGATGCCGGAATGAACATCAGTAACTATAAATATGCTACTTTGAAACTTTCGCAAGTTATTGGAAATTTACGAATTTCTTAACGTGGCAGTATAGGGAAAAATTTCACATAAGCGTCAATTTTGAGAGATATTTTCATTGTAAAGATGTCAGACTACTTTTATAATATTATTTATGACACTGGCATGAATATTAATGACTATGAATTTCCAATATAAAAATTTCGTAAGTTATTGGAAATTTACGAACTTCTTAACATGGCAGAATAGAGCAAAATTTCACATAAACGTCAATGTTGAGGGATATTTTCATCGTAAAGACGTCAAACCACTTTCTAAATATTTTTTAGGATACTGGCATGAATATCATAAACTATGGTTTTTCCAATTTAAAAAATTCGTAAGTTATTTGGAATTTACGATTTACTTATCATGTCAGAATAAGGCAAAATTGAGTATAAACTTCCATTTTGAGGATCATAAATACATTAGACAACTTCAAAATTACATTTATTATATTTGTTTGAACATGATTGAATACAAATATTCTAACAGGAAAATTTCGTAAATTATTCGTAATTTACGATTTTATCAACATAGCGAAATTGTAAATTTTTCATATAAATCTGAATTTTGAGGATTGAAAATAGTAGCATGAAAACTAAACAACGGAATTGACCCTGATAAAATAAATTAATAGATTAGAATAAGATAAATATATCGAAGTGAACGGTGGATAGCCTGTTAGGCGGGGATTTCATTCTGTTACTGTATCAAGCTTTGGTCAAATTCATTTCTTTAATATGATTATAATATGTCTCTCACTACAAATTTATGAGAAAATAAATATGATGGGGAACTGAGCAGAGACCACCTATGCCAACTAGTTTTGTACAATGTGGTATGAAAAACATTGGTTTGCTTACAGAGCCCTTACTAAATACTTACAAGACGATATTTTACAGCATTTTTGAAAATATTTCAGTTTCTATGGATGCATATATTATTTTTATAGCATAATTATTTCATATTTCTTTTTTTAACTCAACTAAAAGAAAGATTCAATAAGTAACTATTGGGAATACAAATACGGAAAGTTATAATAATTTATGTGAAATAATAATTATCAATAATTATCCCTCTTTATCTATAAAAAAATCTGTTCATAATAAGATCGATTTCGTTTTACAAGAACGGCCAAACATTTTTACCACAGTTGTAGTAAGATTAAAAAAAAAACGAGAAGACCTAATTATTGTTTTTTCTATTTAAGAAGATGCCATGAAAGAAAATTCTCTCAGTGATAGAGTCAAATTTTTTTCTAAATGTCGGCAAAACATTTGGAAAATTAATTTAACATCAGATTATATCATCTTCTTTGAACTAATTGTTAGAGGTTTAATAGGAATTCCCATAATTAAAGAAAAATATTATAGCTGTTGTTTCAATAAATGCTTTAATTTCACAAGATTTTTAATAAAATAATTTTTTTTTTTGTTCAAAGGGGTCAGAAATTCAAAGGAAATTTTATCTTTAGTTTGGAATTTGATATTTAATACGGTTTCGTTAAATTCTAAAAAAAAAAAAAAAAAAAAAAAAAAAAAAAAGTTGGTTTCTAATTATTTTAGTTAAATCATTATAGATGTAACATACATATCAATACAGGTTTATTATTATTACTATTATTTATTTATTTATGACTTTTTCTACCCATATGTGGTAAAGAAAATATTATTTTTGCGGTACATTTTCGAAATTGAGTTTTTGCTACAATTATACATTCTGAGGTCACCTGAGTCTTATAATTAGATTATTAGTGGTTGGTTTGTATGAATCTGTCATCAGTATAACTTAGTTGTAAGTGCTCTGTAAACTGAATATTCGGTCTATATTTCACCTGTGCTATCGATCGGGTGGATAATTTGGCATATTACTATTTAAGCCATAGGTACCAGATTAAAATCCTAGCCTGGTCATTTTTTACTTTTGATAAAGGTTTTTTTTATAATTTCCTTATAAAAATGAGCGTCATATATATCGAACCCGGCAAGAAATGTGATTAAAAATAATAATAATATATATATATACACACACACACACACACACATATATATATATATATATATATATATATATTAGTTTTGAGTTTATGTCATTGCTAAAGGTGTTTGAAGTACCACGTTAAAAAAAAAAATATATATATATATATATATATATATATATATATATTTCCTTAAGAATCAGTTGTGTTAGTTTTATTATAGGCTTTTCCATGCTTTGTCATTATCTTTAAGTTTCTTTTTTTTTTTTTTTTTTTTTTTTTTTTTTTCAAATACTGCATTTTTGAGCTGCGTTAGTTTTCTTGCCGGGGAGCGATATGGCCGATTTTTAAACTAAAATAAATATTATTTTGGATGATTTTGAGCAGAAAATAATGTTTAAATATTAAACTTCTAAGTTATATTCTAAAACACGATTTTTCTTTACTTTTTCTCTTTTTATGTAATATTCAATGTTCAATATTTTTTCTATAATATTTTGCATTTTAAAAAGTAATACTCTAAATATGAATCTCGTGCGATTTATTGT